>JANHMN010000011.1:48392946-48510581 GCA_030674055.1 Rhabdomys pumilio
ATGATGATGATGATGATGATGATGATGATGATGATGATGATGATGATGGCCTAGAGTTTTGTGTAGGCTGAGGTGCAAATTCCAGTCCTTGTACTTGAGTGGCAAGTGCTTTATCTTCAGATTAACCTCCTTACTCATTTACTTTTTAGAAGAAAATAAAACAGGACTGAGATTCTCTTCACACTTTTAACAACTGTAGATTTCAGTAAACCAGACTGTACTTTAATACTTATAAATCTGTGGATCTTAATTAGAAATGCTTCACACTTAGTTAATTCTTAAGAGTTTCAAAACTCTGTTAAATTCAAAACACAAATAAATAGATGGGAAATATATGAACATATCTACAACGCAATCACAGATGAGACGGTAGAAAGCTGTTATCAATAGCAACAGAAATTAGAAACTAATCAGAAATAATGTTAAATAAAAATGGCATATAACCGAATATTTAATCTGATGTAATTGAAATTTAAATTCATATTATGCAATAGAATAAGAATACAATCATCACTTCTTTTTTTTTATCAGAGCAGGCGAATAATATCAGTTTGCACAATCAAATTCCATTGCAGAGTATCACGATGTTATTTTATGAAGAATAGCATGAGAAAGTGATGCTGAATAATAAATTACCCATTCAAATACTTGAGCTGCATATAAATTTCCCTTCTGGAAGTGCTATTAAAAAGAAACTCCAGAGTCTTGATCTACTTAGAGTATTTAAAAAATAAAAGAAAGAATAAAAAGCTTTTCCTCTGCCCTCTTTGTAACCCCATTTAACGCCCATTACAGTGCACCTTCACCATATCAGATTGAAAACCTATTTTAAAGGAAAACCAAATACCTAACTCATGTAAGAAGTTACAAACCATCTATCTTGCCTTGGTGCAGGGCAAGAGTGACTACGGTACCATCTGACTTATCATGCAGAATGTCCTCTAGTTGCTTATTGATGTTTTAAAGCTTTGATGTAATCGACAGTACATATGCAATATAACATGAGCTATATTGGTGCCTTTCCATACCTAAAATCTATAAACAAGTGGGAAAATGAGGAAAGATGAATAGAGAGGCTTGATCTGATCCTATTGTGTGTGAAGGATATTTCATTGGACCAAAAGATTTGACGGTATGAGACTAAGCAGAACATGCAATTCATTTATACAATATACAATTTTGAATTCTTTAAAAGTGCTATTTAGTAATCTGGTCGCATGGAGGAGTCAATGAAAGAATTGGTACATGATAAATGGTGTGGTTTGCATGCAAAATGTTATCCATAGGCTCGCTGAGTGATGCTGTTTGGGAAGGTAATGAACATTTAGAAGGTGAGAGTTCCATTAGAGAAGAGGCTTAACAGCCTGGCCACACTTCCTGTCCATTTTCTGACTCCTGACTGATAGGTTGTGTGAGCAGTTGTTGAGCTCCTAGTCCAGCCACTGTACTTTCTCCTCTCATGATAGAATGTATCCCTTCAAACTGTAAACCCTAATAGACCTTTGTCTTATTTTATTCAGGGAATTGCTTTTGTTAATAATTTTGTCATAGTAATGACAAAAAACTAAGACAGTATTTGATTATTAAAATAAATTAAAATTGTCTTTAACAATAGAATTCACAGACTATAATATGGACTTTAAGATATTTAAATTTTCAAAAATCCTCATCTTTTACATATATCTAGAATACACCATATTGTAAGTAGTTTAAATGAAGAAGTAATCACCAATGTAAATTACATAACTCACTATTAGTCTAAAATACAGACATAATTCATAAAATCCTCAGATTAGGTATGTTTATCTTATTATATATCATATCAATGATAAAGACAAATACTTTCCCTAGTTATTCTAGCAAGATTTGTTTTTGTGAATGATTTGATTAACTAAAATAATTTTCAATGTTTTTCCTTTAGTGGCATCTCTTCTCAGTAGTTTTTGGTGAACATTAATCATCTATTTTATAATACAATAAGGACTATTCTATATAATGAATAAAGAAAGAGTGTGGGGTATCCTACTTTAATAGTTATCTGCCCATGGGAATTAATAGTTTTCTGAGAGTTGAATGCATCTTTTAAATTACATCCTTTCAAAATATTGTCACATATATAAAAATATAACATTGGAAGGAAATATGAAACAAAGTAGGGTTTGCAATGTTTCAATTTAAAAACCTCAGAGGATAAATATAAGAGTGATAATGCCTTTTGCATTTTACTTAAAACTTCTTCTTCACTAAAGGAAAATTAGTTCCTGGTTATGAGTTCCATGTCTTTGTGCCTTGGTGTGTGTGTTGGGAGTGTGATGTACAAGTAAGTGTGTGTGTGTGTGTGTGTGTGTGTGTGTGTGTGTATCTTACATAGCATCGGTTTTAGGTGAGTTTGGGAAGGAGGACTTCAAACTCATCTTTGAAGATGTGTCAGATGATTAGCAAGTGTAGCAGGACATAAAGGAGACATCCACATTTCATGTTACCTAGTCATTACCACATCAGTTTGCTTCTCAAATTCATTTCTTCTGTTTGTAAGAGCTGTACTTTTTCTCAGGTTTGAGGACAGTATGCCTGCAGTTCTGAGGTACAGACACTAGATGACAGCCTTGTCTGCCTCTAGTTGCAAGTAATTATAAAAACAGTTAAAGTTATTTCCAAAGAAGCAACTGCTAAACAGAATTGTGTTTGTGCCCTCATTAGTGGTCTCGGTAACATCTAACAGAGTTTTAAAAGTTGTCAATGTGAGAAGTCTTACTACTTGGTTTCACATGATTCACTATGAATACAAGCACACAAAGCCGTGTTAGTAAATGCCCTTTTAAAAGGTAGATGCTTCCCATGCATTATATTAAAAACCCCAAAGAACTAACAGAACTTAACATGAAGTTAGAGATGTTCATAGCTCTTTGTATTTTGAACTCTGGCTATGGTTCCGTACCATTCAAAACTTGAAAATCATGGTGTGACTGGTAGGAGTGATTAGCAATCCCAACTTCAGCCGTGGATTTCCACTGATGGAATCGATTTTGAATGTAGCTGTCTTGGCATAAGTTACCACTTCCTTTTAATGGAAAGCATAAAAGATAGACAATTTCTATGAACCTATCCAGAATAAAAGAAAAGAAATTCTTGCATCTGTAAATGTGTCTTCTAAGTATTTTTTTGTTAAACATACCATGTTGAATATTTAACCTGGCTATTGTTGAATATTTTTAAACTTTTGAAGAAGATAAATTAGTAGGTTTTTAAAGGTTAGTGATGCCACAAGAAGATAACAGATTGTGGATTTGTGCAAGGCTCAGTCAGAAAACATATTCCTATGATAAGCTCCTAATGATACAACAGGGAGACATACTTGTGACTACACATCACTTCTCAGAACTGGAAAGCTGTAATAAACTGAGGGTAGGTGGGCTTAAAATAAAGAAATTATACTGTTTGGTTCAGGCAAAGTATACTTCCAGACAGAGGCAAACTGGCAATAGGGACTCTCGTGGGAGCTTCCAGGAGGGAACAGCTATTGTGATGTAAAAATAACTAAATAAACAAATAAAGAAATCCTCATAAGTACAAAAGAACCATTTTTTACTATGTTAGCAGCATTTCAGCCATGGATGCAATAATTAGACACAGAAGTGAACCATGTTCTTAAGCAAACTCCCCCTGTTTATGCTAAGCATTGATTGACAGGAGTGAGCACCAAGGTTCAATATCTCATCTCCACTGCTAAGATATAAAGGCTATATCCAATCTTAACACACTTCCTCAGACTGAAGACAAAAATATGGTTGGTTTCAAAGGCAAGGTTTGGGCTAAACAAAGTGGAATCTTTCATGGCTTAGAAAATTAGGTAAAATGATGAGCGGAGGAATGCAAAGACAAATGCATGGGATTCGTTGACAGATACTGTATAGTGGGTAAAATCTGAAAGAATCCATCATCATCATAGACAGCTGAGAAGAGTAGCAGAGGTTTAATAGATAAGTATTTTCCATGTACATTAGTGCAATAGACTTAATTGGTACCTATGATATGGTGGAGCTATTGGAAACTTGCCCTTGTGAGTAGACATGGTATAAAGACAATCAATCTAAAGCTATTAAGTTTGAGTAGGCACAGACATTCTAAATTGAATAAGTCAACAGACAGTGTAAGGATGACTTAGAGAATGTCTTAAAGTAGTTTATCTCTGAACATTAATGTGGAGACTTTGTTTTATAATAAATAAAAAGCCAAGGATATATATATTGCCCAAAATCAAAGCCTGAATCATCTTTAATATATTTCTAATCTGCTGGTTTTCATGATATTAAAATGGTCACAGATAATGTAATTACAGTCATTAAAATCACAGACATTTTTTTTGGCAGGTTGCAAACATTCACAATTTCCGATTCTGAACGCTGAGGAAATAAGGTTCCAAATTTGAAAACTGCCTTAGCTATAAAACGAAGGGTTTCACAAAATGATTTTTTAAAAAGGACATACATATATAGGTTGCATTGCTAAGGACAGTTAGATATTTAAATAAGCCATTGTTGCTTGTGCTTAAAGGTGATACTTTTCCCATTTCTGACATGAAATATTTTCTATTAAAATATTTTACTGTGATTAGGGAATTTGCTTAGTGGAAGACAACTTAAGAAAGTCCCAAATTCAGTCCTAAGCATCAGAAAAGTAAATAAATATAATAAAATAATTTCTTAACAGAAGTATTTCTACTATATATATATATATATATATATATATATATATATATATACTCATTAAGTTTAGATTTATTTAAATGCACTTACACTTGTTTATATACATTTAAAAGCTTTTATATTCTTTATTTGAAATTTAATACAAAAAATACTTATAAATTTTTTTAATAATGGTCTTATAAACCAGGCTTGATTTTATTTATATAACAAACACATAGTATAAAATGGATTATTTTCCAGTGTACAATAGAACTGATAGGTGGCTTACAGAAGTCTATATTAAAGAGACAGAAAGTCAAGTTAGGTAGATAACTATAATATGTGCTCATTTTGCAGCAAAGTATGACAAAACAACACTAATATTTTATATGCCATGACATTTTATTTATAAATTTTCAACATAAAAATGAACAAAGAATCATCAATAATTAAAAACAAAACTTAAAACAATTTAAATCTAATTAACTTCTACTATTAAGATTCATTCTGTCTTTGTTGGTGATATACGGTACACACACACAACAGTTCTACAGATAACGGATCTACAAACTACAATCTATTCAGCACACAAGAAAACAATCGGAAGAAATATAATTTAAAATATCATAAATGTCACACTCTAAGGGCATTATTCTAGTTTTCTAAATTTTATAACTCAACTAAAAAAATTGAGGAAAGTTATCCATATAAAATATGAGCACCCTGAAAATACATTCTGAAATGTAATTTATTTTTTATTAGATATTTTTTTATTTACATTTCAGATGCCATCCCCTTACCCCATTTCCCCTCCCTAGAAACACCCTATCCCATCCCCCTTCTTCCTTTTTGCTTTTATACCATTTTAATCACATGCATGTATTAAGGTCATTTCTAGGTTGGGTAACTAGCAAAAAAATAGATGCAAATAGTCAAGGAACAAGCAAGACAATAAACATAAATAGTCAAAGAACAAGCAATGCAGTAAACAAAGTTCCATGAACATTCCTGTGATCACTGTTTCTCAGGGCTTATCAGCATGACCAAAATATCTGAGTCTATATCCCTTTCCTAGCCCGAAGTTATTTTCATGTCTGAAGACTACTTTCTTGTTCTAGCCTAAGATTTAGATTCCTGCCTGAAATTACTTCTTTGTTCTAGCCTAATATCAAAGGCCTGCCTGAACTGCAATTACTTGTCCTTGTCCTTGCCCAATGTCAGATTCCTGCCACACAGCCCATTTCCTTGTACTTGGCCCATGCCAAATTTTTGTCAAACAGCCCCAAAAAGCTCTCTGCCTCTCCCCTTTTTTTATTTCATAAACAAGACTGAGACTGTCTTAGGTTGTTCTGACAAGAATGCCTTCCTTACCTGTTGTGAAATATACATTATCAAAAACAATGCACTTCTGTCTTAGCTTGGTAAGGCTCTGTGTTGACAGCCAAAGTATATGGCTTGAAACTGAAATGTAATTTATTAAGTTTTTCTTACTGTACAGACTTGAATCTGAGAGGATAATTTTATGTCTAATAAAGAATGTTGTGTGTAATTAATTTGCAGAATGATCCAAACAAAGAAGGGATAGGAATGTACTCAGATAGTAAGTGACTAGTACAGTAGATCAAAACACAGGAACATGGAGAGTCTTAGAAACATCTAGATCTAGAAGCCTACACATTACCACTTTTATAGTTAATAAGGATAGTAACAACAGTCCTGCTGATAATCATTAATGTTTCTTTGCATGATGAGAAAACAGTACACAGGTCAGCTTAAAATCTTGATGTAAGTCTCTCTTTCCTTAACAGCCTTATTTTATTCCATTACATGTCTGGTTAGACTCACACAAAATTTAGAATACTTTTAATGGAAGATGATGTGACAGATAAATTATCTAGGATTTTTAGAGCATATGCATCTACAAGTTTGTGTCACAACTAGCTGGTAATAACCTGCATTAGATTTCTTTATTACTTTATGGACCATAAGATCTGATTTACAAAGACTGATGCTTTATAACAGCTTAAGATTATTTTTAGGATGAAAAATTGATAACCATCAAATGTAATAAATGTCCTTAAAACACAAGATGGCTTTAAGCTGAAAAAATGATGTCATTTACATAATTATTAATTGATATAATTTATGTAGTAGATTTACCCTGCAGATGCTTGCATTCTTTTGACAGACACTATTAGCAAATGTCACATTGTAGTTTTTCTCATATGGAAACAGGAAGCCTCAGGAGCCAAATATGAAACTCTTTACATGAATGATGGTACACTTTAAATGTCAGTCTCCTAGAATAATCATAGGTCTCTGACACCATAGGAAGATTGGAGAATGAGGTGCATTATAAAAATATAAAATCAATTTACAAAAATAAAAACCTAATCAATTAAAAAGGAACAAAGAGAATATTGTTCAATTATTCTTGTATAGATTTAGTATTTAAATATGTACAAAAATTCTGTGATTCATTTAATACTAGTTTCTCTGGATACAGAAAATACATTCTGAGGAATTGGAAAAATTCCCTTTGCTGCAGACTCCAGGCTCATTATATAAGGTTATGTCAATCACTGTGCATGGCTGTCCTTTGTGTTAGATTAATCACTGACTTAAAAGTTTAGCTTCTTTGCTTCATTTTCTGATACTAGCTGCCAATTGTGAAAATGAGGAATACCCTGTACTTTTCCATTTTTAGTACCACGTTTTAATGGCTGTGTTTGTCTTCTGTGTCTCCATAGTAAGCGAAGAAGCTGACTCACTGTTTTGAAATTATACTACTACTTTTAAATTCCTAGAAAAGTGAGAAGCACCATTAGTGTTTCTGGTGATTGTATATACATTTGGGCTTTTCTTAAGATGTCATATGAACCTACCTAAGTACATGAAGAAAATAGACAGTATATCTAGTATAGTCCTTTTATTGATTCTATGTTACTACCTTAATTCTTATATATTGAGCTGAAAGAAAACTAGTGATTTGTAGCTTATCTGAAATATTCATTATGCAGTAACTCAAATACAGTATCGATCATGCACTTTGAAACTATAAAATGTTAATCCAAGTAAACCCTATATACTTTTATTTGAGTAATTTAATTTTGTGGTTCCTTTCTTAAATTCTCTCATCTTTTGACATAGTTATATTTATATGAAACTTTCAAAAATGTTTCATTCCTAAACATTTTATTTGACAATAAATACACATGTAATAAACATTTTTACATCCTTAAATATGAAACACCGTTGTGTCTTTTATTTCTATGCTCGTTTTCTTACAATTGAGCAATATCAATGGATTTACTCAGTTCCATTCCCCAGTTTCAATCAGTTGCTTCCTTTGCTATCAAATGTTCTGTTTCTGCAATATGTAGTGTACTTTTCTAATTCAAAAAATATTCAGGAATGCTAGGTAATTGAGTTCCTATCAATTCCTTACTTTTCTCTATTCATTCAGCTCTGCAAAATGACTAACAATATGGACAGAGTTATAGTAGATACACTGTCAGATTTCCTTCAGTTGTGAATAAATTTAACTTAGTACTGTCCTATTAGTGCCCAATAATTTTATGGTTTTAACTAAAGATTAAGTTCAATCAATAGGTGACTTTTACCTCTACATACAGTAGTACTGTATCATAGTTTCCTTATAAAGGGTATTTTATTGTCCCATGTGATAGTATAGCACCACCTTCAATTTACAAATTGAGTTAGTAAAAGTAAAGCAAAGCAAATTTCATTAAATTTAATAAAATAAACCAATTTTTATACTTCTGTTAATATTAATATTATTGCACATGAGGGTATAAGATGAGAATGTTGTGGAGTTGAATTCTCCTTCCACCATTAGGTGGGTCCCAGGAATCAAACTTAGGTTGCCAGAGTAGCAAGGCACAAATCTACCTCACAGCTACTAGTATATTAAACAATACAGTATCGAACTATAATCACATCTCAAGAAAGGTAATAAGGAAGGAAAGTACACAGCCTTCATTTATTATAACCCATTTACAATGAATTTAATGAATTTAAAAATTTACATAAGCTCTAAATGCCTAACAATATTCACTTCAAAATATTTTTAGTACATAGTGAACTCCTTGACACTGACAAGTATGTGTCTTGTTTCTGCTGTTAAGGAGATTCCAATAAAAATATTTCTTCCTCTGGATTTGACTATATTTTAAGAAGTTAGAGTTCTTTTACACCACATTATTAGATTGAGTGTTATATCTTTCTAAACAAATTAATGAAGTTTCCTCCAAATAATCTAAAATCTCCATTTGAACACCAAATTACCATGTGTTATACATGAAAGAAGGTGACATTGAGGGACTTGTTATTTTTATATAACATTTATTATATATTGAGGTAAGTGTAAAAAAAAAGAAAGAACAAGAAAGGAACATTGGATGATGAAATGCAGTATAATATAGTGTAAATAAGTTTTTCTAGCATCAATTAGCATGAGAATGCATAAATACCAAATATACCACAGCGAGAAAATAATTGCAGTGGCAGCCTACACTGCATAGCACTCATTCAATCAATAGTCTTGGTTTCCCCTTTTTGGGGGGGAATATTCTATGCACTAAGCCCTAATCCAAGAAATAGATATATAGCTATAAAAACAGCCACTAGAGTAGATTTTAACAGGACTATATTTTTTCACATGGGCATAGTCAAGTACTAGTTCAATAAGAACTCACTGTATACATAACCTTAAGAATATGTAGTAATATACTTACTTTGGTGTTTGTTTATAGCTAAGTTCAAGAGTAACTGACATTTTTTGTAGGATTCAAAAGGTTTTCTTCTTAGGGTTTATTTTATTTTAGTTGTATGAGTGTTGTTCCTTTATGCATATGTACACCATGTCCATGCACGTTGTCTGCATAAGTCTGAAGAAGGCTTCCCATCTAGAGGAACTAGAGTTATACACAGTAATAATTTGCCAAGTGGATGCTGGTAACTGAAACTGGGCTGTATGCAAGAGCAGCAAGTGCTCTTCACCTCCAAGCCATCCTTCTAGGGCCATGACATAAAATTTAATTATTTGTGTAGTGTTAACACTGCCTGAAATTTCCCCATCCACTTTGGAATGCTCAGAGCTGGGAAAAACATCTTTCCCAAGGAATAACATACAGGCCAATTATCTAATATCAAAATATCAGTCCTGAAAACACACATACGAGTAACCGAATACAGATTTAGCAGGTTATATTTAGGAATATGTATGAATATGCACATACATACATGTATGTAACAACAATTAATAAAAAAAAAGGTAGAAGAAGCCATGAGTTTGAAAGAGAAAGGAGAAGTAAATTCGAAGGTTTGGAGGGAGGGATGAGAAGAAGAAAATCATGTAATTCTATTATAATCTCAAATATAGAATAAACAAGTATAAAAATAAATAAAAGGGCAACTGAAAAAATTTGAGTATTTTACACATAAGGCTATCTCAACTGCTCTATCTTCTGAGCATTCCTCTGAGGGGAGAATGGGAAGGGATAAAAGGAATGCTTCAGTTAAAAGAAAGGAAAGGAGGTGGAGATGCTGCTTGCACAGTTCAGTATTTGCATTGGTGATCTTTGTTTTCCAGTCAGCCTCGACTTGTCCTTCCTTCCAATTCCCTCACAAGCCTGTCTACCTCTCCAGTGGTGCCAGCTCCCATGGCCACAGTGGCTGTATTTGGCAGTAGGAATGTAAGAAATAAGCCAAGTGTCTGAATCTGTTTTCTTTCTTTCACTCATTCATTGCCTTCCTCTGTTTTTAAAGCGACATCTAGCACTTCAGCTCATTCCTTGGCAATTTCTGTCTTGCTTGGACTGCCATCAATAATGGTGTTAACAAAGTGACCGCTGCCAGAAACTTGAGTTCCATGGCCCCAGTGGCCTGGCAGGTCATCTAGCTGGTGCAGCTGCTGCTGCTGTTGCAGAATCAGGCTGTTGATAAAACCATAATCTCTTCATGGTTTACTGGTTTAGCTATGAAAAATACCCGATGCAGGAAAGAACAATTTGTGGCAGGAGAAAAAGATATCGCTAGGAATAATTCTTCCTCCTCAGAATCCTCATACACACTGCTAAACCACATTCACTTTTATGCGTTTCAGAAATTGACAGGACTGTGTTATTCTTCAAACTAAAACTGGAATTCAAACTACTTGTCCTCATGTTTCAATATGAGTCTACTTATGTTAATTTCTTTAGGAGAATGTTTTAAAGTTGTTTGTAGCATAATTTATTTCCAATAGTAAACTTAAAACTGAACAGGGTCTGCATTTTCCTGAATTGCATATTTAAAGAAATACCATAAAAATATGGCAATCACCAAATAAGTTTACACCTTAGGGTTCTAACAAAATTTTCTTCCTTTTATTTTATTAATTATTTTATTAATTTACATTTCAAATGTTGTCCCCATTCCTGGCTCACCCTCCATAAGCCACCCACTCCTTCTACCTCCCCTTTGCCTACAAGAAGGTGCCTCACTATCCACCTACCCACCCACTAACATTTCACACCTCTAGCATCTCCCTTCTCTGGGGCATCAAGCTGCCACAGGACCAGGCTTATCCCTTCTCACTGAGGTCATGCAAGGCAGTCCTCTACTGCATATGTAGCAAGAGCCACGGACCAGCCTGTCAGAGTCCCTCAGAGGACAGCCATACCAGGCTCTTGCATGCAAGCATGTCTTAACATCAGCAATAGTGTCAGAATTTGGTGTCTGTGAATAGGACAGATCTCAAGATAAGGCAGTCTCTAAATGGCCTTTCTTTTAGTCTCTGCTCCATTTTTTTTTGTCCTTGTATTTTCTTTAGATAGGAACATTTATGGGTTAAAATTTTGAAGATGGGTAGGTGGCCCCATCACTCAACTGGAGCTATGTCTATCTACTAGAGGTGGACTATTCTTCACTGTTGGGCATTTTGGCTAAAGTCATCCCTATTGAGTTCTGGAGTGTCCCATTTCCCCAGTATCTGAGACTTTCTAGTGGTTTGCTCCATTCCCAACCCCATACTGCTGCATATTTCTATTCATTCTCCTGGCTCTCTGGGCTTCTGTTTTGTCCCTTCTGATACCTGATCCTGTCCCCCCTTTTCCCTGTTCCTCCCATCTCTCATTAAGGTCCCTCCCTCCCTCTGCTTTCTAGGAAGACCCAAGTCCAACAAGATTTTCATATTTCTCAAATTGCAGACAAATCAGATTTGATTTGCCACTCGTGAATTGTGGCATAGAAAAATCTTAAAACTATTTCTTTGTGAAATTATGTGTGTTTTCTGAATGCTTTATGCTCATGTAAAAAGAACCTTGGCTAAGTATATATTAGATATGTAAATCCACATTGAATCTCAGTTTCATGGAATCGAGACAGTTATTCTATGTTCAGTTAGGAACCTAATGAAACTTGCTTAGGTCACCCTCAAATATAGACTGGTTTATTATAAAGAGTGAAAGAAGAGAAGTAACAAAAACAAACAAACAAACAAAACAAAACCTTTTTAGTAAAGACTTAAATAAACAAAAGTGGAGGTATAACTCTTACTCAAAGTTTATTTCAATCAGGTATTGTGGTAGATGTCATTAATCTCAGAAAATGGAAGGAAGACCCAGGTAGGTGTCTGAAAATTTAAATCCAGCCTAGTCTACATAGCGTATTTCAGGCCATGAGACCCTGTTGCAAAAAAAAAAATACCTTACCAAATATTAGCTTTACATACAAAAATAAAACTATTAATTAGAAGCTTAGCAGAAACATTCACATATGTGAGCACCTCTGTGTGCTATGCATATTTAAAACATATACATACTTAAAAGTATGTATTTATTCAAGATATGTTTATGAATTCCATATATAATAAATAACAGACCAGATAATACGTAGGAAGGATCCAAATACTTTTAGAAAATGGCTACAACTACATTAAAAGTATTAAAATTCTACAAGTCACATGTGTCAACAAAAGTATTACAACCCAAACAACTAACTTTTGCTTGAGTAAATGCAAACATATCAGGCTTTTTTTGGCCTTTATAAGTGTGCTTGGCTTGATGCCTATTGAAGAAAAATCTGGAGTTGGCAAAGGTTTTATATACAAGAGATCTGGTTTATTTTGATAAGATTAAAATTTAAAGACTACTTCTCTCCATGATTGTCTTGGTGCCTGTAAAACTTCCGAATGAAAGAGGTGTTTTAAACATGTGCATGGTATTAAGATGCCATCTGTACCCTGCATGGAACCTCATACATGCTAAATACTGGGATCACTTTTCAATCCAAATTGAAAAATAGAAATAGATTCTAAGTTGGGTAATAAAAGCTCAGTTATATATATCATGTAGCTGTTAGATGATAATGTACAAATATCCAAACATTAGCATAGAGGATAACTCTAAAATATTACTGTAGGAAACTTCTGGTATGATTGAACTATGAATATCATTTTTTAGTATTCTGAATTAACTGATTATGGACATTATAAATAGTCTCTGGATGCAAAACTAAATATCATCATATTAACACACTAGACTGATATTTTGAAAGCCACCATAAAAAAGTCATTTTCCATTTATATCATGCAATTAATATAATTATCATTTTTTCTTCTGTTTCTCTCAAAGACAAGTACTTAATATAGCCATAGTTTGATAGAAACAATTTTATTCACAATTCATTTCATACAAAATGTAAATATTAATGCTATAGAGACAGCCTTCTTCCTAAAGTTATATTTATATTTATGATAATAATTTATTTCTAGCAAATGTGAATCAGTTTAGTACTTTACAGGTCTAACTTGCTGTGATGTTGAGAAGAAAGCATAATAAATTGTTTCTCTCCTTATCTTTTTTTTCTATCTTCCTCTCACACATTATGAAATCTCTGAACCCTACACAAATGAGAATTGTCTGTTGTTTGTATATCTTAGGTGATCAAGAAACAGGAATGCCAGAAAAAAGACACCTGACCCATTCTTTAGAATTCAGAAGCTTTGCCTCAAGACACCTTCTATGTTTGAAAACATAGGTTGATGTCTGTAGACCTAAAAATGAAGTTGACATTGTTACAAATTTGACTTCTTTCACATCACAGTTGTACAATATGTCCTTAAGAGAGATCAAATCCTGAGCCATGTCACATGAGATATAACATGAGACATAGTTGCAAAATACCTGAAAGTGTTAGGGTGAGAACTAATTACTGATTTCCTTTAAAAATAAGAATTTACTTTTTCTTAAAAAAAAAGCCCTATCAATAGTTTTGTGAACCAGTATCTTCAACAGACATTTAAAAGTGTCATAATAAATTGCATTTATTAGACTTGTGATGTGAATGTGTGGGCTCCTTAATTCAAAATAGAGACCTCTAATTTAAAAAAAAATGCCAACTCCTGTTTTCCTTCTAGATTTTATTTTAAAAATGAATTTTTAAAATTCATTTTCTATTTAGTTCTTAGGAATCAAAACATTTTACTTAACAAAAATATGTTTAATTTTTTTCAATTTAAATTTGCTACTTCAGTGTGAGTTTTTTCTAGTGCTGTGCTTTTATTCTCTCTTATTGCTGTTTTATACTCACCAGCAACACACATAAAATTCTATTTGTATAAAATGAATAAGATGAGTTTTTATACTGAAAGCATTTTTGAATCCAAGACATTTCTGTGCACTAAAACACTGGGATACATGTATCCTTAAGTCCCTAGGTGAAATATTGCATAGACCATGTGAAGCTTCTTCCAAATTTTGAAATCATCTCAAAAGTACATACAATGTAAAGGCTATGCAAATATTTTCAATTGTTTATTGTTTAAGAATAAAGATTTACAAAAAAAAAAAATAGAAAATCTGTACATGTTCAGTATAAACCATAACTTTTTCTGAATAGTTTAGATATGAGCTTGGATACAGCCCTGAATACAAAAAAATGTGTCACTTGTATATCTCTATATAACATGCATATTTTATTCTATATATTATGTTAGCTATTATATTTTTCACATTTATAGGCTGAAAAATCAGACTGTAATGTGAATTTCCATTATTGAAAACTTTTTTTGTATGTTTTGAGACAGGGTCTCACTTTGTAGACCATGCTGATGAGGAAGTCACTGGATGGATATTCCTGCACACCGAATCTATTAGTTCCCAAAGTAGAAATAGACATGTTAATTTGTACTGCTCATCTTGCCCTTGCCTGGTCACGTATTCTTGTTTTGTTGTGCCATCACAAGGTTACTGCAAAGTGACATGAAAATGCTATTAAAATAATAAGGCAAATAATTCAGAATAAATGATTTCAGAGTCCTGTTTGGATACCTTTCAAATTTGTTCACGAAGAAAGAACCTAATTTTGTTTGACTAAAGACATTGTCAAAATCCAAAACATTTATTCACATTGATGCTGTGAATTGTTTTCTATGTTCAGTAATTTGGATGCTTGTCCTGATCTGTAAGTTGCTGTACAGCTGCCTAAGCACTCGCAGGACGTTCTAAGCTTTGTAAAATGATCAGTAAATGATTCTCTGTACTGTCGCACTTAATGAGAGACTGTAAAGCTATTCAGAGAGCTACAATTGTGTAATAAATCATTTCTCTTCTGACCTAGAGCAAACTGTGGTCTCTCCCGACCAAGTTGATAAAAAATACAGTGCTCTTTAGAAATAAGTCTTGTGTCCTATTGATTCGAAAAAAATCTAATTTTCAGTGATTTCACTGTAAGATATAAAGAATTTCACATTTTACTGATATTTCATAACTCCTTTAATTTATTTTAAGAATTCTGACAGTAATATGAATTTAAAAGTTTGAATTTAAAAGATCTAGGGATACTTAAAAGTAGCACAATATTTTTGACTTATTTTAAATTGCTTGGTATGACATCTGTATCTAAAGTGCAACCAGATAACATATTTAGTTTATTTCTTACAGTACAATTGATTTTATTTAATATATTTAATTTTTCTTTCGATTTCTGAAATAAAAATTACACTATGACCCATAAATATGCTAAGATACACCATGCCCTTCTTTTCTTCTTAGGATCAATACTCAAGGACTTTTATTGACTAAAATAACTGAGTGGATAATTTTTTAATGATTTGGGATACACATTGTCGATAATAACTTTTCAATAATTAATATATAGATTGGTAGATATAATTATATGTGGATAATAAAGGATAGAAAACATTATTTAGACAGGCAGTCCATCATCTTAATTTTACAAATACATGAGATTTCAAACTAACATCAAAACATGCTATTGGAACTTTAAAGAATTGAAATTGAAGAAATAGATACATTATATTCATCAATTCAGCAAATTACCATGTTATCACAGGGTACTATAATCTTCCCAAATGGTGAGCATTGTTCAGCAGAAATGGAAATACTAATTTTATCAATAACTATATAAATATATATGGAAAGCAATGTTCAAATTAGAAATCCTTAAAGCTGTAGGATTTCTACAGAGATGATTATTAATTTCAAATGTTAAGATTGAGTTAAGCTGTCGTGCAGTGGTGGCGCACACCTTTAATCCCAGCACTTGGGAGGCAGAGGCAGGCAGATTTCTGAGTTCGAGGCCAGCGTGGTCTACAGAGTGAGTTCCAGGACAGCCAGGCATACACAGAGAAACTCTGTCTCGAAAAAACAAAAACAAAAACAAAACAAAACAAAACAAAAAAGATTGAGTTAAGCTTTTGTAGAGAAAGTCAAGATTATTTTGAACCTTGACTTTGTGAGTGCATTTGTATATATACATATAAGGGGAGTATTTGTAATGTAAATATATAGCTTTATTAACAAAGAAATTTCAGTTTTGTTCTTGTGTGCATATGTTGATGTCAGTGTGCACAAATGTGTGTGCTCTTCCAAGAGGGAACATATGCTTAGGTCAATGTGTTCAAATAGAAGTCATGAAACAGCTCTTGGCATGAGTACTAGCTCCTGCAACATTGTTTCATGTTTACTGCCCTTTATGCGAAAATAGGCATCCTAGAGACTAGCAGGGCTCTTACATCCTGACATGCCATGGGATGACCAGGATAAAAGATGCTTGTCACCATACCCAGCTTCACATGGGTTCTAGCAATTTGAACTCAGCTCTTCCTGTTTTCATGGCAAGTTCATTATCCACTGACGTATCCCACCAGCCAGGTAAATTGAAGTATAAGTGTCCCTGCATTAAAATTTTGTAAAATGCAACTTTAAAAGAATAGTTTGAAAGATCTCTCAAATCAAATAGAAACCCGAGGGCATATTTAAAAGAAAATTGTAAAGTATTTCCATGTTTCATATAATGTAATATTTTTTCTTCCTGAAAATATATTGAACAATTTAAAAGGCAGAGGCAGAATTAGGGTACAAGTCAACTCCATATTTCAAAGTAGATTCATTTTTTCTTGCTTTTATTCACATCAGTTCCAACATCATTGCTTTGAATTATATGTTTTTGTTAAATCAGTTGATTCACACTACAGAGAGACAAGAAATACTGATACCTATTTATCTTCTCTGACTTGTCACTATTTTTGCTTGTATCCTAACTGCCAAAATCAAAAACAAAAGTATTTCATTTCTTGTAGGAAACTCTTACTTTGCATTGTAAATGCCAACATACGAGAGTGTGGTGGAAGCGAAATGTAGCATTTTAAATCTTTGGAAGGCATCAAATAATAACAATTATCTAAGTCGACATACACTATTTATAGAATAACACATCTAAGATTTATTTTTAGCATACAAGACATTAGTACAATTGGTGTAATTGTTACACCATAGTGAATTTCTCTCATTCTAAATTTTAATGTATGTATAGAAACACTGAAAACAGTTGCACACTTAGAATTTGAAAATAGAGCTCCAGATTCCAAGTCAAAAAACAGCACCAGAGATGATTTTTTGAAAGACAAAATATAGTGAGAATAAAATCTTCTCCACTTTAAAGCAGATCAAATGGAAACAGTCCTCATTTGCCCTTTTTCTCATATGCATATTTTAGCAAACACATGACACTTCACATCCTGTTCTTCCATATGTAATGCAAAGTTATTTAAAAAAAAATAAAGTTCTTACAAACTGCGTTAAGCTCCTTTCATTCAGTTTTGGAATCTTTAGTTTTCTTAGATGCTAAATGTTGATAAGATATGTCAAATAGAGTCTTAGGTCATAGATATGAACAATTCATATGGATAATCAGCAAACAAATACCATCTATACCCACCAAATTGGATTCTATGCTAAGATAAACCATGCCCTTCTTTTCCTCTTAGGATCAATACTCAAGGACTTTTATTGACTAAAATAACTGAGTGGATAATTTTTTTATGATTTTGGATACACATTGTCGATAACAACTTTTTAATAATTAATATATAGATAGGTAGATATAATTATATGTGGATAATAAAGGATAGAAAACATTATTTAGACAGGCAGTCCATAATTTTAATTTTACAAATACATGAGATTTCAAACTAGCATCAAAACATGCTATTGGAACTTTAAAGAATTGAAATTGAAGAAATAGATACATTATATTCATCAATTCAGCAAATTACCATGTTATCACAGGGTACTCTTCCCAAATGGTGAGCATTGTTCAGCAGAAATGGAGATATTAATTTTATCAATAATTATATAAATATAGAAAGAAAGTAGTGTTCAAATTAGAAATCCTTAAAGCTGTAGGATTTCTACAGAAATGATTATTAATTTCAAATGTTAAGATTGAGTTAAGCTTTTGTAGAGAAAGTCAAGATTATTTTGAACCTTGGTAAAGACACGTGCAGAATTCCTATAAAGTCATCTTTATGGATACAAGAGTTTGAAGTGTCTATAAATGGAATATAGAATGGGGGTTGGCCGTTGAGCTTAACTTAATGTTGGAACCTGACAGAAAATTATGGAGATGAAGAAATAAAACCATTTAGGTCAAGTTAGGAGACTTTCTCACTTGTTTAAAATAAACACAGCATTTTAGTTAGGAATACAGTCTATAAAAGTAGTAACACAATGAGCTACTTGTAAATCCTCTATACAA
The DNA here is from genome assembly GCA_030674055.1 of Rhabdomys pumilio. Taxonomy (NCBI): domain Eukaryota; kingdom Metazoa; phylum Chordata; class Mammalia; order Rodentia; family Muridae; genus Rhabdomys; species Rhabdomys pumilio. The sequence goes on from JANHMN010000011.1 coordinate 48,411,696, forward strand.
GCTTAGGAAGGAATAGCCTTTACTTTCCAGTGCTCAGTTTACCACTGTTCGAGAGTAATGATTCCTGAACTTGTGGATGTAACCCCATTACCTAGAGGAATTGCAGGAAATGACTGTAGGGGCCCCACCCTCAAATTTTTGAAGGAACCAATCTGAGATATTGAGCAAGACGTCTGTTTCTGCATACTCCTCTGACTTCCAGGCTAGGTTTCCAGACCACACTTAAAGCATCACAGATTGTAAATAACAGAAATGTGGCATTGTGTCTTTTTTCCATACTTATTTGAGATATTTACTGACTACTTTTTTACTACATCAGCAAAAGTCTTTTATAATTTTCCCTTATAACCAAACTTACACATGCACTATGAAATAGACTTTGTATTGTTTCACTTAGCACAATACCTCCTCCCACTATAATGCCTGTCCTTGCTATTGTTCTTGTTGTTGACTGTTCTTTTTGTCCACTTACTGGTCAGTAAAAGACCTTTAAGTCTCTTCAAATATCAAGGGTAGTAGAGAATTGCCTTAACTGGCATCAGTGGGGAGGGGAGTCCCTTGGTTCTGTGCAGTCACAATGATCCAGTGTAGGGGAATGCTAGCACACTGAGGCAGGAGTGGGTGGGTGGATTGGGGAGCACCCTTATAGAGGCAGGAGAAGAGGGGAGGGATGGGGTGTTTGTGAAGGGGCAAGTGGAAAGGAAGATAATATTTCAAATGTTAATAAATAAAATAACCAATAAAAATGTTTAGTAGGTATTGTATTTTTTTCTCTCACTATGTATCTAAATATATCAGATGGTGCTTCTGACCTGTCAGTGTGCATCAAGCATTTATGGTAAATTGTATGGCAAAACACTGGTAGGTGATGGTATGCATGTACCCATTGCTCCTCTCTACCACTCTGCATGCAATTGCTTTTAAGTAAAAGAATCATTAAAAACTAAGACTCGACACCTCTGTGTCATGAATATGTTTCTAATTTAATGTTTTGCAGATTGGTTTTCCTGATTGTATTAACTTTCTGTGTGCTTTATATCTTAATATTAGTAGGTATCCATCAATACTTTTATCCCACTAATCTTATCTCTGCAGATTGGTCTGCGCCTCCCCATGTAATTTTATTCTTGATTTTGAAAATGCACTCCACAAATGTGACCATGTCATTACAAAAATATCTAAAACATGCTAATGCTGAAGCCAAGGTTCTTTTACTTACAGGCTGCACATTTATCGATTATGCTTATTAGATTTATATGACCAGCGTTTTGTCCAGGTATTTATCCAATTAATTTATAGGCACCTCTTATGCAGAACTACAAGGAATGCCTTTCTCAGCTTTAAGTGTGCAGTGTGCTTTCATTACTTTTTATCTCCCATGGTTAAGAGATATGCCAAGGAAGGTTATTACAATGTATGACGTGACCTACTTTAATAAATTCACATTTGCCACTTACTTTATTAGACACCTTTCTCCTCAGCGCTCACATTTGGACTCTCTTAATTATATGCTCAGCCAAAGACTTCTAATACATGAAGGCAATTTAGGAAGCAAGGAAGCAAAGCTCCATCGACATTTCAAGATACAAAAATAAAGACAAAGGAGCAAAAATAGGACTGCAGTTCTAGAAAACTGTGTCTTCCTGTAACCTTCAGCCTTACAATTGTCTGTAAGATCCTAGGTTATTTCTAACATTGCTTCTCAAATTACATCCTACATATTCCAGACACCCAGGACAGTCACCGTCTGCTTTATGTTATTATTCTGATTGTTTAATATATTACTAATGGGAACACTGAGAGTCTAGACTTCTTTTTCTCCTCAAACCTTCTAAATAATGAATTAAGCTGTGGAACTCAACTCAATGCTGCAAATTTCCCCTTCATGTTGGCCAGGGTAGCTCACGTCTATCCTTAGGCAGAGCCACAGGCTACAAGTTTCCTATTAGTTAAGCATCTTAGAGAATAGCATCTTATCCCTAAGGTCGTAACATGAAATCGTTCAAATTCAATGAAAGCCGATGGAATCTGCAGTTTCGGGGATAACTGTGAAGAGAGTCCATGGGCTTTCCAAGCCAGCTATCAGCAAGTTGAAATCTAAATCTTGTGATGTTTACAAGGGTGGTATTTGTTTATTTTAACAGTGATGCCGAGGTCTGGTGGCCTGAAGGCTCAACAGAGCCCATTGCATATACTGTTCCAATGAAGCAAAGATTAACATTAAAATAATATTATTTTAAAAGAGTGTCCCCTAAAGCATAGAAATGTCCGCTATGTAACTTTTTGAAATCTTAAAAGTAAAATAAACTAAAATCCTATAGAAGATATCTAAAATGAACCTCGGTCTTCCATCCCATTGGTTAGGAATAAGTAACCGGAAAGTGTAGTGTGCAGATCTTCCCACAAGACAGGCCGATTAGTGCAGTCGGATACTCTGCTTCCTTTGCTACAGCAGAGCATTAATATCACAGGGCGGTGTTGCTTTAGAGTCGGCTACAGCAGCATTTGATGCTAAGTGAGTGGCAGTGCCCTTCGGGCAGGCCATGGACTGAGAGCAAAGACAGCAAGGAGGGGATTTGCTAGCACTGTGTTCACTCTGGTCTGTGGTTAGACAAAGGGTTCATTTTTCAGCACTGTCTTAATCTTCCCAAGCAGCACTGGAGGCTTTCTCTGTACTAGTCTGCACTCTATGGACTCTGTGGTGTTCTGTGAAACAAAGATAAGCTGTTCGGTCTCACTTAAAAAAAAAATGAATGCACGAAGCTTGAGCAAGCACACACCTACCAGACTCTAAGAGTTTACTCTTGAATATTTGTAAAAGCACAAAAGGCAAACACATGGAATTATGCCAGTTCCCCGTGGGAAACAAACAAACAAAACTACTAGAAACCCCGGGGATTTAGCTCCTTAGCAAAGCAATCATTTAGAGGATATGAAGAGAGAGCTCCTTTGGATTAATTTATCCACATCATGCATCCCTTATCTCTTAGGATGTTTAGACTCATAAGCAACACATTTATCAAAATAACAATGAATTCTAATATTTGGCATGCCTGGCAAGCATAGCATTAAGAACACCATGAAAAGCTTCATTTCTTTATTAGTTACATTCTACCCATTTTCATAGATAGGACAATGAAGTCTAGAATAATCAGGAAGGCATTCCCTTCTACCATAATGTCTGCGCCTAGTCTACAACACAGATAGAACAGCAAACATCTATTTCACCAACAGCATAAACGTACTGTCTCTTTGAATTTCCACATTTTGGATGTCACTTAGGATTCAACTCTCTCAGCTTTTCCTACTGAAGGGTGTTGAGCATCTGATGCTATTTTCTTTGGTTAATACAGTTTAAGAGCCAGCACAAGGAATGAAGGTCGTATGATCCATATATTAATGATTCTGTTGGCGATTTTAACATGTATCAAGATAAACTTTCTGAATCTTATTGGGTATCAATAATTTCCTGTATAAAGCCACATACTATTAAAGTGTCCGTTCAACACGTCCTTTGGTTTCTCACACTATTTGTTTTTTTTTTTTTTTTTGTTGGTTCTTAGAGAATTTCACCCAGTGAGTTTGGTCATTCTGAAAGCTCCCCTCCCTGACCCCCAATTCAACTCCTCCCAGCTGTACATCCCTTTCTTTCCCATACAGCTTTCTGATCACTTACTTTTTCACCTATCGTAACAATTTTATGCCACCCATATATATTCAGGGATATTTGGCCTTCCTCTGCACTGTGGTCAACCTACCAGTGGCAATATTTTTTAAGGAAAACGACTGTCCCTGCCCTAAAAACTCTAACTGCTATGGATTGTTGTGAACCAGAAAAGATACAAGTACTCATCAATTTCCTTCATATCTTGAAGTCAAAACACCTACATTAACGTCATACTCTGAGTGGGTTAGCTCTGAAAGGACGGGATAACCCGCCATTCCTGATCGCCAGCTCAGCTTTCTTTCCGTAATGTCAGAGTGCTTTTGATGATAAAAATAAAGGAAGGGGTGCTGAATTAATAAATGTTGCAAGTGGATTTCCACTATGTAATTACAGCTTAGCCTCTGATTTAATTATTTGGATAATTCACTTCATATTTTCTCAGTTAATTGCTGCCATCCATTGCACTGTATAATTCAAACAATCATAAATACCAGCTTGAATTTTATGAAATCACCATGCCAAAATTTCTAAGTGCTTAGCACTAAACAAATATTTGCAAAGAACTACACTACCCATTTGTCAGATATTATATTACAGATCTGCTATCAGCAGCTTGAAGAAAAGACATTTATCAAATATAGTTTTGCCCTTATATAGCAAAACATAGATCCACTGGGCTAAGTAATTTTGATCTACATATATTCATCAAAATAAAAACAAATGCATCGTGTTTGTTTCTCAATCGTATGTCTATTTCTAACTTTAAAAATGAAAAGATAATTTTACATTGGAAATTTCATCCATCAGAAGTTGTATATGAACAATGCTATATATTCTAAAAATGTGTTTAAAATGGCTATCCAACAGATTTCATTCCACTAATTATGAAGTCTTGACTTCTAAGTCTTGTGATATTTTTCTAAGTAAAAGTCTGTGAATTATATAAGATTCCATCTACCTTTGTTGACCTTATTGACTTTTTCTTTTTGTTGCACACAGATCAGGGCCTCACACTTAGAGTAGACAGTCATTCTGCAGAAATAATGTCACTGAAGCAGGTCTGTTGTGCTAGGCATTATGCTATCTATGGAACTTCAGGTAATACTTGCAATTCTCTCCCTCTCTCTCTCTCTTTTTTTTTTGGTCTTATATTTGGTTATTGACATCTTTGTGTTTAATTTAATGTTCTTTCTTTATTTCTATAAATAGGTCCTGCTCATTATTTAACTTACACATATCCCCAGGGAATGTTATTTCCTTGTCTCCTCTGAACATAAAGGGAACAGAGACTAGAGATGAGAGGAGAAAAAAATAATCTTCCTGTGTCTTTTCATTTGAATGTTTAGTTTAAAATGTGTGTGTGTCCCCATGTGCGGACATGTGGGGATCCATGGTTGCCAGAAGGCATCAGATCCTGTTGAATTGGGGTTAGCAGTGGGTATGATCTGTTCCAAATGAATGTGTAGGCCTGAATTCGGGTTCTCTGCCAATATATTAAGTGCTATTAACCACTGAGCAAAGTCTCTACTACATCCCATCTTTCATTAAGAGAAATAAAATGGAAAGTCACGACTATAGGCTTTAATTGTTTCTTCGAATTTCCATTTAAATAAAATCAATAAAGCAACTTAAAATCTAGACATTCCAGCCAAACTTCAATATCTCTGTAGGTGATTAATTACCTTAAAACTTGAAAGAATAGTTGAGATTAAAAAACAATGGGCACCTGAGATTTGTTCAACAGGATTCTAGAGTTTTGAAGGACATCCTCATCAGATCACCAGCTAGGTATGGAAAAATCTATATCTTTGGGACTTGAGCATAAAGGCAGAGCAGAAATACAATTCAGTAATCCCTAAGAGTCATTCCTGCAGGTAGGTGGTTCACATAACCATGTTAGGAAAATCTATAGTATAATCCCTTTTAATTAAAATAAAGTAAATACTTCTCCTAGGAGTGTGATTTGCTCCCAGAACTAGAAGCTGAATGAAAAGTAATTCTAGTTCCAATATTTTGGATTAAAATGGAATAAAACTGGGTCCTAGTGTTAGTATATCTAAGGTAATGGATAAAAAATTTAAGGTTCGGGTATTCTTTAAATGTTTATATATATTTATTTAGGCAATTTCAAACATTACATATAATGTATTTTGATGTTACTCACCTCAGTTACCCTTGCTTACCCCCTTTTTGGTCCCATGAATCCCCTTTGCTTCTGAAATAGTTCCTCAGCTGCCTTTAGGGTAATTTGTTCTCTAGGTTCTGTTTGTTTTGTACGATTCACTGAATTTTATTAAAATTTCTTACAAGAGGATAAAAGCGAAAAGATTCACTTGAGAAGACACATATATCAGTGACTGTAACAGCTGAGAAAAAGACCCACCACAGCACACCAACACTGTGCCTAGCAGCCTAGCAACCATTAACAGCCAATGACCTCGAGAGCTTGAATCCCTTCCTCACCCATGAAGGAATGTTGAAAGGCAAATCTTGTGCAAGTCTTAAGCAGTTAATCTGGTTGCTTGAGTTTCTGAGTCCTATGGCTGTGTCCTGTACAGAAATCCTCATCTTCCTCTCCCTTTCCTTCTCCCTCTGCCTCCCCTTCTTTCTTCTCTTTCTCCTCCTCCTCTTGCTCCTTGTCCTCTTTCTCATCCTCCTTTTTTTCTTTTTAGAGTTGAGTGTGCATATGAAATAAGCCTTGAAAATCAGATCTCACAAAAGATTCTAAGGCAGTGTTCTTATTTATAATTAAGATATGGACCAGAAATGAACAGTAGTTGTGTATAGTGCATGTAAAGAGCAGTTTTGAAAACTATTAAGTTTCACCAAAGTCAGAAAATATGAGAAGGAATTAGTGTCTAATGATTAGGTCCGAGGCTTGAGGTTGATATATGTACAGTTAAAGATAGAAGTATAGAATTTATCTTAATATCATTGATTTTAGAAGGAAGCTGATTTATAACTCAATATAGTACGTTTCATGTCAAGTTTTTCCAATTTAAGAAAAAAAAGGGGGCGGGGTTGAGGATTTAGCTCAGTGGTAGAGCACGCAAGGTCCTGGATTCAGTCCACAGCTCTGAAAAAAAAAGCTAAAATAAAAGAAAAGGAAAAATTTTAAAACTTTTTTATATTCAAGTGTTATGAATTTTTTAAGATATTGTTATTGTGCATGGAATGGAATTTACCTAGTTCCTAAAATCCATTCTAAGTGTTTAATAAAGGTTCATTTCTATCATCATTCAAACTAATAGATTCAAATAATTTATTTGATATTTCCTGTCACAAAATCTAGAAACCAAAAATACAGGTAGCTTTTGCTACGGAACCCTGCCCTTCAGACATGGCTGCCTTTCCTGACTTTTAAGTCAGCAATTGTGACTGCCGTCTGGAGACATTCAAAAGATTTGAGGTATTAATATTCCCTTCTAGGGGGATGAAGTCTTGGGATACATGATTTCTCTCCTTAAGGGTGTATAGTAGAATAATAAATGATGCTTTAGCTGTATACTTGCCTGTCAGATGCCCTTATCTCTGCTATTAACTTCAATTAAACTCAGTGTTCCATCATGCTGTATGGATTGAAACTGTTTCTTTGGTCTATCAGTAAACTTTCTACCCAAAGTGAAAAGAAATGCACTTTCCAGAAAAACATAATGAAACATCTCTAGGCTTCCAAGCAACATAGCATCATGGCTTCTTTGTGACTGTCTCAGCATAGAGACAAACCATTAAGACAATAAGACTTATTAGGTGTGGAAGATAAAGGAAAGGTCCTTACGGAGGCCTTGATTAAAAATGGGTCTGACCAAAAACTGGTTGACTCAATAAATAGAAGTGAAGATTTAAGAGTGGGAGACCAATGTCCCGGGAGGAGCACACAGAATTTTTTAGCTTAATGCCTTTCTCTATTCCTCCTCCTTCCTACCTATATTCTCCTCCCATTTCCCATTTGTTTTCAATTTCTGAATGATGTTACTGTAGCAAACCTTGGTTGACTTCCTATAAACATTTCTTTTTTGCCTTTCTTTCAGTCCTTTTCTCCTCTTCTGTCATCTGTCTTCTTATCTTTTTTTTTCAGCGTTTCAGTGGATACATAAAATATCATCAACAAGCTTTCCTTTAGCCATGACTTATTAAAATTCATAAAATGGGTATCTTATATTTGATCTACAAATTACGCTCAGTAGTTAAATTATCTCAGTAAACTAGCATAGCAATACTTTGCCTGGTGCATGATAGAACACATAGTACACTTAGCATTATTTTCTCTAAGCTCTCTGACTCTACTCTCAGTGGTCTACCTGAAAAATATGCATGTTCACCAGAGTTTAAATACTTTGCATGTATTTGAAACTTATGATAAAGAAGTTATAATAGTTCAGCTTCTATTAGCCCTAACATATGATATTTTTGAATGTCTGGTTAATAAGGTATGTATGTGTGTTTTTCTATTTGGATTTATGGAAATATACCACATTTTTCTATAAATAGTATATCACAGGTATAGTTATTCAAATACATGAACAAATGGTTATATATTTCAATAAAAATTGCTCAAAATTCTTAAAAGGTTAAGATTATATATTTGCCATGTTGTTTTGTTAAATTGATGGATTAAGTTGTATATCCCTGTCAACTAAAATTAATATAAAGAAGTTCTAACCTTGAAAGTAACTGTGTTTGGGCATTCTAGTCATTAGGAAAACTAGTCTCATTATTGAAAAAGGTTATTCTTTCAGGAACATCTATAGTGCTAGCACTTATGAGGGTGACAAGTTCAATGTCAGCATGTGCTAAAACACAAAATTCTGTATTATAACATAAACAGATCAATCAATAAAGATAATTAGGGTTGAATTTTAATCAGATTAGGTCCTTACTCAAAAGGACTGCCATCCCTAAGGCAGAAGGAAAAGAACTCAACTCAAGGAAAAGATAAATGTGGATAAGGGGCAAAGATGGCCATGGATGAACCAAAAAGAAATGCTCATAGAGATGCTATAACTACTTGTACTTTGGTCATAGATCTATACAAAATAGTTTTGTCAAATTTCATTACACAACATCTAACACAATACTATAGTTTCGTACCCACTATAATGAATGATTTGCATAAAATACAGACTTGACAAATGATTGATAATTTCAGAATATTATACTAAGTATAAAAAACAACATTCAACACTGCAAGTATAAAAGTAACATTTGGAGTAGCAGAGAAGGATATCATGTCTAGGGTTAAACACTCCACTCTAAAAGTCAGTAAAATTATTTCTAATGTGAAATTTGAGGATAGCAGCATGAATGTAAATATAAGACATCATTAAGTAGCCTTATAGTTAGTTTGTATTGAGTTGCCTTATATCTCACATAAAAAGAATGGGTTCACAAGGATAAAAGTGAGGTATTTAATTTCTGTAAATTGCTCTGTTCCACAAAGGTCTACAAAGTAGATGAGATTGTGGAAAAAGAAGCTCAATTTTGTTAGTCCCTTGGAATTTAAAGAGATCGAGGGTTACTTATTGATCACATTACATTTAGTCGTTGCAGTCATTCATATCTTGGTGACTTGGTTAAAATGTATGGAATCCTGAGAAATTTACTTGGATTCTATCACAATGAGAATATGTGGTAATATGAAGTTTGCAAGTAAGAGTTACTTGAAAACACAGTTGGAAAATACAGATATCTCTCTAAACACCCTTTGGGTCTACTCCTATGGATTGATCCCTTTATTCCCCTATCTCAAAATAGTTACATCTATTCCATCAATCCGGCATGAATATACTCATCTCATTTTCATTCTAAATTTATCTTTTAAAAAATTTATTAATCACTTTATTGGTTTACATTTCAAATGTTGCTCCCTTCCTGGCCTCCCCTCTACAACTCCCCCATCCTCTTCCCCTTCTCTTTGCCTCTATGAGGGTGCTCCTCTACCCACTCACCCTCCCCAGCCTTACTGCTGTAGCATTCACCTATGGTGAAGTATCAAGGCTTCGAAGGACCAAGGGCCTCCCCTTTCATTGATGTCAGATAAGAATATCCTCTGCTACATATGTAGCTGGAGCCTTTAATCCCTCCATGTGTACTCTTTGGTTGGTGGTTTAGACTCTGTGAGCTCTAGGTGGTTTGGTTATTTGATATTGTTCTTTCTATGGCATTGAAATCCCCTTCAACTCCTTCAGCTAGGAGTTTTTCTCCTAGCTCTTCCATTGGGGTCATCAGGCTCAGTTTAATGGTTTTATCTGCATCTGTATTAGCAGGTACTGACAGAAACTCTAAGGGAACAGGAATACAGGCTCCTGTCAGCAAGTGCTTCTTGGCATCAGCAATAGTGTCAGGGTTTGGTGATTGCAGATGGGATGGGTTCCTAGGTGAGCGCTGTCTCTGGAATGCCTTTCCTACAGTTTCTAGCCAAAATATGCAAAAAGGGGAGCTAGAACCTATAGAGATCACTTCCAGAAGATAGACGCACGGTCCCCAGTTGAGGGATAGGGCCACCAACCCATCTCAAAAATTTTAACCCAGAATTGTTCATATCTAAAAGAAAGTAAAAGAAAGGCAAGGACAAAAAAATGGAGCAGAGACTAACTTTAAATTTTTATATTGATTCCTTGTGTGTTCTTGTGTGTGTGTGTGTGTGTGTGTGTGTGTGACATTCTCATGTTAAAGTCATAGAAGCAATTCAAACTGACTATTTCTAAAGTTGAAACCTTGATTTTATCCAACTTACTCTTATTTGATTTCACCTATCTTAGAAATGGTACTTACATCCTTTAGATGATGAATCTAAAACACAGCCTGTCTTTAAGTGATCCCCATTGCTTATGCAATAATAAAAATGCTTGAATAAAGACATATTGTGACAAAATAATTGTTATTGACAAGATCTTGAACTATTCATGTGGGTTTGATTTAATTTTTAATGAAGCAGCTTCCCAACAATAGAACTGAAGGAAAACATTAAAAGAAAAGAACCTAAAAAAAAAATCACAGTATAAAAGCACATAACCTTGTTTAAGTCAAGGACTATAAGATCTAAGAATTGTAAGTGGTGTTTTATATAATGCAAAAGAACATTGGAATTATCTAGAAACTTCAAGTGCTTCAGTTGTTTTAAAAATACTTGATAGAAGTAGAATAAGAAGTCATTTTCATTTACTATCATGATAAACTATACTATTTTACTTGATAAAATTAGGAGATTTTGAACATTTAAGACTTGTTTGCATATATATCAATAATTCCACAGTCATATTGGTATATTGCATTCTTATAAAAGATCAAGCTTAGTAAATATATGACATTATATCTATTGAAGAATTAAAAGAATCTCATAGGCACTTTGGGGTCCCTCAGATAATACAGCAACTAAAGATGCTTGTGGCAGGCCTGATGACTTGATTTTGAGTCTCCAACCCCACACATTTAAAACACAATCCTAATAATTTTGACTTTTATTGTTACGACTATACAAATTCCTTAAATATCAACTATACCAATGTTGTGAATCTTTCAAGAGAATATTAAAATCAGACTTCTTGGTAAGGCAAACTTCTCTGAAATAGGCAAAGTAACTCAAATTTTACTGTTGTATTAGGAAGATTTTCCCACTTCACAAATGCTTCCAGTCTTAAAAAGCATACATGTCACATGCTTATATCTCTTCTGCACAATGTTATATATAGTTCTACAATATAATGTATTCAGCTCACGACATTCCAGCCCTTAAAGGTCAGTGGAGCTGATTAAGCACTTGTTCCCGCATCCCAGCCATCTCTCCTCTCTTCCCACATCAGACCCAAATGGCAGTAGCCTGAGAACATCCAATGGGAAGAAATCTTCCACAGTAACAGTGAATGTGCAGTGACTTCCACACTGCATTTTTATTATAAAAAGACTAGAAATCAAATCGACAGTAGTATTGACAACAACATTCTTGATAAAACATTTATATAACACATAGTCTGTATCTGTCCCTGACCTCCAACAGTGGTTGTTAATATTAATGTCTATCAGCATTTCAAGAATTTTGTATTTTCTCCCATAAAATAAAACAACCATGAACAAAAAAGGCTTCTTCTCTTTCAGTGAGAGATGCAGTAGGCCAAAGTGAGAGGGAATAGCTAAAGGTGTGTCTCAGCACATGGTGACTTTCACAAGGACCCATAGCATTTCAACTCGTACTGTGGCTCTGGTAATTCTGTCATTTCATGGAGGTTTCATCAACATATGGGATCAAAGTAGAATGCTGATCTTGAAAGCAATTTAGACACTATAAATAAAGTGAGTCACTAGAAAAGTCACAGTGTGTGCCAGAGTTCTGATTATTAGTGCCTCGTGGCATTTAAAGAAGTCACTTTTTACATTTTCCCTTAATTGTGAGTGACATCACCATGATGTCATTTATGAGAACACAATTGTACATGGAATAATACTTAAGTAGCTGTATTGAAAGTAATATTATATATATATATATATATATATATATATATATATAAATTCATGATACAATAGAGCTTCAATAAAATTTATAATATATATAAAGTATATTCATATATATCCAAATTTCAAATTTTAATACCATTTTAGATAGTCCATAATTACTGACCTATTAATAAATTCCCTTAACCCAAAATTTTCACAGTTGTAGAACATAAACTTAGCTGTGATAAGCCTAAAGTCTGATAGCATAAAATTTCTGGTGATAATTAGCTCCTACTTCATGGAAACTAGTAATATTTTACATTGAATTAGAAAGAAAATTATTAAAACTATTTATAGTCTATTTTACCTAAATTTTATTTTCAATCTATTTAAACTCTTTATATTTCTGATATGTTAAAACATGAATGCCAAAAGAATATTATCATTCTATGTATGAAGAAAAGTTGACTTGTCAACACATTCATCTTCACATAGATCATCACAGGTAGGTGCTAAACACACAAGGCACTAGCATACAGGGGATCACACAGTCACTCCCATAAGCTCTACCTTTCATAATCATAAACTGAAACTCACACACAGCTATCACACCCAGGCATCGTCTCACTCAAGCGCTCAGACATATGCGGTCACACACAGGCCCTCAAGCACAAGTACTAGTCCAACACCCACATGCAATCAGTCACACATAGGTACTTACCTAAAATTAATTACCCATAAGTACTACCTCATAGAGAATCATACACACAAGCACTATGTTACACAGGCGCTTACAAAGATGCTACTTTACAGTTACTCACAGAATGGCATTTTTATACAAGCTCTCACACACAGACACTAACTTACACAAGAAGACATGCATATTTATACTCTCACCAATATCCATTATAATTGTGTAACAAACATATATTTAATTTTATACATTTCACTTTTTAAAAAAAAAATGAAATCAGCTTTTATCTTGTTACTGGAATAGTAAGTTTAATTCTACTAAATTCTCAACTTAAAAAGTATTTCAATAATGATAATATATACCACTGTAGAGCATTCTACATATGCCAAATGCTGTGAAACTTAAAATATTAGTATGCCCATGGCATTTGTGATTTCAACATCCTAAAAACGTTAGAACAGATAGCACTTTGCCCTTGAGAAATTATTACAGATTCAGAGAAGTAAGCGTAAATTTTGTTTTATCATAAGATACTAGAAACAATACTTAGAAATGTAAAAAATGTTATTTACATACTACTTTACATAACAAACTCCTTATGAGAAATGAGAATATTAAAATTTCAAAAGTGCTGTCACAGCAAGTGGTAGGTGAAGCATGAAGATAAATCAAATCCTATTTTTTTGCCATGCTGTGAAAAGACTGCTGGCTTTTAATCATCCTGATGCGCCATATGTAAATTCCATCAAAAAAGAAGTTTGGTAAATGTTATATTACAAAACCACAGGGAGCGTGTCTATTTATAAACATCAATTAAAAGATACACTGTAGTCAAAACTCATTAATAATATTCAACTAATCTGGTTATACATATCTCTCATATTTACTAAAAAAAAAAAAAACTTTCCGATTCTTGTATGAAGACTGAAAACTCTTCCAATAAGCTGATGTCTTCTTCTGTCTTGAGTTTTATGCAAGGTCACTGGGCAACTTCAGTGTAAATACAACCAAGAAGACTCATAAAGAAGTACAGTGAGAAATGTATGCCAGTTAGAGCCACCTCCAAGTAAAACAGTTAGAAACAAACAGTGAGAAAAAAAACCCCACATACTACTATATTTTAAAATGTACCAGTTAGCTGGGTAGTAGTAACACATGGCTTTAATCCAAGCACTCGGGAAGCAGAGCCAGGAGGATCTCTGTGACTTTGAGACCAGCCTGGTCTATAGAGTGACTTTCAAGATACCTAAAGCTATGCAGCACACAAAGAAACCACATCCCCAAAAACCAAAGGGGGAAAAAGTTACCATCATAATTACCCCTAAAATTAATGTTTAACGTGGATATTAGTCTAAATCAAAGTAGTATTTCATTGCTAAAGGATTATCAAAACAATTCGCATGATTTGCTTTACATAGTTCTTTTTTATTTTATTTATTTGTTTGTTTGTTTGTTTGTTTTTGTTGTTTGTTTGACAGTCACTCTCCTGAGGACTCTCAGGTGTATGTTATCATTTGCACTATATCAAGCTTTTTAAACTAATCTTTCCAATTTTCATAAGCTTTTATCATTTGCCTTCAAAATATTATTTCATTGCTAACAAGTTAATCTCTTAAATGCAAAACATAACTGTTTCCAATATTTGTGTGTCTTTTCCTCTAAATGCTCCTAGACTTCTTACAGGCTGGTAATACATTTCCCACCCTTTTCTCTTCTATGTCACATACAAAATCCCCATGTGTTCATCTTCACAGTAATACAACCTGTTGTGACTTTTCGATCACAGAAGAACACAACCTAAAATATCTATAAAACCAGCATTAGTATATGACAGGCACCTGATCTACAGGCTTTCTCTGTTGCTGGGTTGATTTTTTTCCCAACTAACCATGCTAATTTCCCTTCTGCGCCTTCAGGAATAAATTCTCGCCTTCAGTTTCATGCTGTACCCTTTCCTTCCCCTAAAGCACAATGTCAGTGGACAGAAGGGACGGAAGCTACTTTGAATTTAGGAAATATGGCATCCTATCAGTGACACAAACAGCACCAAATATCACAGGGGTAACAGCAGAATTATCCTTATCAGTCCCCATGACTAGAGGCAACAACAAGAGGAAACAATCCCCTTCAAAGGGGTGGCATCATGTTAGATACAAGGAGTTACTACAAAAGATACTTGTGAAACTATGATTTATTTATGGTGAACCTCAGCATTTCAAAGAGAAATCGCTTAATTAAAAAAAAAAATTCTGCGAAGCACATAGAAAAATAAAATCACCATTCCCAGGTGTTTAATTTAGATGAACAATTTTATTGTAAAGGGTTCATTATTTAGAGCCCACGAAGGGATTGGAGGCAGAGAACTAACTCGACATCTCTAAAATGTTCAGTATTCATGTGTGCATGAAACGAGTCCTGTCAAATCTGTCATCTGAGTAGGAGAAGTTTAATGATTCGGGTCTTTGTAATGTTTGTTGTTGTGTTGTAGCTGGTATGCAGAGTGAATGGCAGGTGACATTTCAGAAGATTAAATTAAGGTAAGAAATTAATCAAATTAACATATTGCTTTTCTAAAGTATAATGAGCCATTTGCATATAAAGTACAATTGAGTCTGCAAATATAAAATGAACTTTAAACTACGGAGAAGCACAGCGAACAGCACTGGCTATATATTATTACAAATTATAAACAAACAGAAAGAAGAACTGACAATATTCTGAATTCCAAGTTGATTTATAATATACTTTTGCTGGAAGCTTCGCCTTGGAGGCTGTTATACTCAGTATCCTACATAGAGAGGATGTATGAGGTCAATTTGAGCTAGACAACAAAGATAACTACTCATGACAACAGTTTTCCTGCCAAGATCCAGAAAGGACAATTAAGGCTATCCCATTGCAAGAAAAGCCCAAGGAAAAAGATGGGGACCTTGATAGAAATGTACCCAGAAGTGCTGAATACTAGAACAAATTAAAAATCGAGAATCAAAGGTCAAAGAGAACTCACTGTAATATCTATAAAAATGTTTAATGGAGGATAATATATATTTGTGTTGCAAGAGTTTCTATCTATCTATCATCTAGTTATCTATCATTGGTTGATCAATCTATCTGTCTATCGGACTATCTATCTATCTATCTATCTCTAGCATCTATCTATATTTATCCATCTTTCATCTATTTGTTTATATACAATCTATCAATATCTATCTGTAATATATATGTATATAGCATCTATTTACCTTTCTGTATATTTAAATTTGCCAACCTATCATCTACTTATATTCTAAGTAATTTACAGTTCTTAGAAAGATACATTTATTTTGGCATAACTACTGAATTGTGCCCTGGTAGAGTGAAGAAGACACTGAGAATTTTTTTTTTTATAAAGGAGAACAGCTGCAATCCAGTAAATCATCATACATAGTAATAGGCAGTGGGATACACCTGATAAATGTATATTTGAACCCAGAGATATACTTTCTCAACAATAGTAGTGTCCATTCTTGTCTCTGCTAACAAAAATACTCTGTACATGCACTTGTAGCTGCTATGGATTTAAAACAGGACACATTTACTATGTAAATATATGTGTAATATATTTTATTAAACTAAGTTAAATTTACATATATCAAGCTATAGGAAATGGTTAACTTATTGGAAAGTGAAAAGAAAGATGGTTCTATATGACAGAATATAGCAAATGACAAGAGTTATGGGAAACATAGTGTCCCATGAGACAGATTGCATTTAAGGACTCAGACATCACCGGTTTCAACAAATACTGTTAAGTAGAATAAATTCCTAAGTGGATAGAGAACTTTTTTGTTCAGAAGACTAAAAGGGAAATATCAACATATGGCAGACATCTGAGTAAATATGGAGATTTCAGATTTGCTGGTGTTGAGCAGCAATATGTCATTCTGTACTTTAGCTTCTCTGACAGTGGCATTTCTGAAATGCTTAGAATGCTTCACAATAGTAATGAGATATTTGAAGGGATATTCCCAGCCTTTAAGTAGAAAGGATTCTTCCCGAATTTAAATTTAAAGACTTATTCTAAGTTAAATAAAAAGCATTGACCAGGATTTCGGCTGACTTCAGGCATCCAGATGGCCTCTGCAGTTTGTGGCTCTTCATCTGGCTAAAGTTCAAACTCTCCTTCTGCCTCCTGTACTATAGCTAAGCTAGCCTTGATTACAGATAATGAACCTCCGCTGTAACGATCCCACACTGCACTATTCTTAGTATCTATGCTGCCTAGACTCACAGGGCTTTCCATGAAGAAAAGCACTTACAAGAATGACTTTAAAAAAATTCTTGATTTTTTTTTTTTAACAGAAATGGTACATTGTTTTACCTAATGCCACTGGTCTTCTGAATAAAATCTGTATAAGACAAATTTTTTTTAACAGACTCTTAGGAAGTCTACATTTTTTTTTATTTCTTCAATTCTTTTATTATGTGGAGTGACTGAAATAAAATATATAAATAAGTCTCATCATCATTGTCATCATGGAAATGTTTTTAAGAGGAAACTGATCCGATGAATACTATTGCTTCCCACTTTCCAACTGGTAAATAGTTGCCACTGTTAAAACAGACAAGCCCAGAGACTCTCTCCAGAATTTTCAAGATATGGTATATTAAACAACATGCCTGTTCTCAGGGAGAACACCTAGGACATAATTAGGTGTACTTCTTGATCTCATCATACAAGACAAGAACAAAAGCACCACCCTTTCCTCTGAGAACACTGGACCATGCACCCCTGAAAAAAGCCTTACTTCCTTCATCCTGGGCGATCTTCTGCCAGTAGTTAAGCTCACCTGTATATATGATATCAGTCCCTTTGCTTACCACCTGCATCATCATACGGCGGCGAACCATGTCAAAAGGATAGGAAGTCAGGCCAGCAACAGCAGTGACAAACTGCAATCATTCAGCTGATGAAAATGTGAATATTGGAATCTGGGAGCATTCCCCTTGCAGTGTCATAGATACCAAAGTAGGCAGCTCAGTAGATAATAGTGCTCTGTACTGACACATTAAAGCCTTGGTATAGGCCCTTAATCTCATCAGATTTGTAGATCTTAACCAGGCAGTCACCAAGGCCTTTAAATTCCCTTTCAGCTTTAGCTTTGCCCACATCAGCTCCTAGACAGGTACGGACAAAATCAAGAGCTTACACAAAGCACAAGAATGTGGCCCTAGCAGTACCACCTGATGTCAGGTTCCCTGCAAAGTAGCACCAAAACTGAGTCCTCTTGTCCACACCATCCCAGAAAGATCTGCTTGTATTTATCTTTGAAAGCAAAGTTGAGATCCTGGGTGGAAAAGTATCTGATGACAAGGGCCAGGTTATCATGCCAGAAGGATAGAACTCCCTGTTCCTTGGGGATAGGAACCATGCAGCCTATACTGCCCTTATATTGCTTATCTGCCATGATTTGCTTGCTGGCATGCTGCACCTGCAGCAGCAACTTGACCTGCTCGATTGATGCTACCACCTTCTTGGAGATGGCCATGGCCATTTCACCTGCCAAGAAGTCCTTGGCGAAGGACACAGGCGGCATCTGTCATGTTGAAGGTAAAAAAGAAGAGGCAGGCAAGTAAGGAACAGGACTGGGTTGACAACTGGCTTTGACTCCTGGGTTGACAACTGGCTTTGACTCCCAGACTCAGGAAGTCTACATTCTGATAGAGTCAGATTTCTAAGAAACGTTTTAAGAATTCATTTTCATTTAGGTGCTGAAGTTGGGCTTTTATAATTGTGTATATTTTTTATATAAGTCATTATATCTTATAGTGCATTATTTTACTGCACTCTAGTGTCTGCCTCAGAACAGCCCATCATCATCTTCTGATGTCATAGAGCAGGAGCTGTTTTCAGTTTGCTGTTATTTTAATTTTTTTATTGGATATTTTATTTACATTTCAGATGTGATCCACTTTCCCTATTTTCCCCCTCGCAGGAACCACCTATCCCATCCCCCTCCTCCTGCTTCTACGAGAATGTGCCCCCACCCACCCGCTCACTCCCACATCCCCTCCCATGAATTCCCCACACTCAGTGTCCAGCCTTCATGGGACCAAGGATCTCCTCTCCCACCTATGCTGACAAGGCTATTCTCTCCTACATATATAGCTGGAGACATAAGTCCCTCCTTATGTGCTCCCATGCTGGTGGTTTAGACCCTGGGAGCTCTGGTTGGTTAAGCCTACAAAGAACAAGCTTCAGGGGTGAGTCATTCAGGTTGGCTATCAGGCACAAAGCTAGGGTGTAAGACTACTGAAACAGTCAAGCCCAGTGCTGCCTGCTGTTAACCACACACTGCTGAACTTTTTGTTCTCCTTGTGTTTGTTTATTTTGGTTCCTTACTATGCTGTCTTTCCATTTAAAGATTCATAAATGTGAGAAGCTCAAGTGGATTAAGGAGAACCAGAAACTGTTTAAAGTTAGTGACTTGATTTAACACGATATTTTAGGTTATCTTAACCGCAAAACCTCTGTGAAGTTCAGTTAAGTTAAAGACAGAGAGAATGATGTTTTGTTGTGCTGTGCTTGGTTTGGTTTTGTAGGACTGGAATAGCACACATGTACCTATGAAGTTATTGTTCTTTTCCAGATCATGAACTCCAGTCCTGCAGTTAGCAAGTAAATGCAAACGACGAAAATACTTCCTGCAGTTTCTTCAGTTTTAGCATCAAAATACTCCATGCACCCTGCCTGTGCCCTGACTATTTTTACTCTTGTCATTTATAAAATATTAAAACATAATCATGCACCATTTAAAAACTGATGAAGTAATGAAAATTACAAGCAATAGCTGACTGATTTATGTGGAGACCGGTTACATTGTTTCAACTCTACATAGTCTTCAGATCTCTTCTATATTTTATTCTTTCTTTATAAATCACTTATAAGCTTTTAGATTGGATGGGATTATGATATGATAAGGAGAGTAGATATTATCATAGCAATAACATCAGTATACTTAAATGTAACTGGAGTAATCTAGAGACCGGAGGAGACCATTGACACAGACTGGAAAAAGAAACAAGAAGAACACACCAACACAATAAAAAAAAAAAACCCAAGAAAATTAAAAAATCAAAACAAACAAGTTAAAGCAAATAAAATTAATCTGACACAAAAGCACACATCAAAAAATCTTAGGGTCCTTATTAGGCTGTCCCGTGGATGCAGCTTACACTGTAGTCTAGTTGATTCACCCTATGATACACCAGTTGAAAAAAACCGATAGTCACTTTCCCAGGAAGTACCAATAGCAAGACTCTTATTGGATAAGGGTGGGAATCCCACGTCCACTTCCCATTCTCAGTGCTAGGAATATGTCTGGTTTGAAACACTCTTGGCCTTATATCTGATGTCCATTCTTTGTGAGGGGGATGGGAAAGAACATAATCAACATATAACGTAAGAATGAAAAAATTAAATAAGTTTAAATGCACGGTAGGAAGAGTGGTTAACATTGTGACTGTTAAAAGAGTTACTTAAAATGAAATAATCCTCCTGAGTAAAATCACCGAGCTAATGTGCACTAACTTACAACCTCTTAATCTCTTTGGTTTATGCCGATGGAGCTGCTGTTCTTCCAGTGGTAAATCTTCCTAGGACTGTAGCAAAGCTATCTCCAGATAGCTTCTCAGAGTTCAGATTGCCAAAAGGAGGAAACTGCCTAAACAAGTCTTAACCACCCCCCAAAAGCCTAATTATCTCTGACTAGGATATCATCAGAGCTGAGAGAAAATATTTATAATCATTAAACAGTTTATTGAAACCAGGAAGTTGGCAACACATCTAGTCATTTGTTTGCTGGGGTTGGGGGGGGGGGGGCAACAGAAATGAACAGAAGCAGTAACTACCCAGAGGAAACAGGAAGATATGTTTTCAAGGTTATTATGGCTCTGGCAGAATGAAGTCCAGATAGTGACAATGTAAGATGCAGGGTGTGGGTGGAATGACCTAACAGGCTCCTGAGTTGAGAGCTTCATCTTCATCTCATGACACTTCTGAGAAGTGATTGGATTATGAAGCTGCCATAATAACAGATATATTAATCCATTAACAAATCCATGCTTGAACAGAGACGGGAGACCTAGAGAGCCGGGAGAGACCATTTTTAATTCACCACAGTGCATAGTCATTGAAGAGCCTGAAAGTCTGGAGAAAGTAGGCCACTGGAGGTCTTACGTCTGTCCCATTTCATTTTTCTCCCTCTACTTCCTACACATTACGAAGTAAGCTTCCTCCTGTCTCTAGTTAGATCTCATGTTAGTTTGAGTCACCTCTGTCTCAGGAGAAAGAGTGCCCGGTTACCACAGTCTAAAACCTCTCAAATGGTGGGTAGAATGTATCCTCCCAATGTATGTTTTAGACAGTTTATCTCAAGGACTTTGTAATAGCAATGGACACACACACACACACACACACACACACACACACACACCTGTTTAGAAATAATTTTTGTGCAATAGATTTTTGACCACGATACAAAATAGGTGATCATAAGAGGAGAATACAAAATGCTGAAGGCAGGTGTGGGTAACGAGGTCACATGTGCCATGACATGAGAGCAGAGAGAAGGTTATGGGGGCTGGGCTGTAGAAGGGAGGGAAGTGGGACAATAGAGACACAAATGGAGAGAGCAAAACAAACTGCAACAACAAAACCTAATTCTTTGTAAGTGGGAAAAAGTGATGTTTGTTAACTTAAAAATAGCAAAGAAAAAGAAAAGAATGTGTCAGATGTTGGGTTTAGTGAATAAAACTTTTCTGATGAAGACTCTCATTTTATGCTCACTTTATAAAGAATAAAATAAGTTTCAAGAACATAAATGAATCTTCATGAGGCCATACACTATTGAGGTGTTTTAGTTTCATTTTTAACATATGCCAATTTATTTAAAATTCTGCATATTACTTTCTAATGTGGCATGCTTACTTATTATTATGCACCTACTTGTTACTAATCATACATTATTGTCTGGCATATACCATACTTTGACAGATTTCCAGTATGTGATAATAAATAAGAAATGCATCATCCCTGACAGGTGACATTAAAATCAAATCAGTATACAAGAAAATACAATCAGATGTGTAGACACATATTCGTATAGACGAGGTAAAGTTAAAAGTAGAATGCTGAAGCATCGAATTAATCCATAGAATATTTAAATTCAGATATGAAAGCTCTACAAGTTAATATCTGAAGAAGAATCAACCATAATTGTGGGTCATAGGCTGAAGGAACATACATATACATGGAGACCCTAAGATTCACATGTGCTCCAAGTAGTTTGGAAGGTCAGTTAGTGACCTCCATATAGCATTGCAATGCAGCATCTCAGAAAGCAAGAAGTGACAGATTTTAATTCAGTTAATACATGGTCACTGAAGAGCTTGAAACAAATTCAAGAGTATCAAATATTATCTATCTATCTATCTATCTATCTATCTATCTATCATCTATCTATCTATCTGTCATCTATCTGTCATCTATCTATCTATCTATCTATCTATCATCCATCTATCTATCTATTATCCAAACACATAGTTAATAGGTCTAGTAAGAATGCAAACATTAATATGAAAGAACAACCATGTCTTATACAGGTTAGAAATTAGCAACAACATTGGCTGAGTAAATAAGTACTTGCAAACCAAGGGCTGAATGCTCTGGGAATGATAGCCCAGCAAATTTGCATCATATTGTATGCTCTTCTAAGCACATCTACAATCATCAGAAAGTATACCATCTCTGTTTTATTGTCAAGAAGATTGAAATGCAGAGGTTAAACAATTTAACAATTCGATTCAGGTATTTACTGAAGCAATGTCAGTCAGAATCCCAGACATTTCAAATTCTAGGTTTGTAACTACTAAGCATTTAATAAAAGGAAACAAAACTGTATATGCATGTGCATTTGAGGGATGTTGTACTTTAACAAACTATGTTGGGATAAGTAGAAGTTTTATTTGGCTTACAGTTGATCATCTAGAGGAGTCAGGGCAGAAACTCAAGGTAGGAACCTGAAGGGGGAACTGAAGCAAACCACAGAGAAATGATGCTTACTGGCTTGCTCTATACAGCTGTCTCAACAGCTTTACTTACAGAACTCAGGCCCACCTGCCTAAGATTGACACCACCCATAACAGTTTTCGGTCTTTTAGATAAATAATCGATTAAGAAGAAGCCTCAAAGTTATGCTCTCAGGATAATCTTGGGAGACAATTCATCAAATAAGTTGACATTGTTCCAGGTAACTGTAGCTGTATTATGTTCACATAATGATAACCATCACAAGGATACACTGATGCTTCCACCCATAACCGAGCACTAAGCTCTTTCAGGACTTTCATCTCAAAATAACCACAAAGGAAGTCCAGCTAGAATTCCAAGAGTGCAGGGTTTGGGGGATATTTATGGGGATTCTCATCTGCTCAGAGGAGAAGGGAGGCAGTGACTGGGAGAAGGCAGTGAGTGGGATGTAAAGTGAATAAGTAAAAAAAATAAAATTAAGTTTAAAAGAAAATGCAAAAGGGAAACTATTTTCTATCTCTCAGGGTACCTGCATTGATTGCTGGCGCACAGCAGGAGTCATTTCCTGTGGGAGCAGGAAGAAATAAGGTGGATCCCTCAGAGCCTGGCAGATGGAAAGTGTAGAAGCCATCAAGATAAAGCAGAGGGATTTCTGTACCTGTGAGCTTGTGGCAAGTGTCCTGTGTCTGAGTGAGGACAAAAAAAAAAAAAAAAAAAAAAAGTACTGAGACTGAGAAATCCAGCCTTAAAGATCACAGATGAGAAATGGACTGTTTAAAACATTTTTAGCCAAGAATATTTGACAGGAAGGGAGATCAAGCCCAAAATAGACTAAAAGAAAAAGGTCACACGGAAAGAGCAGAGAAAGATACTATTTGGGAAGAAAAAAGTGTAGCCCTGGCTATAATGATTCAAGTACAGCTAATGTAAAAGACTCTGAAATACTGCCACAAGAAGATAGCACATGACTTTCCGGGTGGTGACAGTATCTGCCAGGCCTGTACAATACTGCTTTTTGACATTGTCGACAAGAAGCAGGTGTGACTAAAACTTATGTTAGATCATGAAGGATGACCCAAAATAATGGTAGCTCTTTTCCTTTGAGAGTCATATTTTGGTATTTTTTTTCCAGCAACATGAAGAATCTTTTGAAAATCTTTTTTGAGTGCTCCAGTCTAAAACAATGTCTTAAGTGAGACTCTTGCTACATGGTCTTCAATATAAAGAGAAATGTTAGAACTCTTTTCTCAGCATACCACATGAAAACAGG
The DNA here is from genome assembly GCA_030674055.1 of Rhabdomys pumilio. Taxonomy (NCBI): domain Eukaryota; kingdom Metazoa; phylum Chordata; class Mammalia; order Rodentia; family Muridae; genus Rhabdomys; species Rhabdomys pumilio. The sequence goes on from JANHMN010000011.1 coordinate 48,435,826, forward strand.
CTCAAATAAAAAATAATTCTCATTCAGAGTTTCAGGTATTGAGTCAGGGTTTTTATCCAGTTCATCTGATTCTGTATCTGAGGTTCTTCTCACAGTATCTCATTGTTACAGAGCATAACCGCTCTTGTTTTTAAAATCCCTCTTCCATTGTTTCTATTACACGAAGGGTTGGAACTTGGAAAACTCCCCACATGACTGTGTCTCTATACAAACATTCATACACACACACACACACACACACACACACACGCACACATGCAGATACACACACATTCATTCATTATTTCTTTTTGTTCTCTCTCTCTTTCTCTCTCTCTCGCTCTCTCAGATATCTTCCTATGACTTTCCAAAGTGCTGTTGGAAACATGAAAAGAATCCCTATTTACAGGAAAACTGTTCTATCGAAAGTTTATTCTAAATGACCAAATAGTAATAAAAGTGACAAGTTTAGTCTTTTCATGAAAACAAGGAAATCAGAACCACAGTAATCAATTATAGTATAGATTTCTAATATGTCAATACTTATTACATCATACTTTGGTTTCAGTATTATTTTATTCATGATTATTTTTTGGACTGCCTGTCTGGTCTCAATGAGAGAGGATGTGCCTACTCTGACAGAGACTTGGTGTGTCAGGGTGAGGGACAGCCAAGCCCCATGTTCTCAGAAGAGAAGGGTAGAGAGGATGAGGGGGGTCTTTGTGAAGGGAGGATCTAGATGGGACAGTGTTTAATATATATATATATATATATATATATATATTCATATAATATATATGAAGGGTTCCAGCTAATATTCCTTTTCAGAAATTAAGTATCTCCATGTGAACATATAAGAACATTTTCTGTCAGTACCTAGTTGTACTGATTTTCCAGGGACCTTCCATAAATCTCATGATGCCTCTGTCATAAGTTCTCCAGCTTTCAGTTATATGTGATCTCTATGAACTCATTGAGTATGTAGATCACATTCAGGACTTAAAGTTTTGTGCAGATGATTATCTTAAATGCCCATAGCGCTTGAAATAACAATTAGGAGTTTAAAATAACATTTCCTTACTTTTGTGAATCTTTAATTGCATTTCATTTTCAAACGCTCATTTACAAAAAGAAATCGCTCTCGGAGAGTCATATTGTTTGCAAATATTAAACAAGTCCTAAACAATGTATTGAGTCAGTAAATGAAGTTGTAACCATCAGAGAGTGACCTAAATCATTCAAGAAAATAATGATCAAATATTAAGATCAAGGGAATATTAAGATCAAGTTTGAGTGGACCTTTAGTGTCATTAATCAAGTACAATTGATTTTGAAAGATAAATGAGGATGGGACTGCTTTAATCTTCACTGTTACAATTTTTAATTAATCCTGAATATACATTTCAAATACATTTTTTGGAAAATTACTATAATCTAGTTCTAAGATATGAACCATTTTCTATTGCTACTCTAGATTACTGTAAAATGGTCCTTTTAAAATACATTCTAACTATACTCAGTGATTATAAAAATAATAAAGAGAATGGGTGAGTTCTGAGATGCTTCTAGATCTAGGTTACAGCTGTACAGGGTAGAAGTATATAGTAGGTGAATTACAAAATAGTTCAATATTAGTGAGAAAAATACCTGAAGAAGGGAATCAGGACTGAACTCCTTGACCTTATACGCTGTCTTATAAGAAAAGAAAAGGAAAGCGCGGTGGGGTTAATCAAAAGCTTGTGATTGAGATGAGAAAACTGAAAAATAGTAGTTGAGAGATTTTTTGAATTATTTGAGCAGGCCTTGAATGCCAAGCTAGGGAACATAACAGGAGGCAGGGTGAGCATGCAAGCTACCATGAGCCAGGATGTTGAAACCAATGAAAGCCAACAGTCACAGCAAATGGAAGAAGCAGCCCCAAACAGGTCGTCTGTAAAGACTCCAGAAGGAAGAGCTCTCTTCACTTGCCCCAGGAAATACAGAATTTAGACTTATAAAGAACTGTAGAAAATGATATTTTTGTTGCTTAATAAGAATTTTGTGGTATCCCCATCCCTGTTTTAGATACCTAATATCTACGGTAAAATGGACTTTTGACGATTGGTTGTAACTTGAAGAGATTTATGGTATTAAATAGGGAAAGAAAACAGTTTATTTTTTAAACAGAATGTTTATAGAACTGTGATGTTATTATTGCTTTTGTAGGAGACTGGTAAGAATTAGAAAAGTTCGTCTTTTTTATTAATTATCATTGATACATAAACACATATGTATGTAAATATATGTATGTATATGTGTGTGCATGTCCACAAATGCAAAAGTTGAACATGTTGAGTTCAATTCTATTGTTTGTGCATACATGGTTCACAGAAAGAATAGGAGGGAAGGACTTAGGAAATGCTGGAAGGAAGAAAGGTAGAGGGAAATGTGGTACAATTCTATTTGAATAAAAAGATAGTTTTCAAAATAAACATATATATGTATATATTATTTATTTTTATTTTTTATTGGATATTTTATTTACATTTCAGATGTGATTCCCTTTCCCTATTCCCCCCCACACACACCCAGGAACCCCCATCTCATCCCTTCTCCTGCTTCTATGAGGATGTGGCCCCACCTCCCTGCCCACTCTCACCTCCCCACCCTCGAATTCCCCCACACTGGGCATCCAGCCTTCACTGGATCAAGGGCCTCCTCTCCCACCCATGCCCAACAATGCCATATTTTAAATATCAAAAATTGCATATTTCCTTATTAACATTTTCAAAATTACAGAATCTACTAATGTTATTATGTATATATATATATATGTTAGCTGTACCATTGTTAACACAAATGTGACAACTGACAAAGTCATAGTAAGAGTGGAGGAAATGGAGAAAATGTTAACAAAAAACAAACTAAATTTGACTCTTGCTCTCAGTAGCCAATATCAAGCTAGAGAGTGGGGAATTAAAGGCATGATTATGAAAATCCTGTATTTGAGATGTATTCATATATATATATATATATATATATATATATGACCTATGTTTCTTGTAATGCTTATGCAAAACAGTTATAAACTATGCTGTGACTATTTAGAAAACAATTTTTATATTATCTTTTTGTATAACTAAAAGTTATTTGCAGTTTCTGCAAGAGAAAATATGTTGTTTTAAATGAAGATTAATATAGGATGGAAGTAATTGCATTTTTAAATTTCAGCCTAACAGACTGTAACAAAACACAACTCTTTGTAAAAACTAATTTTTTTTTGTAAAAACTAAGGATTTTTTAAAATTTTTCTTTTTCTGTTCACTAAACTATCTACATTGCTGTGTACCATAGAAGAGTACCAAACAGATGATTTTAATACATAGTCCAATGGCATCAATTTTTATTGCATAACATTTGATATGTAATGTATATACAACTTTTCTCTGTAAGATATCCGACTAAATGAACAAATTAGTAGCAATAAAAGCACTTACAATTTTATTAAATATATATAAGTTCTTCACAGACTAAAGGGACTTTAAGAGATGGAACATGCTTCACTCAATGTGATAGACTACAGTAGAGCAGACACTGCTTGGTCACAGAATGTCCATGTCCAGTAATCCCCATGAGTGCTTCCTAAAGTTTGTTCTAAATGAACACTCAGTATCCATCTGTGAGCTTACACACTTATTACAATTACAGTGGACTTCCACTTCATAATGAGGATGACAAGTTCATATTGTCTAAACAATAAAACAGTGACAATTTTTAATTAGATGAAACAAAAGCTAAAGCATTTGCTGTGACATTGTTCCAGTAAAGAAATGGGCATTTGCCTTGTCTCAGTGATTATCAATATGATTTTGTCACTGAACAAATCATTTAACTCTAAAGAAAGCACAGTGTATTCAGGTTGTCCCACTGAGATATGGTGGAGAACGAAAATACAAAGTTAACTCAGATATTGTTAACTGATCTAGTTCTGTTTGTCTCTATAACCTGAATTGGGTTGGTTGTAAACACCATTTGCAGCATTGTTCTCAGTACACTACAGTTACAGTTTTGCTGTCTATGTCATAGTTCTCACAGATTACTATCAGCTAATCAAAAAATATTGGGTTAATAGGAAATTAAAAGCAATGATTCAAGAATGGTTTCATTACCAAGTATGTCCAAAGAGTGTACATTGTACTATTCTAATAATATTAGTTTTCTTCTATATGCAAAGGACAGTCCGTCTTTGGATGGTTTCTTCAGAAATTACAATGATTCTCTTTCAGTGAGAGTGATAAATGGACTAATGTAATAAAGATGTTCTTTATCATATTGATTACTCATGTCTATACTTTATGATACCCTTCAGAATTTGAGTGACATAGAAAAAAATCTTTGCTTACCAAAATAAAGGGGGAAAGGAGAAGAAAAAAGTTAATTTCAAGCTTCAAAGAAGATATTATAGGTAATGGAGGTTAAAATAAAATTGAAACTATAAAAGCAATTAAGGTTGCCCCTTTAAGGAGCAATGCATGAAAAATCATGATAACCTCAAATTGTTCATATTTGCATTGTAAAGGTCACTAGAAATCACTGTATTGTTAACACATAAGAAGAGATTCCCTTGAAGAAGCAAATGCCATTATTGGACATCCTGATTTTCCTAAAATTACAATATATCTCATCTTTTATGATATTAAGTTATCATATGACCCTTTAAAGACACATGTTTTTAATTAACTTTCATTGATCATTTGCACTGAGAAAAACCTTTGATCAGAACACTCTAATACTGAGATATATATTCTGTCAGATTTGTTCTAAATTTGTCCCCCAACAAATACTGTGTTCCCCAATACACTGTGCAACAATGTCATTGTATTCGTGTGTGTGTGTGTGTGTGTGTGTGTGTGTGTGTGTGTGTGTTGTAGCACAAACAACAATAGGGACTAAAATAAACTGCGGTGTCTGTTTCTGTGTATTTTTCTCATCTCAACTCCATAAAATATGACAGGTTTGAAATATAATGGCAGGCATAGGGAAGAACAGCCTGTGAATGTATATTGTTGTGTTTTTGTTAATTCTCCAAAAGCATTAAAAGAAAGAACTGCTAATTGAAAAACATGACTCTTGATGGCCTGCAAAATGCAAGAACTCTATGTCAGTTTAACAGAGCAAGTGATTCAAAGACTTTGCTCATTGTCATCCTTATAAAAGTTAATGATGTTTGACCCAGTCTCCAGAAATTTGTCTGAACAAAGCATATACAACTGTTAATTCTAATTCCTCTGCCTAAATAGCAATAGTATTCATCTGCTAAGGTTACATGGCAGGAGAGTAAATCAAATTGCATGTGGAATTTCAAGAAAGAACATCTGCTTGGAGTACATCAAACAACAGATGTTGCTAAACCAAATAGCTATCAATCTTATATACATAACATAATTGTTGGTGTTCACTTGCATATTTTGGCTTCAAATGGACATAGCACATGGATCTTGTACTCTTGGATACTTGAATTAAGTAAAGTATAAGTGAACTAGATATATAATGTCAAGGTATTTACTGTACTCTAGGAGAAAATGTCATGTGAAAAATAAAAGAAGCCTGGTGATGCAGAAAGAAGTGACAAATACTTTGTTATTGAGATTTTACATATTTTTTTTCCTTTGGCAACATGTTAGCTGATTTTGGAAAAGAGATGTCTGGAAATTTTCACTTTCAGAGTATTTCCTGTGATGACATCTGATATAAGCTATATCTTAAAATTATCAAAAGATGATTAAGTTAAATTTTCAATTTCAGTTTACCATAAATATGGCAATGAAAATTTAAAATATTACTTGTCACAATGTAAGTTTAAAACCAAAAAAATTTGTTCGAAATTCCTCAGTGACTTCTTTTGCATGTGGATAGTGATTCCAAATTATTTGACTTTTAGTTCATATTTTCTGCTCCCTTTTGAAATTTACCTCATTTTTATTATGAATGTGAGGCACAGCAAAAAAAAAAAATGAAAGTTTTACTGAAAATAAACAAATATGCAATCTGACCTGAAGCAAAATACTTAGTAAAATATATGTTTATATATTTTAGACATCTATATTTTAGACATTTATATATTTTAGACATGATGATATATATATATATATATATATATATATATATATATATATATATATATCATCAGTCATGAATTTGAGACAGCAAAGTTTCCCTCCCATAGAACAAGGCCCAAATAGAATAAGAATTGATTGGATACGCCTAAAATGTAGTACTACAATTATGCCTATATTTGCTTATCTACTTGGTATTCTAGTTCATTGATTTCACAACTGATTTACACCATGAATGATTTTACACTATCACACTCTCCCAGCTTTACGTGGACACCATGCAGCACCCTGAGAGCTACCGAGCAGTGAAAATCTTCTAACCCATTTCCAGGTTAATTGTTCTACATCTTTTTTTAAGCTTCTATCTTTTGTAAGCCTTTGGGGCTTACCAGAACAATAACTTCTATGTAGGTTCACACACACAGCATGGGATATATTGTTAAATGAGTCATTGCTTCTAGAAGCTGTAAGATCAAGTTGCGCAGTATTTTGCCTTCAAATTCTTTTTCATACTTTTAATTAGGTTACCTAAATAGTAGGCTACAGAGATTTTTCTCATACCCTCTTTGCTTTCTATGAGCATCTTCCAAATTTCTTATTCTCCTTCATCTTCCAACCCTCTTCCTATTCCAACTTTTGCAACACCAGCATATTCACTTTCCATCCCCACTTCTTTTTTGAGATTGAGTTGTCTCTGCTGCCTAAAGGTAATACCTGCCTCTTACTTCACTATCCTGTTTGTAGGTTCTTGTGTTCTTAAAGCACTTTCAGGTAGGCATACAAACCTGAAGCTCTGGGAAAAAATCCAAATATTAAATAATACATAGCATTCATCTTTATAGTTCAGAATTATCTAAGTGTGTATTTTTTTTCTGGTTCCATCTATTTTAGTGCAGATGGCTGCTTAGATAACCTGACAAAATTACCCCTACATATCTTTATTTATACCAACATATAAAGGCTAGTCTTATTCTTAAACCAAGAAGTCTTACCTAGCTGGGAATGGAGGTAAATGCAAATACTCATGGCTACATGAAATATTGATAATAAAAGATAGTTGAAGGCTTGGCCCAAGACAAAACATTTTTACAATCCTTTTAAGAATCCATGAACTTTGCAGAAGAGGAATAAGAAAAAGGGAAGAGAGAGAACATGAGGGGTGGGGCTGAAGCATCATCTTCTACACACGGTACTGCCATAATAGTCACAGATTCATAGCTGCTGTGTATACTAGCACTGGGTCCAGAGGTCAGGCCATGCCACCTGTCAGCTATATTGTCTATGAAGGACTCAAATAACATCAAACTGATGATATTTTTACAGCTGAAAGTTTATAGAAGAGTGGATGGTATGGCACACTGGGGTGAGCTCACCAGTTCCCAATAGTTAGTTTCCAACATCAAACCTTACGTACACTCTCAATAAAGTCTGTTGGACATTTAACAACACCAAAACTAATATTTAGAAAAAGATATTTACAGGGGTAAGAACCTCTGTTAGGAATGTGGTAGAGGGTGTGGGGGAGGTGACCAGAGTACATGGTGGTTATTTGTGAAATTGTGTAACAAAAATATGCATATTAAAAATGTATAATTCATCATGGATCTTTGAGTTTTGTATCTGATAGACTACTAAGCTATAGAAAACTAACATTATATAATGTTGTAATTTTTTACAAAAGTTTCAAATCTAAAGATTTGAAGCTTGAAACTGCAAATAAGAGAGAACGTGTGGCATTGGTCTTTCTTAGACAAACAAGGCAGATGTTGTTATGTCTTTTCATAAACTTATGACTAAAAATACTAAGTCCCTAACTCGTATTTGCTTAAATTGTAGACAACTATTTATACTGACAGAAGTCGACTGTATTTAGTAAACTGAATATTCATTTCAAATGTAAAACAAAACAGTAACAACAAAATGCTTGACTTAAGAGTCCCAGTGTCTCTCAGTGTGAAGGAAAGGCAAACACACATGGAGCCAGTACAATGGTAGACAGATGTAAACACTCATTTCCTAGATCACTGACATGCTATAAATACTTATGCATGCCATATGTACACAGAATTTTAAATGTGAAATTATCACATTTAGAAAAGCAAGCCAACCCTTTAGCAAAATTATTATACATTGAAGGTAAAATGTATCTACTCTACCCATGAATAACAGAGTTCAAGTGCTGAGGGAGGAACGAGTGCCTTTGTCACATCAATTAGAAAATTATTTATTTTCATAAAATTATAAATGATGGTGAAGGGTCTCCTAATGAAAAGTGCTGTGTGGATTGCTTGTTTGTTTGTTTGTTTTACTTAATGAGTTTTCACCTCCAACCTCCCAGGCAAAGCCTCAAGTGCACTTAATTCTGATGCTGCATAGCTTATTGAACCATCAGCTTGATGCCTTTGTTCTAAATTGATCTAATTTTGCTTATGAAATTTTGCCTATAGTGCACAAAATATGAGTGAATAGAACCCTTGCAATCTTGAGCATTCACCTAGATTCCGAGTCCACATAAAAGAACCAATATAAATTGAAAGAAAGTATGTCTTTATTTTGGAATTTCTTAAAATTTCTTAGAATACCATAAACATTACATATATTACTTAGAACATGTGTTCTGTCACAAATATAATTACACTATTTCTTTCTCTTAGTATGGACATACAAAAAATACATTTATTTGTAAATTTGTATACTAGTAGAAAGCTATATTAGTAAGCTTCAAGTCCAGTCATATTTCTCCTAAGAACATGATTAATTCTTTTCCTGAAAGGCTTATTTCATATATGTTGATAAGGAATCTTAAGAATGATAAATAATACCAATTAATATTACTTAGATTTGTTCTTCAAGTCACGCACATGCTCTTTACAAATTCATTCATTTATATATAATGTATGCAGGAACTATGCTAAAATCTGAAAACTTCTTTGCTATATTTCTTTTTATATTTATGTCCAAAATGTATTGCAAAATATTAAATTGCATATTGATAACAAGATATTTATATTTAAAACACATGATGATAGGTTAGAATTTAGAATGTCAAGTACCAGACTAAAGTATAGAGCTATAAAAATTTTAAAGATATATGTGATAAAAGAGTTTCAAGTATATGAACTTTGAGTCTCAGCAACACTAAAGAACAACAGAAAACTTAATGATGATTTTTCTATTCATATATTCAGACCTCCTTTGCAAAAAGTTCTGATTTTTTAGCAATTTTATTACACATTTACATAGTAAGCATTGATTCCATATAATACTTGTGATGTATACATGTATATATTATAACATATTTTCTTGTTTTACCTTGATGCAGTCTGATTATACAGGAATGACTAATGTGCTTACCTAAAAATAAAAAGAAACAAGACAAAGAAAACAAGATGTTAGTTTAAAAGAGATACAATTTCAAAGTTCACAATGAACAAAATAAGACAGAGTAGACAAAAACACATCTGTCTTGGCAAGCTCTATTTTCCTATGCTCCCCAGAGATCTTTATGGATGAGACCAAATCAAACAGGGCAAGCACTATCTAAAATTACAGAAGCAAAACAATGCTTCCAGGTATATTTTAATGAGTAGAAGATGGCTATGTTGGTTAATTATTGCCTACCATTAACATACAATCAATCAAATATAACATAACAGCAATGTTTGGTGTTATTGTATCATTTCTTCTGAGATCTAAACATCTCCCTACACTCTACAATTAATGAAGCAATGTTTCAATGAACTGATGAATCAACATAAATACACTAATCTGGAAACATGACGATGCAGGTCTAGTTAGAACCAGGATAATTACTGATAGAGTATCAGAGAAACTATGCTATGAATCATGTGGGTATCTATAGACATAGAGTAGGTATGGAAATTCTCCTATTTCTGCTTTGTACTAAAATAGTAAAAAGTGCAGCTGAGAAATTAAATTCTTGGCATCATATTGGAGAGCATTCATTTTACTGAAAAATGAAAATTTACTCTTTTTCCCCCACATACTTCCAGATTATCAAAAGCACATGAAATATTTATGAAAATTTGAACCTGTGGTAGTTGCTATCTCTTTTGTTGCTCTTCTTAATGGTTTTCTTGTGTGGCAATTTGAATTCATGGGCTCACACTTGTAGGTAAAGTACTAGACTACTGACTTACTAGACCAAAGTCCCAGGTACGGATGAAAGCACATGTAAGGTATGTTAATTGAAGGATAAGATTAGCCGTTTCAAATCTAAAAGGAAAGATCAGCATAATGCCTTATAAGTGGGGAAGTGCAAAAAGTCTGTTGTACTGACTCATGAGAGTTTCCAATGTACATGAAAATACATCCCTTAGTGTTTCGCACCGAATACGTCAAACGACAGTTTATGAGCAAGCATCCCTTAGAGTCTATGTACTTTTTGTACTAGTTTTTGTGTGCCTCAAGGCAAATCTACATCTATTACCCTGCCCAGTCCCAACTCCTTACAGATCTCAATTTCTTGTCCACCAAACTAATATTCTTTGTTCTCTTTATCTGTTTGTTTGAAAAAGGAAAAAAATAAAACACAACAAAAACTCAGGAAACTCTCTCTTTCTGTCTCTCTGTCTCTCTGTCTCTCTGTCTCTCTCTCTCTCTCTCTCTCTCTCTCTCTCTCTCTCTTGTGTGTGTGTTTGCATGTGCATACACACACACACACACACACACACACACACACACACACACGAAATACACAAACACAGGTCTAATAAGAAGGAAAGAGTTCACATAAAGCAGTATGGGACAAAAAGTAATGGCTTTGAGTTTCTATTTTATTGTCCATCTACTCTAGAGCATGGGATCTACCTACAAGGAAGTGTAGTGAACTGATCAGGGAGAGTCCATTGGAGAAGACTAGTTTGCCCTTTGAGGGTAGGTACCAATTGCAGGTAGCTTTTTAGATGGGAAAACCAGTGACAATTTCTCCCTCTCAGCACTGTGACTCTACAGGGTTTGAACCTGTGCAGGACTTCTGCATGCTCTAGCAGTCTGAGTGAGTCATGTGTGCATCAGTCTACTGTGTCTGGAGGGAAGGTTCACACATGTAGTAAAAACTGAATTATTTACAATGAGTAAATAATCAAGCTAATCACATATAATAATAGAAAACTATTAGTGAAATTGATGTTCAATAAAATCCAGAACTATGTGCAGAAAGTTTATTGATGTTATTTGCTTGTTTGTTTGTTTGTTTGTGTGGTTGGTTGGCTGGTTTTTGTTTTGTTTCTTTGTTTTTTTGATGATTGGTTATTATGCTTTGACTTGGCAAAGCACTAAAAATTTCACTAAACTTTTTTAAAATTAAAACTGGAAGAAAGCAACAGTGTTTTGTAGTTCAATAAACTGGAAAGCTACATCAATAGGACATTAAGGAGCAATTTTTGGCAATTTTGGGCATGTAGCACAACAATTCCACACTGCTATTTGCCAATAAAACTGTAATTCATTTTACATAATGTCTCTTTCGAGAAGTAGAATTTCTAATTGGAAGTTGCTGATTTTCTAATTAACATGGTTAAGGCAGATCTGCACAATTTAGGTAAATTTCAGTTTCCTTGAGTTGTTTTTCTCCCACATACACACAAATGGAAAAAACAGATATTTTCCTTTGTAACTTCTCTGAGAGTCTTTAGGAATCTCAGATCTGCACTGCTTATATAAAGGAGACTTAGGAGCAGCCTGTTGTTATTTGCTACATTGGGTTTGACTTGTAACATCTACATTTATATACATATACATATACATATACACATACACATACACATACACATACACATACACATACACATACACATACACATATACATATACATATATATATATGTCTGTGTGTGTGTGTGTGTGTGTGTGTGTGTGTGATAATCTGGGCAGAGAGCCCAGATTGCTTCATTTTTGTCATTGTTGATGTTTATTTGCAGACTGCCCTAGATTCTCGTGAGAGGGCACATTTGTAAGTCATTACCATAATTATAGGGAGGCTGGCATTCTGTGACTTTAGTATAAGAAAATTCTGCCATTATTTTATAATAAAGTGTCTACCATATATTTGGAGTACTTCATTATTAGGATAAAGTATGTTAATTTCAGCTCTGCCTGAATATTGAGACTGTCCAGGCCATGGCATCATTTTAAATTTTGCCAGTCTATGCTTAAAATCAGAAGTCTATTTAAAGATGGCCTTTAGGTCATTTTTAATTTGTTCATTAATGGTTTACATTACCTGATATGATTGTGTGAGATAGGATGTTGCTAACAAACCACCACTTTAAATGATGAGTACACTTTCAGTACTCAGATTATAGAAAACTACAATTAAATTTAATTTATATGTGTGAGCTCCAATACGTAAAATGATTGTGACTTGAATCTTTTAAACATGTCACATTTATTGAGTGTTTATCAAAGACTGGAATGAACTCTTCAGCAGAACAGAATACCAGTTTTCTCAACAGACAGCCTGAGCCTCTCAGGACACAAACCATTGCTATTTGTACTATAACATTGAGATCAGGAGAGATGTTTCCTGTGTGCCCAGGCTCTCAGTGAAAGTTTAGGTTAACCATACATGGTGATTTCTAGACATTTTCTTTGTTTATATAAAGTCCTCACCTCTACCCATTAATTCTTAAATGCTTAAATGTATAACATCAAGGCTTGGGAATAGAGAAAAGGATGGGGAGAAAGTTTAGGTGTTTTCAGCCTCCATGTGAATGTAAATAGGTAGCGTTCAGAGTGATTTTGTTTAGATCAAGTAGTTCTTATATTCTAATTAATGTTCATTTTACCTTTTCCATGATTAGTCTTTCTTATTCTCTTTCAAAGGAAGCACATATCAACTAAAATGAGATTTAATACATTCATAACATCATTATTGAAGAACTCTAGCAGGCTAGATTGCTGTAAACATGGCTCTGGCAGACCTTGCCCTTCCCTCATATCCTTTGCCTTTCTAAACAGATAGAATCCATTCCTAAAGGTAGCTGACTAATGCCTGTTTCCTTTTTGGTCTACTTTCTCCGCATGTGACTGACAACCAAGGTCCAGCTATCAGAGTACTAAAGTACAGCAACCAAAAGCCCCCTATCCTGATTAACCCAACCAAAACTAACCAACTCATCATAAGAGTTTCTCTTGTTCCCTTTATAAACGCCCATTTGCCTATGAACCTCCTCTGTCTCCTCTCTATCCAGAGGTAGTCCTATGTCCTCCATCCCTGTGCATCTCTTCCACTCCCCTCCCTTGACTCTTCTCCCTTGTACTCTGTTTCCTATCTTTGTCTCTCTGGGACAATTAAATCCACATTTGTTTCTGAGAATTTGGTCTTAAGTTGTCTTGTGTCTATTCTGTTGCGTTCACTTATGATATTCAAATTACCTGTTAAGGTTTAACAATGGTGATTTGGTTTGATTTTGGATATTGGTCTGATGTTTCTTTTACTGCTAAACATGCAGGTGTAGACACAGACACACAGACACAGAGACACATAGATGCATAGGCACACACACACACACACACACACACACACACACACACACACACACCCCTGCACACATTATGTTAGGTAAAATGTATTCCTTCCATTGAGAAGTAATCTAATCACCTATGTAACTCCTTTTTTGACATTGCACTCATGTGTTAATATCTCTAGCATCTAAACTACTAAATTGAAATCTCTTCTTAACTTCAAAACAAGCTCACCAACTTTTACATTGTGTCTCTCGCTGCTTTCAATGGGACTTAGACTCTCAGATAAGGATATAGCAACCTCAATCAAACACTATTGTTTTATTTTCTCTTTAGAATTCTTCTGTCCTGCAATCTTCTTTTTAACTCTAATTAAGGCTTGTAAGATCACTCACACAGCTCTCAAGTCCAATTACAGTGGGTGCTTAGAAACTCATTTTGTAGAAAACCACTGACCCTTCAGGTGAGCCCACAAGGTATAAAAGAGGAAGGTTGGAACTGCACCCTGCCTTTATTTTGTATTTGTCTCCTTTACTTTGGAGCAGGTATCAGCTTTACTCGGTACATATGCATGATAATTATGCAACTAGGATCTGCTTAAAATGCATGATACTTAGCCCACATTATCCCAGACCTGAAAGCACTAACATTAGAGTAACTATGGATTCCTACTGTTAGCCATTCCCACCAATGTCCTGCTCCAAATCACCCAAAGATGCCTGAAAGTCTCCAGTAATTGTCCTAAACGTGCAATCACCTTGATTCCAGTAACAGCAAAACCTTAAGGACAGATCACTCTGTGGTAAGATGTCCCCAAATTAGGAGCAATCAGGTCACAGGAACCATGGCATTCCTTAAAGAGCTGACCTCTGCAGCAGGTTATTTACCGGGAAAACTAAGAAAAGTTCTAATAATATGCAACTTTACAATCATTTATGTTACAAATCTCAAGAAGTGCAAATCAAGAAACAAAACAAACTCATAGAAGCCTACTCTGAGGTGGCCTTGAGAATAGCTTTAGGATTTCATTTATTGTATTGCCTCTTTCTTGCTATGTATTAAAGGTAATATAATTAAATAATTGAAAATAACTTTTCATATTATTTCATAGTAACAAGGCATGTTGGGCAATGTGATGATCATTAAGTCACATTTCAGCTAATGTTTAAAGATTTAAGAGACTAGTTAGCAATAACACCACTTAAATATATAATATTTTATTAGTAATTGGCATAGAGGTCTTACAGTTAAAATTGTTTAGTCATTGAGATAGTTGTATTTCTCACTGTATAGAGATTATAAGACACATTAATATATAAAATGAAAACACATAAATCCTTCTCCCACTCAGCCAATCATTGTGGGAGGAGCAAGAAATATAAAACTCAATAATTTGTCAAAATAAGTGTTTTTGATTTAAAATATTCTACACAACAAAGGTATCATTCACACTGTTTCATTTAAAAGTAGATGCAGATCCTTTTTTTTCACAGAATTAATAAATAAGTTACAACTATGCCTGTATAGCATTATTCAAATAAAAGCTTAGTAATATGGCTTCTTGGTTTACCTTTATGCATTTATTTTCCTATTATAATTAATATATTTAAAACTTACAATTTTGTGAAAAGTTATTGTGTGGTAAAGTGTTTTAAGTCAAATCTTTAAGTGTTTTTACCTATGCTTACATTTGCTGTGTTATGTTACTAAATTTGCTACCTAATTATATATTAGTAATTATGTTAATTAAGATATGTATTGTAGTGCACTATTAAAAAATATTTCAGTAGTTCACCTTTCATGAAGCATATGCCAATCAATATATAATAAACATTGATACAAAAACACCAAGCCAAATACACTGTAGATTAAATATCAGAGCTTTAGTATATACAAACTAAAACACACACTTTGAAATCTTTTCTTTCAAAGTCCCCAGTATGTTGTTTTATATTTCCAGTTACGCTCTGTTGATGTTTTGTTAGAGAAAGCAGTGGGAATGAAGGTGCAAAGCAAGTACTGTGTATACTGCTCTGACTTACATTCTAAATACTTGTCAAACTTACTCCCATCACCAGGCCTGACCAACCCTGAGTTTTCCATTTAGAAAGTCTCTGAATTTGACTTTTCACTGACTTAAAAAGTTACACACTAAAGAACAGCTAAACTAAGCAGAACATACAAGGAACACTCAAGAAACGAAGCGCAGGCGTCCAAGACGACTGGTTTATTCGTCAGATTGTGTTCTTCTCTGATGACTTTAGGTACGAGATACTCAAAATAATTGGTACTGGGAAGCACTGCTCATGAAAAATGGAAGTATTGTTACTTTACTTTATATTTCTGCCATGAAGCTTCAAGTTCCATAACTATTTCAATAAACAAGTTATTCAACATAAATGAAGAACTTTGGAGCAATTATAACCAAAGAAGTAAAAGAGAGAGGGAATAGAAAGAAATGAGTGAATCAAGGGAAAAGTCTTGTGTTTAATTATGTCATAGTTTTTACTTACAAGCTATCTTTGAGAAACACTTTTCATATATATTTTGTAAAAAATTGTTATTACTGTACACACATCTATCAATTCTGTTCTAACCAAATTTGTATATTCTTGCAAATTTAGCAAAATTCAGGAGTGCTAAAAGTGATTCATTTTAGTACATATATACACTCTAGCATTTCAAAATTAATCTTGAGTGAGAAAATGTGTTCACCTGCTTATAGTGACAGTGTCATAGACAAAGGACTCTATGCCTTACATATTTAGATATCATGTTTTATGATTAAAAGTGGCAACACATTTGAGGGAAACATGAGTAACTCTGGCTATCCAAGTAGGTTCAAATGATAAAGTAAGACTACATTGTTGAGATTAAAAATCTGGAATGACATAATATCTTGCTTGTGTTATAACCATGTTAAACAAATATAAATAAACGTAATAATATCTAACCTTCCATGATTTTGTAATAAATAATGACACAAAATTTTAGCACTCAGTAAAATTTTATTTAAAACTTTGAAACATAAAATGCATGTTTATAACTTGTCCTAAGAAGTGACATTAAAATTAACACAATTACTTTGATTTCTAAGTATATTTTCTAGTAGAAGTAATATTACCCAATGAAAATTAATTTAATAAAACTCTGATCTCTAAATTATTATTCATTTAAATAAATAATAAATTTATTATTCTATGGCTTAACTATGTTAACAATTCTCTAAGGTGGCTTAATTGCACTGACTTCCAAACTTATATAGAAATATGTGAGTACAAATAACTTTTTATACTAGGCATAAAATTATATATGTGCAGCAACTATGTTAAGAAAATTGGCATTGGCATTTCATCTGAGGATCTTTTATGAGACACATAACCAGAGGGACTTTAAAAAGAAGAACTAAAATATTTCCTCTTTGATCTGTATTCCATTTCTTAAAAAAGGCACTGAAATAAGTCTTCAAAATAAGGTTATATATTGAAGGAATGGGCAAAGTATTTTCTGTTGCCATAAACAGTAATTGATAAGGTTCTCTTGAATACTTTTAAATAAATACTGAAGTATCACACTTAGGATTACAAGTTAGTTTTCATTTCCTTTCAACTTTTGCCTCTGGATAAGCTCAACTATTCCCAGGAAGAAGACTGATCAAGTACATTTGTCATGTGAGCCACAATAATAAGGTGATTCATCATAGTCTGTCAGAGACGTACTCTGGAAAGAATGCTGCTTTTTTAGCCTCACTTAAAAATCTGCTGTCACTCCTGCTGAAAATTTGGTAGACATTAGGGACATGTTTAAAAGCCCTTCTAAACTGATGGTGGCAGATAATTAAGTTATCAGCTATTGGACTTTTTTACTTTTTTCTCTCTTTCTTATATTTCCTTTTATCTATGATATATATGACACCAGGAACCCATCTGAATGGTGTAGGGTGACTTCCTCACAGAATACAATCCCTTGTTCCTTTCCCCTTTTCAATTTACAAGTAGCTAGTGACCAAAGTCCTTGAAAATGACAATCTATGCCTTTATCAAAGTCTAAGTGGGTAATTTTTTTTCAGAAGCCCTGAAATCCACAGATTATGAACTTTTTTCAGTAAGATAGCAAGATACGCTCCTCACGGTGAAAAAAAAAAAAAAAGTTGGAGAAAGTGTTCCTGAAAAATGAGTGTATAAATTATGTGTTTATAGTATTTTAGTATTTTCATTTCAGTAATGTGTCCTCTACTCAATCAGTGACTCCATGTCTATTCTTTACTAGCCATCACTTGCAATATTTATTCTTACTATACTTTACTACATCTGCCACTGTGGAAATATTTCAAAATCAATGGAAATCTAGTGTCAGGAACATGCAAATTCATATGTTCCTAATATATGAAAAATACTTTTAAGTCCTTAAGATGTTATATGACAATGTAACTTAAAACTTAATAGTTATAATATTAAGCTTTTAATATGAAAATCAGTTATTAATATTATTTCCCTTTAAATGGCATATTGAAATGCTAATATTAAAGAAAACTCAATCTGTAAGTGAAAAGTATATCCAATCAATTTATATTCATTGTGGTTACATAAGTCACCATAGTCACTGATATAAAATGTACCGAGTCACTGCTCATTGACAGAAAATAAGCTAAGAATTTTGTGAAGCTTTGGGCACATAATTTTTTTGTCAGCATAGAAGTACATGACCTTGTTTTATGTGTTTCTGTTAAAATCCATCTTATATAACGACCATATCTTTAAAATATTTATATTCAGTATTTATTTATAATAAATCTCTAGCTATACTAAGAAATAGCACTTTCTTGATTCTAAGTCGCTTGACTAGAGCTTTCCTTGGATTTCAACTTCACAGTCAAGCCAGTTTCTAGACTTTATTCAGTCTTTGTAGCCTCATTAATTCAGAAAATTAACCCTTTTCATCTTTATACCATATTATTTGACATGCTTTTCTTCCACAAGAGAAATCACAACTTGATTAAAGATAGCTAATACAAGATAGCCTCACAATAGTGTTGGGAGACATTTTAATCCTAGAAATTAGCGACAATAAAACCTTAACACAGACACACAGTGTTTCACACTTAATTGATTAAAAATACCCATGTTTTCCAGAATTTAACATATATACAAGCAACAAAAATGAATTGGTGGATTGTATTTATACTTTTGTGCTTATAATCACTCTCTCTCTCTGTCTCTGTCTCTGTCTCTCTCTCTCTCTCTCTCTCTCTCTCTCACACACACACACACACACACACACATAGACATGAACATATACATAACTGCAAATAAAAATAACAGAGAAAGAGATAGAGGCTATTGGTTTGAGAGTGTGAGGAGATGAGTAACCAAAGAGGAGTTAGATGAAGAGACCTGGAAAGAACTGGAGGGCTGAAACTGAAGAAATTTTATTTTAATTAAAATGCACATTTTTAAAAGAAAAAAACACATTGATAGTTGAAAGGTAAAAGTCAAATTGATTGTCATTGGTGGTCAAATTGTTTGACATATCCGTGTGAGTTTTTGTTGGTTTTGAATCTGTGTTTTGTATGTGTGTGTGGTATGTACAAGTATGAGTGTGAGTATTCACTGTTGTGGAAATATGAACTTTGTGTGAGCATGTGCATGAATGCCTGAACATGTGTGTGCATGAGTGTGTGTGTGTGTGTCTGGTGTGCATATCTATGTGTGTGCATGTGTGCCTTCAGGTGTGAGTGTGTGTGTGTGTGTGTGTGTGTGTTTGTGTATGTGTGTGTGTGTATGCTCAGAGGTATTAGTCAATTTCTCTCTACTTTATTTACTGAGGAACAATGAACAATTAAATTTGAAGTCTTTTAAAAATTATGACAGCTTTTGAGAAGCTTTGCTTTTACATCCTTAATATTATTTTAGAAGTAAATATTTACTTCAAAATATATTGCCTGTCTTCATATATCCATTGGAATGAAAGTTCATTGTTTCAATATGTAGTCATGGACATCTACTATTACGTTCAGAAAGCTGATGAGGTCAGAAAAAAATAATTTAGTTTTTTCCCAGTTGATCTTCAAAATCTTCTCAAAAAATAATTGTTTTAATTCTACTAAACATCTATGTCTAATTCACACTCATATGTATGTGACTGATGCTCTTCTGAAATGAATGATATTCCTAACTCTCCTCAAAATATATAAATAATTTATAAATGATTAGTTATGTGGTAATTCAGATTCTCATATTAGCCAAATAGGTGTTATGAATACATACTGCATTTTGACCGTAAATAATAAAAAGTTTTGGGTCTGGAGAAATAGCTAAGTGGTGGCTCACAACCATCTTTACTGGGACCCAATGCCATCTTCTGTTGTGTTTGAAGACAGCTACAATGTACTCATATACATAAAATAAATAAAAAGTCACACCCACAGTTGCATATTTCCATTCCCAGGGACCTAGGATGTGAGAGACTCCCAGGACTCAATAGGGATGACATTAGCTGAAATGCCCAACAGTGGGGAGATGGAACCTGAAGAGACTACATCCATTAGATAGACAAGCTGCCCTGTGGAGGAATGAGACCACCCATCTACCTTCAAAATTTTTGATGCAGAATTTTTCCTGTAGAAATTGAAACGCTAGCATGGCTGTTCTCTGAGAGGTTCTACCAAAAGCTGACTAAGACAGATGCAGATATTTAAAACCAATCACTCAATGGAGGTTGAGGACCTCTCTGCAGGAGTTAGGGGAAGAATTGAAGGAACTGGAGGGGATGGCAACTCCGTTGGAAGAACACAGTATCAACCAACCAGAACCTCAGAGTTCCCAGGGTCTAAGACCCCAACCAAAAAGCATACATGGACTGGTCTGTGGTCCTCTACACATGTAGCAGAGGGCTGCCTTGTCTGGCCTCAGTGGGAGAAGAAGTGCCAATTCCTGAAGAGACTTGATGCCCCAGAAAAGGGGGATGCTAGATAGTATAAGGTAAGGATGGGTAGGTGGCTTGGAGGTAGGAGGCGAGAGAGCACCCTCTCATAGGCAAAGGGGACAGGGGATATGGTGAAGACCTCTAGGAGGAGGGACCAGGAAGAGAGTAACATTTTGAATGTAAATAAATATACCTGGTTCTTGTCTTTCACACACACACACACACACACACACACACACACACACACACACACACAAATATAAAACCAAACCACACCAAACCAAAACAAAACAGAATAATCCAAAAAAACAAAAAAGAAAAACAAAACAAAATTTAAAAAAACTCAAACTAAACAAAATTTCCCCAAAACAAAACAAAACAAAAATCTTCACACAATTTCCCAAGAAGATATACAAGGGTTAAGCATTTGACAGTCACCCTTAGGTCATATTTATTGTATAGTTTAAACACAAATGAATTCAAAATGAATATTATAAAAAATACATATGAAACTCTTAAAGAACTAAGAAAAATGAGAAAAAAAATCAAAATAAAATTTGGAAGGGGGCTCAGTAGCAGCTTGTGCATAGCAGAAACTCACACTGAAACACTGGACTGTTTAATTCATCTCCTGTTTATATGTTGATAAGGCACAAGACTGTGCAGATAATTCTGGGCATAGACATGAGCCATAAAACTGACCACAATATATTTGTTATATCTTGTGACGATAATATATCTTGTGATGTCTGCTGGTTATAACAACCAAAGAACACTTCAATATATATATATATGGCAATTTTTATGGTTTAATAAATGTCACTTTATTATAACTCAATCCTGTCAATTACTTTAAGAAGTAAATTAAATAATAATTCATGATGTAATAATGGTAATATTTTCTTATCATATTAATTATATTAATGATAAAAATAATTTGTGATTAGTATTCACATATATGTTACACACACACACTCTCTCTCTCTATATATATATATATAATTTATTATATATATATATAATATGTATATATATGTATATAATTTATTAATGACTTGCTTGTTGTTGACACTTTTTTTTCAACTTGCTTGTTGTTTGACACTGAGTTTTCAAACCCAGATTCATGTATTCAGAATAATATAAAAAATTAACAGAGATCAAGCACGCATTAATTTTTTACACTTAGATAAATAAAGAGAATCACAGAAATAGTTAATTCTAGCACATCCCTTTCTTCCTTGGATCTCTTTGTATTACTTTATATTGTACTTTCAAGCAAATGAATCGAAGATGTGAAATCTTTCTTATAAAGACTCATAAATCTTAACACAGTTGGAGATATATTATTTAGGTGGTATCTGTTATTTTAAATTATTTGCCTCATTGATCCTGAACAGCCACGTAGATCATCAAGGAAGGGACAAATGAGTATGGTCTCGGGGGAGGTAATTCACATTAAAAAATTTAGAGGAAATTATAATTAAAGTCTCAGTGCTTAAACTAAACCCACTAGTCAGTCACCCTAAGATTTATACTGATTAGGAGACATTCCACTCTCTATCATGCAGAAAGAAAGGAAAGTTTCCAAAAGCATGTGAAAAGTGCACCATCACTCAATAATTTATACACAAGACACACAAAACCACAGTACTTCATATATATATTTTGCCTAGTGATTTCCTTCCTGGTCATCGTCTAACAGATTGAAGCTCTCATCAGCAATGTGAGATAAGCCAACCTGCAAGGGAATCCTAGCAATATATATTCCTTAGGGTTTCCATTTACATTATAAATGATGAATGAATTTTTATAATGCCACTTTGGTTTTTGAAGTGCTTTTGCTAATTAAGGGCTAAGGAAGCACACACAGGGCACAATAATTTTAATTAAGATTTAAAAAAAATCCAGTATGTCAATACAGTCCTTAACAGGAGCGATGGCTTAATGTGTCACCTCGTCTTCATGTCTGGATTTCCTCTACTTGCTTTTCATTTCTTACTCTTCCCATGTATAAACTACAAGGTCGCCTTGGGATTGAATTCATCCTTGAGACAATTGGTGTAAATGGTGCAACTGTATTTTCTAAAATAAATTTAAAATGTAAAATATAGGATTCGTTGGCTTAGGAACATGTGTTAGTATTAGACTGATAAAATTAAGAATCTTCTATGAAGGTAACAGAATACAAAACAAAACATATTATTTCCATATTTTTAATAAAGTAAACATATGTGGATAAGATTATTCAAATGATTCAAATAATAATATAATTTTTTAATTTAAAATTAAGAAGCAGAATAACTTAAATTTCCCTTTTTAAATAAAAACCAACTCTTCTTCCTCTTCTTTCTCCTTCTCCTTCTCCTTCTCCTTCTCCTTCTCCTTCTCCTTCTCCTTCTCCTTCTCCTTCTCCTTCTCCTTCCTTCTCCTTCCTTCTCCTTCTCCTTCCTTCTCCTCCTCCTCCTCCTCCTCCTCCTCCTACTCCTACTCCTACTCCTACTCCTCCTCCTCCTTCTGCCTTTCTCTCTGCCTCTCTGCCTCACTGCCTCTCTGCCTCTCTGCCTCTCTGCCTCTCTGCCTCTCTGACTCTCTGACTCTCTGCCTCTCTGCCTCTCTGCCTCTCTCTCTGCCTCTCTCTCTGTCTCTCTGCCTCTCTGCCTCTCTCTCTGCCTCTTTCTAACTCTCTCTCTCTGCCCCTCTCCTCTGCCCCTGCCCCTGC
Organism: Rhabdomys pumilio; assembly: GCA_030674055.1. Classification (NCBI taxonomy): domain Eukaryota; kingdom Metazoa; phylum Chordata; class Mammalia; order Rodentia; family Muridae; genus Rhabdomys; species Rhabdomys pumilio. Next base: position 48,459,031 of record JANHMN010000011.1, read on the forward strand.
CCCTGCCCCTGCCCCTGCCCCTGCCCCTGCCCCTGCAGATAGTGTCATACTACAATACACTGGATAGTCTGGTAACCAAGATGACTTCAAATTCACAGATATTTTTCTCCGCACTCAAGTACTGGGATCAAAGGCAGATCCTGACTTTTAACTTTATTGGAACTAATTATTACATAATTGAGTCAACACTTTATAATAATTATTTTTTGTAAATAAACTTAATTTTCATTGTATTTCACAAATACTTAAAAGTATTTAACCTAAAATACTCATAGCCTATTTAAGTGGTAAATTACATCTTACAAATTATTTGTTGTTACATTGAAGATACATTTCTCCATGAGATAACTTTTGTCATAATTATCTAAATGGCACTTTCTCACCCAGATACATGTTCAGGTGATATTTTTTTCTTTCATTTATGTCTAAAGTACAACAATATGGTGGACAAGCTATCTGAATGTTTAATTTTGTCTCAAAAGCAAAGCAGAAACCTGCCTGAAGTGACCGGAATCCTGTAGACAAGTGTGAGTAACTCAGCCTCCTTGGGGAACTCTGAAGCTGAATCATTTGAAACAGCATGCCTTAATTGACATCGTTCGAGCTTCGGTAAAATAAAAAGACATAAAGTCAGAAATGAAGATACAATTGAAATGTTTTTTGTCTGACAGTTGCTTCAGTCTGATTGACAACTTCCTACTTGTGTTTGGGTCAGTGTTGGGGGGGGGGTTCTGTTTTCAACATGAGACAATGTGCTTCCATCAATAATACCAAGAAAACTGCACAGGAATGTGCAGCTCCAGAAATACATGTGTGTTTCAGTAAGCACTGCAAGTACCTTAAGGTTATTCATCTTATGTTAATCTTCACTTTCTGGAGGATGTAGTTAATACTTTATTCGGGATAACTGAAAAAAAAAAACCTAAGGGCACTTGAATACACTATGAAATTACATATTTAATGAAACAGCACTGCAAATTTTAAGTGACAGTCACTAAAAGTTTATTTTAAAAAACCTGAAATTTCATAGTCTTTTGAAACAAATCAGATTACTCTGTTGCATCTTTATTGGGCAAATTTTTTTCTTGAATGGTACCAAAACAATTTATATTTATGACTACAGTCAAAATATTTACAAGAATGCATGTTACTATATTTAACAACAATAAGAATACAACCAAGCAAAACATGAGTCTGATATTTTATTGGCTAGAGTTGTTTTGACTGGTGGTCCTAGGGCCACCTCATATTCCATAATCTGTGTGGTATATAAATATAGAAAACTTGCAACAAAATATCTAAAGAGCTAATGTTGTTATTTTGAGATTTTTAATTTTTTCTATCACTTGCTCTGTGTTATCCAGTTGATTACTTTATTGTTAAGGACACATGAGCAACATGAACATCTATTTTTTTTTGTATTCTAATTTAACATTGACACCCTCTGTTAACATGCTGCAATCTTTTCTGAGAGATATTCTCTTGATATAATTTAATGTTTATAAAATAATATTTAAACTTTTTTTTTATTTTTAGTGGCTTTAACATTTACAAGCCACTGTTCTACTGGTAAAAACAGAGGTAAGCTTTGTAAATAAAAACAACAAAATTTCTATAGAAGAGAGCAGAATTAAAATGTTGCCTAAATACGGTTTTTAATAAGGCGTAATCTCGTGGATTGTTTTATTATTTTTTTTAAATTGTGTTTGTGAAATATATGGGATTGTGTTTTGAAATTTTAAGCAAGTTTTTCTTTACTTCTTTCTTTTAGAAACATTTTTTTTTTAAATCAAAGTGCAAAGATTAAGGATTAAAATGCTGAACTCCTACCAAAAGGACATCCCTTCCTGCCATTTTGGGTGTAGCCTGGTGCTTTTGTAGATGACTACTGTGAAATTTCACATAAGCATCCTGTAAGTCTGAGAGACTAGATAGTGAGTGACCTCAGTTGGTGTAGTGCCAAGAACAGATGAAGCTAAGGAGAATATATAATTATAATTTTCACACAATTTAAATAAACTTCCGGAAATGTTTTCCCATGGAACTTCACAAGTTATTTATGCCATGCACCCTCTCAGGATGTGATCCTGCATTTCTTGCAGATTTTATATGTTGTTTTTATGGAAATAAATTCTATGAGGCTTACTAATTTCTCTTAACTTAGAAGTTCTAATTTATGAAGACAAATTTAAACTAAGAAAAATAAGTACGTCCCTTGCTAGTGTTGGTACATTGTTGTGCTGTTTTCAACATTTACTCATATTAAATGTTTTGTTTTACTAAATCCACCCAGCACTCAGGTACACATTCAGTTCACATTGACTTGAACTTACCGCTCACCTTCTGTCACAGCTGTAAGAATGATCTAATTCTACATTTCCATTTACTTGTTAGGCACCAGACAAGGGCCTTCCATGATCATTGTAAAAAGAGCAAACTATTGCAATCCAATGTTGCCTTGCTTTGCAAAGGTTATTTGACAAGCTTTGGAGACTTGGGTGAAATGCTTTGTTTTCATAACTAAAAGTTGCTTTGTTTTGTTTTTCTCTCGCTAGAAAAGGTAAACCACATGTTCACGTTTTAAACCTCTGAAAGGCAGTCATACTTGTAAGCTATTCATTTTGAAAGCCAATTGACACACTAGTCAGAAACACAAGGATGCCATTCAAATATAGTTGACTTATTTTTTTCTTGGTTAGGGGGATTACTGAGTTAAAGAAATACTCCAGTTGCTGACTTCATAAATTCACTTTAAATGAAGCACATTTTTTTAAACACTTAAAAACATATTCCAAAAAGAAGAATAACTTCTGATTTGAATCCAAATAATTTGATTTTTAGTCTTTAGTTGTACAGATGATACTGGTTTTCTGTCTCCCAACAAACAACATGGACTAATTTAGTTCAGTTTGTCTTCTATGAAAGAAGAATATGATATATATGCATGTACAGCTAAACAAAAAAAAATATGGAATGATATTACCAGCAAGTTACACTTGACAAGTAAGATCTAAGCATTTAACTGATTTATTTAAATTGTTACAGGTATGCTATCTGCTTTAAAATTATGAGTAACATTAGTGCTTATACTGCATATATCACTGTTAAACAAATATGTGGATTTTAAAATTATGTACTTTCTCAAGGCCTTGCCATTATTCTTTTAAATAAAACATCTAAATCAGGTTAGATTTTTTATTTTTTCTCCATCTTTCTATTATATCTTTACATGGAAAGACAACATTTTAGAGAGTTATTTTCCAACACCATTCTTTTTCTTCTAAGTTAGTAATAAAGACGTATTAATGAATGCTTAAAATCCACAAGATAATATTTAAATAGTCTAAATGAAAACAAAGTTCATTTATTTTTATGGTGTTGTGTTCATATTGAACTTGGAGTCTTCGTGTGCTTTCATTTATTTACCTCTGCCGATGCTGAGTTTTGTGAGCCTGTGTACATAGCCTAACATAAACTTGAACATTCCAGGTAAACTAAACTGGACTAAAAATCTTATACTCTGTGCTTCCATAAGGAATATTGATGGAGAATGACCATTTTCCAGGACTGAGTCATCATATCTGCCTACTTAATATTTATATAGAGACTTAAACTATGATATTACTATGGTAACAGTCAAAGGGCACAAGCCACGAAACCATGTGAATCCTTCTGCTTTAGGAATGTCTTCTTCCCTTTGGTCTGACCACATACTAACAAAATTAATGTCTACTCATTCGCTCACAGTAAGACATGCTCTAGATTAATAGCTCTGTTTTCCTGAAAACATAAGTGTCTGACTTCCTGAAAACGAAGTGTCTGACTCTAAATTTTATGTTCAAAAATTATATGAAGCTGTGGTAAAAATGAAATTTATGTTCCTATTCCTTAAAACTGAGAGGTGCGTAAAGGAATATGTAAAATTTCACTTCAGGAGGCTTGTTTAACTATATCTCTATGGGAAATTCATTGCAAATTCTGTAATGGACATATTTGTTTACACAATGATGAATCCTGTTTTTCTTTCATATTTTTTAAAAATTATTGGAAAATATTTACCATTTTAGACTCAATTATTGTACATAATTCAGTGTTAAAAAGAGGAAAATAAAAAATATGCTTTCATTTATAAGAGTTACATTTTTCTGACTGTATAGATAAAATTTAAGTTAAATTGCATACACTTAGGTACTGATATGTTTTTGCCTCCTGTCCATAACAACACAAAACATAATAAAAGTATTAATTTAAGTAAACATATTATATGTTAATTGATTTTTTCATAAAACAATGCTTCTATTTGTTTTAAACTGTTTTCTGCTTTTTAAATTCTTGCAATAATTGCCTTCAAAATGTATGTTTATAATATTAATTAGATACCATAAAAAGTTAAAGTATCATTCATTTTATGAATAGTTTTCAAGATAAAAGTATGTTTTCAAGAAGTTATTTTATAGAGATGGTTCTTTAATATCTAGATCACGCAAATGCATTATAATATAAAACAATATAAATTGTACATTTCACTGAGTAGCAAATGAACTTTAATTCAAATGAGACAGTTACCCGCTGTGACCCTGATGTCATCATTTTCCACTCTGTTAGTCTGTTCTTAACTCAGCAGCAATAAATAAAAACAAGTTTGGACGGTCACTATTAATTTTAAGCATGAACAGTAATGAGTAGAAAATGTATGTCTTGACTGTAGCTGAACCACTGACCTCTGAAATGGTGCAGTGGGAGGTATAAGTTGACATAGTTACATCATCTCTTCTTCATACACATTACAGAATTTCCAATGAATTACCCCCAGAGACAGGGTTACCCATGCCTCCTGAGTTAAATCTTTTCATTTCTTTTTCTTATAATGACTTACAGAAGGGAAAAAAATGATTCAGAAAAAAATAACGATTTATGAGTTTTATTCAATGTAATAAGTAGTTACTTTTTTGTGTTAAAAATAGTTATGTTCACAGAGATTGGGTATAAGGAATTAATTATGTATATGTCCATTTGAAATCTGATACCTCAATGGAAAAAATATACAATCTGAGGTAATGCTACGTACAGTTATATATTTGTCACCATTTGTACATACAGCATGCTGGAGTTTTTGAGTAATTCATTCATATATATATCATATATCATATATCATATAAAATATATCATATATAATCATATATCATATATCATCATATATCATATATCATATCACATATTATATATTGTATATACCAGTCATCAAACATTTGTTGCTGTTTCATAATGGATAATCAGAAGCCTATGTCTAAATATGTATGGTAAACCTTTAAGCAATGGAAGACAGCAATGCTTTGAGCTGATTTTAAAGATGAGTTAATAAAAAGAGGTATATGAAAGATGTTTTAGAGCTGAAATATCTTTTTTTCACTGTACATAGTAATTTTTTTAAAAATAAAGGCCAACAATTATCATTTTCTTAATAACTAACATTTAGAAATTTATACTGTTGGGTATAAGGTACTGGGTAATTGAGGTATCCATTCCTCTCTGTGTTGCTGAGCCTGTGTTAAAATATCAATGCTCCCCAAATATGTACATAACAGCAACACATACTTTTATTTTAAATTGAAATACTATAAATAGAAACATTGAACAATATTTTATTTTGAATTTTTATAATATGTTATAACTCATTAAGTGTTAATATGCAGGGTTATATCTTTAAAAGTTTCTATAATTTTTCTGTGTATGTTTACATTTAAAACTATATTTGTACAAGGATTATGGGCATTCCACTGTGTATAAATATTTACACTGCACTGAAAATTCATGTGAATGTTAATGAGTTTCTGTCTCCATAAGTTTAACCAAATAAAAAAGATTTCATTTATATGAATATGGGTTAGATTACATTTTATTTTATTTATGGGTGCATTTGTTTTTATTCATGTATACTTATGTATACCTTCACATGTATGTGCATGTGTGTAGAACTCAGAGGAGAATCTTAAATGTCATTCTCAGGAATACTGTCTACATTTTTGAAATGGGATCTCTTATTTGCCTGGAGTTCAAAAATTAAGCTTGACTATTTGGCTACAGAACTGCAAGCAACATCCTGGCTCTGCCTCCACTCTATCTGGGAGCTGCCTGTGGCATTTCACAGAATTCTGGATACCAAATCCATGTTCCTATGTTTGCAAGGCAAATACTTTTATGACTGCATTTTCTTTCCAGGGCTAAATTTGATTTTCAAAGCAATGTTTTAGAAAACTATGCACAAGACCAATAAAAACACTAAAATAAGAATATGTATAGTAATTGTGGCATATTTCACTTGTAAATAACAGATATAAAATTATTTTCATCATTTTGGTAAACTTCATGGTTATACAGAGACAAAGATGTAGATTACACAGGAATTATGTGATATAAAACTTTTAAAAATATAATATTAAAGGTAGCAGTTAAGGAGAGACAGTACCAAAAGCAATCTACAGATTCAATATAATCCCCATCAAAATTCCAACTCAATTCTTCACAGAGATAGAAAGAGAAAGCCTCAAATTCACCTGGAACAACAACAACAAAAAAAATCCCACAGGATAGTGAAAACTATTCTCAACAAGAAAGCCATTTCTTCTGCCATAAAATGTATATTTATAAACTTCATCTTCACAAATAAGGCTAATCTGGATTATAGCAGAATAGACTGTATGCTCAAGATCAGAATATCTACAAAAGCATACACTGACTCCAATATATATATATATATATATATATATATATATATATATATATATATAATCTTAAAAAAGCCCCACCAAACTTTCAAAACTATTATTATTTCTGATATAGTTACTTTAAATTATATCATTTCTATATAAAAGATAGAATTAGAATCATATTCCATAAGAGCAGCAGGCTGGATTTATTTGTAAAGTGTTTGCTCTGCAAGCATATAGATCTGAGTTCATATGCCTACCATCTGAAACCTTCCACTAAGGAGGCAGAGACAGGATGATTCTGGAAGTTCCTTGACTAGCTACTGTAGGCAAATACGTTTTAAAGTCAATGAGACACATACCCGTTTTTTTAGGTTAAATTGAGAACCAATAACCTCTACACATATGCACATATAAACATATACTAACACCCACACACATCAAAACAATGAAAAAAGAAGCATACTTTATAACTTATAATGCTTTGTGTCTATAAATTTATAATCACAAATACTAACTTACAGAAGACTTTACTACCAAGAAATATCACAATATATCTAAAATTCTATTTGAAGATACTAGTCCAAACATGGCACCCAGAATGTCTAAACAAATTCTAACATGAAACCATCTTGGTTGCACTTCTCTTACTATTGTCATATATTCACGTCAGGAATGTGTTAACACCAAATAGAGTCAGTCCTCCCTCCATGAGATAGAAGCCTAGAACCTACCCGAATACATCATATCTTTAAAGTCAATTTAGAAAAGAGAGAGTAAAAACATTGTTTATTATTGTTTATAATTATTAAAAAACTCTACTGAATATTTGTAGAATATCTATAGCCTAGATCTGGATTGTAACATAAGATCAAGGTTTTTCATTAAACATTAAGTGGAAACTTCAAAGTACCCGATTTTCATTTTTCAGTCTAGAAGGGAGTTTGCACTATGGGATTTCCCCGTAGGATGTCTGTAAAAAATGCCCATATGCACTGGAAGCTACAGACATTGGTGAATACTAAAGAGATACTAAGAAAATTGGTAATAAATTGAATCCCAGTAAATATTTTTTTAAACTATGTTGCCACTCCCCCATTTATCAGGATGGGGCAAATCCTAGCAAAATTTTGCTAGGCCATGAAGTCAGGTAAGTAACAAAGAAACTATGCTGAGTGATCTTTGTTTATTACTTTGTTGAGTTTGATTCTTTCTGATTTCTTAGAGTACTGTTCTCCACAAATTACAAAACTCTAACAATGTCAAGAGTGTCCTGTGACTATTTATACTTTAAATGTAGAAAATAGGGAATGGGAAAGGGATCTTAAATGCTGGGGAAAAAAAGAGAAAGCTTTTGTTGTGTGCTTTCTTATGCTGACAGAAATTATAACATAATTTAAATATGCTCGAAAGAACTCAAAATTTTGCTGGGAGACAAACATTTGCCCCTGAATCCTTAGTGGATTTTGTCATTATTATAGCAACATGTCTTCTGACCATCTCACCCATGCCCTTCTTTATGAATGGTAATCACAAAAGCTTTACTATGTTGTTAAAAAGAAAAACCCAAAATGCCCTTTCAGGCTTACTGATAAATTCATTATTCATTTAAATAAGAATCTACTTATTCTTGTGGCATTCACATAAAAGTATTAGTAGTACAAAACAAAGAATACATTTCTAGCTAATAGAGGTATTCCTATAATTGTGATGGGTTATATGAGAACTTCAGGTAATTTACATGATTCTATCTATGGATTAAGGGGTCTAGGCTGGTTTCATGTTATATACATAACACACACATATCTATATATCTATATCTATTTATATACATATAATTTTTGTTATGTACATACAATTGGAATGGGCCTTATAGATACTAATGTATGTGACATATCTAATGTCCACAGGAAATGAACAGTAAACTGATAATTCAACAAATAATTGCATTTTTTTCTGATAGTCCTACTCATATGCAAATACATGTCTTGTGTTTAAGATGAAAGGTGGTCTACATTCATAAACCTGATGTACTGAGAGAAAATATTCAGGAATCTTCCTTATGAAAAAAAAAACAAATTCTTACTAAAAATAAAATTGAGTCATGTTGGCTATGCATATGTAAATATATATACTTATGCACGTACATGTAAATACACATACATCCAGACACAATTACAAATGAACAAAACTTAAAATGATATAAAGACTAGTATGTAGCTAGTTTTATAGCTCTTACTTTCTCCATTTTTTGATTAGTTTCCTTAAAAAAAAAAAACCTGATTTTTCAGGTTTACTCATTACGTATCTATATGGCATTCAATAAATAATTCTTAGGAAATGGTCTAGGATGGAATTACTCTCTGTAACACAAAAACACAGTGGTCAAGATATCAACAGACAAATTAATATGCATTACAGAGTACAGATCCTGCTTTCCATGTCAATCTCCTAGGAGAATTTAAAGCCCCAAATACACCATAATGACACTTCCTATATGAAAGTTATACTTGTATATTCTACACAGGGATTTGCTGCTTTAATATATGGCCATTCCACCTCATTAGTACTAATTTTCTACTGTTTTGCTGCAAAATAAATGGAGTATATACACACAGTATATATCTCCACTACCTCTTATATTACTTTCTGTAGACTTTAAATACTGTCCTGGTAATACACTTAGGCTGAGAGCAAATTACTTCTGAAGTGTATAGGAAAGCTATTAGTGTATAAAGAAAGCAAGAACATTTTTATCCAAATTTCTTTGTAATTACTTTGGCACATCAAGGGCTTGAGATGTTGATCTGTTTATATAGAAAGCGAGAGTTTATAGGTTATCTTCTATTTTCTTTTAAAGGATGTATTTATATGTAAAATTCTTAGTTAGAATAAAATGTACAAATGTTCTCTGAGACATACCTCCTCTATAGAAATAGTCACATGATGAATTCATGTATGAAGACTTTAGACCAAACTCTGCCCCAACACACAAAAAAAACTTGGTTCTTTACCTTTTATTTGCAATTGAATTTTAGTCTGAAATTTGGGAACTTGAAGTAAAATAAAATATATTTTCTCAATGACTGGGAACTAAGATCCTGAGAAAAACTGAGGTTAGTTAGGGGTGAATATAACCTATTTATCTGAGTAATTAGGGCAATTTTACAGACTGAGCTTCAACGAGTCTTTGCTTCCAATTGAATTTCAAGCTACAAAATTGACGTTTCAGATATATGGTAAGAGAGAATCAATTCAAGGGAGGAGGCTTGATGGAAACAAATTCAGCTGTCATGAAATCACATCACTTTTGACAGCAGAAAAAGGAAATCTAAATTCGGATCCTTGCTCAGTAAAGGCTTGCTTTATGGCATAATAAAAGTCATTTAAGTTCTTTGAATCTATTATTTCTATATGTTTTTTTAAAAAACAAAACAAACAAAAAAACCCCAAAAAACAAAAAGATCAGGGCCCTGGTCATAGCTCAGTGGCAGAGAGCTTGCTTAGCATATGAGACCTTGGGTTCAATACCCATTGTTGAAAGAAATATATATATATCAGAAAGTAAAAATACTGTCTTTGAAAGGTTAGGCAGGCCTGGTGACCTGTGATATCAATTACTCAGAAGACTGAAGATGGGAGGTGTCATCCTCTTGCCTGCCTGGTCTACAAAGCCAGTCTAGGTAATTTAGAAAGATTTTATCTCAAAATAAAAGAAAAAGACTAAAGAAAAAAATAAAACAAAAATGCTGGGCTACAGCTTGGTAGTACAATATTTACTCCTGTGATCACACAGTCAATATCCAATCGCACGCATATATGCTGTCATCAGGATTTTAAAACAATATTATATACTGAAAGTACAGATGACTGTATAGGTTATAAAGGTGGCGAATTATCCTTAGTATTATCACTTTATGTGAACGTTTTTCTAATGTTCATCTAGGTGTTAGGGTTTGTTGTTGTCATTGTTTTGTTTTTTGTTTTGTTTTTAAATAAAATCAGTTATCTTTTCCTTTGGGCAGAGAGGAACAAAAACCTTAATAAGGAAGTAGTCTAAGGAATGAAAGATGATTGACAATCTCAGCCTTGGCCATGCATCATCAGATGTCTTTAATAACCACAACCATAACAATATGCCAATCTCTACAATTTTTTCCTCTCAGCAATGTACAAATTTTATTCTTTATTTCTTTCCTGATGTGAAGTTTCAACCTGTTGGAAAACTAGAGTTTAAATAAAACATTATAGAGGTCATCCTATGTTAAAGCTCTTTCTAAAACAATAACATTCTCTAGTTTGCTCCATATCCTAGACAATGTGTAAGTTCCCATCCGTGAAGAGATTTAGTTCACATCTTACTGATCCATTTTAAGAACTATGACTTAACTCAACATAACTTCATTATCACTAAATGTATATGAGCTTTCAGAGATGAATATGTCATGCTCATATTTTCAGAGAAAAGATCGGATAACTCAAAATTCTAAAAAAAAACTTTCACAAGCATCAAGGATCCATTTTCTCTGAACACGGCAGGAAGAAGTGCTGCTCCTCAAGTAATGTTATCAGGGTTCTTGAAATTATTATTATTATTATTATTATTATTATTATTATTATTATTACTGGCTGAAAATTTAAAATTTGAAACATTTTGCAAGTTTTTGCATTCTGTCAATAAATATCAAAATAGCTTCAGATGATAGAAAATGTTTTCTTTGAAATTCACATACTATTTAGTGAAAGATGTTTGAAAGTCACGACACATCGTTGTGAGTATTGGTATTCTAATTTGACAGAATTTCGAGTCACCTGGGAAATAGTCCTGTAGGTGATTGTCTTGATTATATTAATTGAGGTGTGAAAGGCTTACCCTCTCCTTTTCTTACCTACCCTTAAAAAGAGGATTATAGACAATTAAATTTTTTGTCAGTGAATTTCATCACAGCAACAAGGAAAAATATAACATAACAGTTACATATATAGCACAACTCTATGATTAACATGGGGCATGAAATGATTCTGATATGATAAATTGAGCTTTCACTTGATATGTTTATAATGAAAATGACACAAAGATCTTACTATAGAGCTTATATTATTATTCAACACCATAGCATTTGTAAAACACACACACACACACACACACACACACACACACACACACAAACACCCACACAAACACACACAAAGTCTTACACCCAAATGAGACTGTTTACTGATAATTTTATGCTAATCTTCTATTTTGAAAAAAATGCATGTATTAATATTTTAATATCAAGCACCACTGGGTTGGCTTGTGAGCCACAGAAAACTGGAATTCCTGTTAAATGAGTTAGAATCAGAATATCTGATCTCTGGATTGGATATCCAGTCCAGTGCTCTCTCATCAGTCCCATGGAGGACATACAGAAAACCAAATACAATACCAAATGAGCACAGAAGTCCTTAAAGCTACTGCTAAAATGGTCACACCTAGATATGCGCTTCACAAAAACTCGCTGAATTAAATCTTCAAAAGCACTGATATTTTAATATACTTATCAATGACCAATATAATACCATTTTATCGATTTCTAGAATGTAAGCTTCATTAGAAAAGTAAACATAAAATATATATGGACAGAGGCTCTAACTCTCCTGCAATCTATGAAGCTATCTATATTAAGTGTAGATTAACCTTAGCTATAATTCTCAGCCTTTAGCTTTACTTTTAATAATCTAACATATTCTTATATTCAACTCTTTATGAAACCTTGACTGTCCTGAATATAAAAGAATGCTGACAGAGCAGGCATTGATGTGAAGGGATAATAATACCAAATATACTATAAGTAACTAAAACTGCTGTATAAAAGAGAAGTAAAAATGACAATTTAAACATTGATGGTGAAACTTTTTAAGTTTTGTAGTCATTACAAAAAAGAAACATATTTATATGACTGAGCCTCCTCTTGAGGCTTTGGAAAAACATACTAATGGATATGTCTAAGAGCAAAAGTATTAACTGATTGAGTTACTAATCTTTTGTCCAGGGTAACTGTCTTCAAAACACAGCAGCTAAAAGCAGTGATTATTAAAGTCATTTGCGATATGGTCATTTTGAATTTGGAAAATGGGAAGAATGATTATCAGAAAATAATGTCTTCTCAAAAGAACAACAACAAAAACCTGTGTGCAGTTACCAATCTCACGTATAGAAAAACTATATCCAAACACCTTAGATATATTTTGGTTATTTAAGCATAGATAATAAATAAGCACAGTAATAACTTTTGGTTCAAAATGTTATAGTATATATTTTCTAGAATGCAGAAATTAAAAATGCATTCTGTACCTATGGATTAATCTTACTTTACAAGACATGCCTTGAAGATAACAGTGTGTGCTGTATATGGAAACTGATTATTGAAAATGAAAGGATAGATTTCAGCAGGCTGAGTGCCTTGCAGAATTGACTCTCTCTCCTATCTTTATAGAGCATTTACAAAGCTTTGACCTTGGGCTGAGATAGGCAGTGTGTAAGTACATGAAAAACTCATAGAAGGCGTGAATAACAAATTAAATACAGGCAGAGTTCATTCTGCTGTCTTCAATAATTTTTTTGTACTCTCCTTTATTACTCTGCTGTTTAACTTGTCATAAAATACCATTTTATATGAGAAAAGTTTGCTTCAATGTGTGTACTGTGGAAAAAATAGATGAGGTAGGGAGAGTTAACTCTAGCATATAGAGGTTAATAATGGAGAAAACTTTACCTGTAGATGCATGGCTACAATAAAAAAAATCAAGAGTTTAAAATGTGTTAATGTATGTCTACCAGTGTCTGTCAAGATGTATGAAGAAGCTCTCTATTGTAACAGTCCTCAAAATTTGGATATCAGCATGCCTGTACAAATTCACCTGAGAGATGCAATTTATGTATCAGTTTGCCAAGTCTAATGAGATAAATCACCTTTCTAAAAAAAAACCAGACATCTCAATGAAATGGAGAACCACCTGAGGTAGTGTGAAATTAGACCAAAATAGAGACAACTTGCAGGTAATAGGAAAAATACGTATTTTTATACTTCTTATTGTTATTTTAATTTCTTATATGTAGTTCATACATCACACTATAATTTCACTATGTTAATGTTTCCAGTTATCAAGAAAAATAAAGTCTCTCAGTTGGTTTTAATTAAAATAATGAAGTAATAGTAATTTATTAGAAATACTACATATCTAAAAACAGTTTTTTGGCTATTAAATTTTTTTAGTAGTAATAAATTTTATTTATTCTAAGTGACCACAGGCCAGAGAGAAAACACAGGTTCCTCAAATGGGAATGGCTTATCTTTTAAAGAGAACAATTAGATACATAACTGATTATGGTAAAAACTTACATTTTATGTGACAAACTTAAGTTGTGTCACAAAATATGTGCCTAGAATCATGTCAAACATAAAATTAGAAAAGAAACAAACACTAATAATTAACTGAATTGATTTTATGACTAAAAGTACTTGCGAAGGTAGAAGCTGAATAATTCATTGTAAGACATGCTCTAATTTATCTATCTATCTATCTATCTATCTATCTATCTATATATATATATATATGACTTTTGGATTCAATATATATTCAATATATATATATATATATATATATATATATATATATATATTCCAAATATGTGTTTTCTATGTATTGATAATATCAATAAAATAATCTTACTAATGTGAAAAATCATATTATTATATTACCACCATATAGAAGTCTATTTTTTAAAAAGTAGAAATATTTAAATTATAGAAAGTGGACTTTGAAAAAAGTCTCCTCTAATACAAACTTGAACAGAAGGAATGATGAAAAATATCAAGGATGCTAATTAGTATGCCAAAGGTATCTTGAGTTTTCTTGCCAATATTATTAATGTTTAATGTTTAATTGAACCTCTTTTTCAAAAAGTCAATATTTCTTATCCTTTGGTTTTTGTAGAAGTAATAACTTTGAATGTTACACTTCATGTATTAATAAAATAGTCTTTCTATAGTGATAAAACTATCTCTGTACGTGACCTACATCTTGAGCTCTCTAATCCTGGAGGTATTATCAAATTATATTTACCTTGTTGGGTTATAGTTTTTTCTCTTAAATAATGCAAAACCTGTTATTCAAAAGATACTTACATGCTCATAATACATTAATTATGGAAATAGATCAGTTTATCATTTCCTGGGTCATATTTACAATGTGTTACCTTATAATAGGAACACAGATGTTAACTTGGATATACTTTGGATTTTAACATCATTTGAGACTCTAACAAAGAAATACTTTCTTACAGATTAAGTAACAAAGTAGCTGTATTTGTCAACCAATGCTCAAGACTGTATAGTTCTAACAATATTTCACAAAAAAAAAAAAAAAAAAAACCAAAAAACCAAAAAAACCCAGTTAAGTAAAGCTGATGAACACAAGGTCAATTGTCTCTTACTTTTGACATGCAAATATGCTGTATATGGAGTAATTTACAAGTCTGTGAGCCATTTTGTGTAGCTTTCAGGAAAAAAAATCTCTTTGTAACACCTTCTTAACTGTGATTTCCTAATCACTATGCAGAAGATTGCACTGCCTAATTAAAGTACTGGCGCAGTGATGAAGATAACGAATACAAAACAGCACTGCAAGCTAATCTACACGCAAAACACAGAAGCAACTTGTCAGCAGTGAGGGCATATTGTATCGACAGCTGTGTCCAATAAGGATGAGTTATGCAGTAAATATTTAATATTAATGCATTCTTGCCAGGATTGTTACCTCCTTCATCATCTCTCAGTGTGCCTAGGAAAATAATGAATACAGTCACTCATCAAAGTTCCATTTTATACAGCAGAAGCTTTAAAGAATAATATTCAATTTCAATGGAAATGTAACAGTCTTTGTAGTAACTGGCAATTTAGAAATCCAATAAAATAAACGTATAGTTAATCAAGTTAACTGTTCTGCTTATTGGTTTGATTCCATACTGAATACATGAAATATACACCATACTATATATATATATATATATATATATATATATATGTGTGTGTGTGTGTGTGTGTGTGTGTGTGTGTGTGTGTGTCTGTGTGTGTGTGTATGTAAGATACAGAAATGATTCAATAATTATCATTTTTTGTAAGAAATCAGTGGTTCAAAATTATAAATTATAGAAGGAAATTTAGCATCACTGTACAAATGGCTTACATACACAGTGATAGAAGGATTCAGTCTTTTAATCTGGTTATTATGCCCTTGCTAGTGCAATAACATTGACAAGATGCTTGACATCCCTTAAGAGTGATTCTTCTTATATACTGGAAAAAAGAAAAGAAAGAAGTGATGAAGGAATGAAAGGGAAGAAAGGTGGGAGAAGAGCAACAGTGTCTCCAATTGCATGTTTTTGTGAGCTTAACAAAGATGTATGACCATAAATGGAGCACAATAAGTAACAACAATTGTAATTCATGTATCTCTAAATAGATAACATGTTATTAATTCCAAATTATACAAAAAATTTCATTTTTAAATGTTTTGAAATTTACTCTTAATATTTGAACTTGGATAATTACTATAAATAATGCTGCATTTAGAGTAGGACATAGGGCCACAATAAGTGAATGATAAGGCGATAATAAAGTGTGCTAACATGCAATAAAATTACGTATTTTCTGCTTCTATGTTAGTGAACACGTGTCTATATCAGTCTGTGTAGATGTATAATAATTAAATTTCCTGCATTTCTTCAAAACAAGAAAAAATAGTTAAGAAAGAAGGCTTGTAATTTCAAAGATAATAGTTTAACTCAGAGACAAATAGAAATAAATACACAGCTTAAAAATAAAATTCTACTAGAGACTATTTTTTGGAGTGATTACTTATTAAAAATTGAGCACTGTGGTTTAAGACTGAAAATATGTTTTTTTTAGTTTGAAGATAACACCATAGTAAACAACAGACAACAGTTCAATTGAGCTATGTTACACACCTCATTTATCATGTCTTCTCAATCCATCTCCTGAATTCACATCTCTAGTGTATAAATACTGATAGTATGGTAAATTTTATGAAAAATATTGAATTTTATAGTTCCATTGCCAATTATCTATATGTTTTCTATCATTAATACAACAAACTATGCCCAGGAAAGCATAATAGATATCTGAAACTGTAATAACTAACTGTAATGGTGCATAGGTTGTCCTTAAATTTATTAACGAGTTTTTAACTGCTTTTCTTTTTTGTTAAGGGAAGACAAATACTCCAATGAATTGTAACAATAAAAAAAAATACAATCGATGTCAGGATGTGAACAACTTGAAATCATGTTTGGCCTTACTTTGGTGCACCAACTCCTTGTCCTTCATTTAAATATTCTTATCTCTCTCATTTTAGTAAGTCTTAACAGCAAAGAGAGTTGCCAGGTTGCCTCAAAGTTTGTTGATTGTTAAGTTTGTGTTTATAGAATTGAGAAAATGTGTACCACTTTGCAGATTGTAGTTTGGCACTTACATGTTCTCTCTTTACAAAATGTTTTCACATTCTACTATGTAACAGTGAGTCAATCAAAATAAGGCCATGTAGCTTTTGTCTGTGTCCTAACTTGTGTAAATATTTTATCTGATCATATATATAAAATGCTACGAATATAATGATAAACCTATAGTACGATGGTTCTCAACCTTCCTAATGTTGAGACCCTCTGATACAGTTCCTTATGCTGTGGTGAGCCTCAATCATAAAATTAATTTGCTGATATTTCAAACTGCAATATTTCTAATGTTATCAATTGTTATATAAATACCTATTTTTATGACGGCCTTAGGTGACCCCTGTGAAAGTGTTTGACTCCAAATGGGGTCACAACCTGGAGGTTGAGAAACACTGATACAGTACATAGCTGTGACACTTTTATGTCTTTTATATTTGCTTCTGAATATATCCAAGGTAAGCACTTATTTGGAGGAGAGGAAAAAAAACAAAACAGCCAGATGGGATGACAGGTACATAGAAAAAAATGATGTGGGTGACTTAGACAAAGTTCATAGTGACTCATGTTTATTTAAGCATTATAATAAAACACATTAAATTATAAGTTGACTTTAAAAGCTAATTACAATGAGAAACATTTTAATTTCCCCAAGAGAAATGATATGTAGTTGAATTTTGAATGAGAAATGTGTTAAGATGGTATTTAAAAAATGTGGCCTTGGTTCTTCATTTATCCTTCACTTTCTTGGATTTTATATGCCCATTCTTCTTAGAGGATCATTCATCTAACAATACAATCATTCATATAATAATACATATAATGTATCCCTGCAATGTCAAATGTAAAAAGCACTTTTCAAGGATACGATATATCCATTATTAGCCTTTAGATGAACATTCCAAATAATCTTTAAGAAATATAAAATGTTCTGTAATTAATCCCTACAATATTATTTTTCCTTGTACAGTCATTGCATATCTACTTTGGATATTTCTACAATATGAAGAATACCAGATATTCATATCATTTTACTTTTCAGACTATGAAGCTCTCTAAATCCTTTCATCAAGTGATATAAAACCAAGCATCGCAGAACACTTTCCCTCAACCCTAGTGTTTTCCTCTGAAACTGAGTTGAGTTTATTTCTCAGCAAACTGTCATAGTTTTATAGTTGTAAGAATGCCCCAATCATCTTACTGTTTTATTTCCATTCCTAAGGCACTGACTCCTGTCTAGTAGTTCTTCCTAAAGCCCCATTAATTTTTATTTTACCGCCTTATAATTTACAAATCTCTCTCATTATTTCTGTGGAAAAATACATGATTTCTATCCCTAAAAGTTCGAAAGTCCTCAGAAGAATGATAACTGTTGGATAACTATATACATTTTTCTGAGGTGTGGAAATTCAAAGCCATTAAGTTCTTTAACTTTATGCAATTTAAATATGAATAGATGTTATACTTCTATCCTTTATTTTAACAAAGTTGCCTCTTAGTATTAATACAAAGAGATGAGTGATTCACTCGAATTTCTAATATGTTCCTCAAATATTGCCTATCCTTCCAAAATTGTTCCTTGCCCATCACATGTTACAAAGCAGAATCCAACACACACATAAATACACACACAAACACACACACACACACACACACACACACACACACACACACACTCACATACACACAGAGAGACACAAACAAACACATTGTAGAACCTCTATTTGGTGCATCTTCATAGTATTTGCTAAACACCTTTTATAAGCAAGATACAGGTCTGCATACATAAACTACATGGATATGTAGACTACATTAGCTCTTTCAGCTATTATAATATATTCCAAACTATATATATTGTGTACTATATTATGTGTGGGATTTAGTGGTGTTTTTGACCTTGTTTAGTTTTGCTTTAGCTTTTCTTTTGAGAATTTAAAGTTTCATAAAGCATGTTTTGATATTATTCAAATCCACACTCTAAATCTTTCCACATTCACGCTTATCCACCCCTACTCATCCAATGCTGTATCCTTTATAGTTGAACATTTCAAGACCAGTTTGCATTTTCCAAGTATTTGTAAATGTGTGACCTCCCCCTGGAGTGTAAACAACCTATCAGGGGCTATAGTCTTAGAGAAAACTGTCTCTCTTTCTTAGGTGCTAACAATTGCCAATCGATTTACAGCTAGGAGTAGGATTGTATGTCCCATTCTCTCCAGATTGGGATTTGATCTGGATTGGGATTGCACAGCTTTTGTGCTTGCTGTTGCAATGTCTGCAAGCTCATGTGTGCATCTTCCCTGCTGTGTCCAGATGTTTCTCTTTAATGCGTAGTGATGCTGTAAAACATCACGTTGTCTGTATCTTTGAGAACTTCAGCTCTTCTCTGAATCAGAGCTCATCTGATAGACTTGGAGTGGTTACTTTACTGCAGTTGTATTCCCTCCTTTTGCTCTTCCTAAAATCCCCAGAGAGGTGCTTATTTTACAGTGATTACCCATGCATCATATTTAATAACACGAATAAATCTAGATTTATTCACTTTTATTAGTTGACTTTAAACTGTAGGTATGCTTAGAGGCTGTTTCTGTGTGACAGGTTATACCCAAAGGACAGTCTTTTTCTGTTGCTCTCTACATATATTTACAGTGTTGAGTAGCTCTTATATTACCCCAGCTCCCTACTGTTTTGAATAGACATGTATTAGAAGTGTCATTATAGAATTTGAATTTGAAATATACGATTACATCCACTCCCACTAATCATTGCAATTCACTTTCTTACTGAATTACTACTAAATAGGTAGTTTTATAGATTATTCTCATTCTCCCTCTTATTCATCAAATACTTTCATATTCCATATTTAGCTTAAGCCTTGATGTCCTATTCATGACATCCATGGTCCCTTGAAACTGTTATTTGTTTATTTGTTTGTTTGTTTGTTTAACTAATTTTTTTTTACTGGCAACTTTGACAACTTTAAGATAAAAGCTACTTTTGAATTTAATATGATTAAAATATTTAATGTATTCCATGGGTGATAGCTGATCTTGGTGTGCCAATCAGCTGGATCTGGACTCAACTGAGGCATACTTCTTGGTGAATCTGTAATGTCTTTCTCCGGAAAATTAACAGAAAGCAAAAAATAACCTCCAGAGTGGCATGTGTTCTCAACAGAGGCCCAGCTATTAGGAGATCTGAATGGAAGGTTTTTGCTTTCTCTCCGCTTGCCTCTACCTCTTGCCGGGGAGGGCATCTAGTTGCTACTGCTGTCATTGTTGCTGTGCTGCTCCTACCACAAAGTCATACTGACATTACAACCCAGCATATTAAGACCACCTTAGGCAATCTGTCAAGCCATCTCCACCACATGGGGATGGCTGAGTCATCCAAACTAGTGGATAGAGTAGTTATTTTATTCGTATAGTCTTTAAGTGTCAAAATAGTCTTTATTGACTGTGACAATAATATTGCCTTAACCAATCCATTCAATTCCTGTTTAGTAGGTATTTCTTATATTTTTTTTTTCCTCCTTGAGGGGACCATGACTAATTCACCAATTTGGAGGAGCATAATATGAGGGAACTTACGCCTCTACAGGAAGTTTTAACCAGGAACATATTGGGACATGGATATACATCCACCCACACCCAGCTTCTTCCCCAATCTGTAGAATATGTGTGCCGTAGGCTCTGTTTATCCCCAGATATCGTGAACAGGTCCCTGAAGGAGCTCCAGCCACACTGTATGCAGCAATCTGCTCCTACATATGCTTTGTGTTAACTTTTCCTGATTTACTTTCTTACTCTGTGACTTTCACTTCTTATCTAAACATTGACATATATTTATATATTTGGGTTAGTTCTTGGAAAATCCAACCTAAGTAACTGTTGAAAGTGAAAGTGCAGGCATGTAAAAGTATTTGAGCAATTGCCTTTAATCCCTTCAATGTAACTATTATATGAGATAAATATTTCTCTACTAATAACTATCATTTTCCTAAAACAATCAGTGACTATTAAATAGTGTCATACACTGGTTCCCAAAAGAAACAGCACCATTTCTCATGATGTGTGATACGATTGCCTATGTTTGATTTCTTAATACATTTATCACTTTTCTTGGATATAGATCACATTTTCTAAGTATTATAACCTTAAAATAAAATTAAAACTTACAAATTACCTTTTTAAAGCTATCAATAATCAACTTAAATTTCCAGCATTAGGGAATCCTTGTTTTTAATGACCTAATTGACTTACAACAATCCATAGCACCCATATCTCTGAACTATTTCTAAATATTCAACTAGGTGATGTTTTGATGTAAAAGTTTTAATGAGTTCCAATATTATGTCTGTAAACTTTAAGATTGTTGTGGGAATAACTTTATAGACATGTCAGACTAAATGATAAATTGTGTCACTAAACAGTCAGTTATAAATCTTGAAATCCTCTATCATTTGTCATGGAGTTCAGAGATTTCAAATCTCACTAATGTTAGGTTGCTATAATACTCCATACAAATGAGACTCCATAGGTTCCTGCCAACAGAAGGTGTTAGTGAGAATTGATGTGGTTTACCAGTCTGGGAGAAGCTTTCATATGTACTGTGACCTTGTTTCCTACAAAACATTTAGTGAGTTCTGGAAAAGCAATGAAACTGGCAATTGTTCCCAGTCCTGGCTACGGGAGGCCAATTCTCTGCTGGATCAAAGCAAAGTTAGTTCCAAGAGAGAAACCAGAGAAAATTAAAAGCAATCATCCCCACCCCAACCCCTGGTGGAACTGGAAATTCACATTTTCCACAAGTGGCAGAAAGTTGTCTAGGAACAGTTAAAACCCAACAATGAAAAATTGTTGGAAAAAGAACCTAAAGAGCATAATGCAAATTCTGTTGAATAGAAATGAAGACTGATTCTTCATCATTTGATTAACAACATGTGTCTTATCTCCTATGTTTGTCATCATCTAAATATTTGGTTTCCTGTGTTTGTCTGTGTAAGTGAAGACTAAGGGCTGTCATTGGGAAAGTTACTTGAATTTTATGGGTTAAGGTGACTGGCAAGTATGTGCAGTAGACAAGCCACACTCGATGTCAACTAGATGGAGACTGTACACAGAAGTGAGAACTAGCCCACACATCGACAAACAACTTCTCTGAGCATTCTGTAAAACCTGTGATACCTTCCCCTTCATGTTAAAAATAGTTTCACATGGTATATTCCCATGTCAAAATTATACTCTGCTTATTTAATATTGAAATAATTTGGAAAAACTCCTCCTGGAATTAACCTTTGATAAAATTATAACCCTTAAATGACAAAAAAAAAAAAAAAAAAAAAACATATAAAATCGGGCAAGATAAATTTAGTCTGAAATTATGGAAAGCCTTCATTAAGCCTTAATATATGCTGTCAGCTTTGAACTAAATAATAGATGAGATTTTAACATAATCAGAAGAAAACTGCTGCTACCTGCCTCTGCTGCTGTCACAATGAAATTGACAAGATAATTTTGAAAATAAGGCCTTCTCGAAGTCACTTCATGGATCTGACAAGCACACAGTATTTAGAATTATATCTATTCATACAGAAAATGATTTATCCAGAAGGATGTAAGATAGTTGGGGGAAGATCAAAATTGCCCTGCTCTAGGGAATGTGACATCACTTGATTTATCAAATAAACACAGTCACATCTTTTCTGCAGAATTCTGTGCTTACAGAAATGTTTCTGTTGTTCAATTTATGCTCGATGACCTCCAACTAAGTCTCACACTTTTAGATATCCTTCACACATTCAACCGAGACATGGTCTATGTATGTATATCACACTGGGGCAGTGTGTCTATTTGATTCTTTAAACTGATTCTTCTTTCTTAATATACGCAAATCTTATTATAATTAGTAATACAAAGCATTTGGCTAGTTCTCACACAGTTGAGAAGGTTTAAAAAATGAAACTATTATTTTTTATAAGTCTTGTATCAGTGTGTTGTATCAGTGTAAAACTAAAATCTATGCAAAGATATTCTAAAGTAAAAATGCTAAATATAAAGAATCTAAACACTGCTTTTCTTTCAGGTGAAAAATAAAGCATATAAAAGAGAGAAATGACTTTTCAAATTCAAGTTGGAATAAACTTATAAAACTAAAAGTTATTTAGCTATATATTATACATAATATTTGGCTGATATGTATTTTTGACTGCTTGCTAATTATTTTAATCATAGTTTTTTCAAGTTCATAATTAAGTAAAAATGCATTTCATCTCTCCTGTGACAAAGAACGCTGTGTTTGTAATTATCAGCTCGTGAATATATGTAAAGAATGAAAAAGACCTAGAGACAATTGGTTATTTATATAAAGTATAGCCCAGTGAAGGAAACAAAAGGTTTCTGTGTAACAGCTTACCACCAAACTAAAGTAATGCACTAGGATACAAATTTCATTTTTTCCAATAAAGCTTGTAATTAAATTTCATGAATACATTCAATTTGAAATAGGGTGGACTATGAGATGACAAAATTAATAACATGCTTGTATAAACTGTGCTGCTTAAACACAGGAGTGAACATATCATTTCTATTATTCTTCCAACGTCCTAAAATGGGACAGGAAGAGACACAGCAGGGAGACGCTCATGAACTCACCTAAAAGCTAAGTACAATAGACAGGTCACATTTTTGAATGGCCAACTTTGAAGTGTCTTTACTTCTGTATTACAAATCATGTCATATTCAGAAAGTTTAAACACTGAGAATCTATTGAGCACTGTCCCTGATCTTCAAGAAGCTAGCATTTCCAAAGAGACACATAGATTTTTTTTTTTATTCTTTTCATTATATGTTTCCAGCAAAAAGTTCAAGATGGAGAGGGATAACGAAAGCTTTAGGAGTTTGATGTGAAGGGATTGGTTTCAGATCTGAATAGCAAAGAAAATAATAGTGTTTGAAAATGAAAATGTAACAACGCTGCTGATACACTCTATGTATAAATAAAAGAAAAGAGATAGCTTAGCGTAATCATTTATTTATAAATATATAAAAGCTTAAATAACTAGGTCTCATTACTCATTAAAAATCTCAGAGCTTTATATCCTGAACAAGTTTTTTACTAGGGAAAAGTGAAATTGTACCCTTAGGTTCTGAAATCACATCTTGGAGGAAAGAAAGAAAGAGAGAGAGAAAGAGAGAAAAGAAAAAGATGTATGTTGTCAAGAAAAGAAGGAAAGGTAATTCTACAGAAGTTATAGATAGATTTAAGTTTTTGTCAGATATTTTGTCCCCAGTAATCCTATGTGCTATCAACATTGTCATATTTAAATTTTGAGAACAGGATGAACACAAAATTTTGTGTTGTCTACACACTTTAGCAATATATTAAGACAACAATATAGTAGCCTAGAAATTGTTTTCATAAAATTAAAATGTATAGAATAATTTGAATGTTGATATCTTATATTGCTGATTTGTGTAGTATAGCTGCATTTTTAATCCTTTTTAAGGTCAAATTGCTTTCCTTTTCAGTTTAACTATACATGCACATGTATATACACACACACACACACACACACACACATATGACCACAGTAAGGATAATTTTATATCATTGGCAAGTATATATTTATGTGTATGTATTTGAATATAAATTAGATTATTAGAAGTCCTTTGTAATAAATATAATCAAAACACTATAAAGTGTGAATCCACTGGTTCTACTAACAGTGGATCTCAGCTTGTTCTGGATGTCTTAGCCTAAATTAACAGTAACTCAATAGAAAATTCTTGAAGAAATGTAACTAAGAACATTGGCAAAATATCCCATGAGGGATTTTTGCCAACTAATGCCGGTGATAACCAAATATAAAACTCATAGTTGCCTTCACAGTACAGTGAAAGCATTTGGAAAGCGCCATTGTAAGGTAATAGTCAATGAAAACCAGTGAATGAACGATGGAGAAATATTTTCATTTCATAACCTAAAAACTTCTTTCACATGAGCATGGAATGAACTCAGCAATTTTCAAGAAAATAACAAAGAAAAATGTCACATGTTTCTCTGAATGTGAACCATCACATAAAAAAATCTATTTTACATAAATGGGTTATGGCACATGCCCATCATGTCAAGATTTGTGACATAGAGGCAAGAATATCAGTCCAGGATGGTTAATCCACCCTGAGTTACTGATATCCCATCTCAAAATAAATAAGCAAATAACAGTAACTCAAGAAAACATATCACCTTAGTATTAAAATTTGCTGTTTAATATTCTAAGAAATTGTTTTTAAAATAAACAGCAAAGCCCCCCAAAAGATCTAAGTAAATTCTTATAAATTTTGTCTGTGCTATGTTCTTTTACAGATAAAACTGAAGAAGAAAAAGGCAAAAAATTGCCCCAAATCAGAATCAGAGATGAGGACCCCACAGAAAGACACAAATATACAAAGCTACTGGAGCTTTCAGTTTTCAGTTCATATACAATTCTCTGTCTGTCTGTCTGTCTGATCTATCTATCTATCTATCTATCTATCTATCTATCTATCTATCTATCTATCTATCATCTATATGTATCTCTATCTCTGTTTCATTTTTAGAGTCCAGATATTGGTTAATAAATTTAAAAGTATTTTTTTTGCACTAGAACAAGCTGGTTGAAGTTACTATGATAGAAGTTCTAACAAAAATTCCAACTAAGAACCGTCATATAAATTAGGTGAATACTTAGCAGGTTGCTGTCAAACTACATTTTTAGTAAAATATTTAGGGTAGTTTAGCTACTTTATCAGGAAATGCCTCAAGGAATATTTTTAATGGAATTGTCATGGTGTTGGTGTAGAGTTAGAAATGTGGATTTGTCACATTACTAAAGGTGCCTCAGTCCTGGGGGAGAGAGACATCAGAGTTAAAGTCACATAAGGCTAAGACACAAGAAGGCTTGCCAATATTTCAAATGATATTAGAGGCACATTCTAGGGCTTGCCAACTGGGACAAGTCTTTGGCAAGGGCATATCCTGCTGGGTAGGTAGGTTCTCTGAGGAGTCAAAATTATAGATTAGATGTTTCTCTTGAGATCACAGAATTAGAACAAAGGGAGTTAATGTTCTTAAGGGATTATTTTATCAGACAGTGGTAACCTGATTAATTGCCCCTCCTGACTGTTCTGCTGATGTTTCAATCCACATAACTGGGCCAAGGTCCTGTGAAGTCAAAGGACTTGTCTCCAGCTCAGTTTCTCCAGACCACAGAATCTGCTCTACAGAAGTTCTGTTGACTCTAATATTTTATAAAACAAAACGTAGCATTGAACTGAATGACAAAATAAAACACTGAAGATTTTGCAAACTACTTACTATTATAAATACTATGTTACATGAGGATGTTACATCTTATTAACTAAGATGAACTAGCATATGTCAGAAACAAAGAGCATAATGTTCCTATACAGTTCACACCAAAGGAACTAACAATTTTTATTTGTGCCATGATGACAATTAAAGATGGGTACCAAAACAGAGTAAGTCAAAATTTGGTGCCCAGAAAAATAAATTCTTTTTTTTCCTAAGATATCCCTTAATGACTATTCGATATATATTTCATTAGAGTAAAATTTAAAATGTACAAATGTGAAAAACTGATTATGATTTTCAACAAGAGTCGATAATATATAGTCATAGAGGGAAAAGATGGGAAGAGAACTATGTACAGATGGTTTTCATGTGCTTCTTGCTCTATTTTGTCTTAATATGATACCTGCTAGTCGTTAGCTCGAGTTGCTGACTTGCGTCTGAAATCTCATAAAGATTATCCAGCAAAGTGTAATATTACAGTTTGTGGGTTGACAGAGTAAGGGAGAATACCTTTTTCATCTATTAAACTCTTGTGCTCAGTCTCTTCCTTGACTTGTGTATGTGGACCATCTTACTGAGACAGGAACAGATGCCCCTTTGATCATAATTGAAAGTCAGTGGGAGTGGTGGGGGCTGATGACCTCTGAGCCTCCTGCTCAATTTTGCTGTGAACTTAAAGCTACTCCCCCAAATTTGTTAATTAAAAAAGTCAAATACTGTTTGAAAATGAATGCAGAGGATCAAGGGGAAGCATTTTTCTCTCCCAGTCTCAGACTTGCTTTTTTTTTTCTTTCTGTCAAGTAGTTCCAGTTCAGCTCAACAAGGTGCATCTGTTTTCTACTTTCTTATTTTTTCTCTAGAGGAGAACTTTTGTACTTTGCCTGTCCAAATATGACCTTACAGGATTCTTTGCTTATTGTTTGTTTCAAACATGAAACATATAGCAAATATGAATGGAGCATGGGGGAATATAGCAATTTAAAAATGGACATTGCATTCATTTCAGGAGAATGGGAAAAATTGTGTGTGGAACTACTAAATGCACACATGTACACACAACAATGGCCAGCAATGTAAAGTGAAGAAAGTAAGACTAATGTCTAATCATGCTTAATTTCCTCTGACATGTTGCTAAGATTTTATTTCTTTACATTAAGACAATCATAGTTTTAAAATAAATAACATTTTATAATGGTAATTTAAAGTTATTTGTATAAAATCTTTAAAAAAATGTATATTAGAGGAATGCCCATATCCTTTAAAATGCATCTTTTTTTCTTTCTAAAACCTTAGCTACATTTTGAAATGCAGGGTAGCACGAAAAATAGCTTTTGGAGGTCTTTTAATTATAGATCAATAAGTACGTCTGAGTGCAAAATCAATTATTAATTTATGTAAGCTGAAAAAATTGGTATATTTTATAAAGTTGGTTTTTGCCTTCAGAGTAATCCATGATTTCAGATAAGATATTAAGCAGATAACATATTTTCCTGAACTATTTCTAAGATTTTACTATTTTGAGAAATGATAACTATGTAAAGAATCTCAAAGTTCATTGGAAAATCTAGACTCATCTATGTGAAATGTGAGCATTAAACAAAAAAAAAGCAATATAGTAACTTATCAGGTAGAAATTGTACCAGCTGGTTTTCTAGAACATAAATGTTAATATATGGCAGAGAACAGTTGAAGCAAAACAGATGAAAATATTTCCCACTCTATCTAAGATGTTCTCATATAAAATCAAAAAATGATCTGTCTTTGGTTAAATAAACTTCTTCAAAACATGTTAGTCTTTTTTTTTCTCTTGCACATATAAGATAGAAATAAAGGCACTAAAAAATGCAGTAATAAAGGGTCATGCTTGCTGGACATGAAAACAATCATCAAAGAAGAGAACAGCCCTGGAAGATCTTAATTCACACTACTCGTAAGTGGCATCAACACTCAAAACTGCATGCAGAGTTCAAACAGACTTGCTTTTTAATCTCTGTTCAAAAGACAAAGTGACGAATGACAACCAAGTAGGAACAAACTGAAAATGAATCAGCAAGAAAACAGGAGATGCACAATTAACCATCCACAGTTTTACATAAGACAACTAACATGCAAAGTTAAAGTAACGTAGTTGTATTCAAAATCATGGTCTTAAGAACAGTTTCTTTCAGCATCAGATTATGCACACAATAATTTAATATATCTGACAACCTGGGTTGTTAAAAGCCTTTTTCTAGTACCTTTCTCTAGTCAGTTTAACATAGAACTGTATGATTCTTGCTCCCTTTTGTAACAGAGGCATAGATATTGAAAAATGCTATGCATTCCAACTGACAAGGGCAGATACCAACCTCTAAGCAGTACAACTTGAGTAGAAACATTTTTGTCAAGAGGAGGAGAGGACAAGTTTCCATTTTTGATTCAGGACAACCTCACTAGAGGCAGAGTGCTTGGAACTTTATGTAGCCAGTTTGTTCCCAAAAGCTAAAAACCTTGTCTGTCTCGTGGTGCGCATCTCTCTGTAGTTCAAAAGATTCTAAAACTCGTAAGAAGACTGAAAAAGAAACCAGTGTGACCCATTCCTGTAATCCAGCCCTCAGATATAAAGGTAGGATGTTTGCTGTAAGTTCAAGGTGAGTCATTTCTACTTAAGGAACTCCAAGCTAACCAGAGCTACACAGCAAAACCTATCTCAGATAAACAAACAAAACCAAAAATACACAGAAAACAAACAAACAGAAACACCGTTGGAAAATACTTTAAAACCTCCTCTAGGGAAAGGTAAAAATAGGAAAAAATAAGATTGATCTTTTCTCCATATTCTGTAAAAGAATAGCCAAATTCAGGTCAATATGACCTTTTCTAGGTCTCTGTTTTCAGGCCAGACAGTATACAGAGAACCACAGTCATCAATTCATATCTGTGCAATAAAAGAGCAAACCTTTAGAGCACTGTGTTATAGACTAAGTTACTCTTCCTCTTTGTTTTGCACAAGTGTTTCTTTCATGCAAAACTCCCTACCCATGGGCAGAGAAGTGATGTGCTATAGATAATAAAAACATGTGCTTAGTGATTTACTATGCTGGGTGGAAGCTGTCATTTCCAGAGAACAATGAATACGCTAGAGCTGGTCTCGGGCATGGATGACAATTGTTCAGTGGGAGAGACAGAGTAGTAAAATGCATGGCCTCAAGATAGCAGAAAATCAATGTCCTAAGAGAGATTGGACACACTCTGAAAGTAAAAACACATCTGAAGCTCAAACCAAAAACAAAACATGTGTCTGGATACGTAAGAAGAACCGAAGTACAACACAGGTAGGCATGGAAAGAGTGGGACTCAAATATGATATTGAGTAAAAAAAGATGTTCATAAAGTGATTTGGAGCAATTTTAAGTAGCACGATTTTCTTTTTTTTCCAATGAAACATTTTTGTTTTATTATTGAGGGAGAATCTTTTTTAAAATTATCTTTAATCTTTATTTTACAGCCTAGTTGTTATTCCTGTCATGTTCTGCCCCCTGACAGCTCCTTATCCCATTCCTCCTCCCCCATCTCCAACAGGATGTACCCACACACCACCACACCCTGCCAGACCTCCCCATTCCCTGAGACCTCAATTCTCTCAAGGGCTAGGTACGTCTTCTCTCACTAAGGCCAGACCAGGCAGTCCTCTGCTGTATACGTGCCCGCTGCCTCGGACCAGCTAGTGTATGGCTGCCTGGTTTGTGGATCAGTAAATGAGAGATCTCATGGGTCCAGGTCAGTTAACACTGCTGGTCTTCCTATGGGGTTGACTTCCTCCTCAACTTCTCCTAGCGTTTCTCTAATTCAACCATAGGGGTCCCCAACTTAAGTTCATTGGCTGGGTGTCAGTATCTGCATCTGAATCTTTCAGCTGCTAGTTTGGGCCTCTCAGAGGGCAGCCAGGCTAGGATCCTATCTGTAAGCACACTATAGCATCAGGAATAGTGTCAGACCGTGGAGCCTTCCCTTGAGAGGTGTACTCTATTGAATATCTAGAGAAGTTTTCAAAATGAATGGAAACATATTCGGTTACTTTATGCTGAAAGTCTTTAAATAGAATAGGTACCTACCAAAAGTGCTCCCAAAGTCAGTTCATATTTACCATGCATTTTAGGGCTTTGATATATCTTATACCTATTTAACTTATTTTAGTTGTTAATATTTACCTGTATCTAAAATAGCATTTTAATCATTTATGTAGCATTTGGCACTAAGGTTTGTTTCAGGCATCTGCTCTCAAACTTGAACACTATATAAACAAGGGAAGGTTAGCTAGCATGAAAACACATATGATTGGTTTACATTATATATGATGTAATCCACAATTATTTTACTGAGTTTGCTTTTATAAAATATTTAAGTAATTAAAGATCATGATCATCTCATGTGTATACTTTTATGAGGCAAGATATTAGTATAGAGATATCAAAATTAATAAAGTAAGATATTCTAATAATACTGTAATTATTTTCACCCACAATGAGATTTAAATATTAAAATTGAAGACATATTTTTTATTAAAAAAAAAACAAATAAAATGAATTTTCTCTTCTGCAACTTCATACCTGTGTAATGTGTACTTTTATTTTGATATTCCCCCCTATTCTATCTCTCCTACCTTTTATCTACCTCTTCCAGCTTTGTCCTCTTAATTCATTAGAATGAAATTAATATTAGAAATTAAAATAAAGTAAATTCATATTTGAGAAATAACAAATAACCAAATAAAATTTTATTAATTTAAAGGTTTAACAGATAATGGGGTACTTGAACATAAGATATGTTTAAAACGTAACAAAGGTATACTAAATCAAGATTTAAAATCTTTGCTGTTTACTAGAGACTTAATATATTGATATTACCATTATTATTACCATTATTATTACTATTATTGTTATTATTATTATTGCTAGTGGTAAAGTTGTGTTTAAATATCAAATTTCTTCTTATGTTATGTATAGTCTAGCCTGATTTTAATGGTTTTAGTTCTTCAAGGTAGAAAATGTGAAATATAAGCTATTAGAAATTAATGAAACAGAAAGGAAACCCAGACAAAATAGTTAATTTAGAGTGCAGTTATTCCTGTGTACCTTGAGAAATCCTAGAGGGGAAAAAGACATCTTATAAAGTTAATATAGCTATTATTCAAATGGAAGTACTGCTGTTTTCTTAATATTCAAAAAGCAGTGGATATTTTTCACAGTGCCTAAATTAGGCTTCCAAAATTTTTTTGAATCTCTTTCATGTTAGTCTTTTGTATGAGTAGTCTTTATATAGCCATTTTTAATCACATATGATACTTTTAATGGTTAATTGTTACATGATCTAATACTGTGTGGTCTAGAAATCAAGCTTTCTATTTAGTTAAGTAGGTGTAGGGGTTAGAACTCAGACATTGTCTAGGAATGGCTGCCAAATAGACTATCAATCTCACATATCAATTGTCTCAATGAAGCTGTCGAGGTAATGGAGGTTCAAAATGGTGTCTGCTGATACCAGACAACACTGGCTTTTTGTTATAAGACATTTAAAATCGCAGTCAGCCAATATCAGCACAGGCATGCTCAAATGCCATCAGGGAAATCCAAATTCACTCCTGTAAAAGTATCTTCCTGAGGATAAAAAATTAAAGACACAGAGTTCTGCACTATTTAACATGGAAACAAGGTCATTTAATATTATTTTTGATTCATTTATGTGCAATCATGGTTTTTCTTCACCCCCCCCACACACACTTTAATGATGTTGGCCAGTACTTACTGAAAGCTGTCATTAGATAATAGCTAACATATTTTAAATACACAAGCACACGCACACGCACACGCACACACACACACACACACACACACACACACACACACACACACTATGTTGAGCCTTGTCAATGGCTATCATAAAATTGTTTGAGGCTTATGGGCTTTGTGTGTCTGCTGGCTTTTGTCCAGCACTTAAAAGAGAACTCAGTCATTAATAGAATCCCCTTCTGCTGAGAGGAGCCTTTGTGAAGCTTCCAGTTGCAACTACAGGATTCTGTGATATTAAGTAAAAGTTACAATGGACAGACCATAAAAGAGCATCCATATGCCACAGACACTATGAATTGTGTTAAATGACTTTCTGTTGGAAGTCTTTCTTTGCATATTGTTACTCAGGCTATCAAGTCCATCCAGGCCTTTAGGCTTATGTTCTTTAAACTGAGAAATTTTTCTACTTATCAACTTACAAATTCTTTCCTGGAAAAATTGTGACAGCACGTTCTTTGAAGACATCAGTAGGGTGGTGGTGACAGAATACTTTTTGATCGCAATAGAAAACCTCTTTTTGTCACTTAATTACTCTTGCTGGGAATGATGAAGGTAATAAATGCGACAACATAATAATTAGTGCAATTAGCAACATGGACTGAGTTACTTAGCAGTGTTTCCCTAAATACACTTTACTTCTGAATTCAAACGGAATTTCAGAGCTTCTGCATTTATGTTTTATTGTGTCTTCAATTTTTAAGATGTAATTTTTTTCTTTTTCTTTACTCAGTCTAATTTAACACAGGAGATTGTCCTCATGTAAAAATCTGCTTTTGGGAATCCATAGTTTGGAATTTTGTGAAATCGTTATGAGCATTATAAAGATTATGGGTTTTTTGGATGTTATCATTTGAACAGAGTGTAGGTTATGAACAGACCAGAATTGTTTTGATTAGAAATCTATGCTGCATAATCTGACTAAACCTAAATTTTGGTCCTGAAGCCATCAGAGAGATGACACTAAGTCATGAAGCGGCTCATGAGTATGGAGCCACAACCCTGGCATGATTTCTAACTTGAGATTCTGAAGTTATATGGGTTTGCTACGATTTGTATATATTTACATACATCTGTAATGCTGTCTTAATAACGAGAATGTTCAATATATCAGAAGTTCACAAAGAGTAAAATCAGTGGCTGATAATCTCAATACATTAACACCCCAACTTGCTCCACATATGGGCTATATGTTTCCCTGCGGCTTTATGATGTTTCTTGGAAAGAGCTTTCCATTTCTCAATTAAACCATGCCTGCTGTTTGTAGGTGAAGTATTTTGACCACATAATTTTTACTCAATGTTTAATTCTGTGCCTAAATGCTTGCATGAATGGACATTTTAATTATAGGTCTGGATCTTATGATGAAGCATTCAGTTCATTTAAAAATGTTATTATAGCCATCCAAGAGCGCAGAGCGATGATAGCTAAAGCTGCCTCATGCTCTCAAAAGAGCCCTTTCAACTCTTCTGATATCTTTCACAGTATTATCTGTTTGCTCTGTAGGTTTCTGGCTGCTGGAAGAATTCATTATCTGTCTTTTACTTTTTAAATAAAATCATCATGTTTACTATCATTTTTATAGTTGTTTCTGTTAATCATTTGATCTTTTCCTTTAAAATGCTTCAAATTATATATTTGTGTAACAACCTTTAAATATTTAAGTATTGGTATTTTCAGTTTTAATTCGTATAACTGACTATACTGTTATACTGACTATAATTTACACTGAAATGAGGAAAAGTGCAATAAATAAAATTATCAGATTAAATATTTTATGCAGAAAATTAATGGCAACTGCATTTCTTATATTCCAGAATCATTTTGTCCTTTGAGGTCAAACTGCTAATCTCCAACTAAATTCATTCATATACTTCAAACAATTTTTTAAGTTACATACTCAGTATTTATTTAGTGTACAGCCCCAGAAAGTACATTTTTAAAGCATTTTATATTACTTAAAACTATGTATTTGCATTTTAAATGCTTTTACTATCATTGGAACTAAGATTACCCACAAAATAATTGTGGTTGAAACAGAGTATGCAGCTTAGTGTTATATCATTTGACAGTGATTCCTTAACACAAGAATCCAATAAACCAAACTGAAAATATTGAATTAATTCATTCCGGAGTGAATTTAAAAGAAATGGTCATTTTAAAATGAAATAAAATGTTAACACTTTACGTAATAACTATAATTTTAAGGCAAACTTAGAAATCTGCCCTTAGTGATGTAAAACATAAAGTTATGTTTTATAAGTAAGTATTCACATGATAATCAAGAAAAATACATGTTTGTAAAATTCATATAAAATATATGTAATTTATATGTATATATATAATGTACAGCAAATATTTTATTAAGTTCAAAAGAAATTGAGTACTCTGACCAAAATCACAAAAGTCAACACACAATTACTATGTACACATTATTTCTAAAGTAGTCAAAAAGTAACATTACTTTAAAAAAATAGAAAACGTATTGCTTTACTCATAGGTCTATGAGCAATTTTCTGAAGAGCTTCTATTTGCAAGAACAGTGAACTCCAACCACCACAGTACAGAGAATAAGGAACTACAGAGTGTTTAGCCCTAAGGGAGTGTTTATACTTCACTATCTCTTTAAAGGTTCAGGGATTATTGGAGAAGGATGGAAAGAGCTAAGAGCAAGATATAGTAGATGAGTACAGGGAAATGTCTTCTGGATTCATCAAGGGAGCTGCATGCATAAGCTCACAATAATTGTGACAGCATGCAGAAAACCAGTGTAAGACTATACCAGCCAAATTCTGAATTGTTAGCTGTTGGGAAACAGAAGACTATTTTTTAATAAGAGGGTGTCAGGTGGGAAATTGAATGTTTCTGTGGAAGACCACATATGCAAGAATATCTGGGAATCACAAATTGTTATGAAGGGTTAAAATACAACATACAAAGTTCTGTAGGCATTCAAGGGTGGATGGAACTGGGAAGAATTTGAGGTGTGAATATGAAAAGAATGGACTGTATAAATTGTGAAGGTCACCTATAACTTTTCCTCATACACAGTTATCTACTTAATTTACTAATATTTCAAATGTTTCACAGTTTCAAAGTTTGAAACATTGAATCTCTCAGAGTTAACCATGTGACCTTTCGTAAAAAGATGACATTGTTAAAATTTCTGAAACACTTGGTACCTTTAAATATCAATGCTTACTCTGGCTGAGTTATAGTTCTAAAATTAACACAAATATTTGAAATATTTGAAATCTGCATGCCTATAGATGTTCCCACAAAGAACATAGTATTTCATTTAAAAAAATAAACAGAGATGTTCATTTAATTTCCTAAATGGTTATTGTTAAAAAAATAAAAGTTTAGTGAATCAAATCTACTGTAAAAATGACAATTACCAAAATTGGAACAAACCAGATTTTTCCATTTAAGTGTCATCTCTTAGACTGATGTATGAGAAAATTTCCATGGAACCTCAAAGAATCAATATTATAAAAACTGAGGGTTTGAAACAACTTTTCTTCTCTGTTTTTAAAACTGCTATAAACAACAACAGTGAATTAAAGAAATTAGCACATATTTGACAAATCAATGCATTAAAACAAATAGACAAAAATAAGTCAGGCACATAAGTAGCACTGATGTTATTTTGTAATCTTTCGATGACTTTATTAAGTTTCTTCTTCAATACAAGCTTCTCTTTTCCTCCTTTATATTGAACTGTCCATTTTTTTGCTGGTATTGCTACAATGGTGTTGTTATGACACTGTCTCAGGGGAATGAGAGGAAAGGTCAAAACACTTGGTTTGTTATTGGAGGCTTTAAGTACCAATCCACATCTGGGCACTCACCTGGTATATGTAAATCCAGAAAAATAACCTGAAATGTGCTGTAAGTCTTGAATTTTTAATGTTTTTCATAGACATTAAATTTTACCAGCAGTATCAGTAGTGTCTGAGAATTACAGAAATCAGTGCTAGGGATACACTTTGAAACTCCCATGTGTTAAGATAATGCTATATATTATTAAGTAATGAAGTCTGGTGTGAAAAGGCACAGAATGTAAATGATACTTCAAGTGGAAAAGGAAGGAAGCATAGCGCCCTATTTAAAGTTGAAGCCATATAAACTTGGCAGGAACTTAACTAGTGAAGCATTTCACTCAGAAATTGAGTGCTTTGGACTGCATATAAGTACTTTAAAAATCTTCTAAATAAATGCTTCCCTATCATCTAGTTTATGGGATGGATCCTGGGTGAAATGACATTTCACATTAATAGCTAAATTATTGACCAGTGTTAATGTGTTTCTAAATAAAAAAAAATGGTTTTAAAGATTTTTAGAAAAAACATTGTTCAAGAATAATTTAAATATAGTCTCCCTTTAAAGACATCAGCTCTCTGCATAGAATAAAAATGTAACAAATTCTATTAACTCATTCACTTAGTAAATTTTCATAAGCCCACAGTGTAGAAAATACTGTACTAGAATCTCTGATTTTTCCACTATATTGTAAGAAGCAAATAGGTATTCTAAAAGAGATGTGCAGCAAGATGACTCAGCAGACAGAAAATCAGTATAGTTAATTCTGCTGAGATACAACAGAGCGTGCCCTCTAAGACATCCATATAAAGGAGCACATAAACTGACTGACATATGATCTTTTTTTCTGAAACAGTACTCTTTAATAATTTAAAACATTTGAGCATCATGCAACTTAGTTATTGTGTGCAAATGACCTGAATTCTGGCAATTAACAGAAGAAAAATAATCTGTTAATGTTCCATTGGCTTGAGATATAGATCAATATTTTATGTATATAATAATCTTGATTTTTAACTTGGGATTTAGGGTTGATATGAGAACAACTTCTGGCAAATGTTCTGAAGCAGACTGTGGTGAGATAACTGCAGTGGGTACACTCACCATATTTATGGATTACCCAATTCCATTAACTAAGAGTCAAAAGCTGAGAGCAAGAATTCGTCTTTCTGTTTCATTATGGTGGATTCAATTTGACCAGTTGCCTTACATTCCTGGTAATATGCTTCATCAATGGTGGTAGACTTTATCTTCCAATTGTGAGCCGAAACAAATTCTTCCTTCCTTAAATGGCCTTTATCGAGTATTTTGCCAGAGCAACAAGGAATGTAACTAATATACTGTTTAAGAGGAAGAAGTTTGATATCCAGGTCTCATTTACAAAGCTAGCCCTAGTGTCAAATGCTAGCAATTTTATCACTGGGTAAACACAAGAGAAACCCTGTAGTCTGCTTTGTAGTAAGCATTGACAATGTGTGAGGCTAGTGAGAAATCCTGTCTCCAAAACAAAGTAGATAGTGCTCCCGAGGAAGGACACGAGAAGCTGACCTCTGGTCTCCACAAATGTCCACACATTTGTATTTACAGACTTGTATAGTTATATACATGATTATATGTGGGGCAAGTGGATGATGCCACCAGACAAAAGAACTGGTAACATTGAACAGGCTCAGACACTAGGGAATCTCAGAATTGAGAACAGCAGGAGTCGAGTCTCTCTGTCAACCTCTACTTGTTCTGGAACACCACACTGAGGCACCACACGCAGAGGACCCTTACAGTCATTTAGCATTGAAACCTGGAATTCTCCATGCTAATGAGGTATCTATATAGCCCCCGAGTGTTCAACCAATGAGCTTCTCTTCCTGGGCATTCCTTCGAGCAAACGGTGTTTAATACCTGGTTTACTCTGAGTAAAGTATATGCATTTATATCCACCATCAAAGAAAATTGTTTGGACAAGTCCTCTCTTCAAGAATCATCTCAGGGGAGGAGATACTCCATCATTGTAAAGAGCATGCCTAAATCTCTTGAAGGTCTTCCCTCTCCCGGTTTCTTTTTATTCTCTATTCATTTGGGACCAAAACCAGGTTGTCCCCCTGTCCTGGGTTCAGTCTTTTCCTTCCCTGGGTTCAGCCTTTCTCTTCCTTAAGGCCTCTGTGCATAGATGCCCTGAGGGACCCGTTGCCAAATCTCAGCTGTACACCAGCTGTGTCTGAGTACACAGGAGACTGGGATCCACACATCTCATTGTTTCTCACCCGAGAAAACATGGACGGAAGAGTCCTATTGTGGACTGTGTTCTGCCTCTCCTGAGAGGCTTGCCAGGATTTCCTGGGCACCCCAGTTCCTGGGCGAGTAAGACATGCAACCCAGCAAATATACATACATTTTAGATATGTATTCATGCATCAATATACATGTACACATACAAATGAATGCTGAAGATTTGTAGAAATTCATATTTTATCTGAAAAAAATAATGTATGATTTCTCTACTATCACTTTAAAAGTTATGATATATCACCTCCAGGTCCTTAGGCAGAGCAACTAAGCACTCTATTCTGAGCTATAAACCAAGTTTTCTTGTTCCTTGTTATTTTGTCACATTTTTGTTCTCTAAGTTGTCTGATCTAATATTGAACTTGAAATCCTTTCTGCTTCTACAGTAGCTGTGATTAAGAAGTATGTGCCAACAAGCTTAAATGTGTAATTTTTTAAAAGATTCATTGTCTCTGAACTGATATATACTAAATGTATACTATCCAAAAACAAGTAAATTCTCTCCCTCTCTCCCTCCTCTCTCTCTCTCTCTCTCTCTCTCTCTCTCTCTCTCTCTCTCTCTCTCTCTCTCTCTCTCTCTCTCTCTCTCTCTCTCTCTCTCTGTGTGTGTGTGTTACAAAGTTTCACTATATAGCCCAGGCTAATCTGGACCTTGAAATGTAAACTGGTCTAGCCTTGAATTCTTAGAGGCTCACTTGTCTCTGTCTCCACAATGCTGGGATTTAAGTCATTTATTAACCTATGCAACTATTTACAAACTTACAGACAGAAACATAAAAAGGTATACTTCTGTGAAAATAGAATCCTGGAGTTTAATTTGATTATTGATTATGTCAAGATTTTGTAAGAAAGATACAGTTAGGAGGGAAAACCCACCTATTCAGAAAGAGTAAACATTGACAAAATAGATCATGAGTCCACCCATTTGTATTAACACACTTAATGTGTAAAAATGTACAGTTAAGATTATTTTACTAGGAATGAAGAAAATGGGGTGTCTTTTCAGGTAGCACATTATTATTAATTCAAATCTATATTGATTTGACTCTAAAGTTCATAATATTCTATGTTTCTCTAAAAGTAATTTTAATAAATTTGAGTTTACAAAAAAATTTAAGACAAAAGTATCTTTAAATTTAATTTACTGATGTGACAAGTTTTTTATATAAACATATAGTAAATGTTACAGGATTTTTTACATATTCATTGATGCATATTATTTCAAAAATCTAAATAAAAAAATCTAAATAATACCAATTTTAAGTATTATTTTAATACATAATTTCATGCAAGTACACTAAAAAACTATCTATTCTAGAAGACATTTCTTAGATTTCATTTGAATGTTTATTATATTTTATTACATATATTGCATTGGCTCAGTTTACTTTTAATGTCTGTTTTGTCCACCTTGAATCAAAATTCTAAATCACTAACATCTATGGTAAGTCTAAATCTAATATTTGGTATCATTTGTATTTTTACAATTTGAAATTGAAATTCATGTGTGTGCATTTATTTTTTATGTACACATATGAATTTCATTTTTCAGTGTTTTGATATACATGATCAAATAAAACTACTTTTCTGTCTTCCTTTAAATTGATGCATATATTTTTCATTGGTTGGTTGATACATTATGTTGTGATATATGTTTCTAAATCTTACTCCTCCAGATGTTTTGCCACGTCCGTTATAAAATGGAGTAGTGTGTGCTTAATAAGCTTCCCTTCTCCTATTATGTGTTCTAGTTTCATTGAACAGAAAGAATAATTCTCGATTTCTTTCTGAGGAATGAGGGAAACAACTCATGTATTTTGGTAACAACAGTAGAGTCTTGTTTTGGTTACTGTCTCTTAACCCAGCTACGAATTCCTGGGACATCCACAAGAGAAGTATTCATTTGAAAATGAATCCACTAGAAAGAATTTGTATCAGATATGAGGCTCTTGGTGGTACTAACTAGATCATTGGACTGGAACAAAAATGTCTGCTATCAAAGCCATTTTCAGTCAGATGGAATAATGTGAATATCTATTGCATATTTTTTTCTTTGTGAAATGAGGTATCTATAATACTTGATTCTTATAGTTTCCTTTGTTCTATAATAGTTTTTGGAAATAGGTTGATTTCAGGCATCAAGACTTTGTTTTCCATGCATGTTTTAATGCAAATGTATTTAATCAACATTTCTTTTACAACTTTGATTCTGGAAGCAAGAAGCCTGTTATAGCACTCAGTATGCACTAAATTATGATTAAAAATTATTGAGACTGAATTTATATTGGAGCCTGTTAGGAAGATATATGTTAGAAGAATTTTGCAATCATATTGGAAAAAAGTGCTTCTAATGACATTGATAATTCATACTTATGCAACTTGACTTAATAAAAAGAATATATTCTATCAGTCCTTGCAGATTTTCCATGGGAAGAGTTAATTTTCTCTTTTCTTATCATCAAGACCTTACAAATCAATTTCATCTATCATAAAATTCTTGTAATGCTTTTGGTAAAATATTATTTCCTTAATAACACTTGATAAAACTGATGAAAAGTTATATAGAGATAGTAAAAAATCATTGGCCTTTTTTGGTAAAGAGTTCATGATAGTATATTGTGGAAGAAAATTCTACTGCAGAATTTGTTTCAATCAATGAAGTTGCCAATAAAATTATTAGCATATGCAATAAATGCTAATCAGTGGCTTTTCTTATTTTATTTTGATATATTAAAATATTTTGCTTTAATTCTGTTTACACTACTTTGTATCTTAACTTACCTTGCTTGGTGTTTCCTTCCCTAATCGACTAGGTGAGAGACTTGTGCATTCAGTCCTCACTTACTTCTATATGAATGAGACAAAAAATGCCTATTCAGAATAAATAACTGATGGCTCTGACAAGACTACAAACCCCTTGACACTCAGTAATGACAAAGTGGCATATATGTGAATATAGACACATAGGTCTCAGGCAGACACTGACTCTACTTCAAATGGTATTCTTAGATGTTACTGTGATATGAGTAATGTCACACTGCTAAATTATATGGACTCTTTCAGTTATGTATTTTAAATAATGTTGATATTAACACAGGATAGATTGTCTTTCATTAGTTATGATTTCCTGTTGGCCATGACCCTTACCATCTTGAAACAGAGGAGCTGAGATGAAATGGATTAGATTCTCACAATATCAGGATAAGTGACATTCACTCCTAAAGCTTAGAAACTCAGGAAGACTATGTGAAACCATCGGTACCTATTCATCAACCCCCTTTCCTACAATTATAACAAATCAACTTGGGAGAATTTATACGTGGTGTGGATGTCTAAATAAGATGGAATTGCTTGTGAGCTTACAGTCCTCAAGTAAGTAACAATAACAAGCGATAATAGTAACAACCCAAAATGTCATTGGTTCACCTGTATAGATTGATAATGTAATCAAATCCTTTCTTCAGCCTGCCTTTTTCTTTTTTATTAGGAAGAAATATGTGATTTTTATGGATACATAAGAAAAGTCATGTAAGGCTACTACATATTAACAAGTTTAGTCATGTAAGGCTAATACATATTACCAAGTTAAATATCTGTACAAAGATCTATAAACATAAGTGACCAAATACAAGCTATTGTGTGAATATCATTTTTAAATATATCATTGAAGAATTCAATATAATACATCAGTGTGATATTACTCATCATACAGCCAAATCTAAGCCTGTCCCTTTAAAGTAGAGTAGGTGTCTACCAGAGAACTGTACATTTATAATGACAATTATGCATTGAAATAGATTTAGATATGTTTGCTGGAATACTGCACAATTTAAGGGGCATCATGTATTTTATTTTATCAACTTCTATTTTAAATGATGCGTGAAACAGAAAGGCTCATTTTATGTCTTACTAATAATAAATATGAATCACCACATTGTGACATGGATGACATAATTAGTGACTGCATTTAGACTTGACCAAAATTTCACCAAGAAGCTCAAAAAAAATTTATCCTGTACCTTAAAAAATATGTTTACATTCCTCAAAACCCTACACAAAAAATGGTTCGGATTTACCCTAACAGCCTGTGATGTAGTGCTGATTGACATTTGCTTACTGGCAGCACAGAGACATGTAGACAATTTTAAAAAATTCCATAAGCATGTTTTTAACATGCAAATGCTTAAGCAATTTTTCATGGTCTCTACTGGTGTAGAAAGAATGCAATGTTTAATAACAAGATGTACTAAGTAAAGGTAACCGTTGCTTTATCGTTCTTCATATAGGGTACAAAAACCATTGCCTGTATATGTATAAGGGCAAATTTTTCCTTATTCTGCACAGCACATCATATTTTAAAAATTCTATTAGAAACCAATTAAATTTA
This sequence comes from Rhabdomys pumilio, assembly GCA_030674055.1. NCBI lineage: Eukaryota > Metazoa > Chordata > Mammalia > Rodentia > Muridae > Rhabdomys > Rhabdomys pumilio. Next base: position 48,501,922 of record JANHMN010000011.1, read on the forward strand.
ACTTGGTAAATGGAAAGATTGAAAGGAAACTAATATCAAGCACTATGTGTAGAATTGACAATACAGTCAAATGACCTTGACCTACAATATGTAAAAGCAAACTGAAAGGCCTGACTTTAAATTTCTCTCTAGTGTCTCAGTTATACCATTTGGGACCATTCGCATTGCCTTTAGGGTAATGTAAAATTTTGTTTTAAACATGTCCTGAGCATTTCACACTTGTTGCTTGAAACATAAAGCTACTATGTGATAATCAAAATTACAACTTGTAAAACCAGTTCAACTTAAGAAATTATGTTTTATAATTGTTTGTATTATAAATGTGAAACTGACTAATATATATAAACATTAAGTAACCTAAAATGGTAGTTATGACAAACGATATATGGACATATTACTGAAAAGGTACTAAAAATCTTTTCTAGACTATACAAATCAGCATCCTTCTTTTTAATGTGATAAATATTTACACATGCGAAAACCTCAGAGCATAATGGATACTTAAATTTTTGTCAGGGCAATGTTAAGTCATGGTATAGGAGAGTTTTTTTTTTTCTTAAAGAACTCATTATTTAGAAAGATCCCACTACCCACAATCTTAATGTGACAAAAGTGAAATTTTAAAATTATAGCTATGGAGGTGGCGGGAGACAGGAGAGAAGCACCGAGGGCAGCAGAATGAATGGAAATATGCAACCTCGAGGAGTGGGTGGTGGGGGAATCTGATAGAAATGTCTAGAGACCTGAGAGATGAAAGACTTTCATGATACAAACAGTGGGAAGAAGGAACTCATAGAGTCAACCTCCACTAGAAAGACAGATATCAAGTGGAGGGATGGTGTTTCGATCCCACAGTCAAAAGCCCTGACTGGATTGAAGTGAGGGTCCCCTGTGGTTGAATTAGGGAAAGTCTGGAAGAAGCTGAGGAGGAGGGCGACTCCATAGGAAGACCAGCAAGCAGTCTCAACTAACCAGGACACCAGAGGTCTCTCAGACACGGAGCCACCAACCAGGCAGCATACAGGAGCTGGTCCCAGGTCCCTGACACATATACAGCCTGGCCTGGCCTCAGTGGGAGAAGATGCCCTTAACTCTTGAGTTACTTGAAGCCCCAGCGAGTGGGGAGCCCTGGCAGAGGTGCAACATCCTCTTGAAGACAGGGGAGAGGAGGAATGGGATGAGGAACTCTGGAAGGGCCAAACTGTGGAAGGACAAAGACTGGACTGTAAAAAAAAAAAACCCAAAAAAAGTGATAATTTTTTTTAAAAGAAACAGAACAAAGTTGTAGCTTTGAAACAACAATATCTCTGTATAAACCCTGCTAAATAAATGACTTTTATGTAAATTCTATGTATATATTCTGGAAAACATTTTATAAAATATTATCCTGGTCTTTGTATAAGCTTTTATTTTGTATTTCTCAAATGCATAGTTCATTCATTTATTTATGACTGAATGCCATACATGTTTAAATATTTACAATAAGTATAGTGAACAAATACACACACACATACACACACACCAAAACAGAAAAAGTAACTGAATTAACGAACTTAGAGTATACTAGACAGTAAGTTTAATACAAAGATGTTTTCAAAAAGTAAAAAAATCTATAATTTTTATCTAGAATGTACAGTTCTCAACTTTAAATATTAAAAGAAAAAACTGATTAATGTGCATAGAATTTTAACATCTGTATAAGTTGCCTTTTTAGTAATAAAATTCCATAACAAAACAATGTATTAAAGTATATTTAATGTAACCAAGTAGCTTTTAATTGTTTCCTAGAACGATTTATTTATTCTTTTTGTAAATCTGATTTTTTTACACTTATTTGTTTTGTCATATTTTAATTATTTTATAAAGACTATTCATCTTAAATGCAAATAAGGAGTAAATGAGAATAATTTTTAAATTTATCTTCAGAAAGAATGGAAGCAAAGATAATGATGAAAATGCCATATGGTAAGCAATGTTTTAAAAAATATTCCATTTAAATAAGACAATAAATATTTAAAGGCTGCTAATAGTGTTAAATAACAACATAAAAGTGGAAGCAAATTCAATTGTAATATTTATGTATATTTGTATTTAGAATATTGACAAAAACCTTAATTATAACTAAGTGCATAATTTTGACTCCACATTGAACAATACATCAATCTACAAGTCTATATGATCATGTAAAATAGCTTTATGTATTTGATTCTTCTGTATAATACTAAATTGCAGTGATGATATTGGAAATTGGGATTATTTAATTATTATAAAATTATTATGGCTATTTAAATACTGGAAATAGTAAAAACTGGAGAATAAAACTGAAGACATACAAAACAGGAAGTGTGAAGCCAGGTTTGAGAGTTGCAAACATATATATCAATAGCTCCAAGAGAAATGGTGAATTTTTAAACGGTAGCACTTTAGAAAATAGATTAATTTTAAAAATGACAAAACAATATTTTACAATGTCAATTAAAAGTAGAAGTTAAATCATTTAGGCTGTGTTTTTCTGGAGGAACCAAATGAGGGCACTGTTTTCCTAAGCCAAGATTAACTATAGAGCCTGAGGAGACTGTTCAATGTCAGAGGGAGGTGTCATGTTCTAGCCAGGTCAATACATATATATATATATATATATATATATATATATATATATATATGTATTTGTATTTATATATAAATTAAATATATATCTACATCTACATCTATATCTACATCTATATCTATATATATGTAGATATTTACATTTTCACATCTTGGTGACTTTTGAATATAATTTTATGTTCAATATGCTATTTAGATGGAAAAATGCTTCTGCAAAATGAAGTTTAAATTGCTAGTATTATGAATAGGGATATAATTGTGGTCATGCTAATGACTTGCATATTCTGAAACAGAAAAGAGACTAAAAATGAAGTGCTTCAGTCATCATGGGGCTCTTAAAATCTTCTTAAGGCACCATATTTCAAAATATGACTACACTGGACACAATGTTTCAAGGAAAAGATTATTGCCTTCATACAACTCCTTCAACTCAGACACAAGATGATTGTCTTCTGCTGATGTTTCTAGTTTTTGTGTCATTTATTCATCTGGATGAAGGGCATTTGAGAAATCTAAAGAAAATGTATTAACTCCATGGCATCTGCTTCATCCATATTACATAAGTAATTTTAACCTTTAATCTTAAATTATATTGCATGCAAGCACTTTTCCTAATGAAATTTTATTACTTAGAACTTCACAAAAAGGAATATATTAAAAAGAAATAATTAGCTTGATTCATAACAATGTTTTACATTAAATAATGAAATCTGCTTTTATATTTTATAAGTAGAAGATGACTATGAGTTTTACTTTAAGAATTATAGATAGCTTTCTACCTTATTTATTCCGTAACTCAATGTTCAGATTTGCAGTCTTGCCCTAAGAAATCTGACACAAAAGGATTGCCTTCAGCCTTAGTTAAAGACTAAACCTCCATGACTGGTGTTGAGAGATAGAGAGAAAGGAATAAAAATAGACTTTAAAACTAATGATGCAATTGCAATTTTTTCAATACATATTTTATTTGCATAATTATCCATTAAGATTTTAGAAGTAATCGAGCAGTCCACAATCAATGACTTTATTGGCCAATGAATTTTTCCAGATAAATGTACTCAATGTTTGGAGTTTAAAATATTAATAAACATTAACATTTATGGTAAATAATTTCATAGTTCAGAATTTTATAGATAAAATCCAGGATTTTATAGATAAGTTCAAATGTACCAATGAATAAAAATTATTTGTAAGTCATAAAGAGAATAAATATATTTATTGTCAGTCACAGCTTCAACCTTAGATCATTACTTATGAATAAACTTGAGCTGTATGGTGCAGAGTTGTGTAACTAAAATCTTTGGAATATTAGTTTGAGATACATAACATGTAACATATAATATCATATAATATATATGAATATATACACATATATGATTTATATAGAATTACACTAAAAGTATAAATAAAGAAAAGATAAAGAAGGAAGAAAATGAGAGAAGAAAAGAAAAATATAGAAAAATAAAGAAGATAGATCCAAATGTTTTTTAAAAGTAATATTCAGAAAGCATGAAGTGAGTATGCAAAAAAATCTCAAATTTTCCAGGGTAAAATAACTCCAATTTAGCCCCAGTAGAAGAGGATGCATCCTATCTTGTAGAGACTTGATGCCCCAGAGAAGGGATCTGCCTCTTTCTCCGAGGTGAAGGGGAGAGTGATGGGGTGAAGAAATCTGGGAGTTGGGGACAAGGATGAGGTGAGGGAGTAGCACTTGGGATTTAAATAAATAAAATAATTAAATTTTAAACAGTAAACATCCCATTATTATAAGTCAAAGTGAGGTTCAACATCTGTCTTTAAACCTTCTATTAGATTGAAGGATTCCATTTTCCTACAAAATATAATCTGTGTTATTTAAGGTGATAAGATTTCCCAAAATGTCACCTTATTTTCCTGATAATTAACCTAAAGGTCTACCATTGTGTGCGAAGCTTCATGGACTCCCTTGGTGGAGGGCTGGTGCAGGGTTTGTCCTTCTCTGACCTTGATTGGGGACTTCAAAAACATACATATCTATACCTACAGATTGTCACATAGCCTTAATTAGATTACAGGTTCAGCTTCCTTTTTTTATTGAATATTTTATTTATTTACATTTCAGATGCCATCCTTTTTCCCCATTTTCCCTCCCTAGAAAACCCCTATACCAACCCCCCTCCTCCCTTTTGCTTTTATACCATTTTAATCACATGCAAGTATATGAAGGTCAGTCCTAGGTTGAGGAACTAGAAATACAATAGATGCAAATAGTCAAGGAACAAGCAAGACAATAAACACAAATAGTCAAAGAACAAGCAAGGCAATAAAAAAAGTTCCATGAACACTTCTGCAATCACTGTTTCTAAGGGCTTATCAGGATGACCAAAATAACTGAGCCAACTTCCCTGTCCTAGCCCAAAGTCATTTTCATGTCTGAAGCCTACTTCCTTATTCTAGCCTAAAATTTAGATTCCTGTCTGAAATTACTTCTTTGTTCTAGCCTAAGATTTAGATTCTTGCCTAAATTACTTCTTTGTTCTAACTTAATGTCAGCTTCCTGTCTGAAGTCCATTTCCTTGACCTTGGTTAATGTCATATTCCTGCCAAGCAGCCCATTTCCTTGTCCTTGGCCCATGTCAGATTTCTTGCCAAGCAGCCTCAAAAGCTCTCTGTCTCTTCCTGTTTTTTATTTCATAAACAAGACTGAACCTGTCTCAGGTCGTTCTGACAAGAATGCCTTCCTTACCTATCATGGAATAAAATTACCCATGGCCTGACGTAAGTATTTACATTTTGGTCAACCTTCGAAAATGGCATATATACCTTGATCATGCTAGCCATTTTTGTCCTGGGAATACTTTTATTACTGCCCATCATGTTAAAACTTCTCTTTAACAACATGAATATGTTGGCAACCAAAGTACATGGCTTGAACCAGAAAATGAACCCCCAGACAGAGTTATTAAATTAACAGGCTGGCAAGCCAAGGATGGGTAAGATTCTACACAAAGCCTTACCAACCTAAGTCTAAAGTGCATTGCTTTGAATAATAGATATTTCATGACAGTTTCAACTTCCTAACTCCTGAAAAAGAACCCCTTCACCTAGCACCTATAATTGCTAAAATCCCTCCCCTTGCTAATAAGGTACCTTGGTACTTCACACCTTCAGCAGTAACCTTTGCCTACCCTAGATATTTCTACCCCCTAATCCCAAAACTATGTAATCCTTGAATCATCTCCCTGAAGAAGAGATACATATCTCTCTGTATATCCTTATTTACATATGTACTCACAGGGCTCCTGCACTCCTCTCTGTTTTCTCTGTTCCATTGGCCCACCTAGACTGATATCAGCTGATGATCCCAGTGGGTAGGGAGACTCACACTCCTCTACCAAAGAATATATATATATATATATATATATATATATATATATATATACTTTGTATGCAAAAGTACACAACCACCCTCTCATGATTCTCTGATGGGAATCAGCAGATACAGTTTATAATGATGAAGACATCAATACAAAGATTATTGGTACAAAGTTGTTAATGTCATATAGTTTTGTCCGTGTGTGTGTGTGTGTGTGTGTGTGTGTGTGTGTGTGTGTGTGCAGTATTGAAAACTTTAAGAACCACAGAAAAAAATTACAAAATGATGAATAAAGTAACTGTGGAGTTGCCGATGCTTACTTTAAAAGTAGAATTAAAACAAGGACTCAAAAGTAGAACTTTAAAACTCAGATATGAAAATGATTTTCAAATGGACATTACTGACTAGTTATCAGCAGCTCTGTATCCTCCTGAATCTTACATTCACTGTGTTTCATCTCCAGTGCTCAGTGGGGAGAAAATGCCACCAGACAAGATGCAGACTCAGCAAAACAGTAAGACCCTACTTAGCTATTAAATGGGTCACGTTAACATGAACAAGTACTTTTAGCACTGAGGGATCCTGGCTCAGCAGTTTTATTTTTGTTTTTAGATAATGCTAAATTAAGTAAAATGTCTAGCATCTCAGGGATACTATAAAATTATACTTCAAAGTGACTTTTAACTTTAAAGACTATAATACATAGAGAGAACAAATTTTCTCATGATACAGAAAAATAGAACAAGAAACTTGGAACCAAGCAAAGGATAGTGATGATATACATGACAGAATAGTCTTCATAAAAATGGAGAATTGAAAGCTCAGGCAATACTACAAAAAGGACAATATATTTGGTTTCTTTTTCATATTGTATTCCTTTTGACTATAACATAAAAGTACTAAAATCAGTAGATATTGATGAACTTGACTTCAAAATAATGAGTACGTAGGTGGATATGCTATTATATTGAAGTTTTTAAAAGAGTCTCACATGGCCTAAATTTTTAATAAGACCTGATAAGAAATTTTGCCACTTAAGTGGTTTATAACGCAGAAAAAAAGAGTGATTAAAAATATTAACTTAGTTTAAGAGAAGTCTTACAATGTATCAACAAATTTGTCTGAATGTAAAAATTAAGTTAGTTACACAATGACTTTTTTTGTGTAAACAGCAGAATTATCACTATTTTAAGATACTAAATGAATATACCAATAAATGGATATAAAATCTTGAAATAGTATTTTAAGAATATACTATTAAATGAATAATAAATAGAATGTATAACTTCTGACTGCAGAGTTGAAGAAATAATGCCACAGTTAGAAAAGATGCTAACAATCTTTATAACTTGAATTTAGATAAAATTTGGAATTAAAAAATAATAAAATTAACAAATAAATAGGTTCACACCATTGTTTATAAGCAAGTATCCAAAGATAACTTATATGTGCATAGGTTATAAGTGCTTTGGCAACATAAGGGTGAACTGAGGTCCCAGGAACAGCTTTTACAGCAGCAGGAGAACACATTTAATACTCTTCAAGTTGTAATCTCTAAGTGCTGTGCTGTTTCTGTGCTGCTGTGATTCCAAGTATCATTTCCTGCTCAAATTCTCTTTTGATTCATCAAAACAATGAAATCCAGATAGAGGTAGTGAAACTCATAACTCTAAAGCACTGCTCTGAGAGAAACTGATTGGTAGTCTAGCCCTATTTTTATGTAACCTATAATTGGAGACAACAATTCCATTTTCTGGGTCTAGGGGGCAATATGCAAATCAGAATTCATCTTTACAATGGAGTTTTGTGATTTCTTTCAGTGTAACCTATCTTGCAAGCTGCTTATCTGACAAAGGGTTCAATGACCCCACTTCTCAATTGCTCACACACAGGACCAAGAGCAGTGGTTGCTTTCCAGACAGGTAGTCACAAGTAAGTAATTTCAGTGGTCCGTTCATGAGGCAATTCATAATAGTTTTCCTAACTGAGTTGCTTTTCCAGCCAGGGGTATGGAGAGTGATCTTACAGCTTGTTTTAGAAAGAAGCACACACTGGCAAATAAATGTACACACCACACACACACACACACACACACACACACACACACACACACACACATGCATAAACAGCACATACTCATTCCTTGTTCTAAAAGAAAGTCAGTACATAAATGATGTTATTAATTAATGAAAACTTCTTGAATAGAAAGATCACACCAGCCATTGATATACTACCTAGACCTTTGCTTAATGTGGACCTCTAAGAGTTATAGTTGTCTTAATGTCTTACAATTTTGTATGTATATATTATAATTAGTTTCAAAAATTTTAAAGAAAAGTATATTCATTTGAAAATGTATAGTTTTTTTTAACCACTATCTCCCTCCTCTGTCTCTCTGTCTCTCTGTCTTTCTCTGTTTCTCATTCTCTCTATATCTATATCTATATCTATATCTATATCTATATCTATATCTATATCTATATCTATATCTATATCTATATCATCTATATCTATCTCTATCTCTATCTCTATCTCTATCTCTATCTCTATCTCTATCTCTATCTCTATCTATATCTATATCTATATCTATCTATATCTATATCTATATATACATATATATGTATATATGTACATGTATATACACATACATATACATATATAATACAATATATACAAATATAATTTTCCTATGATAAAT
>JANHMN010000011.1:48510591-48524554 GCA_030674055.1 Rhabdomys pumilio
ACACACACACACACACACACACACACACACACACACACACATATAGTTGATATAGATATAAATGATGATAATAAACAAGATATATGCATATATATTACTTGTTGCTCATTTTCCATTCAGGCTCTGCCATTTTCCTCACCCTCTTCTATAAAGTCCTCTGAGCATATAAGTATACTGATGTACATGAGACAATTGTAGACTAAATGAACAAATTCTCCAAATCATCCACTACTCTTGATATCTCTTTGTCCTCATATCACGTGCACTATAGCTAGCTAAAATTTTCACACACAGCCATTTTTATTGTCTAGTTGTATAAAACCAAGCATTCTTGCTTCCAAATATATTATTTCTGTCATATCCTTATCACTACCTCTTTCTCAGTCCCCACCCCAGCTGATATCTCTCCCACTTCAGACCATATCACACACTTTTTCTAATTACCTCCATCTTTGCTCCTTCAAAAAGCAACTTTCAAATATGTCACAATCAAAGTACATTAAACCTTTTCCAAAGGCCCAGATACTTTTAGATTTTAAGCAACTATATAGATAACCAATTAATTTTGTCCCTATAGTAGATGATATAATTTTCTTACTTTACATCTATAAAAAAAAAATCCTCGAATATAGAAATAATGAACAGCAGACGCTCAATCATAGCACAAGGAAAGTAATAAAGTAATATACTAATGTTTTTGTAGATTATTCTTTTTATATTGTTTATTATGTGAGCATAAACATAAGTCTTTCTATTTTGTTTATTATTCCAATGTTTGGTGTAAAATAACCATTTAAAAGTTGTGAATTAATATAAAAATGAATGATAATTAATTTTGAGTCCAAACAATTAATGTAACCAACATTTTAAGTTACAAATGGAGAATGTGAATTAAGAGAAATATTTAAAAAATCCCACCAAAGTTTATACTAAGTATAAATTATGTCTTATGTTTAATTATATAAGAATAATGCATTATTTTGCTAATTGTATATATAGATTATTAATGAGACAAATAGCATGTAATCTTTTGTCAAAACCCCAATCTACAAAAGATAACATATAAATGTCTTATTGGTTTCAGCATGGTATGAGTTTTATGCTTCTTTGCAAATTTTATATCACTGTATTTTATAATATTTTATAACTTATTTTGTTTTGCAATCAAGTCATGATCAATATAATATTACTATTATAAACAGAAAATTATACTATTATAGGAAGATCATTTGACTTCTCTAATCTGATAACAAAGCTAGAATATGACATTTGGGACTCTGTCTCTTTCTTCTGATCAGAAATATCAGATCTCATTATAAATCAGCTTCCTCCATATCAAAAGTAGACATCTACTGAATTCCCAAGTAAAGTTCTTTCAAAATTAAAATGACATTTTCCTGGTGATATGAAATTAAGCAATTAAGCAAGACTTTAACTGTCTCCATGGAATACTTTTCTTCTGTTATATTTTAAAGTATTCATCATAGAACTTAACTACTGTTAACGACCCTGAACTTTGTTTTCCACTCAGCTAGTACCAAAATTGCCTGGATTATGCTTTATGTTTTTTCATAATATTATCAATAAAATATAACCAGAAGAAAACAAAGCAATGTTAAGGAAAATTTCCTTAAAACTAAAGATAACAGAAGTTGGCAAAAATGATGATGGTCTTATAACTGCCTTTCTATTAGTTCTCTATAATATCCATTCTTTAGTAAGATTAATGTATAATTTTTTGCTTTTGAACTATATATCATATTTAGTACTTTTAGTACTGTTCCTTAACTATAAGGACTAAATAAATATATGAACAAATATTTTTCATTATATACTTTTATGTCATTTTTACTGTTTTTCTTTGAATTTATATATGAATAATCTATATATTTATGGCAAATATATCTATGTTATAATTCATAGTATAAAAGCTTTTGGAGTTTCATGATCACATAATTACCATGGTATTTATAATGATACATTTTGTATATGATAACATAGAAATTACTCACCAAACACAGTAAGACTGGATATAGACATATTGTGGATATGACTAGTGCTAAACCTATCCAAGATTAGAGTAAAAAGGACAGACTTTGACTTTGAAGGCTTATAACAAATCCTGCAATACCATAGAGGACACAAAACAAGTGTAAAGGTTTCTACTTTGTATCTCTATAAACTAAAAAATGATGTTTTTCTTAAATTTATAATTCATCAAATAATATGTTCTTAACTTCCAGAAAGAAGTCACTTTTAATAGCGTTCTTATGGAAGTTTAAACTAATTCAAAACGAAGATGGATATTTTTGTATTAAATTGATTGTTTGTTGAGGATAATGGTGGGCTATTATGACTTACACAAACTGCTGAAAGATAGAAACACTTTCTTAGGATAATTTGACAATACAGATGCTGAATCCCAAATGAAGTATTTCAGACAGACAATACCTGTCCCAGCCTTACTTAATACTGTATCATGAGCTCAGAAATTGAAGAATCTTAAACTGAATATCTTTGTAAAAGCACTTTTATGTATCAGGTGATGCGTGTTATGTTTAATGGATTGTTTATTCAGGTATTGCCCTTTTATACTCGATAAAATCATTATTGAAGAGATTTGATGATCAACATCTAAAATTTAGTAAACAAATATGAAGACAGACATAGGAGGATTTTACCTGTTAATATCCTTCTTGACCAGACCCTATTAACATGTGTGATTCTTTCATCTAGTACATGTCACCCAGGAGTTAAAGATTTGAAATATTCCTTGCACCAAACATTTAGTTAAGAGTCCCTTTTTTGATGTATTAACAATCACATACATGGATACAACATAATGCCCCACTTTCAATTGAAAAGTAATTTAGACATCCTGGTGGTGTATTACACTTTTCAATAACAAGAGGCATTAAAATTTGTAAACAATATTGTTAATAAAGTTATGAAGTCATTCACAACTGAAAACATGATATCCAGCTCTGTTTTTTACAATCCTCACATGATACTAAACTTCTCTCTGGGAGCTATATTTATGTCTGCTTTCAGTAAGTCATTCTGAATCTTTCCCCAGCCACCCTTTGCTCTGCAGTAACTTACTAAAATATCCTACTTCACTGAACTCATAAAAGATAATCTGATACAAAGATCTCATTGCTGCATTGTGCCTGTGCCTAGTAATTTTCACAAGCTCAAAATCGAGCATAAGAACAAGATAAAAACATTATATTGCTTTTGCTCTGCACACTAGGCATTGCCTTCTCCAAGAGAGAATCATTAAGTCTAGTAATTTATAGCTCGTCCTTCTGTTTCAAACTCTGTATTATTTTGTCTTAGAATTAATTGGTTTAACCAGGCATGATAGACAAGGTCAGGCAAAGAGCTGAGTTTCAGATTAGAAATGTACCAACTACGGTTTGCAATAAGTAGAATGTATTTGTAACCTCTTGCCTTTAATTCTTAATTATATAAATATCACCCCTTATTTGAAGACATGTTAGTTGAAGCAGTTATTACTAATGGAATATCAGTGATTTACTATGCATCAAATTTTGGTAAATATGATGTCAACAGTATCATAGAGAAGTAACAATTTATATAACAAATACATATTATTTGAAATAATCTTTGGTCCATAGTTTACTATTCATTCAAATATACAAGTTATATTTTACTTATTACAATATAAAATATAATGTAATTTATATTATTATAAATTATTATAAATAAGTGTACAACATTTAAGTCATAAAAAAATAAAACATTTCAAACAGTATACAAAATAGGAAATACATGCTAGTTAAGCACATATAGAAAAATGTATTCGTCCCAATTTAAAAGAGATGCTATATATTTTATATTTGACAATTTGAATTTTTCATTGCCGTTAGCCATCTTATCATAATTGGATTTTAGAGGCTGCTCTACCATTCTTTTGAACAGATGACAAGGTGTCAAAATGCATTCACAAATACAGGTATAGCCAAACAAAGAACATCGTGTTAAGCCCATGTGTCAAGAATGTTAGAGCCTTTCTCAGCAATGCCCTTACATGTGCTAATTAAGAATCTTAGCTACTAATATATTGAACTTTTCCTATAATAATGAGGTACAAGGAGCACACTATACTTATGGCTTATTTCCATATGATGAGAAATCTGCAGTTCTTGTACTTTTTATCGTAAAATAAGAAGAAACATTAGAATGAGAGCACTAAGAAGAAAATAATGAATGCATTTTTACTTTGTTTTTGCTGAAAGAATAAAAAGATGACAAATGTTGCAAGGGAGTGTGCTTAATAATTTATGTAGCTAAGACTTTATCCAGGCCTGGATTTCCTTTACCTGTAAAATTAATGCAAATGTTCAAAAGAACTGTGTTAGTTAACTACTCAAATTCCATCACATTTTATATCGGCCTCACGTGTATCAGAACCTATACTTGACAACTTTCATTAATGGGACATGTTCTTGTTGGCACTTGGCTCTTATTTGAGACACCAATCTCCAACTTGTCTAGCCTTTCCACACTGACCTCATCGTCATCCACACAATTTCAATCTATTATTAAAATAAAAAGAAGAAATCCTTCTAAGTTCCTAGTTTAAAGACAACATATATCACCTCACTAAGGTTTACAACAGGGCATGATCCTTCTTGCTTTTTATAGGTTGCCCATCTGTATCATCAAATATGATTTGATTTATAACTCGTCAGCTTGTCACTCACACGGATGCTGAGATCTATTTTTCCGTAACAAACTAACGCAAAGTGAAAGCAGATTAAGTAACAACTTATGAAAGTACCCACATAGCATTTCTCATAAATTTACCTTACTCTGAGCAAATCTATCATGGTTCTGCTAAAGTATCCCTTTCAAAAAGCTTTTGGATGAGAGAGCTTAGGACATTGGAATTGTTTCCAGATTTTGGAATATTTGAATACATACAGTGCAATGATTACTTGGGAATAGGATGCAAGCCTAGATATTATATTCATTTACACTTCTCCTAAACTTACACAGATCCTCAGAATTGTATACAGTATTTTCATTGTACATGCATTTTGAATGTTACTCGTCACAGCAGAACCTGTGTGGAATTTTCTACTCTGGTGTCATGATTGTTTTTAAAAACTACAGCTTATAAAACAAGTTAGGGTTCAGATATTTGTGGTTGATGGTCCACTTTGGTTTTAAGTATTCATTTGTTTGTTTGTTTTCATGCAGGATTTTACTATGTCCCTATGGTTGTCAGAGAACTGACTATAAATATCAGGCTAGTACAAACTCAAAAAGATATACCTGCTTCTGCTTCCCAAGTGATGGGATTAAAGGCATACCCCACTACACTCTGCAAGACTTCAGATTTTCATTAGAGATATTCTATGTGTATTTTATCCTACCACTTTCCATAGCGATATGGGTCAAAATTCAAGTTATACATGCACTTTTGCAATGTGCATATATAAAAAGATTGATTTTTCATTTAATAAGTGAATAGGTAAACAGCTTCTGGTATTAGATAACAGGAATAATTTTTGATTATTCTCAAAGATATTTTAACAAAAATTGAAACTTTTAAAAATACAATATATTATACAAATAATGTAAGGCACTTATGTATCTGTTTATAAACATGTAATTTTAAAATGTTTTAAATATGCTTGTTTCTATTTAATAGATATAGAATCTTAGTGTAAATATAGAAGCAATATATAATATATCATGTATATTTCTATATTTGCACATAAAAAGCTTACATATACTTATAATTTCAGCCTCTTAGGAAAAATATGAGTCAAAACCTTTTTCCTCACAGTAAGTGAATGATAAACAAATTTAATAGGTTGTTTGTTTCCTCTCTCTCTCTCTCTCTCTCTCTCTCTCCCTCTCCCTCTCCCTCTCCCTCTCCCTCTCCCTCTCCCCTCTCCCCACTCTGTCTCTCTCTTTCTCTTTTTGTAAAAATTATACCAACAGAAAAAAATCAGAAAACTGATTAAACAAATCTTTGTTTTCGGTACTTATTGTCTCCATAGTGGTTCAAAGGAAAGGAAATCGCATGCTGTGTTCATTCATTCGATTGACATCCTTTTCTTTTTTTGCATTGTAAGCTGTTCAGCTCAACTTAACCTATACAAAAGTCTACATGAAGTAATTATTCAATTGTAAGCAATACAAGAGTAAGAACAGTAAACGAAGCAAAACACCACAATATTAACAATGCTCAATGTCCTGAATGTCAAATTTACTGAATGACACATGAAAAAGAAAAGCTGAAAGCCCATCAGTAATAGGTAATCAGTTTTCATGTACATTTCTAGGACATATGGTGAACGCAGTACAAATAACTTAGTAATCAATATTCAACTGAGACAGAATGTAAGAGAATAAATATTTCTCATCCTGTATGAGCTCTGAAAACATGATTATTCTGCATGAATTAATTTCTACATGTTAAATAATTAATATGAAGAGATGACAACCGTAATTTAAATTAGCTCCTAAATATTGCCTACATTCTTAAAAATAGAAACCGTGATGTAGAGAAGAAATACGCCAAGACAACAAGGAATACCCGGTGAGCATTTTTAACAGCAAACATGGTATTTATTTTTTAACATGTATTTCTTTATTTCTGCCCCAACCATGTTTCAGGACAAAGAATTGTTGTGCTAAGGCAAATTCAGAAAATTTTAGAAGATAGCTTAATATAATCGCACTGTTTCTAATATACTGCTGGCAGCTTTAAAATGATAGCCATAATTTTTTAAGTTCTAAGATTGTTGAAAGTACATATTAAAGGTATATAAATTTAAAACCGTCTTTCAAGGCTTCAGAGAATATTGAAAAAATATAGGCCATGTTTTGTGACTATGGCCAGTATTTATTGTGCATGCTGTTATATGCTCAAAGATTCTTGAGAGATTGAACAGGTGGATAGTTCCCGTGTGATTTGCAGCTAGAAGCAACCAACGAGAGAATAGTAAGAGTAAAGGTGAAGTGATAAATTCAGCTAATCTGAAAGTCATGATTAGAATCTTTACCATTATGTGTGACATCACCCTTTCTAGATATGTCTAGGTTTTATCAGGTTTTTAATGGGATTTAATATCATTTTTAAGTGAACTAAGATTAAAAGTCAAAACAAGAATCAAATGCTGGTATTTTGCTCTCACCTACTTTAATTTTTAAATATTTTCCTATGTGCTGATTTGTATTCAGTTTGTCTTTCAAATGCCAGAAAAATGGTGGCTTAGAAAGTAGAGTGAGGAATGCATGAACAAGAATGTTATATAAATGACTTCCAAGTCAGAGCTTGATAAAAATACACTGTTGATGTCTAAACACTATATGATCTATGCTATTAAAGCATATAACCGTATAGAATTTAGCCCTTATATAGGAGCAATTTTAGAGGGAAAGCCCAAGAATTATAAAAGTATTTTATTCAGAAAAATAAATCTCAAACATCTGATCTTAGAATATTTTTCATATTACAGAAGATAAGAGATATACTATAATATAGGTTTTATCTGACCATTTTAAGCATTTAAAATTATAGGAAAAGTTAGGTTTTTACCACAGATACCTTTTCATAGAAAACAAGTTTCTGAAGAGTGTCTTTTAGGAAGCCTTACTTTTTCTATAATAAATGGCATCGGCATTACTATGATGTTGCTTAATCCAGCATGAAATGTCACAATAAATAATATATTATACGCTAGTCTCCTACAAATTTGCAATAATTAAATATTCTTGTTTCTTCATCCCTAAGAAAAAATATGTTTGATGTAGACAACACAAATTGTCCCATATAAGTTTGATCTTATTTTAAATCAGTCTTTATTCTATTTCTTTACACAATATAATTTTAAAAAAATCAATGCATTTGACTAAAATTGTATTTGAATTGGAAGGAATATAATCATAAATGCACTTAGTTGTGTTATTAATTTTCAATGTTACTGAAATATGAGTAAATTCATTAAGAGATCTTGTAGTATACCTTGCTAGTAATTTAAGAAGCAATTCAAAAGAAAAGTATTTGAATCACTGCAAAAGGCTATTCTTATCAATTACTTTGTTTTGTCAAGTATTTGTGGGAAAAAAAGCTTCTTTGATAGATCTCTATATTTAATAATTTTAATATTTCTTAGGCTGTTGGGAAAGAATTTTCCCAGTTCTATCAGAAACACTTAGAGTACATGTTAAAAATGAACACGTAAATTATGAAGGTCTTGTTGACTTCAGTCAAAAATTTTAAATAGAGGCTTCTAGAAATATATTCAAGCAAACCCACTGTTGATTCTCACATATAATAACTCAGAGAATAGTACCACTAGATTACATTTGTAAAGGATTCATGGATATGAGAAAAAAAAGAAATTACAGGTCCTTTGCTAAAACATATGTCAATACAGTTAAACATGAGATATATGCATGTTACACAGTATACATAAAACTACCAATGGTTCAAATACGTGTTTCTTCAAATTATTTTAAGGTCAAAATGCTCTGGCCATAATTTTTGAATATTTAAGACATTTGAGTTTACTTCAGACTTTGAAAAATCAGGTTTATTTTTTAAAACAAAAATTTTGTGCAGAACTTATTGCAATTCTCAAGACTCTAAAAAGTTCATTTCGAAAAGTCAGAACAATTAGATGTCTTCTCAGGAAAGGGGTAAGGCTATAGTATCTGAAACCAATAATTTATTCTGAAAGAGGAAACAGCATTTCCACGCCTGGTTTTCCTTAAATAACACACAGATAGGAAGATGAAAGTTTCAGAAATTCATGAGAAATGGCAGGCAATGTAAAGTTAAGTTTGAATAAAAATATAATAACCTTGAGGTGGTTGGAAAAATCCTTAGGGGGACTGGTAAAGTGCTTATTAGAATTATCAGGTTAAAAAAATTCCATGATAAGAATGTAAATCAAAGTTGCCTCTGGATTGCTTACCCAGCAGAAAGAGCTGAAACTGGGAGCTTGAACAGTATTCTTCTAGCAGAATACACACACACACACACACACACACACACACACACACACACAAACACACACACACACACACACACACACACACACACACAATGTTCAACTGGCTCAGGTTGCAGAGAAAGAGAGAAGATAAAAAAGGGAAGGAGGAGAAGATCCACAGCAATGTTTTACTGGGGAGCTTTCAGCTTCCTTTTGAGGTAACAAAGACCTGATCATAACAACTTGAGATGAAGAGCTGACTTTCACTCAGTTTCAAGTCTCTGCCACATTTGACAGGCCTGTGAAGAAGTGTTTGTAATGAGACTACAAGAACCTGCATGCCTTTCAGAAAGTCCAGAAAGCAAACTGAAAGAAAGCCAGCACTCACCTGTTGAATAGGCTATAGTCCTTTGTGGAACCCTTTGGATCCAATCCTAACATCACTTGTCTCTTCTTCCGATATAAGAGATTTATACACACTTCTCAAACTCAACTTCCCTCATTAATTGACTTTTAGGAGAGAATCTTTGTGTTGGACACCATGTTGTCCTTGTGATAATTAATTGGAGAATTATTACAAAGGAAATCTCTTAGGAAATGTGAATGGTCAGCAGTGAATACCCATGCATTAGTAGCACAATTAAATTAATTTATCCATAGACCAGTCCCCTCCAGAGCCTTAGCTCTAGACAGGGATTTTGTTTCTACACTAATAGCACTCATCAAATGGTGTCCCCTGACACTGCTTTCTCTGCCTTCATTCACTGTGACTCCCTACAAGCTTAAAAATTTGTGATCTATAAAAACTAAAGCAAACAATTTCATTTCCACATCGTTCCGGCTAAAGTGCTCATGTACCTAGAGAGTAAATCATTAGGACCACGAAGCGATACATATACATCTTGTGCTCAGAAAAATGATGTCTTAAGTAAATATTTTTCAAATCAACTAGTATTCAGGGAAAAAAAAAAGCAAAGGAAAGCACACCAACCATCCCCACTGGTTTTTTTGTTTTGTTTTGTTTTTTGTTTGTTTGTTTGTTTAGTTAAATGCACCTCAAAGGCATTTAACTAAAGCCCATGGGGACTCTAACATTTCTTCTTGGTCAAGTATTCCTCCCACATATTCACATCTTTTAGCAATCCTGCTGTGGATATATTTTCTGAAATTGTACACAATTACAATTTTGGAGCATGTTATTTGAAAACTCTTATTACCTTTTACTAAATCTATTGTCTTAATTCTGACTTTTTTTTTTTTTTTTCATTTATTTTCGAAGAGTCCAGTGATTTTGGAGCAAGGTACATTTTACCTATGGTAAATCTATCTTTATCCCTTTATTAGAGGCTGTGCTCACTAGTTGTATGCCAATTAGTCCTAAGTCATTTGATAAGAGGCTACCTAACTTGCGAAAATACACTACCAGAATAGTCTGTAAGCAAGCCTATGGGACATTTTTTTTTTTAAATTCATTATTGGTGTGTGAGGATCCTCCATTTTGAGTGTTACAACCATTTCTTTTTTCTGATATAAAAGCTCTGGGTGAGGCAGTGTTGAGAAGTAATCAGTTATCAGTGTTCCTTAACAGCTTCTGCTCAGACTTCTGTCTTCTAGTTCCTGACTCACGTTCCTGTCCTTGCTTTCCCTACCAATGAATTTACAAACTGGAACATAATATAAACTCCTTCCTCTCCAAGTTTCTTTTAGTCATAATGCTTTATCGTGGCAACAAAAACCCTATGACCGAGACTTTATGTAGATCATTTTCTCTTAACTGTTTAATAGAAGGTTGTATTAAATGGTGTATTTAAAAGTAAGTCACCTCAGTTGTGAAATCAATGCAAATTGTCCATAGCTATTCAGAAAACTGACCTTACAGCTTTTACAATCGATCCTTAGAGAATCTCTAGCTCTAATATTCTATAATTTAATTACTCAGGGCTGGAAAGCTGCAATTAAATAACATATATTCTGCTTGTAGAGGACCTGAGTTCAGTTTCCAGCACCTATATTGAGCACCTCAGCTGCATTTAACTAAAGCCCCTGGGGACTCCAGCATCTCTTCTTGGTCAAGTATTCCTCTCACACACTCACATGTACACATAATTGAAAAGAAACAAAAACTAAAAATTAATAGATTTTCACTATGCTTCATGTTGATTTTCAAATACCTGTAGAGCCAATGTGAGTTTTAGAATTATAAGATTAATAAGAGCATATTTAAATGAGTAAATTATGATTTCTTATTGATCATAATTAGTACTATTTATAATAATAATGGGTTATCTTACATATACTTTATAATATCTCATTTCTAAAATAAGGAAATGAAGACTCATCATATATTACATGAGTAAGCCAGAGTATATCACCAAAACATACAGAAATCCTATTTTCAGTAATACCTCTGATTCTAAATATACTGACTTTTTCTGGAATCACTTACAGGAAGAAATTGTACTTTTTTTTTATTGGATATTTTATTTACATTTCAGATGCCAATCCCTTTCCCCATTTCCCTTCCCCAGAAAACCCCTATCCCGTGCCCCCCCTTTTCCATTTGGCTTTTATACAATTTTTAAAATGTTAATCAAGGGCTTTGTAAGTATGGTAATGCTCAATCAGAAGGGTAACCCAATACCCAACCTAGCTATGTAAACTATCTTTGACTAGTGGAGACACGTGAACTTCTGCCTCCATGCCCCCTCTCTCTTTCTCTCTCTTTTTCTCTCATTACCGAGCTTCTCATCTACTTCATCTTCTCCTCTCCTTACTCCATCTTTTCCTCTCGGTGCTCCTTTCCCCATAGCTCCTCCTACATATTACCCTTCCTGTTAAAATAAAGCTTTTTATATAATTCATAAAATCCAATTGTGGTGCTGGGAGGCTCCTGAGTCACTTAAAAGTGCCTACTACCTGCACTAATTCTTAACTCCATCAACATCAAGGTCAATTCCTTAGCATAGAAAAAGGAATGTGATACATGTGAAGACCTTCCTTCTCCCAGAGAGCCAATTGTTAATAATTTCCTAACACAATACTTGGATTTGACCTCTATTACGCTTGCTATGCCATTCAGTAGGAAAATCTAAGGCACTTTGTTTTCTTACACATTTAAGCCCATGCCTGCAATTTGATGAGCACTTTCTCTGTAAAGAATGATCCTCCCTATTTAATTGGTTATATTATAATTAAACACAACAAGTAACATGCTAAAGTTCACTTAACTTCTCTGCATCATAACAAAATTGATGAGTACTATAAAAACAACTAAAATTTCTATAAACATTCAACCCAGTAGGTTATGTGTATAAGGTTTGTCTGGATTTTTTTTTCAGGCATATTCATGAATTCTACTGGAGCTGGGTACAAATTTTCCTTCATCCAGTGTTAAGTTTAAATTCAACTTTCTGTAGTCTGTCCTAATCCTTTATAAACTAATAAGACCTCTAGAGTAAACTATTTTCTAAATCGTATTACCTTTTTACTATGTCAGCTACCATCAATACATCAGTTCACAACAACATGTCTTCCTCATACTAAGTCAAAATTTAACCTCTAGTAACACTTTTTTGTCCCAAAGGCAGAATGCATTACTATACATCCTGTTGCCCTTATCAAAAGACTGCTTGATAAAGGAATGATGCCTTTCCATCCTTGGAATGAGGCTGAATTTTTTTTTAACAGTCCTTTGGTCTACCTAACCTTGACTCTACTTAGAATAAACCCAATATATGTATGAAATCTGTTGTTTGAGGCCCCCTTTCTTAGAAACCATTCTCATTTTCTACCTAGGATCTTTCTGAAGCATAGTGAAAAACCACCCTACCTTCATTTTAGTCTCAAAGCCATCTTATAGTAAGACAAACTAGGTTCATTCCTGTTTATAATCAAGCAACTTCTTCCAATGAATTGGACTGTGCCCTACCTGTAACTTTAACTCCAAGTGGTTTTGTACTGCCTGTTCCTGGAAAGGCAATCATGTTTTAGTTTCAAAACATTGTTTATAACCATTTTGCAACACCAACCTTATTTCAGAATGTATATGAAAACCTATGACTATTTTGTTATGACTGCACTTCTATGCCTAGCTTGCAACAATGTCTTTGTTTCAGGAGATTGTGTAGGACTAACTTTTTATGCTTATGTTCTGCTCTTGTGTCCTCAACTATTTTGCCCTCCAAATCACCAACTTGGGAACTCCCTACTCTTGATCTATAAAAGTCTTGACTTTGTCACAACCAATCTAATACTTACATCTTGAACCTTGTTATTTATGTACACAGGCTGCCTGCCCCTAAGGCAGGAACGCCCCATGTAGACGAATATAAAAAGCTTGCTTGAATTAATTTTGGCATGATGAGTTGGGTCAGTGGTCTTTTTTCTCCCATCTTGAGAATTTTCACAATAGTTCTTCTATTTTATGTGTTTATTCATATCACTTGCAGAATATTAATTTAATTGTATTTTATTATCTCTGAAATAGTTTTTCTCTTCTTCATTCAGAATAACACCATTTTGTTGTTCTAGTTTGCTTCCCGTTGTTGTGCTAACGCAGTGGCCTTATGCAGTTTTGGGAGGAAAGGAGTTATTGTTAGGTCCTAAAGGAGCCAATTATATCATGTTCCCTTGCCTTTTGCAAAGGGGACACAGGGCTCTCTATAGACACTTACCTGCAGTGTGTATCAATGTATTAAATTAAAGTCCTTTTAAAAACATGGCCCTTCTTACCTACTTCTCCATCATGCTAGCTCCAAGTTTAGCCTCCCGCCTCTACTTCACCTTAAGCACCTACCTGTATTTGGAATTTTTTTCCTCACCTGAATCCTCTCTCTGCTTCTCAAAGATAGCTCTGGATTGGCTAGTCTGCCTTCCCTTCCCAGAGGTAGCCATATTTTCTCTGGACTCTTACACATGCTTCTGGTCTCTCTCTCTCTCTCTCTCTCTCTCTCTCTCTCTCTCTCTCTCTCTCTCTCTCTCTC
>JANHMN010000011.1:48541294-48718283 GCA_030674055.1 Rhabdomys pumilio
AGAGAGAGAGAGAGAGAGAGAGAGAGAGAGAGAGAGAGAGAGAGAGAAAGAGAGAGAGAGAAAGAGAGAGAGAGAATTTTAGAATGCCTTTTAAAACAGGTATTGACATAGCAAGTCATCCTTGAAAATGCCATATTTATTTTTTCGGTAGTGAAGAGGGATGCTATATTTATACACTTTCCATCACATTTCAGAATATGACATGGCGTTATCATGTTTATTTATCACAAGACAAAATCTGAATGAATGGATGTATAAATCCAACACTAGAAATCATTTTTGGTGTAATATATTGCCTCACATTCTTTTGTCACTTTATATAGACATATTAAAAATTTAATATTAGACTCATTGTTTCCATTGTGACTTCCTTGTTGGACTTCTGACTCAGTCTTTTCCTCTGCAAGAATTTGTAAGACATGCATATGTTTTTAACATTTACTTGCCCTTTTATCCAACTCTTTCTCTGGAAAAAGTCATTAAACAGGAAGAGCAAAAATAACATGAATTGCAGTTATTGTCAAAGTACTTTGCAAATACCAAAGGAGTAGTTAGTGCTGTCTCTCTGGCCTTGACATTCTGAACACAGTCTTTTGCTCTTCTATTTGCTTGCACATACATTACAAGAGCTCTAGCATTTTTCCCAGTATAAACCATAAAGAAAATATTTGCTGGAAAATAATTGTTAAAGATGCTCCAAAAACAGTGTTATGAATTGTAATAATCCTGGTAACAGGAAGAATTCATGGGCCAAGTGCTGTGGTTGGTTTTATGTTAGAGTATAAAATACTGACAATGTATACAATATATTTAATGGTGAATCCTGATTGAAATCATGTATAAAGCACATAGTTTTAAAGTTCAGAAACCACTAACCTGCTCTCTGCCAGGTTATATTAATCGCCTTTTAAATGCCTTATGACTTCAAGGTCTTAGGTTTTACTAATAATTTCTGCAGATAGCAGTTTACTTCAGATGTCAATATCATTATTTATTGTTCGATTCTACTAGATATTTAACGTGCTATAACACATGTATATTATTTATAACATTATTTATTGATGTAATGATATTTTCTACTAGTTCCTACTCACTAAACAAAATGGGCACAAATATGATTATCTAGAATTATTTGAGAACAATCATTGTATTTGGCTATTACCCAGCACTACAGATATCTATGTGCCTTGATAACACATTGTATGTTGAATAAAGATTTAAAAATTTAAATTTCAGCATGAAAGTCAATGTGTGCATGCTCTTTTCTGTACTAACTAGTGGGTGAGAAAGTGGTAAATGGCTTTATAGGTAAAGGGATTTCCCTTACAAGCCTATAGTCACTTGAGTTTGATTCTCTGAATTGCTTTAAAATTTTTAAAAGTAAATTAACTCCACATAATTAGAATCATTGCTCCAGCTGCATATGTAGCAATAGGATGGCCTTGTCTGACATCAAGGGGAGGCCCTTGGTTCTATAAAGGCTTGATGCCCCGGCTTAAGGTGAATGCTAGAGCGGTGGGCCAGGGAATGGGCTGGTGGGTGGGGGAGGACCCTCATGGAGGCAAGGGGGTAGCAGAGGTGGGATAGAGATTTTCAGAGAGGAAACTGGAAAGGAGAATACATTTGAAATATAAATAAACAAAATGATTAAAAAATAATCTTTCAAAGTGTGCTGTAGAATGTATGTTTACACACATACATACACACATACAGGTACACGTGCACATCTTGTACACAGAGATACATGGATAAAGATCTAGAAAGATAGATAAATAGATACATGATATATATATATATATATATATATATATATATATATATGCATATGCGTAGATACATAGATAATAAATACTGCTTGTGAACATTCAGCAATATCCTGGGAAACTGTCAGCTCTCTGTGTTCATAACTTCCATTTGAACAGTTTCTCCTGTGACATGGTTAAGTGCTTTCCTTAAGTATACATCTGGGTCATGTATTGCTACAAAATCTTTCTCTCATTAGATACATAGGGGAGAAAAATGTAGCATTTCCTCCCTTGCAAAATAAGTCTAGATGAACATATATAATTTTTCCTGTTTTTAGTGATGAAAGTTGAACAGTTGTCAACTTTATTTGATTGGTATTTCTCCCTTTTCCTCCGTAATTGACAAAAGTTTCTTGGTCATTTTAAGGAGGGACAAAATTAACTGTCAATCACCTGCAAATGGTATTTTCTATTATGTCTGTCAAAATTGAATGCTTTGTAGATTACAAAGCTTTGCTTAACTTTCTGGGGGGAAAAGACCAAAATAAGAAATGCTGTTATTTTTATTATAAAGTTTTTTAATTGTACAAAAATGTGAACACATAAAGTAGGTCGAACATTACCGGTAATCCCATGCACTGATCACTCCTTTCAGTGATCAGCGTCACAGCTTCTGTTCCATTGCTCTGATGTCATTACTCTCCAAATTACTCTAAAACAAATCCCAAGCATGCCTCTTCATATAAATCAACATCTAATATTTTATAATAAATCTTTAATATGCTATACACTTAGCTGCTATTTAAATTACATTTGTTTTTCATAAATGTCAAAGTTTACTAGGAGACAGAGCCTTACTATATTATCTTAAAATTCTAGCCAGGGATCCAGTACCATTATCCGACTGAACAGATATACCACTCTAAGCTTAAATTATCTAAAAAGTTTATAATGCAAAGTAAAATAGTTTTGGGGCATAATTCAGCAGTTTACATACTATATGTAGGTGCTATATGTAATCTCTGCTAAGCAAGTAAACTAAAATGCAATGTAAAACAGTACCAAGCATTTTGACAGCCATGATCATAAAATTGAGAAATGCCACAGGTTCGCTTTTATAGGTAAATCTGATTTTAGATTTTTAGATTCGTGAATTTCTGTTAAAAAAAAAAAGCTTGAATATCTGTACCCTGCTTAGATGGATGCACCGTACTTCTTTTGGAAAACACAGGTTATTAAATACAATTCTCAATGGCAGTTTTGAGATAAAACTCTATGAGTTATTTATCAGGTAGGCCCATTTTTTTTCTTAGTTACTAACCATAAATAGATGGTGAATCTCTGTTGTTGAATAAAAAAAAGAGCATACATTGGTTACAACATGTAAGTAAAATCAAGCGGGACTTACCTACACAATTCCTCCCTATTGGCTAAACTTACTGTGTATAATTCTGGAAGTTTCAGTTTACTGGTTAATAAAAGTTATCAGTTTACTCTTCCAGTAGTGAATTTTACTTGCATCAGTACCAACCTGTCATAAAAGATGTGCAGGCAAGCGTGATAGTGTCATGGCTATAATTGGGATAATCAACTGTTTTCTGATGGATCTCAAAGTACACTTAGTAGAGGAAATTTACATCTGAAACTCTAAACCTGGTCAAAAACCAGTGTCAGGGAAGATCATAGGTCCTAAGGGGCAAAGCTATTTCTGTTGCTTTGTTAAATAGATGAGTTGTCAAACTGCCTGTAGATTGATACTACTCTTAATCTTAGACAAAGGAGCTTCTTTTAGTGAGCAACAAGCAATGTAGAGACTCTTCATTTTCAGTAGCATATCTTGTGTGTGTTTATCCATGCAGTGGCCATGGCATGTCCTGAAGACAGAATTTCACAGAACTCTATCCAAGCCTCTTCTTCCTATTCTGTGATGTTTCTGAACTTTTGAGGAATTGATATGGGTATACTACTTATGACCGAACACTGAAGTTTTACATTGTACTTAATATTTTATACAGTTATTTATTTTCACATAAGAAAAAGACCAACATATTTAAAACAATTTGTATTTACTATTTGAAAATAATGTGAATATTTACAGCTAAATATAATCATGAAACTGATCATTTAAACTGTGGCAGGAGCTCTTTCATTGGATAGAGAAGAGGTAGGCAGAGCTAGGAGTGGGGTGGAGGAAGGAACAAGGAAAGAGAGGGGGAAGGAGAAGGGAGATGGCAGCAAACTGTCTCTAGCAGTCTCGGGTAGTTATTCATATCAAAGCTAGTTAATCGGGTTAACAATACTAATTGAGTGACCATCTTGTGTATTGAGTATTTGCTAATATATAAACCCTTTGGATAATCTTTAAGCATTAAGAGTCTTCTTTCTAGGCCTGGCAGTAGTGGCGCATGCCTTTATTCCCAGCACTTGGGAGGCAGAGGCAGGTGATTTCTGAGTTCGAGGCCAGCCTGGTCTACA
Organism: Rhabdomys pumilio; assembly: GCA_030674055.1. Classification (NCBI taxonomy): domain Eukaryota; kingdom Metazoa; phylum Chordata; class Mammalia; order Rodentia; family Muridae; genus Rhabdomys; species Rhabdomys pumilio. The sequence continues at coordinate 48,545,515 of JANHMN010000011.1, forward strand.
GAGTTAGTTCCAGGACAACCAGGACTACACAGAGAAACCCTGTCTCCAAAAAAAAAAAAAAAAAAAAAAAAAAAGTCTTCTTTCTACTGGTACCATGAGGATGGCGGTTATTGTCTGTGGTAGAGCCAAGCACTTTGAGTGTGGTGGAGTTTGCACAGGGCCCATGCATACAGTCATGGACTCCACAGAGCTGATTGACAGAGGCAACCAGGAGCCAATATCTCATTGGTTCTGGGCTACCACTCCTGGCCAGCTGGTGTAGCTGTTAGTGCAGGAAGTTAGAGAGGGAATATGAAAGCCAATCTCATAGCTAGAGGGACAGCCCCAATTTTCAAATACCTCCCACAACATTAAACAGGATAGGAAACAATGTAATAGATGATTTACAATGGATTAAAGAAATATTTTGAATTTTTATGTAATTCATACTAATTTATATTGTTTATGCTGTTTCTTCCTTAAAAAGCTAAGAATAAAAGTATTGTATAAAGTAAATTAGTCAGCTATAATGTGGTATCACAGAGAGGTTGATAATGTTTAGGAAAACATCTTCCCAAATATGAAACTATATGGACAAAAGTTCCTAAAAGAATCTGTGACTACAAAGCAAATGGACTGATGAACTGTAATGATATGTAGCTATTGGGATACTCCATGCACACAACCAAAGTGTTTTAGGTTGTGCTCAGCCCCGTGACTAGTCACTTGTTGCCTACTTTTATTGTGACTCAAAATCTATGTCTATGAAATAAATGCTAGAATGTAAGAAGAGACCTCTTACTTTCATCTAACCCAACAGCTAAGAAAGTCATTATTTAATATCTGAGGCCTACAGCACAGAATTCCCAGATTTTCTTTAACCTGATGTACCTATTAATGTGTTTGAAAGTATCTTCATTTATGACTTTCATTTTTGTTTTTTACAAAAATAAAAGCAGAATAAGATGAGGTAGAATAAGAAGATGATAAGGAGGAGAAAAAAGGACAGGGTGAGAGAATAAGAAGGAGGAAGGATAGAAGGAAGAAAGGCAGGGAGGCAGAAAGAAAGAACAAAAGAAAGAGAAAGACAGAAAGAAAAGAAGAAAGAGGTAGAGGTGGAGAGAGAGAGAGAGAGAGAGAGAGAGAGAGAGAGAGAGAGAGAGAGAGAGAATGTTTCATTAAATGGGATCACATAAGAACAAGGATTTGAAGAAAAACTAAGTTTTGATCCTGGGCCATGGTCAGTAATATTTTCCTCCACAATGAAGAAACTCTTACTGCTTTAGAGATGAGAGCTGTGTTTCATGTTCCCATAACTAAAATAACATATTGAACATGTCTTTAGCCTACTTCAATTTTTAAATCTCTTTTTTTTTTCTTCAAAAACAATCCCTCCTGCAGTCTTCCTTCAGTCACTTATTGAAAAATTATATCATCCTCTCCCACCTAGAAGAGATAGCTTTTATGAACTATTCATGCTTGTTCGTGCTGACAGTATGAAGACCAAGTGGTGGATAACTGAATGAGGAAGTTGTAAAATTGTGAAGCTTTTCTATAGTCTATTTGGTTTAGAAGCCTCTTGTTCCTCTCTCTTAGTCTCTCTTACATACACTGAAAATAAAGAAGCAAAATTTCCTGGCTGTTTTTATGTGACCAATGTCAAAAGAGTCTCCATTAAATTACACACTAAATCAGTCTGATGCCACATAACCATTTCATTCACCTATATATCCCCAATAATTAAAAATAATTTTCACTATGCCAAAAAAACTGCTCCTGTTCTTTAGAAATTACCTCCTTTGGTTGTCAAAACCCTGGGTAGTCACCACTACCTTAATTAACGGATAGAAAAATGAATACACTGTATGATTAAACTATGCTGTCTACAAATACATTATACTCTAGAAATAACAGGCCCAGGCTTTGAAAGCATATATCCAGTATTTTACGTGGACAAAAATATAGTGTCTTAGACATCTTGTCCATTTAGCAACAGATAATACACAGAGGACTCACCCAGTCATCGTGATCTGCTCTTTCATAGTTTACTCAATTCCTACCTCTCACCCACCTCATCACACAACTCTAGTTTCTAGAAGAGTATTTTTGTCCCTTAGGGCTTTGACTATGATTTATCTTCCTTGATAGGCTGGAAGGGCACAGAGTATGATCTATGCCTGCTATGGAAAGTTTATTGACTAAATAGATATTCTTCCATATAAACACTTTCTAAAATGACTTACAAATTCATAAGATATTTTGGGGTACAACTCCAATTAAGAAATCATTCTGGAAATGCTGTATGCTGCTTATTTCCACCTGGAATGCACCAAGTCAGGTGCAGTTCATTAACATGCAGGTTTCTTTCAGAAAGAAATGATTTAAACTACTACTAAAAGAACTAATCTTATGCTGTATTCTTTCTCATGGTAGCCTTTGTCGTGTAATTATATTGTTTTAATACAAATATTAATACAAAGTAGAAGTCAATGCTTTAATGAAATGTGAGAATATAAGTGCCAAATTATACTTATTGTACCTAACTGAAAAAAACCTCAGAATACTATATTCAATTTTAACTCAGAATTGAACACTTTTTTTTTCAATTTTTATCATCTTTGGCCTTCTATATATCAAGGTTTTTCTCTGAATACACATAAGAAATACCTGTATAATAGTAAATAAAGTATTTCCTGAAAGATATTTTCAGTTATATAAAAATGTCAATACTTTATGTAATTAAGGAAAAAAATCTTCTTTCCACTAGATAAAAAAATATATATTGGAATACACCAGCAGCTCTCAATAAAGTGAAACTGCCCCTAAGTCAATACTTTCCAGTGCTATTATTCATTTGAAAGATTTTATGACATTATAGCCAGCCTCATAAAACACAGGTGAACAAGTTATTTACAAAAACATATCCATGATTAAATTATACTTATTTTCATAGACTCACAGAACATGCACCTTGAACATTGATAAATGAGCTGTATCTGTGATTTTCTCCCTATCAGTTAATGTATGTATATACTATATATAAACATTTATAATATAAATGAACATTTATATATAGTATATAAATATTATGCCTGAAGTGAAACATTGAGGGAAAGCTGAAGATATTAATGAAACACATGTGATTTATAGTGAAGTGGGAATATTGAGACGGGAGCCTACAGGGGCCATATGAACTATGGAGGCCCAGGATCGGAGTGGGGCAAGGGGCACAATTCAACCCCATCTTAATATTTATTGAAACATCATAAGTAAACCTGCTCCTTAGAATCCTTAGAATATCTTGTTTAAACATAAAATGTAAACTTTTATATTTGTATAAAGTTCAGTATAAAATCTGAAATTGAAATAAAACACTTGATGTTATTCTTATTCTTAATTCTGTGGTAGATATTCTAATTCAAAGCTACATAGATTGTATTATTTCTGTAGCGTGTATATTTGTATGAAATTAACAAAGAGTAAAGTTTAAAAGTTGTATTTTTGTATAAAGCACAATAGAGATGCATATGAAATAATATGTATGAAAAAGCTACGATTAGCTTTCACATTTTAGTGAGGTCAAACAAACCTGTCTTTTTTCTAAAGTGTTGTTACTATATTACCTGGCATGTTTCTTCTTATTATTCTTACGTAATAAATCTTTATTCCCTTTAAAGTGAAATACTTCTGATAGTATAGCCAATATTTATCACTTTATACTAACTTGCTTATAATAACAGGCACTTTATATAAAATGGGAAGAAGTTTTAATTCTATCCTCTGGAAAGGGATTGAACACCTTGTTTGTCATTGAGCATGTTTTCTAGAAGCATTCATTCAGCCGTTGCTGACTTCTGCAAACAGATTGAAAAATAGAAATGTTTGCCAAAGCTTTCTTGCATAGAACGTGCATTTTTCAAAAGATGTCAGAGAATAGGATGGAGGCAGTAAAGGATGAAAGCTGAAAACGGCCTCAACTCTAGTTACAGAAGAAAAGCCAATGTTTTTGTCTTTATAGTGTAACTGCTGCCAGTGGAACACAAAATGAATTTAATGGAGCCCCCCCAAAACATAACAACTTGAATAAAATGCATTTGTGTTGATGAAAAAAGAAAACAATCTTGCAGGTCACAGTGTTTTGATCCCGTGAATTCAGATCTCTTTGAAGGTTATTATATTGATTTATGGAGTGTCTTGTTATTATGAAAGGCTATTCCCTTCACACTGAGGCTTTTCTTTTGCAAGAAAGAAATGAGATTACCCAGCTGATATCATTAAAGTAAGAGCAAAATTGCATTAAAATGCAATGTTTGAGATTCGAACATGAAAGTCAAGGATTTTTTTTTGTCCCCCTCATCTAAATTTTTCAAGCCTTGAAAACATTTTCAGTGAACTCAGATCAGTTTTCAAGAGGAAATGGAACACTTGACTTCTACTGTCAAAGACTATTTTCTTTAGTAGTTTAGGAACGTCTAAAACATTCATTTTGCTTTAATCTAAAATCAACAGTACAGAACAAATAGCACACAATTTAAGGAGAATGAATTACTTCAAAAATAAGTTTTAGATGGATGAAGTGCTACCCAGGGTAGCTAATTTCACCATAGATTTTAGCTAAAAACCCTTTTTGTCAGAAAACATAACATGTGGCACACATATATGAATCTATAATGCCACCTAGTTTTTTTTTTTACACTTTGTATATTTAAACAACCTATTTACATCATGCCCATTATAAAAGTAACTTATACGACTTGATCCCACATACCTATCCTGTATTCCTTAGTTTTGTTCTATTTTATCATGTTCAGTGATAATAGTGTTAAATTACTCAACTCTTGAATCAACAAAATTAACCTGAATACAAAAGCAAAATGGGCTAAAGCAGATTGGGCTCACTCCAGAATTTGACCAAACATTTAAAGAACAAACACAGATTCTTATTTTTTTAAAAATTTTAGAGAGGAAATTCGTTATTCACTCATCATAAGAGGGTGATTTTACCCTTTAGTTCAAGTTAATAAAGAGACAGCACAAAAGAAAAAATAGCGGTTAAGATCATAGAAGAACATACATTCAAAGATTTTTAAACAAATATGAGAAAATTGAACCATTTCCAAGATAATTTACCTTGAATACCTAGGGTTCAGATCAAGCATATAAAATACGTAATATATTCAGATGGATGAGTGTGATGAATCTGTACACATAAATCAAGAGAATACAATAGATAGCTTAGCATTTAACATACACACCTTTGTATGATTTTCTGTAAAGTTTTGATGAATGATTCTGGGAATAATAATATGACAGCCAGCAAAAATGAAAGCACACACCTTTCGGTATTAGAAGTAATCAAGACACTGACTAAATACTTAAATATGAGACATGAAATTTGAAAGAACTAGAAGAAAGCATCGATGAAACACTTGAAGCAAACCTCCAAAACAAAGATGATGACGAGTTCAACAAACTTAAGATTTAGATTCCTCCCTGAAATTACTTCTTTGTTCTAGCCATCAGGCAGGAATCTAAACTTTAGGCTAGAACAAAGAAGTAGGCTTCAGACATAAAAACGACTTTGGACGAGGACAGGGAAGTTGGCTTAGACACTTTCCTCATCCTCATCCTGATAAGCCCTTAGAAACAGTGATTGTGGGATTGTTCATGGAATTTTGTTTATTGCCTTGCTTATTTTTTGACTATTTTTGTTTATTGTCTTGCTTGTTCCTTGACTATTTGCATCTATTGTATTGCTAGCTCCTTAACCTAGAACTGATCTTAATACTTGCATGTAATTAAAATGGTATAAAAGAAAAAGGAGGAGGGGGGATGGGATAGGGGTTATCTAGGGAGGGGAAATGGGAAAGTGGAATGCATGTGAAATGTAAATAAATAAAATATCCAATTTTCATAAAAAGATTTCAACAAACCTTGCTAGTAAAGGCAATGACAAAGAAAGACATACTTACAGTGGGTTAAAACACAAGCCAGCTGTGCTTCCAACATTCAGATGATTGGTAGAAATCAGCAGTAAACAAAGACACCAGGAACTAATAATTTGGTGAAATATGGGCATTACCTACAAAGACATCTCTTACTATCGAAATATACAAACAACTAAATATATGTGAACGAAAAGGTCATTGTAAGTAAAAATCAGTGAAAATGTGGACCACAACCACATTGTGGTACCTTTTCATGACAAATAATCACTGTCTTAAAAAAAATACCTAAAGAAAGCAAGTATTGATGCACATGTGGAGATAGGGAAACCTTTGCCTCCTGTGTATATGTGGCAAAAAATAATGTATAATCATTATGGGCAAAAAGTATAGAAATATATCCAAAAATTAAAAGTGAACTACCATATGAACATATATCCAAGCAAAATGAAGAAACACACCTTCATTGCCATATTAATTTGCTCCCCTGCTGTTATGATAAACATCATGACCAAAAGCAACATGGGAGAGGTTATTTGAATTAAGTCAATGTAGGAATTCAGGGTAGAAACCAAGAGGCCAGAACTGAAGTAGAGGCTGTGGAAGAATACGGCTTGCTGTTGCTTCATTTCAAGGCTCAAGTTCAACTACTCTCCCACCTTTTTATTTACAGTTGGGACCAACTACCCACAGTAGGGTGAAGCCTACTACAAAAATTAGCAATCAGAAAAAAATGTTCCAGAAACACTTTTATATCTAATTTAATGTAGGCAATTTTCCAACTGAGATTCCATCTTCCTCTGTGTTGACAATCAAGATCAATCATCACGGACCCTATGCTAAATTTACCAGTATTCCCTCTGTCAAAAAACTGAAAGAGAACTAAGTGTGTACATTATGGTGAATGAATAAAAGAAACTTTTAGTCATCGAAAAGAATAAAATTCTGCCATTCATACAATCTGTATAGAACTGAAAGTCACTGAGTTAAGTGAAAAAAATAATATTTCAAAAAATATTTTAAAAAATGAGGTTCCATTATGTAACATGAAAATGTCTGGACAGACGCTGAGAGAAAATAACAGTAGTTATCAGATTCAAGGGTGATGCATATAACAGGAGCATAGGAGATATAAGGAAGGCCCATCAAAAAATGTAACATTAGAGTTAGAAGCAAGAAGATATCCTGAGAGCTTCAACCCAAATAATCATCTTCTGGACTCTATAAAAACTAATTTATCTATCACTCAAGTGTTTATGAGTTCCAAAGATGGCAGCAGAAATCAATAATGTGGTGCACATGTAAAAAAGCTAAAGACTTGGGTTTTGAAAATTTTAAAAATAAATAAATTGTATTTGTAGATATGAATATATATGTGCTGTATGTATTACTACTTAGCAGTGAGTAACATTCCGGTGTCAGTAGATTAAATGGTGAAGAAAATAGGTCTTGATTGTCCTTAACCCATCTTGCTTTCTTACACACAAGAAATACATTAAATATATTAGAGAGTATAAAGCATTACACATAAACCTACATTAAGTTTCAGCAGTAGTCATAGATAGAAGACAAAAAACATAGGGAAATTTCAATGAGCATCAAAAATCTGCACTCAAGTTGAACAGGCAAAGGTTAAAAAGTATCCAGGAGACAGCGTGAAACCTAGATGAAGAACACAAGGCAGTGTTAGGAAAAGGATGGAAGGATAGAGAAAATATAGAGAAATGCAGGAAGATGGATTTCAAATCTTATAGTAAGAAATTCAGATTCCATTTTTAGAGAAATGAGACACATCCACATATTAGGAGGTTTGCTTAGAAGGATAAACTCACAAAATAATGACTTATGTGAGCAAATATGTTAGGAATACATCCACGGGATCATTTCATGAAAAAAATTGGCATCCTGTGATGTTTTCTGAAGAACTAGATATCTTATTATTCTTTTATCTTTTTTATTGAAAAAAGATTTGATGTTCTTGCATAACAAATACTCCCTCTTCTTTTCCAAGGAATTCCAATCTGGATCCAGTCTTTTTGTTTTGTTTTGTTTTGTTTTGTTTTGTTTTGTTTTGTTTTGTTTTTTTCTGTCTCTCATTAGATAATAAAAAGACTCTAAGGAATAATAATAAAACAATATTAAAATATACTGAATAAAATACAACCCTCAAAAACAAAACAAAACAAACAAACAAACAAGCAAAAAAACCCTAACACGTTGGAGTTAGAGAAGAAAAATAAAAGGAAATGAGACCAAGAGAAGGTCAGAGACCCACTTGCTAGCACAGTCAGGAATCCCATAAAAACACTGAACTAGAATCCACATATACACTGAGGACCTGGTGCACACTTGTGTAGGCCCTAATACATCTTAGTCACTCTGAGGCCATGTGTGATTTCTCCATGTAGATTTGAAAGGTCTTGGTGCCCCTCCTCCCCTTGGCTTTTACAGTCCTTCAACTTCCACTTCCTCAGTGTTCTCTGAGCCTTAATTGAAGGGAGTTGATGGAGAAATCACATTTATGAGTGAATGTTCAAAGGACTCTCACTCTGCATATTGTCTGTCTACCTTAAAGTTTTTGTTTTTGTCCTGATCTGCTGCAGGAGGAAGCGTCTCTGCTGATGGCCGGGCAAGGCATATTATTATGCTATACTAACTGTTCTTTTTAACAGTCACAATATATTCTGCTTAATAAAAATCTTCTCCCAACACCAAAAGCAGCTTAATTTCTACTCAGATTCCCAAATAAATCTGACCTCAAATTTGGTGTTTACTGAATATCTTTGATATCATCCCCTAGATTCTACTTTCCAAAATAAATATGTATGAAAAACAGTGATTCATTGATTTTATCTATAGCCCACTTTTGGAATTTTCTTGTTTCAAATGTCCAATAACTTAAAATTTAAAATTAAATAGTCATAATGTTCATTACTTAGTTAAAGCTTCAGACAAATTGCATCATATTGCAGTTAAGAATTTTCTAACACAAGAATGGGATAATATGCATTCTAATTCCTGTTTTCATTGGGCACTTTTGACATTAAATATAAAGCAATGGTTATCCCAAAGAGGTCCAGTATTAGAATTTGAGAGTGATTTTAATTAGTCTCCATCAGCAGGATGGGTTTACCTGTGTGACTGTTCATGTGAAATGCATATAAATTCTGGAGCATCACTCATGAATTTAAATCAGAATGCTCATCAACTAAGTGTTGGCAAGGTGAGAGATAAAAGCCAGCGAAGGTCCTTCCCAGCCTGTGTCACTAATGATAAACAGTATTAACTGCTTCTGTAGGCACTAATGCTGCTATCTTGGGAACACAGGCGGCTACCATGAGAACTTTACAGCTTCACTAATCATACTTTTGTTTGTCACAAAATACAAAACAAAGTCTCAACACGAAAGCAATAAATATTAGCATTTATGAACAAAAGAAGGTCACATAAATATGTAGATCTCTAAATGTTTGATGCACTTCTCATTAAACATTATGCTCATTATTATAGCACTTTATTACAGGTAAAGACAAAAACCAAATGGAATTATGGAAAATTTAGTGAAGAAGAGTGGATTTTGCTAGAGAGCATCTCGTCTGAAGATGAAAATTCAGTCAATGTATTAATGCTACAAAATATTGATTTGAACAAAGGAGATTTTTCACAGAAATTAGTATTTTAAAATGAGATATTAAAAATCATTTTTTTGAGTTCGCTGAAACACTTGTTTTGCAGTATTACATTTTATTCTCTAATACTTTCAGGAAATTTTGTTGCCTATAATTTGAAATGCAAAATATTCATTGTTGAGTCAAATTTTAGGGTGTATACTGCCATACCAAAATAAATGTGAAGAGCCTTCTATATCTCATATTATGAGTGAAAAATTATAGGTATCCTTCAAAACTCCACAAGGATTCCATATCTATTGTACTAAGGAATCATACATGAATTCAAAATAATGTATACTTGTATACACTGTGAAATACTCATTTACTTCTCAGTACTTTAAGAACTATCACATTCTAAAATCCCTCAGTAATTTCTATTATGTTCAATAGCCTCATATTTTCTTAGAAGTTTTCTTTTTAGATAAAATTTCTAACTTGTTCTACCCCAATTTTCTTATACTACATTACCAATGAGATTAATAAAGTGATGTTTCCAAGAAGTTCAATTAATCAATTAGTTCACTCTGCTACTAACTATACAAAAGCTTTGTCTTGTGGTCCCTTCTGTGTGATCCTTTTAAAGTGTTGCATGGTGACTTCAGTAACTGCATCCCAATGTGGGCATTGTTAGCGGTGTTAGCATAACTCTCAAGAGCAGCTAGATACCATGCATACAATTTAGAAGATATGTGTGATTAGCCAGACCGTGCCCTTTAAGGCTGTAAAACTCTCTGATGAGTATCCAGACCAGAAGTCTTATGATTGCTTTGACTGATGGCTGTTTTGTTTCTCATAAAACTCTGTCATGCTAGTACCTAAATTTTAAAGTTGTTTTGTACAGTAAATTACATATCATATATGAGGTTATTAAAATAAAACCTGTATATATCATGTATGCAGTGATTGGCTTATTATATTTAAAGAGGTAACTTTTAGAAGTAGTTATTGAAGTAAATAAAATAACAAGGAGATTTATCGAGCACATTTATTCAACTACTGTAAATGTCACAATTAATTAGTTGCAAATACAATACTGAATATTTTATAGTTCAGAGGGTTAATATGCTAATTTATATAGTCAAAAATTAAGAACCAAGTTTTGTTGTTTACTTAACTGAAGTTAGAAAGCTCTGTACATTCTATTTTAGTAATCCAGAAATTAGTTTTATGTGTATTTGTTTCTAAACCTTTGATTTTGTTGTGTGTGTGTGTGTATGTATGTGTATGTTCATGTGTGTGTGATATTATATTTATTATAAACTTTGATGTAACTGTATAGATTTAGTTGCAAACACCAATTCTACCTCAGGAAGTGGTATGAATGAGAATTCTGAACTTAAATTTTTAATCTTTAAAATGTAGGATTGATATATGTAAAAGGGTTATCAGTGGAGGTTCTCTGGATTGTGCAGATACTTTCCAAAACTCCTTAAAAGATTGCTATTTTGCTGCTCTATAGAAAGGGGAAAGAAAGGAAAGTTAAGTTCAAAGACTGAGTAGTTGTCATCAAAATAACTACTGAGTGCCACACACTATACACACACACACATACACACACATACACTCACATGAAAAAAGAATTAGATGAGGGCGAGTTTAATTTTGCATCTTGAAAAAGATGACACAGACTCTATCTAATACAATGAATTGACTTCATGAAGAATCAAAGTATTTTAAAATTCTGCCTTCTTTCAGTAACATTTCAACTTGTAATGTAACAAGAATAAAAACCACCATGAAAAATGACTTAGAAGGGAAAGGCATATATGAGAAGAGGAATAAGCAACAACTTCTTAAAATTCTGGTAAATCTTATTGCCACAAAGATTATGTTACTCAATATTGCCTGTTCAAAGAAATGTGTAGAAAATTTTATTTTTTTAAATTAGCATTTCTATAATGCATTGATATATATATATATAGATATATATATATATGTATGTATGTAAAATTTGAGAAGAGGCAATATAAGTGTAAGTTCACTATTGATAGCTGCTCCTTACCCAATTTGAACATGTCTCACCTATCAGAACACCTCTATGAGATATCAATTTCTTATCATATTACCACAGGGAAAAAAATAAAACTCTGCTTTAGGAAAATACCTAAACATACTATTAATTCACACAGTGCTAGCCCAACCTCTCTAATTATTGCTGTGTGTGATATCTGAAGCACCACTTCCAACACTATACTCTTGGCTCTTCCATAAAACTATTGATGAAGATAAAATTAGGTCATCAGAATCCAGTGGTCTGCAAAGGATACGATATCTCTCCATCACCATTGAATAATTGTTAGTGATCTACAACCCCGAGACTTAGAAAAGTTATGAGTTTTCAGGTGTTCCAGTCACATACAAAATTCAGTTCATAATAGCTTTAATAATAAAAATAAAAGAATTGAAATGGTGTCTTTACTAAGGAGCCAGAAAATGTTATATAAATTAATTTTGCACTAGAGTTTTACATTATGGAATACATTAGAGTTATTTTTAATTTCAATTATTTCTTCAATCTTGTTTCCTAAATATCCCCCAGGATACAAATTTATTGATCCCAGATAATGTTGTAGGTAATTGCATGCAAACAAATAATACAATTGTAAATATGCATGGGCACTGTTGTGGGATCATATGGAAAAGTATGGAAGAGTTTATTACAGTATTGTGTGATCATCATGGAGCACAGAGAAAGATAGAAAGACTGGTTTCACATAGGTCTGGTATAATTATATTTATGTGTTATGTTCTGGAACCTTGAGAATGCATTTTATTTATTTTGAAGTTCTTTTGTGTATTACCTTAATGTGCCATGGGTACAAATAAATATTTATAGAGCTGAAAATAATAAGATATATTTCTTATTTATTGGTTAGTACAAATAAATGTTGACTACAAAAATGTTGACTACAAAAATTCTTTCAAAGAATTTTACATTTGTAAAAAGGGGTCTTTAACATTATAAAGTTTATTTCATGAGAAGGTACAGAGATTCAAAAATACACTTTTAAAAAAGATTTATTTATTTATTTATTTATTTATTAAATTTATTATGCATGAATTGTTCTGCTTGCATGTGTGATGAGGGCACCATATCGCATCACAGATTGTTATGAGCTACTGTGTCATTACTGGGAATTGAAATCAGGACCTCAACCTAGAAATGACCTTAACACATGCATGTAACGAAAATGGTATAAAAGCAAAAAGGAGGAAGGGGGTATGGGAGAGGGGGTTCTAGGGAGGAAAAATGGGGCAAGGGGATGACATCTGGAATGTAAATAAATAAAATATCCAATAAAAAAGGAAAAAAGAAAACAGGAAGAGCAGACAGGGCTGCTAGCCACTAAATCATGTCTCCAGATCTCAAACTATTTTTAATTTTGACGTTCTATATTAAATGATCCACTCAAGAACAACATTTTCTGATGTATTTATTCCCTTTGACATGCAATAATTGTTTTCACAATTTAATTGAAAGTGCATGTTTGAGTGTGATTTAAGTTAAGTCAAGAACATAGCAAAATCTGGAATAGTTTTTAACTAATTTTAACTATTTATTTGTATTTTATAAGTGTGAGTGAATTGCTTATAGGTATATATGTGCACCACGTACATGCTTAGTTCCCACAGATGTCATAATAGAGTGTCACATGGAACAGGAGGTACAGAAGGTTTTAGGCCACTTGATGTGGATACTGAGAACCTAACAAAGGTTCTCTGCAAGAACTACAGGTTTTCTTAACTGTTGAGTTATCCCTCAACCCCAATTTGCAATAATTCAATTCCGTTTCTATCAGAAACACTAACAGAAAACAAAAACTGTTATATGCTATGGAGTAATTTTTACAAACACATATTTAATAAAATTCTAACTTTCAGTTAGAATAAAATATAATGGTAAAATATACAATTGATAAGAAATCAGAAAGTGTGAATACTAATTCTTCAGCATATACTCAGGACGTAGCATAAAACTATTGATACTGAAATTAGTTTTTAATGTAAACCATCTTAAGGGCATTGGATGTAAAATCTACCTTTAAATTAAGTTTGTTAACTTTGCCTAACTTAATTTTTATGAAATAACTTAAAGTCTCAATTTTACAATATGATTGTCCCCCACCCAGGATTAACAATTTTCTGGTTAAAGCTTTAGCATGCTTTTCTTTCAAAGATTATAAATGAAAAATCACCACAAATATCAAGCCTAACAAAACAACATTCTGACTGCATTGTCATATTTATTATAAAACACTTGGTTCGCTGCATTTTGGCGTTTTATACAACTGGTTCTGACAGTGATTAACAGAGTCTGGGCCTCTGCAGTTTCACCCAGGAGAAATAAAACAACCAGAATCTCCGCAGGTGTGTAATGGGCCAGAGCTTTACAATCTGTTCTGCAAAGTCAGACTTCAAAGACTTGAAAAATTCCAAAAGTTGGCAATGCCTCTATCAACACAATTACTTAGGGTATTTTTTGAAGATTTCAAAGGGAACTGAGTGGCTAATTGAGAAGATTTCATCTCCAATTTGATTTTTGTGCAGGCCTTTCACAAACCACATTTCACCAAACATCTCTATACTTCAGGTGTACTGAACAAAACTCCATGAGGCACGGCAGTAGTTACTATTGACTTAGACTGCCAAGGAGACTTCAGTTGTCGTCCTAGCAATGCTAAACTGAAGCTGGGGAGTTGCTGCGAAGTGTCACGGTAATTACCAAATGACAATCAGGTATCAGCTAGTGGCTATAGCAGCCCCAGGACAAGTGACCATAATTGCTTCAGTGATTGCTTGATGTGAACCTAATATAAAACTTACCCAAGCAGGGTCAGAAAACACACGATCATTTCAATTATAGGAATGTTCATTTTCCCGTGAGCTACTCACAGAGAGAGTTCAACAGCTCTATTTCAGTTTTTAAATGTGAGTTTGCCTATTTTGGTGGTTACTTAGGTTTCCATGCATGCTTGGTATATCATGCAAATTAACTCTTTTTTTTTTTTTTACAGTCACCTACTTATCTACTTCTTAATATTATTGACTGTTCTAAAAATAAGCATTTCCAGCAAGCAAACCACCAAAAAGCTGTCTTCTAAATACTTATGTTCTGCATGAAGTCACTGATGGGTGGGTTTGGTTCTTTAATCTTTAATTTTATTCATATTTTTAATGAAAATATCCAATAATCTATGTCAACCATTGTAATTACTAAACAGAAATAAAATAAATTGAATAATGGGCCAATATTTTTAGTCAATTTAAAAGCCAAAGGCTTTTATTGCTATGATATTTTGCCTGGTGTGTAGTTTCTCACTATTTCAAGTACATTTGGTGAAAATTGCTAGGGTTACAGAAGCACACATTAACTGTATCAGTCAGGATGACAAGAGAAAACCCTTTCTACTACAGCAAATTACAGCTTGCCTTCATTCTGGTATTCCTCTACATTGCATTCATTTTCTGTAAAGGGGGAAGTAATTTTAACAAACAAAAATTTAAAAAAGGAAAAGAAAAAGACAGAAGTAACATTTCCCCAAATATTTGACTTATCTCTATATAAGAATATATAGATATTATTTGGCTTGTAAATTTAGTAACCAACCTTAGAATTTTAATGTGTATATCTTAGACTATGAATAAGTAGAATATCACTTCACAAAATATTTTTCAACTGTGAGTAGAAAATCAATTGCAAATCAATGTTTAGATTACGGTTATACAATACTGTGCTTCAATTTGCCAATGCTGGTAGATATAAATACATTTATCACTAGTTTCTTGAAGTTTTTTCTTGTGGCAACCAGCATACAATCTATATACAGGAGAAGAACCACAGGGGTTTGCTCAGCTGCTTGGTTTCCTGAACAAAGTTACTGCATTTCTCTGCCAGGATGCTTTAGCAAGTTTCAATCAATAATGTTAACTTGAAGCTGATGTTGACCTGACTGAACTTGAACCCACTGTAACATTTTATTACAAGGATTGGAGGCTATAATAACTCACCATTTTAATGAAAGAAGTAGACTGTTTTAGGTTGTACAAAAGCCATCATTTATATAGTGATGTTAATTTTGAGGGGTGATGTGCTTTAATCTCTCATTTCTCTTGCCATTCTGTGACAGAAGTGCTGAAGCCCTCTGAAGGTTACAAACAATGTTCACTAATAATGGGCTCTCATGTCCTTGTAGGTTTCACTTTGATGGATACCCACAGTGGTTTCCCATGACATAATTCTACTGAGGAAAATCACATCTCGAAAACATAGCTAGTACTTTCACCTTCAAATGTAGTTAGTATAGCTTATAAGAGAAATATCAGCTAAAAGTAAATAAATTCAGGCTCAGATTTAAATGCCGATCATTTTATACTCAGATTTAATTGAGGGGAAGAAAAAAAAAAGCTTACAAAATATGAAGAACTTCATAAAGTCCAGTTTTATAAAGGGTCTATGTAAACGCTTTCTGTTTGTCATAAACAGTGATATTTTCATAATGAAAATAAATCAATGCATTCGTTCATATACTTTTTTTAAATGATGCTTTAGTATGGATGGACACACTAGAGGTGAGGATGTAGGTAGTATGAATGTTGACACTGATAGAAGATGAAGAGAAGTAATTGGAATGGGAATGGAACAACAGCAGACACCCCATGGAGGACACAGCAAGCATAATGCCTGGGTATTCGCCTCTTGATTCGGTGAGGCCAGAGACCACAAGTGATTGACTACTTCTGATGAGTGGCCCTAGAAGTCAGAGCTGCAGCTGAGATTCACTTCCAGTGGAGCTAAGGACCCCTGTAAGACTAGGATTTAGGTCGAGAGGTCTCAATGTTCAGAATCTGATTAGGGTTTTTCTTTTGAGGACTCTAATCAGTGCAGGGGTAGGGGTCTATGCTCCTGTGGCTCAAATATTACTTTGAATGTGGCTATAACAACATTCCTTGTACTCATTATGAAGCCCTGGTGTCTCCCCCAACCCTCAACTTGCTAACTTAACACTTAGACAACAACAAATCACATCAGCAGCTGTGTTTGACAATACCAAGTTTCACCACCAGTCACCATAGCTGAACCTCATGCAGACAAGCTCTAGGAAATGTCACAGCAAGCAAGAGACTCAAAAGAAGCTGAATTAAACTGAAAACCCAGCCCCAACAGATTCACAAATACTACAAAGAAACACAAGAGACATCCTCTCCTCATGACACTCCACACAACAAAACCAAGTCCCCTCAAACAGAAACCAAAACTAATGAGAAAGCTGAAATATATGAGTAAATTTCATAGTATTACTTAAAAAAACAAGAATGAGGAATCAAACAAATGCAGACATTAAATCTAAGACCTCAAGAAGACAATCTCCAAACTGAATGTAACAATAAATTTCACTCTGTCTTGGAAAAGAGAGTCTAAAATACAGAGAAAAAAATGAGTAACAAAATTGAAATGTCAGAAAAAGCTGATAATAAATATCTATCAATAGCAGCAAAAAAAAGTTTCCATAATTTAGTACTTATTTTCTTAGAAGGTTTAGAGTTCATTATAAAATGCACACATTAAATCTATCCAAGGCTTTAAGAAGACCATATCCAAACTGATTAGAGAGTAAATATTCTGTTTTGTTCAAGAAAGTCCAAAATACCAAGAAAAATTGAACAAGGAAATTGAAATATCCAAAAAGACTGGACATAAATATCTAACAAAATTAGTATAAACCAATCTGTTTTTAATATATATTTTGTTTAAAAACTTAGGGTTTATTCTAAGAACCCTTCAAATATTTCCATTATTATGTATTATTTAAAATATAAACATAAGGCATTCTAGAATGAATACATCAAAGGTACTATCCATGAAGTCTCTCAAATGTTTGTGCTGTTCACCAGTTTGATATACTCTTAGAGGCACAGATTTTCCCTACTACCAATAGAAACTAATATATTTAGATGTTAATAATTTATGTAAAGATTAAATTGCATTTTCAAATATCATTCTGAAAGTGATGCCATTCCTACACAAAGAATGTCTTGGAGGATTTGAAGCATCTAACTCTAGTCTAGCTTGGTGTTAAATGTTATAAAATAAATCTAACCATGTTTTACTGAGAAACTGTTATTGTGGACATTGCATTTTGTTTCTAAGGATTTGTGTGAACATATCTTTATAGAAATAACTTTAACAATACAACAGACAGCTGTTTCAGAAAATTAAGTCATATTTATCATTCTTGATATACACATATTGCAAAGTCACCTCACATAAAACTGTACATAAGAAGGATTTACTTTAGACACTGTGTATTGATCACAGGAATACATTCTTTCCATAACAATGTTTTGTGCCCACCATTCGTGCAGTGGTACATAGCCTGAGGATGTCATAAACACAAGACAGAAAAAAGGTTCTAGTCTAGTTACAAGTAGTGAGGCAGAAATCGCAGCTAAATATGGAAGTTACCCAGAACACCATATCAGTATGTACGATTTAATGAAAGAATGCAGCAGGCTCAATAATGATTCAAAAAGAGTTATTCCATGAAAAAGTCACTGTATATGTTGTAGCTCTGAAGGGAAAGGTACCCTGGCAATCAGGAGCTAAGAAATACCACAAAGTCACATGGTATATCATAACCCACACAGGAGATTTATGGAGAGGGAAAAACCCAGATTTGTGGCTACCTCTACTCAGGTGAGAAGCAGCAGCAAACTTAGCTGCAAGCAGGACTTATATAGGAAATTTTTTTAAAAGGGGGCATAGCTTTTCATGGTGGAAATTCCCAGAATAAGATAAGGATTGTTGGAATTTGAAGGACTGAATGTGGGGAGCTCAGGAATTTGTGAATTTTCCTGTTGAGGGATTGGTGTATTTTCATGCTCATGGATTGGTTTCTATGTCAAACTCTGGGATAGCTGGTTTTTCTTGTTCATATATTAGTGGGATTTTTCTTTTCTTTTCTTGTAGAGTAGGGTTGGCCACTCTCCAGCCTAGGGGCTGGGAACAACCAGTACAGCTGTTAGAAAAATATTAGGCTGTCCTTGAACTTCTGTTAGGCAGGACAAATTTTGGGTCAAAGATGTTGTGGGAGGGTTGGTGTCTTTATCCCCCCAATGAGAGTCCTGCCTAGATCCATGAGGTGGTCATTACAGGCTCCATTGACATACTTTCTGGAGCATCCATTCTTTCTGCAGTGACTTGAGGTGCCAGTGTGGGTTGGTATCCAGAGGGAACTTTCCCTTCTCAGAGGTGAAGGGGAACACAGGAGAGGGGAGAGGGGAGAGGGGAGAGGGGAGAGGGGAGAGGGGAGAGGGAGACAGGAGATGGGGAGAGACCCTGTAAGGGAAGACCTGGAGGAGAGTAGGGAGGGGCTGCAATCTGGAGGTAAAGTGAATGGATAAGTAAGTTATTGGAAGAAAGAAGTCTGTGTGGGCAGGGCCTAGCTGCTGGAACTCTGAAGGTCAGAGACTGGGCACGTTTTTGTCTTCCAGAATTTACAAAGTTAAGAAAGTACACAACATTTACAAAGTGTACAAATGATACAGGTATTAACATGCCTGTATATTTTCCATTCTCTTCTATAATATTCTCTCAGAGGCGGTGCTAATGTGATGTTGGGTAATTCCTACAGCAGATATTTCCAATGTGGAGAAACAGACAGTGAAAGGCACGGAGCAACAGCAAAACCACAAATGTCAAAAGCAAAGGTGATCAAGTTGAATTTTGCACTCATTTTAAAAAATGAGAATGCAAACTTTTCCCTCTCTCCTCTACAGTGTGCAGCTCATTATCTAAAGGATTTTAATGCTGATTTATAGGTGAATATAAAGAAAAGTTATCAAGGACAGTCATTCATTGGGTTCTTCAAAAGTAGCTTCTAAAGATATGCATGCCACTTTAATGAAAAGAGTGATAAGAGTAATTTCTAAATGACCTACAGATGTGTTTATATAGCACCTGCCTGTCTCCATTGAGCACATACAGCATTTAATTCCAGGTACTTTGAGTGGGAATGAGTGCACGACGTCATTCACCGGTATTTATTATTCATATGAAGAAATCTAGTCATTTCCTCAAAAGAAAGATGCAGTTGATGAGCAAGTTTTGAGGATGATCTGAAAGGTAGAAATAGTACTTCTTTTCTTCCACATAGAAAAGTAGAATTACTTGGAGATATTGCACCTGTTTCAGCAAACATACAGCTTCTCCTGTACTGGGAACATCGCTTTGTGAGAAGGTGAGGTGTCATGACTGCAGGGACAACTAAGATTTTCCATATGCCTAACCTCATTGGGAAAGTCCTGCAATTGTCTGGAGGTTCACACAAAACATGCTCACACAACAGATATATCTACCTATACATCATATGAACAACAAAATATATGGAAGTAAGAACCAGGCTAGTAAGGAAAGTTGGTATCCATAGGGGTAAGAGGGACTACGTTATCAAAATTAAATAAAAACAATAATTAAAAAATTTGACCCCTAAAGGTCTTGTCCAGATAATTGAAATCGAGAAAAATGTCATCTATCCTACTTGAAGTGTGAGCAGGTTTGGTGTTTTAATTCATGTAGAAGTAGTTGGCCATCCACAGAATCCTCACAGAGGAGAGTTTGAGCACAAGGACCTTTCCAGAAAATCACAACAGCACTTTTGCTATACTCATTGGAATATGCTTTTGAAACAGCTCTTTCTAATATGGGATTTGTAATTCGAAAAGATCAAGATAGACAAGAACTGGACATTATCATCCCCACCATGGTTTCCACTCCTTTCACACAGGCTTTAGGTCCATGTTAATAAGTAAGCACATCTTTTGTAGCCCACGCCAAAGAAGGAAGGAAGGAAGGAAGGAAGGAAGGAAGGAAGGAAGGAAGGAAGGAAGGAAGGAAGGAAGGAAGGAAGGTCATCTAGCTTACGTTGTTCCTCTCTTTTTCTCTTTCCTGTCTCTATAACTTCACATTCTTCCTTACCTCTGTAGTAGTATTTAACTCTACATTAAAATCTTTTCTAAATAAACTTTATCTTTGTTTAATAATAAAAAAAACATAATTCATGAGAGTGATATAAACCTAACTTTTTAAACAAATATTTAACAGTGACATGGTTGTTTAAAAAAAATTGTGGTGGATAAGTACATAATGTTTATCTTAACTGAAACTATAAAATAAATGCAAAATTTTCCAGTTTTAATTTGGCTAGTCTAAAATTATTGAAGTTCACTGGGTTGTGTAAACTTTAGGTAAGGTTAGTCTTGCTGTGTGATTTTTTTTAAAGTATTTTTTTACAACAGTTTTTACTAAAGAAATAAGGTCTTCTCTACCTTCTCCACTCTTATTTTTCCTGGCAAACTCACAATTACTTACAAATTTAAAGCTACATTTGAAGGTATTTAATCTGACCAAGTCACTAATCTTACATAGATGAACCATATAGGTTTAAACTTTATCTTATCTTTCAGGATTAGTTAGGTAATAACAGTATATAATTAATTGTATGTGCGCTAGCAACTTTTATGTGAACTTAACACAAGCTACATTCATAAGATATGTAAGACCCTCATTTCAGAGAATGCCTTCCTCAGATCCAGCTGCAGGAAGAACATAGGTCATTTTCTTAATAAGTGATTTGTGGGGGAGGTCACAGCCAATTATGGATAGTGCTATCACTGGGGTTGTGGTCCTAGGTTTTATGAAAACGCAGACTGAGCAAGCCATGTGAAACAACCGAGCAAGTAGCATCCCCAGATTGCCTCTGCATCACTTCCTGCATCCAGATTCCTACGTGGTTTGAGTCCCTGTCTGGATGCCCTTTGATGATAAACAATGATATGGAAGTATAAGACAAGTAAACTCTTTCCTCCTCAAGTTGTTTTGGTCATGGTGTTTCATCACAGCAATAGTAACCCTAAGACATGTGATTCTTAACCTTATTCAGAAATACATTGAAGTATTGGTGTGGTTTCTGTCTTAAACCTTGTACTGTCTCAAATAAAATCCAATACTCTCACAGCCCATTCCTTGTTCAAAGACTGAGGTCTAAAAACATCTCTGTGCAGTTTTGCTATCCAAGAAACGTTACTTTAATTAATACAATAAAACACACATTGGGTCCCTGCGTCCTTTGGCACCATTTTTTCTCATGTCTGAATATATCTTGATGGTCTTTAAAATTGTTCTTTCTACCTTTAAAGATGCATTGTAATGTTCTCCTGAGATGCTTTCCAGTGAACTCAAATTACTTTGAAATGTTCAACCAAAGGATAATAGGAATAGACAGAGATTAATCAATTTCTTTTAGAAAGGCTGCCTTCTTATCCCAGGGAAATATGCTCATTTGCATGGTTGAAGTATAGCATACTGAGTTCTTTGCCTTTTCTACCCTTCTCAGCCAAGCCTAACATCCATGAATCACTGGCAAGTGTAATGAGGCTGTAAAAGATGTCCTGCTGGAAAGACGGTGCCAGGTCCTTTAGGATTCATGAGACGGTGATTTATATTTGTTTGAGTTTACACAAAACTATTGTCAGATTATAAACGTGTATCAGAAAAGACCAACTGTTACCAAGTTGTTGATTTTGCACAATTTTGTATTAAGTATAGAATAATGCATATAAGCTTCTCTCTTATTTAAGGCTCCAGCGGTTTTCACTGAAATCAATGTTTGGTTAACCAGGCACTAAAAAGCCTTAGTGTTATTATTTGTTTCTGGACCACATGTATATTATATTGTTAATTTAAAACTAACTTAACAGTGTGCAATGAATATGTCATCATAATGAGGATTTCTTGCAGATGCTACAATAAACAGCCCATCTAAGATTGGTTCTCTATATCTCTCAAATTTGTTATCAATTTTATTGGCTGTGCAATTCATTTCCTTTGGTCAATCACTCGTTAAATTGGCTAGTCTAATGTATCATAGCAAATATTTTTTAGAAATCAGTAAGCAAAAAATATCCCACACATTCAGCCCACACTTTTAATTGACCCCTACACATGCCTACTGTTGGCACCCCTAAACAATCAATCTTATTCGCTGTTCTTCATTTAACCAAATATTGGATTCACACACTATTTATAAAAACTGTCTCCGTAGTTCTGAGTCGTATCATCTATTTTGGAAAGATTTATCTAGCAGCCTACCTACTACAGGTAAACTCTGGCTTAGTTTGGCCAGTAACTTATTAGGATTCAACTTGAAGAAAGCAATTTCAGAATATGATACAACAATGGCTTGTATTGCATGTGTCATCATCTGAAGGTATTTGTATTTTCTCATTATGTGAGGAAGAGTTGAGTTGATAGTGTCATCTAGTGGGTTAAGGGCTAGAACCTTTTTGATGCCTAATGAATAATGTCTCCCGTGACGTTTAATGAATAATGTCTCCCTTGACAAAGAATGATCCTAGCAGGATATAATTCACGTAAAAGTTGAGGTAAGTTGGTATGTTATATTTTAAAGAATTTAATTGAAGGACACATAAGTTGAACATAGGGTTTTTGTGTGTGTGTGTGTGTGTGTGTGTGTGTGTGTGTGTGTGAAGACAGAGAAGTCTTAGTCCACTGCCTGTCATAATCCCAAATTCTTATTTTTTTCCCTATAGATTGAAGCCTCTATCTGGATTGTCACTATATAATTATTTTCTGTCTGATGTTACCCATTCCTTTAGAGGACCACATCAACTTCTCTGTAGTCACTAGCTTTAAATAATGCAATCTCCACTCTGTTTTCATTAATTATATACTTAGTCTTTTTGAAGAAAAAGGACAGAAAAAATACTCTTATTTTCTGGTGTCAGCTATCTAAATTACTTTAATGGAATAAATCATATGAAAATATAATGCAGACAAATCATAAGGTGAACATGGAGCATGTTATTAAATATTAGATGTGTGATACTGTGACATTTGTTAAGATGTAAAACTTGTAATCAGATGGATATAATAATTAAAAATATGTTTCAGTTTATAGTACTAGTTTATAATATATTATATTATGTACAATATAATATATATTATATCATATATTATATAATATATATGTTTTTTATAAGATACATGTACTAGGTCATCTTTAAGAGATGTTCTGAGTGGGAGAAAATATTTCAGTAAGAGTAATTTAGAAAACATTAGGTGGAAAAATAAAAATAATCTTGAAAATCAGTTTTAACGACATGATGCTTCATGTAGATATGCATATAAAGTTTGGGTTCAATATATACTAATTTAAAGGATAAATATGAATTTTCTAACATTTTACATGATAGCCAGTCCTTTTCAAAGTATACTTTGATGTAAATATTGTGACATAATTTTATACCTTATCCTGTCATCCCTCCTAAAGAAAAAAGTCATTTCCTTCATTTAATATCAAATTCATACATATAAAGGTCATCATACTAGATTTTAATAGTGTTTTACAAATTATTGATCCATCATTCTCTCTAAAATTATATTGACTTCTAAAAAATAGTATTCATACTTAAAATTCTGTTGGCAAAAATATTAATGGATACATATTTGTGTGTGTGCAGACCTCAATGCCAATAATCCATCTGATTAAAATTAAAAGATGAATATTCTCACTTTATTTTTAAATAGATATTATTCATGTGTAATTTCAATGCTCAAAAATTCATTATAAAGCAAGGGCAAATAATTACCTAATCCTTCAAGAATTTCAAGAGTATTGATTTTGGAAATGAGGACTTAAAACTATTGAGTGGAACAGAAGACAAATCAAGATATCTAATGAATATGTGTTTACTATTGAGTGAGAAATCAATTTCTGTAACACAATATATAAACAAGGAGAAATGAGTGGCACTTGGGATCTGAAGATCTAAGAGGAAACTAACAAGAAGCCCTAAATAATGTCTTTATAATAAAAATATCTGACTGAAAACACAGAGAAACAAAACTTTAACAAGAGAAAACCTTAGGTAATTCATTGCACTGGGAAATCAAATATAGCATGAATCCCTGAATCTCAATCTCCTAAGCTATGGTTGTATACATGTGAAGGAGGAAAGGAGGCAAGAAGTTGAAAAGATAAAACATAGAGACGACAGAAACAGAAAATTATCATAGCACCAATTGTAGTTTTCATTAGATTTCTTTCATTGCAATTTTTGGGGGTTACTGTAAGTCCTTAGTTAACTGCTCCAGTACAATGAGAGACTGCTAAGATTTTACCTGTTATAAAAGCCATTGACTTCAACTTTCCTAAGGGTAGTTTGAGCTTTGCTCGTTCCCACAGTAAGATATTCTTGTTCATTTCAATTCTAAGTTCTAAATTGTAAGCAAGGAAAACAACCACACACTATTACATGGAAACAATAACAAATACGTTAAACCATCTTATTAGAAGAGCCTAAAGAACAGATTATAACTTAGTCCTTTGAAAATCAAGCAAATCTGAGCATAGCACATAGAGATAAATTAAATTCAGGGATGGATACAAGTGAAATAATTCATTTTGGACTGGCTTGAGAAACTTCTACTTAAGGATTTTCTAGCATTAAACATAAATCTCTCTAAAGCTTAGCATGATTCTATGAGCAGCAGTATATCATTGTGTCTGACTACTTGAGGAAAGAAAATTCCGGTCCATTAGTAACTCAAACCACATATATGCTGTACATACTGGGAATGAAAGCTTATTAAAGAAGCTAATGGGGAGTAGACATGTCATGTAGTCCTCTGAGTAAGTGAATGGACTACTAAAACATAAAATGAAGAACACCAGTGGACTGCTCTCGCTACTGTGGAAGTTTGATATTGTACGCTCTCCTCCTTTACTGTAGATCATATTTTTAAAAAGTAAAAGAACTCTACCACACAAACAACTAAGACAAAAACAAACGTACTCATCCCTAGTTCCTCAAACATAGCAATATGTGAAGGTATTTCTAAAGCCTAAATTTTAAGAGAAAACCAACTTTTCCATGACTTTGCAACTTAATCATCATTCCAGAAATTTGGTTGCCTGTCTACCACTACAATATCCATATTAAATGGTCAATTTGGAGAATCATAGTTATTTCCTATTTTTTTTCCCCACAGGGCAAGGCCGACCCACTGATTCTGACTTACATTGTTCTTGAAAGTAAAATGCTTATGTTTTATAAGTTCTTATTTTATCTGGTTTTATTTACAATACTTACACCATATTATGTTTTAGATAAAGCAAAATAAGACATCTTCATGAGGTAAATTGTAGTTTTCTGATGATTTATATTTTAATGAATGTTAAAAAACCTACCCAAAATGTGGGTCATGTGCAATGTACACATCTGTATCAATATATAAAATATTACAATCTTAATATCTACTTTATATATAAAAGTGTCTAAAGAATCATCAAATACAAGTTCAAATTATGGCTCAACTTTAATACTAATGATTTTTTTTTTTTGTCTTTCAGGTTTTTGTCCATTTGTGTTTGCACATACTGTTGTGTGTTTTTATGTTAATGTGTGTGTGTGGGGGGGTACATGCCTGATTCTGTGTATGTGTGTGTGTGTGTGTGTGTGTGTGTGTGTGTGTGTGTGTGTGTGTATGTGTGTGTGTGTGGTGTGTGTGTGTGTGGGTATGTGTTTGCTTCTAAAACAGAAAATTCATGCTTTATAATTAGTTCAGGGAACAAATACAAAGAAATCAGTTATCTCCAGGTTGGTCTAAACTGTCTCTCTAAAATTCTTACACAGTTTCCCTCAAAGAAGGAACTTTAAGTGTGAAACTATATTCTAAATCTCACTTTAAAATGACACTACCCAGCAAAAGCCAGGCAGAGGCCATAAAACCTTCAGCTAATTTGGAAGTGTTTTTCCAAATTTCAGGACTCTGTGTCCTTGCAAACAGCTGAGCAATTCCCCCATTCCCTGAGCCTGAGCTGTAAACTTTACATATGTGAGCACACATCCTCACCAGGTCCTATGCCAGCAGGCTTTCTGAGCCTCTGTGTTCCCTGATCAAATGGAGCAGGTGGTTAAATATTCAAGGTCACTTGAGGGACACGGTTTATTGTAGTTCATGGAACTGTGGATTAAGGATAAAAACCAAGTGACAAGTCTTTATTCAGTTATCCTATTGAAAAATCTAAAAAGAACCAGCACTCTCCTTGTGTTATACATTGCTGCTCATTTTGATGTGACACTTTGATGTTCCCATTTAACTGGACAGAATAACTTTTACTTTCAAAAAAATGTAAATGATTATTCCATTTTGTTATGTAATTTTTGCTGGAAAATTCTACCTTCAAAATGTAAAGCACTCATGGTAACTCAGCAAGGAGGACTCCTTTTCATAGTTCAGTGATGATGGGTTTCAGTAGTCAGCTTCAACATGTAGCCAGCAGATTTAAGACCTGCATTTATCTAATGACACCTTTTCCAATGAAAGAACTAAGTGACAAACCTAAAATGGAGATTTAGTCTCCTAAGTCAAATGCTCTGTCCAGCATAGCTGTATTTAGTTTTTTGTTTTTTGTTTTTTTTTTTTAATAATTTGGACAACATTCATTCCCTTGTTTGACCCCATGTATATGCATAACACTTCTACTAGTCTTCCAGCGGCAAATTGGTTCAGCTGACATATCTCTGTCTTTTTCAACTTGTTCTTGTACCATGAAAGAGAGTCAATATATCTTTTATCAGGCAAGTCACTTATAGGTAAATTTTATACTGTCCCCAGCTTTCACTATTTTAGAAGCTTAAACTTCTCTGTTTTTTTTTCCTCAGATTTAGTAATTTGTCCATAAAATTTAGAAATATAACGTAAATATCAGGATAACATGTAAAGGAGCTTTAAATTCCCAGATCTGGGGAAGTAAATTACAAGTACAATGTAATGTACTTTTGATTCTGGTTCTAAGTGAGAGTACGGACGGGCTGTGAGAGAGAAGTCCTGCTCTGGAAGATTTGGAAGGAGATCTTTAAGACAAAGCACACCCTCCCAAAGCCCACCACCACCAGTACCACCCTTGCCGATCCTTGATGAAGAGGCAGTCTTTGCTTGTTCAAACTCTTTGATTTGGAGGCAGATGTGAATGAATACACCTAACTCAAGGTGAACCAGAGATTAAATACAGGAAGGAATTTGCAGGAAGGAATGCCCAGAATAAGGGATACTTATTGGCTAATTAACTCAAGGTCTATCTAAATATCTAATTAGCATAGAGAACTCCAGGTTTTTATGCTACCATAACTGATTGCTGTGGTCCTCTCTGTGTGGTGTCACGGTTACCTTTTCCAGAACAGGCAGAGCTTGACAGGGAGGTTTCTTCACTCTTGCTGGTCACAATTCTGAGATTCCATGGGGCTCTGGGCCTGCTCAACCTCACCAGATCTCTGTCAGGTGGTGTGGTTCACCTTGCTCCACATTCTTGACTCCTGCTTTGCAACTTCTGTTTGTAATGCCTGACTTTCGTACTAACACCTAGCTATCTAAATTCCTCTCACATATCCTATTAGCTTGAAAAATATTTTGATGTTTTAAATGCATTTTAATTTCTCTACATTTCTCCCTTATGTTTAATGAGGAGTTTTAAATTTTATTTAAAAATTATAACTAGCAAGAATATTTTCATGTTCTTTATTATTGTTTAGAATTATGGTTTATTATATTTAGATTAGGTATGTTGTTGACCTATCCATAGAAGTTTTCTTGGCAAATGTGTTTTTAAAGATGATACAGATGAGGTACAAATGAAGAATAAAAGAAACCTATATCTCAGTGGTTGCCCATTGCCCAACATGAGCAAGGCCCTAGGTTCTGTCCCAAGCATCTCATAAACACAAAAATGCAGGTCAAAAGCAAACATATAAAAGCAGTAACAAGGTCAATAATATTAAAAATGGAATTAAAACAATAAATACCCACTATTATATATGACTTGGATGTGACTCCTGCTGCACAATGATAGAGATATTAAAGTCACAGCAATGTAAATTTCTAGCTTTCTAGATCAATTCTACAACTTTGAGTTTTCCACTTAACATAATTAGAGAGTAGGGGCAATGCTTAAATAACATGCACAGACTGTGTTTAAAAGTTCCGTCAATGACAGACTATGACAAGTTCATTACTCTCCAATGAGATTGATGGTTACTCATTTAGGGATACTGGAGCCAATCATCTCAGAAGATTCTTAAATGGACATTCAAATAAGACTGACTATGTGTGAAGGCATTTTCATGTATGTGATGTTGCTATCACATTGTTTAAATAAATTTAATAACTAATATTCTATTTATTTTTATTAGTTCTGAAAGGCATCAGAAACCTCTGTTATTCTGTTTTTGGAGTTTTTGTTTGTTGTCGTTGTTTTGTTTTTTATTTAACTGAACCTGAGGATTGATATTGTGTCTCAGTTGGTATATTGTTTGTGATTGTGGCTTAAATCCCCATCAGCACATACAGTGAGTAAGGTGGCATACAACAGTAATCCTAGCAGTTGGGAGATGGAAATAATATGATTAGATATTCAAAATCATCTTTGCATATACATATGAAGAAAAATCAATTTCTTTTGAATTAGTATTTAATCTAAAAACAACCACAAGAAAAATGATTTTCTTTGAATTCTGTAAAATATCTTCCTGAGGAAGTTACAGAGAGCACTATGTGGTAATGAAATTTCCTGCTAAACATCTCACAGCATAGATTTTAATTTTTAGTGGTTTTAT
Organism: Rhabdomys pumilio; assembly: GCA_030674055.1. Classification (NCBI taxonomy): domain Eukaryota; kingdom Metazoa; phylum Chordata; class Mammalia; order Rodentia; family Muridae; genus Rhabdomys; species Rhabdomys pumilio. Next base: position 48,574,802 of record JANHMN010000011.1, read on the forward strand.
TCCTTTATGAAATATTGTTGCCAGATGGATTAACAATAAGAAAGTCAATATCTCCTCAGTAATTTCCTGTTACATGAAAAACCTTTGTAAAAAACATATAACATTAAGACATGCTTTTTCAGATAATTTTAATATATTTTCTGAATAACAAGGTGAAAACTAACTACTTACTCACTTCTCCTATATTGATTACTTTCATTGTTTATAGAAATACTGAAGTTATGAATATTGTGTTTCTCTTTATTTTATTGTTAGCTAGTATAATTGTATTATATCTTGTAACACAGATTTTTAAATAATCAAAAGAGATTTCTAAAATTCTGAAGATGACAAATACTTGGTCAGTGGGACACATATTTATTGACAACTAATGACTCCTTCCTCGTATACACATCTGAAGCTTTTGATAACTTATGACATATTGCTTATATAGTTTGCTGTATGTTTTTCCATCACAACTACTTTGCTAGAGCAATAGTGCACACAATTTGTTTCATAGTTATAAATGTCTTAAGACTTTTACAAAGTAGATGCCTAGTAGCCTCCCTAATAGCTACTTTTAAAAGTTATCTTTATTTTCTCAGATGAAAAGATGAGATAAATACCAGTATTCGACCAAGTCCAGAACATTCTTCCCCTTTGCTTTAACTCCTAGACATAGGCCTAGAAGCTTCTAGCATCCAGCCTCCATACAGTCTAATCCTCCAAGCAAACTGATTCAATTCATCTTTTCTTGGCTTCTGAGTGAATTGCTCTGCTTGGCTTCAGACTAACTCTGGCATCTGTCCTCATCTTCTGGTTCCTTCTCATCTTCTCATTCTCTGGCTCATTCTGTCTCCATCTGCAACCTGTTTCTTCAAAACTGTCCCAATAAAATTAGTTCCTCTATCTATCTATCTATCTATCTATCTATCTATCTATCTATCTATCTATCTATCTATCATCCATGTATCTATGTCTCTGTGTGTACCCAATAAAATTAGTTCCTCTGTCTGCCTGTCTGTCTGTCTGTCTGTCTGTCTGCCTGCCTGTCTGTCTGCCTGCCTGCCTGTCTGTCTGTCTGTCTGTCTCTGTGTGCCTAATAAAATTAGTTCCTCTGTCTGTCTGTGTATCTATCTATCTATCTATCTATCTATCTATCTATCTATCTATTATCTATGTCTCTGTGTGCTCTACCTATCTCTCTGTCCTTTTATCTCTGTCTCTCTTTGTCTGCCCCTATATCTCTTTCTTTCTGTCCTTCTCTCTCTGCCAGACTGTTTCTATGTATCTCTCTTTGTGTGTGTCTCTGCCTCTGTCTCTCTCTACCCCAGCACTGCATTTAAGTCATCTTTTTTCCCTGTGGTGTTCTCATAAAAATTGTGTGCATCCTGCCTCTGACTCCTTCTGTCAAATCTTTATCTGATTCATTACTTAGTCTGCCCCTCAATTAGGTGTCACTATCAAACATGGCTGTATCATTCTAAAAACTAACTTTTTCTTTTGTTTGGGATTAAAGGTGTGTACTAAGTGTGTGTGTTTCAGTTCCAGCCGTAGGGACTAATAGTGGGCAATTCCCTCAGGAACACACCTAACTAGAAGGTCTTGCGACATGATTACCAGACAGGGCAGATATATTGATATATTAAAATTCCACTACAGATACAAAAATATCATAGATTTGGATCAATCTTGTTCCATCTGACAATGTCAGCAAATGAATTTCTACACTTAAAGGACAAGAAACCAGAAAGAAAGAATAAGATACTAAAAACAAATCTGGCCAAACCAGTGCAATGGGCATGCGATGATAACCAAAGGAAAAAGGAAAGAACACAGAAAAGGTGCAAGAGAGGATGAAGAGAAACATTTAAAGTCTCCTCCCTCTAACACCTATGAAAGTAAACAAGAAATGTTTTCTTTTTCCTTTAATTTGTATTAGGAGAAATATACTTGCTATGTAGAGTCACATTGTTTTTTAATGTTTAAAGGTGTGTTTCACAGTGTAGCTTGCCTTTAGATAGGACAATTTATTGACACAGTTATTATTAAAATACATTTGTTATTTTTTAGTTTTTTTTACATCAATTATAATGCATAATATTTCACATGTACTTAAAATGCACCAGGAAGAGTGTATAGCCCCTTGAACATATTTTAAAATCAAGATGCTAACTCCACCAGTGCAAATCTATAATTAAGAACCATAGACTTAAGTAATATACATTCTCTTATCCTGTGTCAATCAGATTATACTTTTGAAAATAGAATAAAGATATTTTAAATTACCTCTAATTCACAAAATAGAAAAGAAAGAAAGGAAAATGAAAAGTGAAAAAAAACATAGGTCTTATTTTGCCACTTCTTTAAATCATATCAAACTTTGGAAGACCTCATGTATAACAGTAGTTTATAAAAAAAGGTTACCTCTTTTGGTTCTGATGATTTAAAGCCTAAGCATATCACGTGATTCTTCAAACAAGTTGACTTCTTTACTCTACTTAGAAACTTAAATTTTACATGGACCTTTTATACACGTTTGTGTACATGTGTACACATAATGTAACCAGTGTCTGCTTGTGTAGAAGTCAGAAGTCAGTATCAGATGTTTCTCTCTCTCTCTCTCTCTCTCTCTTTCTGTGTGTTTATGTTTATATATGTAAATATCCCCTGACACTTCTAGGCTAGCCGCTATAGTTAGTGGTGAAGAAGAGAGACGCACTGATCACACACTAAGAGAAATAAGAACTAACAGTTGAGTTTCTCCTCTTACTGTCACAGGGACCCTCTATTTTATATGGAACTATATGTACAGATGATAACATGCACAAATACACATATTCATATGCCATACACACAACATACACATATATAAAAATATAAAAGAAAATCTACATGAAGATATAAATGTTATCATTTTTCATACAATTTTTATATAGGACAATATCACCACCTGACTAGGTTTTTACTGAACTAATATAGTATTGACTAAGTAAAAAGTAAAATTATTTCAAGATTACAAGATACTATAGTGATGCCATCAGTCTGTATAGCCTTTAAATATATTTCTTCATCAGAAGACTGTGCCCTTTCAATATCGTGCTAACTGAATTAAAAAAATATAAATTGTACTTACAGAAATATACTAGATATAAAGATGGCTTGGGTTAAGCAGTTACCCAAAGTGTTTTCACTGAACTTCTGAATGTTTAAATGTCTGTTTAATAACTAAATACCCTTTGTGTGTAAAGACTACTAGAAACTGCCTGTGACATGAAACACACAAATCTAAAGTAAAAATTTTATATGTAACTAGATAGTACAGCTTGCTGATTCTGCAGGCAGACCGTGTCTTCTCTGAAAGTCACTCTTTTACTTTATTCAATCAATTAATTCAGCCCACTAAGGAATGCTAATGTCACTTTAGAGTAAACAGGCATCTGCTAATAGATCTTTCCAGTACTTGGCATGTGCAGAGGCTGTGATGGAGGCAGAGATGTTTAAAGCAGTAGTCTGAATGACTGTAAGAAAATGCAACATATTTCAGTGTACACCAACGTGAAAATGGCTTCTAGATTTGAAAAATACAGAGTACTATATGAATGTCATAACATTGCCTAGAAATGCTATCCATACGGCAAGGAAGGAAGTTACCCAAGAAGAAAATACAGAACCCAAAGACATTTTTTTAAACAAATAATCCATGCCAGATAGAGCCTTCTGAGGAGTAGAAGGTAGACTCTCACTTTGTATGTCTATAGATTCTCCATTGAAAGATTAAAAGTGCTTAGTTCTTGACTTATTTACTTACTCTAAGGTGAAACTAACAAAAGGGCAAATAGTATTTACTCAGAGCAAGCATGTTTAATTCACTTGCTAAACACCAATTCCAGCATGCAGTTGGTTCATTTGCAGGCAGAAATCCTATGATAAATAGTTATGTGAAAGTCAAATAATGTAACTCTATTACAGTTTCAGTTCCTCGGTTTTAAGATTTATTTTATTCCAATTAAACAAATATAGAGACATATTTATTTTTTTGCATTTTATATATCACCATTTAAAACAATATCTAACTTGGCTCATGGAATGCTTGGTCCTGAGACAGTGGAAAAACATAGAACAGTATTTAATACTGCAAATTACTTAAACATGTTAACTCTTCTAATTACATTCATGCAATATCATTAGACTATCACACATCAGAACTCAGATGGATAATAAATCATTAAATCAAAATATAAATATTTTTGCTTAGTTAGAGTCTAATAATTCTACATAATCATTGTTCTGGCTCTTGTTGTTTGTTGTTTTAGCTGTTAAGGAAATTATAATTGACTACCATAGGAAAGTGGTGTTTTCGTTGTTGTTAAACAAAATAGGGAAGACCTACAGCCCAAAATACGGTATTTTCACTTCAACTGTCAGATTGGGTAATTGAATGAACGCTTAAGCATATATGTTATGCCCGTGCGTGTAGATCATTCATAATTGCCCTCCATGATTTTAATGTTTTTATTAAAAATAGTGTTTTTAAGGACTCTAAAGACAGGATAGTGGATAATGAGCATGATGTGGAAACGTGAGGCCTAGAGCTTCACTATCCTACACCAATTTAAAGGTTTGAGGCAAGGTCACACCTGCATGGCCAGCACTCAGAGGTCATTCCAAGGGACCTGCAGGCAAGCTGGCTCACTAGAATTGATGATGTAGAGCTTTAGGTTCCATGATAGACCATGCCTCAATAAATAAGAGGAAGATCAGTTAAAGTAGACCCCTGACATTAACTTCCTTCCTCATGTAACTTTCTGCCTAAACACAAGGCCCCATACATGGCCACCCTCAAACCACACATACATATCTATGCAAAAAAAAAAAAAAAAAAAAAAAAAAAAAAAAAAAAAAAAAAAAAAAAGAAAGAAAGAAAATAAGTAAGTGGAGTCAGGCAAAGAGAAAGAGGGTGCAAACACTTGATGCCAAACCTAACAACTATAGATGGACTTCTATGTGGTAAAAAGAAAGAACCTATGCCAGAAAATGAACTTCTGACCTCCAAACCTTCTGAGGCATGTGTACAAATCCCATGAATAGAATTGTAAAAAAAAAAAAAAAAAACTTGAGACTTCAGAACAAAAACAAACAAAGGAATATTAACTAGAAATAAAGCATTCTAAAATGAAAAAAAAAATAAAATTAGAAAAATAAAATTAGAAATCAAGAGATTATCTTTCAGAGACATAAAACACAGCCTTTTGTAACATATCATTATTGAATAACAATATACCTAGTTGTCCCTCAACCAAAGAATGGATACAGAAAATGTGGTTCATTTACACAATGAAATACTATTCAGTTGTTAAATCTAGGGCATCATGATTTTTCCATGCAAAAAGAGGGAACTAGAAATTATCATTCAGAGTGAGCTAACCCCTACCCCAAAGGACATGTGTGGTATATACTTACTGGACATTAGCCATAAAGTACAAAATATCTATGATAGACACCAGAGACCCAAAAATATTAAACAAGAAGGCAGGCCCAAGCATAGATGCTTGAATTATACTTAGAAGGGGAAATGAAAATTAGTCATAGGGTCCAGAGGAAGGGTGGAAATTGGGTGGGATAGGGGAGAAGAAGGAAAATGGAGAGTAGAATCAGGTGTGGGGAAGAGACAGGAGAGAGGGCCAGAGAGCCAAGAGAATTAAAAGAAATCTGCAGCTCCGTGGCGTGGTGGGTGAGTAGAATCTAGAAAGTTTCAGAGAACTGGAATGGAGGACGCTTCTATGAGTCAAGGTGCATGACTTTAGCTGAGATGCTTAGCAGTGGGGACCAGAAGAAGCCACCTCCTGTAGCTAAGTGGGATAAGAACACCATTGGAAGGATAAGAACATCAATACACCCACAAGACTTTTGACCCAAAATTTGTCCTGCCTAAAAGCAATGCAGGGACAAAGATGGAGCAAAGACTGAAGGAATGGCTGATCAATAACCACCCAAACTTGAAACCCCTTGCATGGGCAAGCACCAATCTCTGACATTATTGATAATACTTGAAGACAGGAGCCTAGCTTAACTGTCCTCTGAGAACCTCCACCCAGCAGGTAACTGAAAAAAAATGCAGAGACCCACAGCCAAATATTGGATGGAGACCTGGGACTCCATCCAACTAACATGGACTATTGGAAGCTTGCAAACACTGAGCCATCAACCAAATAACATTTATAGGCTGGAGATATAGTGCTATATATATTCACATATATAGCAAATGTGCAGCTCAGTCTCCATGTGTCACCCCAACAACTGGAGCAAAGGCTCTCCATCAAACTTTAGCCTAACTCTAGTATTCCTTCCCCAACAGGGCTGCCTTGTCTGGCCACAGTGGGAGAGGATGTGTGTAATCTGGCAAAGACTAGATGCAAGGGGTAAGGGATATTCAAAAGAGGGCCAACCTCTCAGAGAAGAAGGGGAGAGGGGAGAGAAGATGTGATGGGGTACTGGGACAGGGCAGTGTTTGGGATGTAAATAAACAAACAAACCAATAAGCAAATAATTTTAAAATAATGTCAATTACTTGATGGAATAAATTTTACTTCAAGTTTACGGCTTAAAACTAACTAAAGTTTGAGTAACAGCACACATATCCTGTTTCATAATAATAAATTTCAACTCTCTTTTAATAAAGTACCATATTTTATAAAGCACTGTAATCAGAAAAAAACAAATTAGTGATTTGGAAATTTGTAAAACAAATTATTTATGATAGTCTAATATATATTACATGTTAGATGTTTTAACAAGTCTTTCTTAATCAGTCTTTTTTTTTACATTTCACAATTACAAATTGTAGCAATAAGCAGTGACAGTGTAATAGCCAAATAGAAAGACATTGTGTCTATTTTAGACAATTTTTGGAAAATGTCAAAACAAGATGGAAAGATGTTGTTAAGAACGTGGTACACATTGTGAGCTTTTATACAGAAAACCAAGTTCTTTCTTCTACCTTTGAGGTGAGAGCTATGTTTTTGCCTTGATGGAATATTCAACAGGAGGTCAATGGCTTTAACAATCAGAGAATCACTACGAAGCTTAGAGAAAAGTTTATTATCTTTTCCTTTTAGATGAAGCACAGAAGGCCATTTGAAATGCATTTAGTTGTCATTCACAGTGAATGTACAACAGGGGAAATTGTAAAAAAGATCATGAATTGGGAGAACACCTTGCTTGCATAGAACACTGAATAAATATTTTTTTTTTGTTGGGTGAGAATCACATATTGACTGAATTTATTTATTTGGAAATGTTTCCAATTTTCTATTGAATTTTTCCTTAATTCAGAAGATTAAATGTTTTCAATATTTTTCCAGTTTTTCATTTTAACTATATTACTTTCCATTTTTAGTTAATTCCCTAACCTAATTTTCATTAAATTTTGAAAACATACATCACAGAAATGCAATGTACAGTTACTTTTATAATTTACACTGGTATTGTTTCATTACTCATCATGCTTAGATCACATCTAAGATTAGCTAAGAACCACACTCTAACAGTGAATTTATACTCTGTTTCTGATGCAACTTGACATATTTGAGGAAATAGGTGAGCTAAAACTCAAGGATATTACAGTATTAAACATTCGTTGCTATATATATATTATAAAACAATGGAAGGCTTTGATCAGACATTTAGTATTTAATGCATAAAAATTGATCCTTCGTAGAATGTCACAAGTTTTGCTAAGTTTTACGGGTATTTTGTCAGGATTGTCAATAAAATATGTGCTTATGGTCAATTCTGTGACTCACTGAAGTGTGTTGTGCTGGCATAAAAGTCAGTTGGCCAATGAAAGCTGTCTTTTACATTGGGATAGGAGCATTTTGCTGAGTACTTTCAAAGATGCTTTTCCCATGAGCTTGTGGTACCTGCTGGGATGCAAAGTACCATGAGTTAAATGCCTCTCATTGCAGCCAACCTAAATTATTCTGAAGTCCCTATGTGGGTGTTTAGATGTGGTTGGGAGACATCATTAGCAGTAACGATGTGAGAATGCTTTGGTTGCTTGCTATTTAATGACCCTACTACCTGAGGCAGTTTTGGTAACTTGAAAATCTCAGAGAAGATAGAATGGCATTTGCTCCAGTAGCGATGGGATATCAAGTTGTTGACTAAGCAAGCCTATATGGCTACCCCAACAAAAATACTGAGGGATCTAGGCCTTTAAATTAATTTTGTGTGGCTCGATAGTAAATATTTGTTATTACTGCTGTTAGTATAAAATTCCTTAAATTTATTCATAGACTGAAATTCTAAGTTTATTATTTCTATATTTTTATGTTTTATGTTGCATGTTTGAATATTCCCTTTGATGATATGCATACTTGCAAAGAAATGAGATATAGGTTGCAAGCTTTACAGACTAATAATGAAAATCAAATGGCTATACCTGGTAGGTATTCTTATATATCATACATATTTGTCCTGCCTCATGAGCTCAAACTTACCTCAACACAAGACTGCATCTAACACATTAATGGTGAGGCTTTAGGCAATGATTTTCTTAATGAGAGCTACCACCCAATCAACTGTTCGAATTTATCTCATAATTTGGTGCTTCAATGTTGGAAGACCAAGGGGAAATGACTTTTTTTACTAGCAGTTGTAAAACTGCAGAAAGAGCAGGAAAACATGTCCTTTCAATAACAAAACATTTTTAAAATCATTAACTTAATTAACATTTTCACCTGGTCTTCATTTAATGCGCAAACAGGCAGTTGATGACAATAATTATTCAACTACAAACTAAGTGGTCAATCAGATACATGATTACCAAATTTACATGAACAGCACTGAATTTTATCAGTTAAAAAGTTTCGAAGCATTTTATATAAAAGATGTGAAGTTGAGCCTGTAACCAAATACATAATGTATGCTCATTTGCCACTCCTTTCCAGCATATCTTCTTGCAAACATTCCCCCATTTGCAATGTCCATATATTATTGTATCATTGGGTATAATGATATAGTGACTAGAGGACATTAAAATACTGTTATAATTTCTACCACAATATAGTGTTCCCATAATTACTTCACATATACAGATATTATTCTACCCATGTTTTGTGATTAATTCATTAAGTATTTTGTTCCCTGTGTAGTGCAGCATTCATCTTTTGTGTAATGTAAATATTAAATTCAAAGAATATCATGTTATGAAGCAAGAGAGATATATAGAATACATATGAATCATTTATACATGTGAGTGTATATTATTCCAATGCTTCAGAAGAAGAAAATCAAAGTATTTAAATGATCTCTCCCTTGTAAAATCTCAAATATTTAGAAGATATTTGATGAAACCAAGGAATAATTCATTAACTAATCCAATGATTTTTATGCATTTTTTTGTGTAGCAATATTTTGTGAAACAAGGAGAATTAAAAATGCCTTAAATTGCAGTTTGGAGTCAAACTCTCTTCACAATTCAGCTTGAAATCTAGTAATAATTTTTTTAAATCACCCTATAATTATTTTTCTAGCTAGTTTTTTTTTCATGTTTATATTAGAAAATCCTAGAATGTTGTAACACGGCTTATAAGACTTCAGAGTGCATATTTTAGATTCTATTTTAATTACTTGAAAAGTGTGGTTTTCACTTTAGTATTTTATGTATACCTCACTCTTATTTTTGTGATATAAAAAGATGAAATAATATACTTAAATAAGATAACATATCAACCTCGGAGACTGTGGTAAAATGCTAAATGGGTTACCCCAATTCTCCACACCCAATGTTTGTCAAACCATTACCCACATAGGTATTGCCATTGCTGTTTTTATGAGGTTCCCATTGTGCTGATATCTTCTTCTGGAATTCGTTTAATGAGCTTTGATCTCCTTGAGGATAACACTCTAACATTTAAATTTAAATTTAAACAGCCCATATTTAAATTTGAGTGCTTTATTCTTCTTGCATTGCAGGCTAAAGGTTTTTAGACAATTCATAAATTTTGCTACTTTTTCATCTATATTTAAAAGATTTTAAAATTTTCATTATGAATATACATGTGCGTTTATGTATGTGTGTTTGTGTGTGCATGCATGCTTGTGTGCATCTCTGTGTGTGTGTGTGTGTGTGTGTGTGTGTGTGTGTGTGTGTGTGTATGCATCTGTAAAGGTGAGCAGAGTACAAAAGTAAACATTAGATTCCATGGAGTTGGAATTACAGGTGTTTCATTTTAAACTACCTACTTAGGCGCTGGGAACTGAACAGTGGTTGTCTGCAAAGGCCATATTTCTAGTCCCGTTAACACAATCTAAAAAAAAGAATAATACCTTGAAGATATCTAAGTCAAATTTCAAATATATTCAATTTGCCTTCAGTTTTATTATAGGGAAGTGTAGACAAATAACGAGGATTGTTTTAAAACTAGTCGGCAGGTTAGTTTAAGTCTACTTTTTCTTTTAAAGGCAAACATTATTTTCAGGACTGTTCTTGGTGAAATAAAGCTTTAGCTCTGAGTTACTCATTAATATGTATCTTAATGAACTGTTACAATTTTATTTGTATTCTGTAGTTACTCTCCATCCTTGCCATGTGATATCTATTATACAGAAACACTTTAGTTAGGATCATCACCATTCCTAAGTCTATGTTAATGACTTCCAATTATCGTATATATTTAACGGTGAAATTCAGTGAAATATATGTACATTCAGAAACTTTAAAATTTATTTGAAGGCTTTAAATACATTTTAATACATATGTTCAAATACAGACTGGAATACAAGGTCACATATGAATTATACAATTATGAATTGATGGCCTGAGGAAATAACTCATTGGTTAAAAGTTCTTGATGTTCCTTCAGAGGACTAATTTTCAATTTCTGAAACCATGTGGTTTCTCACAGTAGCCTGTAACTCCATCTCTAAGGGATATGACACTTCAAGCGTCCAGGGACACATGCATTCATTTATACACACATACATAATTAATACTAACAAATATTTTAAATAAGGATTCTGAAGTCATTTGCTAAAGTGTAATTTAAATTTGTTACTTTATAATAATTTTTTGTCATTGCTAAGTGTTATTGTCATTAAGTCAACAGTAAATAAAATTAGTATGCTCTATTTATTTTTTATTTTAAAACTTTTAGTAAGACACTGAACAAATCCTACGTTTTTTTGTTTGTTTGGTTTGTTTTTTTAAAATAGAGTAACATCTGATATCTTGAAGCAGTTTTGGAAGAGACCTGGTTCAATGGCCATTGACTCGTAAAAAAAAATATCAATTGAGCATAAACATGGATGTCTACTTCTGGACTTTGATTTTGTTATTAATATACTTTTGTGCCTTTGAGCAATGCCATACTGATCTTGGTTATTGTAAAGGTTTATTAATTCAAGAAACCAAAAAGGGTCAACCTTCTAAACTTTTCCTTTCTTCAAAATGTACTAGTTTTATTGCTTTATGCATTTATACTAATTTTAGGAGACAGTTCATATTCAGAGAAGAAAAACTTCTGGAATTCTCACTGTGACTAAATCTGGGGTTTAGAGCAGTTTGGAGAACCCACACACACCAATACCTTTGCATGGTTTCCTCCTTGTGCTAAGTTATGTAACTTCATCTCCTTTATTTTCAGTAATGCTTTATAACTTTCTGTACATAGGTCTCAAATGATTTGGAATCATTTTAAACTCTTTGTAAATTTTAATGCTTTTATAATCAATGTATCTTTTCTCCGTATTACTATTAGTAGATGGAAGTACCTGGAGAGGGTGAATTAGATGTTTCAGAGAAGTTATAAAGACGCACAACTGACTGGTTGTTTGCAGCACTGATATGAGGTGTTTCACATGTACAAAAGGTAGAACCCAGAAAACCATGATTTTTTTCTTTCCAAGGGTTTTATATATATTCTGGATATTTGTTCACTATCTTTCTATGTCTTCATTCTTAAATATAACTCAAAATCTATGTTTAAAATCTCTACATTTTCATACATTAGTTTTATTGGCTAAGGAATCAATTTATTAACTTCGATTTAAGACTACTTTCAAAAATATTCCCCTAAGAAACAGTGATTATGGAGTGTTCACAGAACTTTGTCTATTGCCTTGTTTGTTCTTTGACTATTTATTTTTATTGTCTTGCTTGTTCCTTGACGATTTGCATCTATTGTATTCCTAGTTTCTCAATCTAGAACTGACCTTAAGACTTGCATGTAATTAAAATGGTAGAAAAACAAAAAGGAGGAGAGGTGATGGGATAGGGGTTTTCTAGGGAGGGAAAATGGGGAAAGGGGATGACATCTGAAATGTAAATAACTAAAATATCCAATAAACAATATTTTGCCATCTAAAAATATATTCTACCTCCAATAATTCATATTCCAAATGAGTGACTTTTGTGGTGTGTGTGTGTGTGTGTGTGTGTGTGTGTGTGTGTGTGTAGGTGTAGGTGTGTAAAGGAACACAAAAAGACCTGTAAAATGAGGGTTTGTTTTTATAAAATTCATATAAGCATGTTTTTGTAACAACACAGTGCTATTACTCAACAAACAGATATTAATTCCAATGACAGTGCAGAAGAGCTCTGTTTTATGTTTTTATTAATAATTTTATTTATTTACATCAAAAATATTACACCCCACTCAGTCTCTCCCTCTCAGAGGTCTTCCCCCTATCCCACCACGCTGGGGCAAGTCTCTACAGGATTAGGCACATCTTCTCCCACTGAGGCCAGACAAGGCAGTCCTCTCCTATGTAAGTGCAGGAGGCATCAGATCAACCGTGTATGTTCTTTGGTTTATTGCTCAGTCTCTGGGATCTTTTGCTCTTGATGTAATGTTTACAAAATTCTGTTTAGTCTACTTATTAACCATTGATTCTAAAGTCTTTTACCAAATTATAAGATCTGTTTTGAAGCTATGGCATCTTAAATTTAAACTGTTCGAATTTCAGTGTTTATGACACTTGAGAAAATCTTTGAGATTAAAATTGACTGATTTGGAGGCAAATGTCTATATCAGACTTGCCTTGTTGCACATCTTGTGCAATTGGAAGTGTAGAAATGACCCAAGATTTGTGGTTGTGCTGTGGCCTTGAGACATTCCTGTTTTTATCAGAAAAGCCTGGCAACCATGAGACAGGTTGGTGGATCCAATGTAGAATTTTAATTTTAATTCCAGCTTATAAAATAGAAAAACATTTTAAATTAAAGTAAAATTAGAGTGAATTTTGTTTTCATCCACTTCTTGTAAATCATAATATACTTTGTAACCATAATACCTTATAAACTCTTTTACTATTTAAAATTCTTTTGAATTCTTAGCAGTTTTCTCTCCTGCTCATTAATGCCCATGGTGTTTTTAACTTGTAATATATGCAGAACCTTACAAAACTGTATTCAGGTTAGACATTAAGAGATTTCATATTAATATAAAATATAAAGGTGAATATGTTATTATTATCCATCCATAGAATTGAAGTAAGCCCTTTATTTTACATTTAAAAAAATGGCAGAAATGACACATAATAGACAACTTCCTGCAAAAAAAAAAGGATGAAGAAGGAAGCCATCTCACTGGAAATAATAGCCACACAGATGCACATAGCTGACCTTGAACATATCTCTGTAACTTCCATTCTGTCCTTGGTTTACTTAAAACGTCAAATGAGAATGGAAGCTGTGAGAGGCCTTGAAGATGACATGACCATTAATCATGTTGTCTACCTCCAACTGGCTTTCTTAGGAATATTATTTACTTTGGTTCTAGGTTCCTCCTCTCTTTTTGTGGTCTCCGTTAAACTGGTTAAACTGGAGAGGAATGAACAAAGTGGGGAATGGATAAGGTCTGCTGTCTATACTTCTCCCTCAGAAGCATCAGAGAGAGGTGAAGCATAGTGCAAGATGAATGGGGTCCAAAGAAATCTGTCTTCTGGAAATCCTGGGATAGTGTTTCGGCCCTTAGGAAAATAGGTAAGATGTTGAGGATGTGGAACAGGGCTTCAGTGGGATCCAGCCCTCTTCCAAGTGGTACTGCTCACTAAAACCCAGCCAGTCTCAGACGATCCTGGGTGAAACAGCTTGTGCTCTCTATTCCATGTGGACAGAGTCTATACAAAGCTTGGGTGGTGGGATGGGATTTTTAATATTTCAACAACTTTTTAAATCTCTGTGACTTTATTGGAAACAAACTCAAATTCCTTGAAATGGACTTTGTGACATATTTTCTTTTCCTTTTCTTTTCTTTCTTTTTTTTTTTTTTTTTTGCATTCCAGATTTTATTCTCCTCTCAGTTGGTTGCCAGTGTCTATGAGTCGCCTCTCAATTAGCATATCTGTATTTGTTGTCTTCACACACATGTAACCATTCATTCTAAAGTGGAAATATCAAGAGCAGTTTCTTCTTCTTTTAATGCCTAAAATTAGTACCTTCCATAAAATTACAGGGGAGTCTGTATATTCACTTAAATAATCAGGGTAAAATGAAAACGAGAACTGTTTACCGGATGTTAAAAGAACTTTCCTCCTTGAAAACTATTTGCTTCATAATTTCATCCTTACAAAATGTTTAAAATCAAGAACATCAAGGAAGAAAGAGAGGTCAAGAAGGGACATTATACGTTTTTTGTAAGCACTGGTCAGAACAACAATTAATGTTCACTATGCTCAGAATTCATGGTTTTAGTTTTCATAAATCACTTCTCTTTCATTTAACAGTAGATACAAAAGTGACAATTTGCTTGTGAAAGCTAGACATATGTGTATATAGAGAGACCCTTTGTCTTCTTTTCTGATGCTATGTACCTGAAACAATGTCTGTTATATGAAATCAGAAAATAAATACTAAAATAAATTTGAAAGAAAATATTTTAATTATTAAAAGTTTATTCATTATGTTACAAGGGACAGAAGGCCAGGAGGAAACTAAATACTGTATATTGCTCCAGCAGGTTTATGTCTAAAGAAATAAGAACTTTTTATATGACATTGAACAACACACTATGTAAAAAGAGACTCACTATTAATCTTGTGCTTTTAAAAGACAACTTTTCTAGCTATTTGAAAGGTACAAGTAAAGGACTGGAGAAGAAAGCAATTTTCAGTGCAATAGAATAAAACACTTGTTGAATGTATACTATCTCCTAGGAGTTATGTTTAATACATCCAAGTTATTTACTTAATTATGAAAGAATTCACAGGGATTATTTCTTCTCAATGAAAATAAATTTAAAGGAGATGAGAGTTTATCAGATTTCCTAACATAAGGGCTAATATATTATAACCATTCAACTATGCATATACCAGCTACTTAGTTCACCCAATTCTACCATTCTCCATTGGGCACAAAGTAGCTTCTGATGCAAGAGTATTTTCAAAGTAAGAAAAATTAGGCAAACATTAAATTTCTTTGAATCTCAGGTTCACTTGCATGTTTTTGCTGGTTTCAACCAAATCTACAGCACTGGGTAAGGCTTTGAAGAGTCAGCAGGGAATCCTCCTTGAATACTAGTAAGCACAGTTAATTCTCTTAAACATAGACACAAAAGCATTTTACAATAGTAATCTATCCTTTTTGTTATCCATGTATCGATCAAACATGTTGTGAGTGTTAATTTATGTCCCATCACCGTGAAAGCAGCAGAGACACAATAGTCTAACTCTTGGTTTCCTGATAGAGAAAGATAGTGGGGTCCAGAAAGAAAGAGGCATATAATTCCTTTTGTGAGAACAAATAGCCAGTAGTATCAATCATCTTGTTTATGCTAACTACAGTTAGTATAAATTTTACCTATTCTATGTGATCTTACTATATAAACTGACATTAGTTCTCTATTGTCAAACACACATTGTTTTCAAAAGAAATAAAGGCTCATTATTCAGATAAATAGATAACTACTGACTCTTCTATAATATCAGATTGGTAAGACTAAGATTGTAGAATAAAATAAAAACAGTGTCAAAATTGTTTTAGGCATGTAATAAGATAATTTTTTATAGTATACAACAAGCATAACTAGTGAAATAGTGAATGAGAGGAAGCTATGTAATTTTATAAAAATTTTGGAGATGTTCATGGAGCACAAAGGAAGTTATGTAATAGTGGGATGTAGGTGAAATACAGTAAGAGTATATTTTATGGGAAATATATCCCTAAGGTCCTCATGATGTGTTCAGGTGGGATTACCAAGGAGGTTGTGTGACACAAGGCTGTGCATGATCGACATGTTGAATAATCATTAACAGCTATGACATCATCTCATGAAATGCTAAAAAAGCACAGGAAAATGCTACCCACATGTGATCAGAGGAAGAAGGAAACATCAAGCAAAAGATGTGGAAAGGAGAGCTTAAAGAAAAATACATAGATATGCTTAAAACACAAAGGCTATGCAATAGTTCTACCATAACCTAGTTTATGGACATTTCATTTGTGTTCAGCTAGGAGAAAATTCTTGATGATTTCTAAATTTGGGGGAGCAGTTAAAGAAACCGATTGAGCCAGATTTCAGAGTTAGGAACAAATAATGTATGAACAATTATCCAGGAAAATCAACTTTTTTTACAAGTTAATATGAGAAGATCAAAAGGTAAAGAGGTAATAGAACTTTGCTGGCGTTTCCAAGGTGCAGCGATGACTAGTTTTTAATCTATGGACTTAGAGAGATCACTCAGAAGCAAGATGTCACAATGAAAGAATGACAACAGATGGCCTACCTAACTTTGAGTAATATGCATTTCCCAAGCACTAGGTCAGGCCAACAAGTGATCTTATCTTTTCTGATTTTGTCCAGGCTACTCTTCTGAAACTTTTTTTTTTTTTAAATTTCCAGGTGTTTCTAAGAAAGTTTGACTTGATTTAGGTTTAACCCAAAGAATTCCTCTGGGAAAGGGAATTATTAAGGTGCATTCCCTGAAGACAAAAACCTTTCATAAATGAAACGTTTTTTTAATTATTTTAAAATTGAGTATATCATTTGCAAGACAGAAATGAACATAATATCTTTTCCAATTGCCTTTGCGTAGTTGTCTATTTACACTTCAAGGACGGACATTTCTCCTAACAATTTCCTGAGCCGAGTGACAATTCACAGGCAGGGGAGTGTGGCATTATGAGCAAGTACTTTGTGTCATCAGGCTGCCAACAGGTAAAAATGAAACACTTTTCACCAAAGGTGTAGATTCCTTGTGAGAAGCATTACAGCCTGTGAATTAAGTAGCATTCCTCTGCATAAACATGCGTTCAACTCAAGAACTCACAATCCATGCCTTGAATTTCCCATGGAACGAGTAAGCTAGGATTAAAGATGACAACAGCTTCAGGGACAGCTTGACAGAAAAAGAACAAGGCCCACCTTTTAGACAGATAACTATGGAGGGCAGGCAGCACTGGATAAATTAGAGAGTAGTATCTCTTATAGCATGTGGAATATACTGTGGACTGTTTCCAAGACGGTCTAAAATCAAGCTCTGGTTACATTTGGATTATTACGCATATTAAAACGTGGCTGTGATATTTATATAATTTGATACCATATATTTGTAACTTCAGTATCACTTGATAGTGGAGCTAATGTGTCAAAAATTCTCTACAGTGATACAGTAAGGGACCAGTGTTATCATGCATAGACAAACCTACTATATGTAATTTTTTTAGTTGTAAGTTTATAAATGATGATGAGGACTATATATTTGAGAGGGATTTCAGGGGATATAGGATGAGCTGGAGCCATGAGAAAGAGGGCAGAGATTATGTAATTATGTTTTAATTAAATAAAAAATAAATTTAAGAATAAAATTTTTGGTGTGAAATCATGTATAGAAGATCAAACACTGAGAATTTTAGATTTATTTAGTACTTATTCTCCCGTAATGGATCTCCTTAGGCATCTTTTTCTCTTAATTCAGAAAGCAACATTACTTATTCATATAAGAACTGATCAAAGCTTCATATGTAGCACAGTTCATATTAGAAAAAAAAAAAGGTTTTTAGAGTCATAAGCCAGATCCATGAAATGTTAATATGCCCGATTCATATTGTTTCCAGTTATTTTCTTTGGCCCAAAACAAAAATTTGTAACTTTGTACTGATATTTATCTAAATTTCTTCTTCCTTTATGATATTGGTTAAAGATAAATCACAAATGTCTGCACTTTAAACAATATGGTTTTTCTCTTGCACGGCTTAGTTAAATAATTTTTCATTTAATCATCTCACAACTTAAACAAGGTATCCTCAAGTCAGCATGATAACACAGTAAATGACAATTGATTTGGAAGGTAAAGATGAGAAAAGAATGTCATTTCCCTATTTACTTCATTTTAGTGATATAGGCCATGGTACATGGTATCTGAATCAATGTGATAAAAATCCTGAAAAGTAGGAATTAAAATTAAATGAGCTAGACACCCAAAGGAAATCACAGAATACACAACAATATGGTCTATCAGCACTCAGGGAAGCTATGTTACTGAGGAATTGCTGACGTGGGTGAAAGCCTGGGCATTAATACTAAAAGGGAAGCTTGTCAATAGATTTTATATAGTTTTTGTCTCTATCTAAATGCAGGTGGAACTGAGACTGGAAGGAGGAAAGTGAAACCCATTGGTCTGATGTGCATCTGCTACCTTGTCAAGGCTGTCTCCTTGAGCCGAACTGATTTCGGGTGGTTGGGGGGGACAACTGCTAGCAGCTACAGAAATATTTCTTTTGAGACTGCGTGCAGAGAATCCTCATCCCCAGCTTCTGTTCCTAGGAGCTGCCCCGTGTCTCAGATGCCAATCAGTTTTAAAAGCCAGAGAAGTTGGTAGAAAAAGAAAGATTGTACTGAGGAGATAGCTCAGCAAATCGAATCAATTAATTTGCATACATGGGCACGTGCTCCACTACTGGTCCTCACACTCAGTTCTGCTCAGTATTTCAGAGAAAGTGGGAGGCCAGATGTGATCAACTGAAGTACTATGGATGTGAGGGTACAGATGATAACGATATTTAACCAGAGACGTTTTATACTTTGCTTGGTTTACAGCTGTATCCTGGGCTAAGCCTATTTAATGCCACAGATACTCAACTTGCATTTTGAAATAAACAGTGTTAGAATTGGCATAGGATAAATGATGAAACATCTGAAAACTGCATGTGAGAAATAATCATAGATATTATTTATTCAGTATTGTATTTTATACAAAATCAAGTATAATGCGTTTTTAGTACAATTTTTCTTTTTCTAATTCATTTTAAAGTGGAAAATTGATTTAAATGTGAGCAGAAATAAATTTATGACATTTATCTTTTTAAGTTCTTTGTACTGTTTAAGGCATAGTATTTGAAAAGCAATCAACGTTTAAACATGCTACCTGAGTTCAAAATGCTGTAACAATTAATAAGCAAATCCAATTTTTCATTTTGATGAATGAAATTGGACAATAATCTCATTATTAGAAAAGGAATTGAGATTTGTACTTTCACCCAGAAAAAGAAATGAATGAATGATTTGCTTGCTTGCTAATAGTTGCTTGATTTTTTTTTTTTTTTTTTTTTTTGGTTTTTCGAGACAGGGTTTCTCTGTGTAGCCCTGGCTGACCTGGAACTCACTCGGTAGACCAGGCTGGCCTCGAACTCAGAAATCCACCTGCCTCTGCCTCCCAAGTGCTGGGATTAAAGGCGTGCGCCACCACAGCCCAGCAGTTGCTTGATTTTCAAGAGAGGGTTTCTCTGTGTAGCCCTGGCAGTGCTTGAACTCACTCTGTAAACCAGGCTCCC
This sequence comes from Rhabdomys pumilio, assembly GCA_030674055.1. Classification (NCBI taxonomy): domain Eukaryota; kingdom Metazoa; phylum Chordata; class Mammalia; order Rodentia; family Muridae; genus Rhabdomys; species Rhabdomys pumilio. The sequence goes on from JANHMN010000011.1 coordinate 48,594,555, forward strand.
CTGGACCTCAAAGAACTGCTTGCCTCTACCTCATGGAATTGAAAGTACATGCCTCCATTGGGTTAAATGCTTTGGCTTTAAAAATATTTACTTATTTGTTTTATGTGTATGAAGCATGCATGTATGTATGTAACATGTAGGAATGCTGGAGCCCTGTTGCAGAGCCCCTACACCTGGAGTTATTAATGGTTTTGGGCCACCATTTGGGTCTTGGAACCCTGTTTCTCACCAAAGAAATCTAGTATTCTTAATCAATGAGAAATCTCTCATGCATTTGTTTTACTGTTAGTGAGAGATAATCAACAATTTAGATATTATTTCTTTTGTAATTATTCCACACTACCTTTTGATCTACTATTTTTTTCAGTTTTTTTTTTCTCTGAGTTTGGCATGAGTTTGGAAACATCAATAATAGAGGTTGGACATACAGGTGGGAATAATAATTTTCTTGTACCGTTTTTGTTTCTCTAATATAGCTCTTTTTCTTTCTTTCTTATTTTTGAATCCCTTAATACCAAATATTTATTCCCTACAGGTTACTCCTTATGCTTGCCTGGCTACTATTGTATTATGATTTCGCTGTTCTGGATTGGTGTATTAGAAGTTTAATGTACAGAGAACATATGCCTCATAATTGCGCTGCCTCATGAGTGAATTAATACACTATAGAAAGGGTTTTTGGAGTGTGCCAACCCTGTCCATATTCTATGAAGTGAAGAGCAATTTGTCTGATTGATGTGACCCTCAGACTCATCAGTAAGGAGAGGAAGGTCCTTGACAAATTTCAACCCCACAAAATGTGAGAATATAATCAGACTCTTTGTAGAAGATCCATTCATTTTGATCTGACATGTCTGAGTGTTTTGGCTGTTGCTATCCATATGCACCATGTGCATCCATTTGTGCCCATAAAGGCCATTTAAGGGTGCTAGATTTGGGACTGGTGATATGGATAGTTGTGAACAGCCATGTGGTAGTTGGGAACTTAAGCTGGATTCTCTAAAAGAATATCAAGTGCTCATAACTGTTGGACTGTCTTGTCAGAGTCTAAATTTCTACTCCTTAGAAATGATCAAATACCAGGTATTTCCTCACAGAAGCAGCGAAAGGATTAGCCCTCCACTTTCCTTCATATATTCATGTAGTTTAAGCAGTTTCTTCTTTTATCCTATACTTACTTACCACACACTCATATATTCTTCTCTCATACAATACATTCTGACTAGAGTTTTTCCTCATTCTGCTCCTCTCAGCTACCCCACACTTCTTTTCTCCCCAGATCTAATCCTACATTTATTCTTCTGAAAAGAGAAGGCTTTCAAGAGACAAAAGTCAAACAAGACAAAACAAAATACTCTAAGACAAACAAATCCCCTTATACTGTGGCTGAAGAAGGTTAACCAACTGGAGAAAAAGAGTTCCAAGGGCAGGCAAAAGAAGTAGAGGTACACGTGCTCTTGCTGTTTAGGAGTTCCAAAAGAACAACTCTGTTTTACATGGGAATTGAAATTTGGAGTTGTATATACTAATGATAGTTATTTATGTCACTGTAATATGTCTTCGTTGTGTGTTCATATGCGTAGATTTAAACCATTATATTTTGGCACACGGATAAAAGTAAATGAGCTAAAAATCACAATAATTATCTGTAAAATCATCTGACCATTGAAAGTTAGATTTTGGAGTGTGCCAACCCTGTCCATATTCTATGAAGTGAAGAGGAATTTCTCTGATTGATGTGACCCTCAGACTCATCAGTAAGGAGAGGAAGGTCCTTGACAAATTTCAACCCCACAAAGTGTCTCCTGAAATATTTACCAGATCATGCTAAATGAAGAAGCTGACACATTGACAAAAGACACAGAAAACCACACTGAACGTAGTGCCTTGGACGTGTTGTTACAACAGACGATCTCAGCAAAGCATTCCTCTCAGCTGCATACTATGTGGATTATAATACCTCTACTTGATTATATTTGGTAGTGCTTTGGAATTCAATCACAACACAGCATATATTTCCAGGAATGACACATTTTGTAAAAATTGATTTACAAGTAATTTAGTTTTAAAGCTCTTAGATACTTTCATTAGCAATGGAAAGACTTAGGACTTTTTTCTTTCTTTCTTTCTTTCTTTCTTTCTTTCTTTCTTTCTTTCTTTTTTTTTGAATGCACAAACATATGATATATAAAGAAAATGAAGTTAAAAAAGAACATTCAGAATGGGGAAGGAGAGCAGGAGCTAAACACTGATGCCTCACAGGGTATAGATAGAAAGTTAATAAATCAGATTTGTTCAGGAATAAAGATGGAGCAGAGACTGAGGCAATGGCTAAGCAATGACGGGCCCAGCTTGAGACTCATCCCATGGGAGAGAGCCACATATTGCTATGCTTGCAGTCAGGAGCCTAGCATAGCTGTCTTCTGAGAGGCTTCATACAGCAGCTGATGGGAACAGATGCAGAAACACTCCCCCTAGCCAAACATTAGGCAGAGCTGAGGAAATCTCATAGAAGAGTGTGGCAAGGATTGAGGGAAGTGGAGTGGTTAAGGACACTACAAGGAGACCTACAGAGTCAATTTATCCATGTCCAAGGTGACTCAAAGATACTGAACCACCAACCAAAAAGCATACATGGGCTAGATTTGAATCCCCTATATATTTGTAGCAGATGGGCAGTTTGGACTTCATGTGGGTCCCCTAACAGTAGGAGCAGTGAATACCTATGACTCTCTCATGGAAGTTTGGATTCCTTTCAACTAGCTAGGCTGTATTGTCTGGCCTCAGTGGGAGAGGAGATCATAGCACTGCTGCCATTTGGTATGTTCTAGGGCAAGTTTCTATGCATGAGAGCTTCCCCTTCTCTGAGGAGAAAGAGAAGGAATAGTGGGGGAAGAGGTTTGTGACAGTTGAGAAGGGACTAGGAGGAGAGGAAAGAGGGGCTGCAATCATGATGTAAAGTGAATAGTAAAAATTAATAAAAAAGAAAAGAATATGCTTACATTATTTAGAATTTATCAAAATGTAATAGATACTATTCTACACTACCATTCCTTTCTTAAAAATAATTTTTTTTTATCTCTGATTATAATGACAGTACATCAAGCATGCATCTTTCTGATACTTTAAGGACACTTATCTGTGTAATTTTTCTCCATTAAGAAATGTGTTAATGTGATGCACGTGCTAAGATTTGTTAATGTAAATATCTCCTTATTTACATATATATTTTATACTGTGATTTTCAGGATTGTAAAAATATACAGCCTTCTTAAGGAAAGGCTAAAGTTAAAAAAAAAAAACTAATGAATTTATGTAACAAATTATTTTTTTCATTTAGTATTTAATAAATGGTATAGGTTGCTGATATTTAAAATTAAAAATATTATTCAGCTTTAATGTCCTCATAGGAAGCATCATCTGTTCTGAGTAGTGGTTCTCTTCACAAGCATCCTACAGTGGGCTCAAACAGGGATAAGAGCTAAATATTCAGTCAGCCCTCTTCTGCCTGTAACTAAGCCTGAGGTTTTTCACTAATATATTTTTTCTGTTTCATATTTTTAATACATAAATACAGTTTCCACAAAGACTGAAATTTTAACTGATTGATACAGTACATAACCTATTTGTGAAAAGGTTCATGTCAGGCAAAGTTCGTAGAGATGAGGTCACAATAGGGTATGGTGGGCATGACATATCTTATGTCTGCTGTTTTTCTTCATGATAGAAGCAATTATCTAAAACAGAGAAATTCAGAAAGAAGGTGGTCACAGGGCATGTGAGATTGGAAGAAAGGGTGACTTATGTGTATCTATGAAACACATGGTGCCACCAGGTGACAGGTGACCCAGAAGGCTACACCAGGGAATTTAAGAAACCTTGGCTTTGTAAGTACTTGATTTTAGCTCAGAGTCTGTATTACTAGCCAAAGAACATATATGGGCTAGACATAGGCCTCCTTGCACATATGTAGCAGATGTGCAGCCTGGTCGTCATGTGAGTCCAAAACAACTGGAATGGGGGCTGTCCAAAGAGTTGTTGCCTGTACGTGTTATGTTCTACTAGTTGGCCTGCCTTGTCAGAACTCAATGAAAGATGAAGAACCTAGCTTACTAGAGACTTGAAGTGTCAGGATGGGTGGATACCCAAAGGGTGCCTACTCCCTTCAAGGAGAAGTACCATGCTTGTGCCTGATGTCACAAAGCTCATAAAATGGGGATACATTACCTAGTTTTAGGGTTATGTATGGTTGTAAGAACCAAATGTCTCCCCACTACGAGAGCCTAAAGTGATCCTAACTGCTGAGTCATCTCTTCACTAGTAAGTATGGCAATCTATTTCAATGTATCTATAAAATAGCAATTTAGATTAGTAAAAGTCATCAGTTGTTAATAATTGGGAATGGTGGTAGTAGAGGAACAATTATATATTCTTAGAAATGAATAGAAGACTGCAATAGCTGAAATGTTACTACAAGCTGTAAGAAAATTACAGCTAATATCTTTTACAGTCATAAAATACTAGTTATCTTCAGTAAGAAAGACCAAGTGAAGCCAGAAACGTCAAGGAAATAAACCACAACAATTCATGAAGAATTTATTCCATCAGATTTTGCTATTGATTGATTGATTGATTGATTGATTGATTGTCTGTTTTTACAATAGTGCTTTACTATGTCCCCTTGCTAGTCTAAGACCCAGTATGTAGATCATACTGGCCGTAACCTCCAAAGATAGGCAACTGCCTCTGTCTCCAATGCTGGAATGAAGGACCTTTCAGTTCTATTCCCAAAAGGTCCACCATATTTGATTGTGGGGACATATACGTAAGTTGAATACAGACCTTTTGGTGACCTCTATTTCACCTATAGCATCATTTGTTTCCTGTGTATACCATGTTAGAAATGCCATCTCTTTCACTCAAGACTGCACAAAACTTATGTCAATTGTCATCACAGTTATACATCTGGCCAAAGAAGGGAACTTAAGATTTGGTAACCACAAAAAAATAAAAATAAAAATAAAAAAAGAAAAGAAAATGTACCACTTTCCTCCTTTAAGAGGAGAAAACAGCTGGTAATGTGGCACATGCATTTATTACCAGCACTCAGGAGTTGGAGGCAGGGGAATTTCTGTGAGTTCAAGGCTAGGTCTACGTAGTAAGTTTCAGGAGAGGCAGGGCTATGTAGAGATTCCCAGTTCAAAACAACCAACCAACAAGCAAGCAAATAAACAAACAAAATACAAAATGGAGAAAACAAAAACAACACAATAATAATCTCGGGCCAACAAGCTCATCAAGATTCCTGTTGAGAAGCTTACAGCCTCAACTTATCCCCTGAGGGAGAGAACTAATGTCCTTACAAGTTGGCCTTGGACATCCACAATGCAGCTGTGGCACGTGTGTGTACATCTCCCGCCAGCTTCCCAACATTAAAGCAAATTATTTAACTATTTTAAAAAATAAGAATGTAACATGAGACCAAGGGAAGCAATAACTACGGTAATATTTATGGCAGCTAATCAGAAAAGTATTTCAAAATGTCCAGCACTTAATAAAGGTCCTATTAAAATGTTTTAAGTAAATAACATGAATGAAGCACAGTGAAGCCAAAAGATTTTTATTCATATCGGCACTGTGACTGGCAGTTGCCATTGCCCTCCCTTCCTGCATTTCCATCAGATTGTAGAAATGTTAGAAGCTTCATGGAGAGCTGCTTGCCTAGAGAGAAAGCAAGGCTTTCCTCATTAGCACACGGTTGTGATCCACAGGGTAGCCAGCGTTTGATTATTAATGTGAACTGTTTAGGCCATTAACTGTCACCTGTTTCAAAAACTTGCGTGATGCTGTTTAGCTTTGGACTCTCTTCCCGCTGTCAAATTTAGTTAAAATGTGCCTCTGGGATCAAATATCGTAAGGGGGGGATACACAGTCAGAACAATTTCATAAATCTTCCTCCTGTAGGAATCCTGGTTGAAAACTAAATTAATTCTTAATACATACTATTTAGTACTAGCTTTCTAGCTCTTGAAACCTTAGGATAGAGACAATATTTATTAATAATGTCCTGAGGTTTTAGAGCCAGTGTGTACTTTTATAATTTGTTTTATCTCTTCTAAAATAGCTGTTGCTATAAATTGATTTATTTCCCAGGATGTTTGAAGTTCCTATCAAGGTTCTGATTTTATTTAAATCTTTGATAATTATGTTAATTCAAGTCTACTCTTAGATATCCATATTATTCACAACATTTGAACCTTGGAAAATGTTTATGTGCTATTTATATTGACCTGAACTCCAACATGAGTACTATAATTCGAGAATCATGTCTTCAAAAATGCATTCCTTAGGATAATTCAACAGAAGAAGAATGATAGAGCTAATGGCATTCACATTTACCCATTCATCCCACCCCCCAGAAGGTAAGAATGGAAAACTTAAGAGTTTCTAGAGTGAGGCTTTTTTATACTTATGACCCCCAAATGAGAAATAATGCAGTGTTAAGATTCATTGCTAACCTATATTTACTACATAGGTCAATGAATACCCACTAACTGAATTTAAATATGAAATGTTATTGCTCTGAATTAACTAAAATGGCTTTCTTTGATGTTTAAAATAGGTCTTATTATTACTAAGTCATAAGCTACTAAAATTTAGGGGAAAAAATTACTTGTTTTATAAACTAGTTCAACAAATTATTGGTATTTTAACCCTCCAAAAAATGAAGACCCAAGGGCTCCAGGTGAGACCATTACTCTTGGCAGCTGAAGCATGGATGGGAAAAGGAATGTATGAATGATGAGCAGAGCTAAATGTGTACCTCACACAGTTTCAAACAATAGAACTCAAGAAGAACTCTGGTGTTTAGTGACAAATACATTAGTATAGCCTCCCGTATGAAGTAGACTATTATCTCAAGCCTCATGCCACAAGCACATTGTGCAACTTTTACTACTTTTAACATGCACAGCTGTTCACTGCAGGGAGATTTATGGTGGCTTCAGATTGGTGAAAATCATTTAAACTTTAAAATGCCTCTTGGGAAACAAAACCACGGGTTATCGTGCAATTTATATTTTGTTATAGCAGGAGATTTGTAATGATTTACATTTTTTTTTTTTTTAGAAGTAGAGGCCAAATCTGATTGGAAATCCAAACTTTGAAACATGAGCATTTATCAAGGGAGTGAAAATATAGACACATATACACTATTTCCTTCAAGGTTAACTGAATGTTGTTAAAAGAAAAATGGCCAGTTTAAAGTAAGATATAACTGACTTTAAGAATTTGTATTTAGATTAAATGGTCACTGTTGGGCCTTGGACAAGGTAAAGGGAAGGGCCTTGCCCTTCAGTCACATAGAGGGAGTGATTAACAAGTCTCCACCTCCAGAGATTAAAATATTAATGGGTTATCTAAAGGCTGGGAGGCATAGCTAATTAAGTTATTCCCTCCCCTTTTCCCCTTTCCTATAAAAGGCCAGACACCCTGACTTTTGGGGGGGAAAGCGCATATCATCTACACCCATTTACCATGCCATGAACAATAAAAGCTTTGGAAAACCAGACTACCACATGTCGCCTGGGCCTGCACCAGCGCCAGATTACCAGCTTTTGAAACTTCGAAACCTTGAACTACAGCAGCCAGCCCGCTGTGATTGCAAGCATGTGGGATCCTTCTGCCAGCGGTGTGGGTAGTGCTGCGGAACCCGCCACAGGCCCTCATAGGACCCGGCCGACGGACTCTCTCCCGCCCTGCGCGAGTTTTTTTTTTTCCCCCACAGGTCACCATTCTGGTATTTAATTCTATCTATTTGTATGTACGATTTTTTTTGTAGATATTTAGTAGATATTATGTATTTGCTAATTAATCATAAATTTGATGAGATAGGCAACTGAAATATAAATGGCTGAGCAACTGAAAAAGTTGTTTTCTTTAGTATATTCTTGTCTTCTAGAAGTTCTAGCAGATATTTCGTATTTTTCTATTTGCAGAATAATCATTTGTTAATATTTTATGTTTCCAGTGTAGTTGTGAACTATTTACTTTTCCATAGACTCAACAGTCTCCCTTCATTATATGAATAATAATTTGAGTGTGATAAAAGACACATTTCTTTGTTCTGTAAGCTAATAGGGTCATGGCTCCCCCATTCTCCCATCTCATGTTGGAGAACACAAGCTCTAAGAAGGTAGTGCTGATATGACCAGTTTTGAGTAACTCTCCTCGCTTGGAAAGGTGATTATCATACTCACAGCAATGTTGAAGAAAAATGAATGCTGGTGATTTTTTTGGGAGTGGGTTGATTTCTTTGGGAAAAAATGTGAGCACCAAGGACCACGAGATGGCTATAATCTAGTGTTGTATATATTCTTCAGACACATGTATTTTCCTTGCTCCAAGTTTACAAGCTATTATGCAAAAATGTGAGAGACTGTTACGTGTAAAAGTAATGCATTAGTAACAATTAGCACCAGAGTTTCCCATTCATAAACCTGACACTGATTATAGAGATGGATTTAGCATGAAAATTTTGTCATGTTTAACAATTGATGCTGGAATGCTTGCATCAAGCTAAATGTTACACTCATCCCTTGCAGTGTCTTTTAAAACCCTCAACATCCCAAATAACTGTCAAAGGTTTGCTACTTCCCTGCCTCTGATTTACAAGTGTGAGCTGACAGAAATTATGAATCCCTCTGCACACCATAAAATCATGTTTGGAAATTTTATTATTAATGCAGCTATCCCTACAACCAAATCCATTTTTTTTAAACTTGGAAGCAGTGCGAGTTTGAAGGAGTAAAGACAGGATGAATTCTTCAACATTGTTCTTACTGATAGAGGCTGAAAAACAGCTAAGAACATTCTCTAGAACTGTGCACGTTGAAAGGAGTATTCTATTTATTATTATAGGCCTTACTGCTTCCCTAAAAGATGCGATACTTTAAAACAAGAGAACAGATAAGGCAAAACCATTAAAGTTAACTCTAAGAAGAATTTATGGCAAGAGTCTTTGTCTAAGGGACATTAAGCCCTGGAATGACAGTATCTTGAATAGCGGTTTAAAAAGAAAGAATGGAAGCATTCTTCTCATTGTCATTTCTTACACTGACCTTAGATAAGAAGCCAAGGGCACAATGCCATAGCATTATTTTGTGAAGGCATCTCTGAATTTGGCTAAAAAAAAAAATGTCCGGAAGGTACCTTTCTGATGACCTGACTTGATATAGGGATGAAGTCTAGAAAGTCTAGGGAGGAATAAAATTCTTGTAGAGACTCAGTTTCTACTGATTTTTCCTGAGTTATTCATCAGGTTTATGGAAAGTGAGATTTCTGCTCAGTATTAAAATGCCTTTTCTGTGTTGTACACCGAGGAATCCCAAAAAGAAAAGCAGTAACACAGAGGGCATGGGAGTGAACATTAACAAGTTTTTGCTGTTTTGACAGCTGTACTAACGGAGTTTTCAGACTTTCAGAAGTCTCCCTGCAAGTGTATGGTATAGGTCCTTTATATATCATGCTATGTTACCTAAGGGAAAAATTAAAACCTACAGTGATTAAATAAGTTCCATGTGCTCACAGGTATTAACTACCTGTTGGATTGTAAAGAACTTGAGTCCACACATTTGCACCACTTCTGCTTATTAAGACACAGGTGAGGAAGTTAACTTCATTAATAAACAAAATAAATTACCTTGTATTAGACACACAAAGATTTGCTTCATATTGTCATAAGTACATTTAGAGAGAACCATGATTTTCAGAAGCACATTGAATCTAACTAATTAACAACTAGATACAGTAACCTTTATTGCCCTTGTTTATAAATTATGAGAGATATAATTTGTCCTCGAAGATTTTGTCTAGATCATTATTACAATTATCTCTATAAGCCAAATGAGAAACTAATTTTAACTTCTTTGTATTGATTCATTCTTTGACTGTGAGGACTTTAGATCAGAACTTGCTGTGCTTTGCCAATCATGTTGAATTATTACGAACAAATGCTTCCGCCTTCTCATGAATTTTGAGAGTATTCTAAAACTAAGATAGTGTCAGATAAAGCTTTGGCGATAATTTCTTGTTTAACTTAGTTCAATAGATAATCATGGGTACAAATAATCTATGAACTAAGTCTGTTCATTAAATTAATACAGTATAATGTTTATGCATGCAGGTGGTGCTGAGGACATAAACCCTTATTTTTATAGGAAACGGAGGTCCTTTCCTATCCTTACTATTCCTACAGGTGGGACTAAAGACTTAACAAATGATTTAAAATATTTCCTATCATTGTGATAATAGCTCTATAGAAATTAATAATTTCCATGGATAAATATATGACCATATTGGACTGCATTGTGTAGGCAATGTAGGGATTAAAGCCATTGCCACTTGACTAGTTCAGGATACTCTGAGAATTGAAATTGATACCAATTGGTAATTGCCTAGCTCAGGGGGAGAAATCAGCTTACTCAAGTTGCAAAATTAAGACTTACATGTTTATGACTTAGGGTAAATATGTATGTTACATTTAAAATTTCACAGAAACATTTACATATGTATTAGTAAAATAAGCTTAATATCAGCATTTTGAGTCATAAATATATGAAACTCTAATGAATTTAATATATATATTTAATATTTAATTTAATATATTTTTACTAAAAATCAACTTCTAAACCTAATGTTTTCCTAGAAGTGTCTTATTTTTGTGGGTTACAATATCCATGCAAAATTCATGATAGGAAATAACCTGTCATTTCTCAGAAGTTGACAAAATAAACCAACCTTGAAAACCAGAGGGTTTGCTATTCGGTTACACAAAGCACTATATCAACAAGAAGCAAGCATTGATTTTCCACATAATAAAGACAATTATAATCTACGTCAGGATAGAATGTGTAGAGACACTTTGTAAAAAAGTGTGTTCTTGCATATTGCATTTAATGCAGGAATGAGGAAGCATGAGTTTTAGTGATGTTTGTTTGAATAACTCACCTTCTCCCTTGCTCAGTATGAATTAACTTTGATATTCATTCTAAAAATCATGGAAAATTCTCTCTCTCTCTCTGTCTCTGTCTCTGTCTCTCTCTCTCTCTCTCTCTCTCTCTCTCTCTCTCTCTCTCTCTCTTTCTTAAACTCCAAATTTTATTACCCTCCTGGTCGAACCTCCAACCCTCCGACTGTTCCACATCCCAAGTTCTTAAATTTTTAGAACACAAAGCATACAACCATTTCCATATATATGGACATACATGGTCTTCATTAGGATATCAGAATGGGTTATATCATATAGTTAAAATTTCCGTATGATATGTGATTGTGTATCACCCATAAAAGTGTGAAAACTTTAAAAAGTCACTGTTGTTATCGGAAACTCAACAGCAGACCCCTGGGTCTACAGAGGTAGAGGATTAATTAATTACATCTTTAAGCAGGGATACTGTGTATGATATCATAGGGGTGCTGAGGCACGAAGTCTGGACTGCACAGATATGCAGCAGTCAGCATTTGTGAGTAAAGTAAGCTGGGTGTGTAGGATATAAACTTGTACATAACAGTACCTGTAAGTATTCAGTAGGTAACATATACACATCAAAGCAGTATTTCTTTTGTCCCCTATAGTCTATTTAGATTTCAGCAAAGATACTCTTGAATACTGGTAGCTTCTAAGGAGCAGCTTGAGGCTCAGAAAAAAGCAAGGATCGATGCTGTTCATTTGAACAGCCTATTCCAGAGTTTATCTTCAATATGTACCAACACTGATATCATTCATGGAGAAATAATTTTACCATCAATGAGCCTAAGTTTATATCAGAATCAAATAGAAATTTTCTAAATCACAATGTTTTCAGAGTATTTTTTTGGGCGGGGGGAAGTCATATGTATCTATGGAAATAAAATTTGGATTTCTAATTGTGATTTGTATATTTCACTATTATTCAATATTTGATCAATTTGAGACTGCTGTAGAATGTACCTCCTTTAGAAATACACATGTACTATAATTCTGTATCTGACCAGTGTTTGTAGGGAAATGACTTTGTGCTTACTCTTCATGAACTGATATTATAAAAATAGGTTTGTGGCTTCAACATGACAATTATTTTATTTTATTTTTCTTTATTTCATACAGAACTTTTATCTTACTTTTCTTTCTACCAACTCCTAATCTTAATCCTACCTACTTCTCTATGCACTCTACTTCATGTTTGCTGTTTCTTCTGTTTTTGACTCTTTCTGTCTCTTTGTTCCTGTCTCTGTCATCTCTGTCTCTGCATATCTCTCTGTCTCTGTCTCTCTCCCCTCTCTGAAACTATAAAACCACAACAGAAATGAAAAGAAACCAAAAGTAAAAAGGCACAAAAGACAAAGCAAAATACTCTCAAACATAAACATAAAGTAGGTTTTGCATTAGCCGACTCCCCCTGGACACGTACCCCCTCATTAGTGTGGTTGCTATAACTAGTGACATAATGAGTTTCCCTCCACTGAGAAGAATGAATCTTGACTTTGCCAGTTTGTGTCAATTGTGAGAGCTTTTGTTTAGGATTGGATCTCATATCCATTTCCATCTCTTAGTGTTGGCACCTCTTCCGGATGAACTTGTGAAGGACATGTACATGCTGTCACAGTCCCTGTGAAAGGACTCTACACCATATTGCACAGACATATGCTCATTTATGATCATTGCTGCTTTATTCATAATAGCCAAAACTGGAAGCAGATAAGACATCTGTAAACTGATGAATAGACAATAAAATATGGTAGATTTACAAGATAGAATATTATTCAGCTGTTAAAAATAAAAAATTTAAACAGAATTGGTATGTATTAAATCAACTCTGAAATGAATCGATACTATATTAAAGAATAAATTCTTATTAAAATATAGAATTTTGATTAAATATAAAGTGAATTATTATAAAAATCTGTAATTTGAACATCAGTAATATAATAAGTGATCAAAGAGAAATACTGAATACCCTGTGAATAATTTATCAGAGAATATTTTCTTCTCAGATTTCATGATGGAATGTACTATGGGCTTCTCATTTCAAAACTACTGTGTGATAAATGTCACCTTCCGTACATCTTGAAGATGAAATTTTATGCAACATGTTTATTAGGAACAACAAGAGATTTCTATGCTATGGTTGATAGTCACTGCTCGATTTTAAACAGCTTGTTTCCTAATTGCAGTACTTATATGTCAAAAATCAAAGAATGAAATGGTAACAGGATATTTGGGCTTGTTAGACTGGTTTATTTGAAATTTATTCAAAATAATATACTTAAATATATTTAATTAATCTGAGCAAGGTAAATATTCAGGGGCTTAAGAAATAACTCATCCATTGTAGTACCTGATTCAAAACTATGGGGATCTATTTCTGATATCCAGAATCACAATAAAAATGTCTGCTGTTGCAAGACTGTAATGCCAGTATTGGCAAGCAAAGATAGTGTGGTGTCTGAGGCTTGTTAGCCATCTAGACTAGCCTAACTGAAGAACTGCACATCAACGAGAGACCCTGTGTTTAGAAAGATAATTGATGTTACAGAAAATGACACCAAAAAATAACCAAAAATCTACCCTGCCTCTGATCATTTTTGGAAAGTGTAATATTTTATGTCACTGTATTATACAATTAGGTTTAATAATGATGATTGTTGGTTGCAGGGGTTACTTGCTGAATTGACAGTCAAAAAACTTCTATTATAAGTTTTAATTCTTGAAAAACTTGATCCTTTATCAAGTCCTACTTTTTAAGTCAAAAACTTGACATTTCTGCTATTAATTTTCTACTTATACTTGTCTGTACCATTAAGATTTTATTACTGGTTCTACTTTTATATGATTCATTCACATTAAGATTTTAGGTAAACTAAAAAAACATTATGTGAAAATTTTCCCTTTTAATTAAAAAAAAACAGAAATGATGATTTTTAAGTACAGCTAAAGAAAATGGGGTGGGGTCAGAAAATCCAACATTAGCTCCCTTAAAAGGAGACTTTACCCTCAGAACTGGTTAGGTGGGTACTATTTTGTAACAGAAATTTCATACTGAAAGATTTATTCCACTTATGTGCTGTGTGTGGGTGTGTGCACATTAGTGCATTTGCCTATGAGGAACAGAGATGTGGAATTCCCAGATCCAGCTTCAAGAGAGGTTGGAGTTGTAAGGGTTGTGAGTTCTCTAGCTTGGGAGCTAGTAAATCATATTCTGGTACTCTGAAAGAATCATGTACTCTACTAGAGCTAGGCCATCTTGGCAGTCCTTGAAATGTCAGTTTAAAATTCCTCATAGGCAATTAATACCCGTCTACCAAAAACATAATAGAAAAATATGTTTAATGCCTAATTTAGAAATTAGACAATGTATCTATTTAGAAATTTAAAATATAACAAATTTAAAATACTTTGTAAACTCCTAAATGCTATTGTGACAATATTTTTTACTATCTGTAACAAATCTGCTCTATTTTAAACCATTTTTTTTCTCTTCAATTTTAATTAATCTTCTGTCATGTTTCTTGGGCAAGGTTTATTTTAAATAGCCATGAAGTGCCACAAGTAAAAGTCTCTTTCAAAAACTTAGAGTGGAATTGAGAAGATAGAAAACAGAAAAGAAAGCCTCGAAGTATGAGTTATATATGTGGACTGCCAACGGGTGGAATAGGTAATATATTCTGTTAAAAAAGGAGTTTGAGGTCATGATGAATTTTAAATGTGCCATTTCCACTAATTTAAAATATTTTTATCATAATGAACAAAGTAAGGACAGTAGCTCATCAAAAATGCCATTTATAACCATGTACCCCGTCCTTCTATAAGCAAATCCTCTTGGGGATAGGATTGCTTTATAAATGTCCAATAAGAAGCTATATGCATGGTGAAGTCAGTAACCAAATGTTAAAAGTAGAGACCAGATATATCAGACAATGTTTACTATTCTAAGGATCACTAGTTAAAATGTTAAATACCTATGTTTTACACATTTGCAATGGGAAGAATCTTAGGTTCTGAAACTGTCCAAATAGCTAAAATGTATATATGAAATAAAGAATTAGTGTCTTAGATTTCTTGAACAAAAAGTAAGACTACCTAGTATCTCTCCAAAGCAGGAAAGGGACAAGGTGAGAACAGCAATCCACTACTTCCACCTTCTTTATTTTAGTGCTAGCAATCAAAATATTTTTAATTTGGCCACCTGTTTTATTACAAACAAACAAATATAAATACACATCCACACTGTCCAAATTACCAAGGCCTTTTATTTTAGAGCTGCAAGTGAAGTATTTCTTAATTGTGTGAAAGAATTCTTAAATGTCTTTAAACGTGTCCAAACAATGAAAAAATAATGGCACTAGGAATATTTTTAAAAATCAGCTGTTAAGATTAATCAGTGGCCATTATGCTGCTTTCTCCCTCAGATACCAAAGTCTGAGCATCTGAAGCTGCCTGTCTTATTGTGTTGGGAGGTGTTCGCTGATATGGCCACTTTTAGTCTGCTACTTTATGTGCTATGTGATTAGTTATCTGAGTTATTAAAATCTGCATCTCATTTTGTATGCCAGTGACTCTGCAAAGAAACCCTGCACATAATGCTTTAAGGCAAACAAAGCAAAGAATAAAAATTCTACATCAAACTCTGCTGTCCTAAGTACTTATGCATAAAGCACAGTGGGTATTCGTTGGACTTAAAATTATGTAGTTCATTTAATACCAAGAGAAAGTCAAATGTTCTCTCCTCTTAAAATATATTTGAGATAATGCATATCGTATGACCTGAAGTTTACAGGCAGAAAACATTTTACATTGGTTTCTTATTCAAATGTTAGAGATTTTTCACAAGCAATTTATGTAGGTACAAGCTTCTTAAAATGTCCTTTGGGCACATCTGTCTTCCCAATTTCATCAATTCAGCTGAATATAATACCCGTGTCCCCAGGTAAAAGTCATGATGCAATGCTATCAGACAGTTGGTGTACTTTGCGCAGTGTGGGTGTGAGAGCTAATTTTGTCCTTAGATTCTGGAGCTTCATTAACAGTCTTAACACATTCACTGAAGCTTTCGAAACCTCCCGGGCTGTAACACTTACACTACTGCAGAGCTCAGAGCTCGGGAGAAAGAAAAATAAAACGCATCCTTGTTAGAAAGAACGTTTCCCTGATTGGCAGCCTATGCCGTTCCAGTGTTCGCTTCCGGATCTGAGTTCTAAAATGTCATCCGATGGAAGCCTTTGGGCAATGCAATTGCTGCCATAAAAAATGTATTTTTACATGTATACAAACATACAGACGTTCTTTCCAGAAATCAGTGAATAAGAGACAGGGGTAGGTTTGATTTTCGAATTGCCCACAGCTACTAAAGAACTAGGTGGCCTTTCCCTTTTCACTTCATTTTATAAACCTCTAAGTTCTACCTGACTCATTATTGCACTTAACTTGACATATTCCAGTGTTTAGTTTTAACACAAAGCTATATGGTTTTGAATGAAAACATTTATCACAGACACGCCTGGTATTACACATGTGTTCTCTGAGCTGCAGAGACCAAGGGAGGAATTCAAGACTCTTTTGGTCTGCTCGGTAAAATCTTTTATTAATATTTAAATTATAAAGATGTTAAGGATGTAGTTCCAAGTCGAACACTTTGCTAGCAAGCACAAGACTCTGGGATGAATTGTTGGTGGCTGTGCAGGGATGGAGTGGACAGAAACCATGGTTTTACATCTAATCTTTAAATCTAATTTCTATATTGACATTTTATGATATAGATTCTAAAACAGATGATTGTTTTCTTATAAGTTAGCACATGCTTTTCAAGATGTATATGTATAAACATAGTGAAATAATATTATTGAAGTCATCGGTACCTATGTCAATCTCTTCAAACATGTTCTTAAAGCATCTCATAAACATAGCTAAAACAAAATCCAATCCCCCAAATCTAACCTTGGGGTGGCATGTCTGAAAACCTTGTGGGATGATTAATGGGCAGGTATATAAGCGAAAATTAAAACTATAAATATCTCAACAATAAAATTATCCATCATGCACATAATGATTTAAAATACTACATATTTTGAATGATTTTATTGTTTTCTTAGAAAACGCATTAAAATGCAAATCATATGCAGCAATTTTAAAATTATTCCTTTTTTATATTATCATATAATTACATCATTTCCTCGATCCTTTTTATCCATACTCCCCCCATCTTTCCCTTCTTACTCTCTCTCAGATGTATGACCTCTTTTTTTCTTAATTGCTGTTACTTATAGAGATTGAATCATTTGGATGAACAACTTTGGGAAAGTAGGAAAAAGTTGGGCAGGTTTGGCAATAGTGTGAAATTCTGAGAAACAGAATAGGAAGGAACAAATATTAGAAAAATGTGTGATGCAATTTTGAGTAAAACTGTAGTTAAAATAACGTGAAAGAAAAAAACCACACCATTTTCAACCTCAACACAATGTAATGACACTTGAATGACCAGGATAAATAATGAATAGAGCAAGTAGCTCCATTCATGTTGAGCTATACAACTTCTAGCTAAATAACTCAACTGCGTGTGTGACAATGACACATAATAAAATATACTATTCAGTCAGAAGATAGCACCACACCTGATAGTCTAGAGAAACATTTAAGTAACCACTGAAATAAAATGAGCAAAAGATTTCTTAAAACATTCATTTATAAAAGGATATTCATATAAAATCTATATATTAAAGAAGCACATATAACCCTCATTTTGCTCAAGTTTAAGCAGAAGTGTTCAAATTGAACTATTTAGAAGGTCATTTTCTATAAAGCACCAGCTTACTCTAAATGTATGATAATAGCACTGTGATCCCAGCCCTGCAGGCTATTGTGTAGCACACCTGTGACTTGTAATTTTCCATGGTATTCTGCAGACACCATGTTTGATATAAAGTGTATTAAACTCACACAAAAAATATTTAAATAGAAAGACTCATATAATATACTAGAAAGCAACTAAACAAAACCTCAAAGTTCTACAGTAATGAGCTTCTATCCTTTTCTATTTGAAAATGAGAATAATTAATTCACTGTCATTAACACTTTACATATATGCATGGTACATAGTTATTCATGCAGACGTATAAATGCATAAATACGTATGCATTTAAACAACAGCAAATGGGTCATAATGGAAAATTTAAGATTAAGAAACTTTCAATATTTATCTATCTATTTATGAAGATGTTATTCATGTTTAAAAAGTACTTGCTTTCCACTGATTTGGTAGATAAGGTAGAAGACGTTTACTTTAGGTTCTTTCAGTCAGAGGACTGCTGCTTAGTAAAGGGAACAACATAATGAGTATTTGTTCTTCTCACTTTTAAACCTTATGCTATCTGAACTATAGCTCCCATAGGCTTCTGGAACAGTCATAAATCAATAGCACAGACCAGACAGGAAGCGGTGAGGCAGATGCTCTCTATTTTGTAATCCTCCAATCACCACAGCACCTTCTCCTAAACTTGAATGTAGTAGAAACTAGAATGAGAGCTGGTAGCATTGCGCTCTAATAGAGAAAACACTACAAGAGAAACTCGTAGATAAGTGTATTTCAAGTCAAATATTGACATACCTTGAATTGTATCGCATTATGTAAATCTCTCTTAGACACCATTATTGAGCTTCCCAGTATACAACATGCTAATAATCACATACATTAACTCCACAAAACAGAAACCAGCTTAAGAGTTTTGCTTTATTTTGAAACCAGAATTATGCATATAATTGACATAGCTATGTGGTAGCATCTGCTGTAAAAGAATGACATAAAGCAATAAATCCTAGAAGTTATAATTAGATTACATTTGTTTCTGGCCTATTTATATACTCATTCTTAACTTCTACATAATTTAATTCTTCTCTTAGAAATGCAGTTTATAAATGGCATATATATATATATATATATATATATATATATATATATATATATATTTCTATAAAGCAATATAAAATCCTATGTTCTCCCCAAGTTCTTTTTAAAGTGATTTTTCTTTGTTTCTTTAGATACAAAAATAGTCAAGGGAAGTGGGAATAGATTTAAAATGAGTAAATGATGCATGAAAATTATAATAGTGTGCCAAAGAAATAGTACAATATTACACTAGAGTTTGGGTGGATAAAATTGAAACAATCTTCTCAATTTTCATGAATGTAGACTTTTACTGTGGGATAATTTAAAAAATATTAATATATCATTGATACACTAACAGTTTACATACAAAACTAATCCTGAATTTGAAATAAGGTGTTTAGTCTGAAATGTCTTTTTTAGACACATGTTTTATCAAAGAGCATATATTATTATAAATCGTTTTCAACAGAAACTAACCAATGTTTTTTTTTTAATTTGAACACAATCCTATTCAATCAAGTTAAAAAATTATTTTTACATATGCATACTTACCTGGTTGTGTGACTCTTAGCTAAATGCTGCTATGTTTGATTTGTTTCACATGTTCAACTTAAACATATGTTTAGATGAGGGAATTCAATAGGGTGTAGGGAAGTCATGTGTTTTCACAGGTATGTATTCCATTTGGGAAAGTAGTTTCTTATCGCAAAGAGAAACAAATAAGTTGTTTCATTGAAAACTGTGTAATACAAAGAGGACATATAGGAACTTAAAGGGATTCGATAACAGTGGTGTGTAAGCAGGCAAGCCGATGACTATCTGAGTATGGTGGGAGTGGAGAAAGCAGTGAAAAATTCCAGAAGAAATGACCACTCAAAGATCAGAAAAGAAGACAAGTATGATCAGTTCTTGTTTAGCCTTCACCAGAGAAGCTTTCTCCTGTATATGGGAACAAATACAGAGACTCACAGCTAGACACTATACAGAGAGAGAAAGACTTTGGAACACTTATCCCTAAAAGGGATGTCTCCACCAAACCTCTTCCTCCAGAGCTCAGGGAACACCACTGAAGAGGAAGTTGACAGAAAAAGAGGCAGAGCGGATGAAAGAATTCAAGAAAACAAGACCATCTAAATCAAAATGTGCTAAGTTTAATGAACTCTGAGACTGAAGCAACATGCACAGGGCCAAAATATCCTACTAAAATCATGTCTACATGTATGTATACATAGAAAATTTGAAGGACTCTCTCTATAAATAAATAAACGAACAACATTTGTAGTATCCTTCTCAATGAAGTTATTTCTTAGGACATTCTTAATTTAGGGAATTATGAATTATGGTTTACAAATTGAACATTGAATTCAAGTTAAGCTATTCTTTAAAAGTTGACTACTAAAGTATCATCTGTATCTAGAAAGTCATAAACATATATGATTCATTATGTCTTTGAAGAGTTTTTTCCAAGTGAATATTATATTTACTACTGCTTATTATTATTGAACAATTTAACTACACATTCCAGTAACTCCAAGATTTTAAAATACTAAACTACATTTGATCCTACTTTAGTAGTAGTTACAGTAAACAAATTTTATACAAATTCTCATACTAACCTTTAATTACTCCCATCACAATGCTTCTTTTTTTTATTGGATATTTTATTTATTTACATTTCAGATGCATTCCCCTTTCCCATTTCCCCTCCCTAGAAACCCCCATCCCATCTTCCCTCTTCTTTTGTGCTTTTCTACCATTTTAATTACATGAAAGTACTAAGGTCAGTTCTAGGTTGAGGAACTAGGAACACAATAGATGCAAATAATCAAGGAACAAGCAAGACAATGAACACAAATAGTCAAAAAAAAAATCCAAGCAAGGCAATAAATAAAATTCTGTGAATACTCCTGTGATCACTGTTTCTAAGGGCTTATGAGAATGACCAAAGTATCTGAACCAACTTCCCTGTCTTAGCCCAAAGTAATTTTCATGTCTGAAGCTTACTTTCTTTTTCTAGCCTAAAATTTAGATTCCTGCCTGAAATTACTTCTTTGTTCTAGCTTAATATTTAGATTCCTATCTGAAATTACTCCTTTGTTCTAGCCTAATGTCAGATTCCTTCCTGAAGCTCACCTCCCTGTCCTTAGTTAATTACATATTCTGGCCAAACTGCCCATTTCCTTGTCCTTGGCTCATGTCAAGTAGCCAAGTAGCCCCAAAAGTTCTTTGCCTCTTCCTCTTTTTTTATTTCATAAACAAGACTGAGCATGGTAAGGCTCTTTTAATTGTCAAGTTAAGATTACTTTTGTTTCTTCTACATTATTTAATGTAACTTGCATTGATCGTACACTTTCTAATAGTGTTTGTGTGTTGAAATCTGGCATGTCAGCTCTGGAGGTCTATCCACCAGCTTTTGATTTATTGCCCTGAGTAGAACAGAACCTTGGTCTTCTGAAAAAAGATTGCAAGTACTGGAAGAAGTGAGTCAGGCTTTAAGCAGAAGCATGAGGATAGTGGCCTTGATTATTGCTGGTATAAGAGCTTTAATTACATTAATTGCTAGCACCACTGCTTCTGCAATTGCTTTGACACAATATATACCCTGGATTTACCATTTTCTTGGTATATAATTTGTTAAACTTATTTTACTTCTCTTGTTCCTGATCTGTAAAATGTGATGTTTTATTGCCTTTATGACAGGACTGAATGGGTTAATAAAAGCAGATTATTCTGAACATTAGAACTAAGTGGTTATTATAACTTTGATATGGGGTTCGAAAATAATTTCTAGAAGTTGCTTGTTTTTGTATCCTGGGTACCTCTACCTTTCAAAGACCAATTTTATTCTGTGCATAATTAGTTAAACTTCAGACAATAATTAGAGAAAGAAAGAAAACAAGTCACATATTGTAGTGAAATTATAGCTTCTTTGTGAGTAAATTGTACAGGAATAAGGGGTGGGGATGTTGGCAGTCAACAAATCAATTTAGACTATGTCCAGAGTTAACCGAGATCATACACAATAAGGAAGGTTCATGTTGGGGCTCGACTGGCTGTCTACACTTACAAATTAATGAGATAATTGGTATTTCTTATCTTAACAGTTTATTGTTAGCTTAGAATCAAGTCCTAGACTCAAGTGCCACACAGTATTTAAAACCTAAAGTGAGTTTGAAACAAAATGTGCAGTAGCTTTCCGTTTCATTAACCCATTGACATTCCTGTCAGTAACCTCATTTAAAAAAGAAATTCCATAGAGATTTGGTATAATTAAAAAGAAGTGCACTTTATGTGCTTTCCCCTTTGTAATTAGGAACACAGAGACAGCATGCTGTAATTTAAATGGAAGCTGAGTTACACCTATTGTCTTAACACTCTTAAGTAATGTGTAAACATAAAAATATACTATTAATACAATCTTTGTTTGCTGGTAAAAATGAAAAGCAGTTTCAGGATATGAAGCAAATACTCCAGAGAATTTTTAAAAATTCATGAAAAGTTTCAGCATTAACAGGTGCTTGCCAAAATGTAAGTGGGATATAACCACTGTATATAAAATCAAATGTGGCATTTTTATTAACAAAAATAAATGGTCTATACACAACAGCCAGCCCATAAACACAATATAGACTCAACCTGTTTGATTTAGAAATATATCAATATTTACAAATACATAGATTCCTTCAATGGCAATAAAAATTTAAAAGAAGGTCCTTGAAGAAGAATAAACACAGGGAGAAAAGAGAAGAGAAAAAATACAATTTCAAAATAAGCAAGCAAAGTTTGGTCTGTATTCACGTCACAATGTTCCAGTAAATGAGGAGGTTTGTTTAAATATTGAATGTAGGTTTTGGAATGAAACAAGATATGATACAGAAAACAGTGACGGTCAAGTTTAGCAATTTAATCTCTCTCTGAGAAATTAAGCATAGTGGAAAAGAATCAAATATAAAGCAGAATCTCAGAGGAAATAAAACTCACTCTAATTATGCATCTTCAAAGAAAATACACCTACATGGCTACAGTCACATTTGCATTAGAAGCTTATCTTTAAATCTTCTACATCTGTATATACATCAGGTACAGACTGGCTCACTTCTCATTCTCATCATTCAATTACTTACAATAGGCATGGACTTGATTATATCACAAATTCTGTAGACGGATCTTATAAGCCAAGCATAAAAATACATTTCATTAATTTTAAAATATTAATCCAATTTATCCAAAATACTTATAATATTTTTACCAAGTTTAAAAGCACTTGTACTTTTTTCACACATCTTCGTGAGGTGTTCCATACAGCACAACCAAAAACAAAGCAAACTAATGCAAAGCAGACATGAAAAAAGACAGGAATAGAAAAACATTTCATAAGCTGAAAATAGTAATGGTTACTAACTGTCTTGCACAGAAGGCATTGACTTCTACTTGTAACCCAGCCTATGCTTCTCAATAAGTTTGCTTTTCCTGCAGTGTCTAATTTTCATGTGCTTTTCCAAGGTGGAAAGCAAAACCATTTTAGAGGGAAAAAAACAGAATTTTAAGTTTGTGTGCTTTGTCAAGAATGCATGACTTCTAAGTACGTGACCTAAGATTTAAAGACTGTTACTAATTAACTTTGTAATTTTTCATATTATACGAATGCAATTTTATTAAAGGATCTAAAAGAAACCCTTTAGACAGGTCACAGGATTATTGATCTTGAAATAGTTCTGAAGTTTCCAATGTTTAACGATGGTCAATATCCGAAAGATTGAGGCTCTTATGCATAGTTTACTAGACAATCTGCCTTGTGATTTTTTTATTGATATTCTGTTGTTGTTGTTATAGCACATTAATGAATGCTAGGTTTGCAGGAATGCACCACCTTGAATGGTTTATGAGGCTTTGGGGGATGAAGCATACAATTGTAGTATGAAAAATCAAAGTTTCAGATTGATAGGCAAGTAATTTACCAACTGAGCTGTAATCCACTCTGGAGCCTTAGCTTTCATCTCTCTATTTTAGTATACTATCATTGTTAAGTAAATAACTTCTAGATGAAGATAAAAGTTAAACAATGTGGAACATAAAATGCAGGCATCGAAAATAATATATACAATATATATTATGTATATAACATAAAATAATATATATAAATAATATATATATATATATATATATATATATATATATATATATATATATTCCCATGATTCATATCCAGATCTTCCATTTTCTATTCAAATAGAAATGGTATTGTTTTGTGGGATAATCAGGTTATCAGTTTATCCAATGGTTTGTAAAGGACATATTAGACAAAATCGTTTTGTATAAGTAACTTACAGTTTTGAATTTCTCTAAGGGTTAGAAGGGAAATAATGCAATAATTATTTGCAGCACTGATTTAATTACTCCTTGTTGATTTAATTACATTTATGCTTAATTTTTTTCTTTAGTACTCTGCCACCTTTTCCACTGAAAGAAAGATTACATTATGTCTGAATTTATCTAATTACATTCTATATTCTCATTACACAAAATATGTAAGTAATAAATAATGAATTTCAACAATTCTATTCAAACCATATATTGTACAATGAGGCTTTTAAGGATATATTTGCATTTTTCTGAACTATTTCATCAGAACAAATTTCTGAGGACATCAAAATGCCTATATGAAATAATGACCGAACTATAAGTTGTGAAATCATAAAATGATGTGTACGCTGATTTATTTAATCATAATTTAACACAGAAAATATACCCCATCTCTTGCTTGAAACCCATTACTATAAAAAATAATATATATTTAGACAGAAAGATGTCAAGAGTATTCTAATTAGTAGAAATTAATTGATTTAGATTTTTACCAACAAAATGATGTATTTGAAGATAGAACTAAAGTGTTTTCTAGTTTTACAGAAAGTTTAAAAATATTTTTATTAGATGAATATTTAGTAAATGCTGAATACAAGTAAGTGTTTATATTTGATAACAGTTCTGGTCTTTAGCCTGTTAGAGTTATCTCTTAATAAGAAACTGTATTATCAACAACCATGATGATAATTTTCTTTATAAACATACTTGAAAAACCTCGCTGTTTAATTTTATATTCTATTTTCACATATTACTTTATAAACTTCATGTTTATATCAATATTATGGGAGATTATCCTTTTTCTGCTAAGTACTATATTACAAATATTGTCATCAATTTACTAAGTATACTATTATGTTATTTTTATTTTCATTGTCACAAAAGCTTAGTAAATTAAAAAGTTTCCTTCATTAATATTGCTTTTGTTTGAGACAGGATCTCTCTAGTATGTGACTTTGGCTGTCCAAGGACTTACTATTTAGACCTGTCTGGCCTAGAACTCAGAGAGACCCATCTGCATCTGTCTTCCAAGTACTTGAGTTAAATGTATGTGTCACCATGCATAACCTGAATTGAAGATTTTTAAAAACTATCCTATATTATAGTTTCTTCTTGAAAGTCCCAGTTCTCTTGAAAAGTATGATGATTTCTTCTAGATTATACCCTTCATTCTGTTTTGTTTTAAATGGATACAGTCCTCACTAAAACTGTCTGCTAATGCATTGTACATCTATTCAGCATAGCTTTGAGATACACATATTATATGCATCATTATAAATGCTCTCACTGAAGGGGTCTCAGCAGAGTTACAACATTTGCAATTGAGAATTGTACCAAAAGGCACAGTTAGGTGTTTTCATTTAATAGAATGTTTGCACATTGATGGAAAAATAGCACTACCTTGTCTGAATCATTAAAGGCACAACTTCAACCCATGAGCAGGCATTTTATTTTTCAACCCTTTTCATTAAATGAATTTAAATTTGTTACTACTATTTTAATGCACAGGAATAACATATGCAACATCCTTACATTTGTAGAAAGGGATGATGCAAATTATGATTGTACTATAAGTATGTAGCTGAACATATAATATTTATGGAAGGACAGTCATGTTTGATTTTAAATTATCATGAATATTAACAAATGCAATATTAAAAAGTAATAAACTTATTGAAGTTAACTGAAAGCAAAAATATAATATTAACATATGATTATATAAACCACAATCATAGCATAATACTACAGAAAATAATTTTCAATATACATAATATTTAATTTGTTTTGTTTGTAAGCAAATTATTTGACATATGCACATTAAAATATATCTTATTATTTTATTAGAACCTGCAAAATACATACATAACTATATGTATATGCATGTGTGTGTGTGTGTGTGTCTGTGTGTGTGTGTGTGTGTGTGTGTGTGTGTGTGTAGTCAACATTGGAGAAGTTTAAAACTTTTAACTCTTATTGATTCAATAATCTGGAAATATACAACAAAAACAGAAATAACAATAGTTTATTTTTTAATAATGTCCTGTTAAATGTACATTTTAGCCGGGTGGTGGTGGCACATGCCTTTAATCCCAGCACTTGGGAGGCAGAGGCAGGCGGATTTCTGATTTCAAGGCCAGCCTCATCTACCAAGTGAGTTCCAGGACAGCCAGGGCTACACGGAGAAACCCTGTCTTGAAAAACCAAAAAAAAAAAGGACATTTTAAATAATAGTATATTGAAAAGTTCAATTGTATTTGCTGCAAATTTCTATAAAAATATATGCTGAGAATATTAAGATGCCAGAGGTTATATATTTTTATGTAGGAGAGAAATATTTTTGATAGGCTTTAGTTTATATGATGATGTTGAAATTTTTAAATGGTAAATATTTTTTTCTGAAATTTTAAATGAAAATGTTAATATGTATGTTACTTATTCATATTTCAAGTTCATTTTCACATACAAACTCCCAGATTTCACATACTTCATAATGTGAGGACAGGTTAGATTACAGGCTTTGTTTAGGTGCGGACACTTTACTTTTATATAGGACTTACTTGAATATGGTTTCTTTTCCTCCACTGAGAGCCATCAACTCAATGAGATTTATAGACAGAATAACAAAAAAGGTGTATAGCTGTGCCTAATAGGCCTTCCCTTAGGCTTCACAGTCTGGTATTTTCCTGGTGTGCCACACTAACCTGATTATTCATGATTTTTACATAATTAGAGTAATCTTTTAGACGTCAGCTACACTACGCAAAACCTGCAGTCAATCAACGATACTCAGAAATTTGGGGACTTTTGTTGGCATGTTTATTTTTTGTTTTTCCTTGTTAAAGACTGCAATTTTACCGTAAAGGTGTCCATTAAAGTAACTATTGTTTAAAATGTTTTTTTGAGAATTTCATGTTCTCCCTTCAGTTTGGTTTTTATCTTGTTATAGAACTTATGTTAGACAATTTAGATTTACTTCATTGGTGATATGTACTCTGTTTTAGGGCAACAATTATATTTCTACTGCTCAGAAAGTAGGTATTTGCATATGCTTCTTTTCCCTAAAAGTCTTGCATTGTTTTATTTTTTTTTAACAAGGATTAATGCAGAGTAATGTGAGAAATGATGAAGTTGCAGCCATGTCTGGGAGTACATGCCTGTAACCTCAGCAGTAAGAATATGAGACAGGAGACTTGTGGGAAATTTAGGCCATTCTGAGATACTCTTTAACTATATGCTTCAAGCCACTCCCCCTTCCATGGCAAACCATTTACAGTGCAAAGTGAGCAAATGGGTATTATATCTGCCTTATAGGGCTTCCCTTATTTAAAATAGAATCCCCCCAATTATTTAGTTTAAAGGTGTTCCAGTAAGCCTGGTATTAAATAGCACGCATTTGCATAACATTTAAGAACTGTCGTCTTTTTATTCTTTGAATTTTAATTCTTGTATATAGATTTTTATACAAGAACTCCATTGGACCACTCTGCTATTCTTTGCGCTACCCTTTATAAACATACTGCTTTACTTTTCACCTGTTTATGCTGTCACTCTAACACGATTCTTTTTATTGCAAATTTCCTTGGCAATACCAGAAAATCAACAACAGCACCTTTCTTAAGCTGTAGTAGATGTTTTCTCCTTTTCTAAATTAGTTTTCCAAACTTGAATATACATTAATTAGAAGTGTGTTATTTCACCGTATATTCAAATAGACTCAAACATTTTTCATGTAATTGACATTTAAAAATATGTTTTGTTATATTGTCAGGTAACTTAAGGTAAAAATTTCTCCTATTCTTAGCGACATCATAAAAATGATGTGTTGGGGCTCTGCACTTTTCTTCCCACCACAAACAAACACATGCTAATTAAAGAGTAACACACGAGTCAATTCATTTTATGAGCAATCTATAAGTCAGCTGAAAGGGTTCTGGCAATAGTAAATCCCAACATACTGAAGCTATTAGGAAAAGAAGCACATACTTGTACCATAATCCCTCCTCTCCACTCAGAACAATGCAACCAAAAAGAAGCCTCAAACATCTATATTTCATTTGAAGACTTAAGGAGCTGGGCAACACATGCATCATCTTGTCAAAAAAAGACTGGATCCCATCATCATGGCTGAGGAAGGTGTTAGAACATGGTGTAGAGAAACATCTTAGGTACCACCCAGTATAGAGTTGATTAAAATTTACCACTAAGCAGAACTATGCAGATCAAGTGATAGATAATCCTCATCTCAATGCATCTCATTGAGAACACTGGACCATGTATTCCATGTTTGCATGGTTAATGTGTTCCCAAAGAACTATTTCTATATAACCAAACCTAAAGTACTAGTCTGTCAAAGCACATTCTAGTTATCAATTTCCCAAAGCATGAGTCAAGAGGTTGTTTCATCTAGCATTCAACTTAAAAAAAAAAAAAAAAAAAAAAAAACTTTTTCAAACAGTTCAACTCAGATTAAAAGGAAGTATTTCTCAAATGATAACTTCCATGTTCACGGTAAAAGTGTTGGGAAACACCCGTGTTTGATGTTCCAAAGACAATATAATCTCATCTGACTAAGAATAGTAGGAGGTTCCAGCAAACTGCACTTTCCTGGAGGACACAGAATCCAAAATAACTGAGTATTATTCCTACAAAAGTTTCAGAAACATTATAATCTCTCAGAAATTTATAAACCATCTTCTTCTATAAAAGGAGAATCTATGAAGATAAAGGAAGTAACAGATGTATATGATGTGGTAGTATCAGCATGAGATGATAATGAAGAAAGAGAAAAATATTGCCCACAGTGAGGAAGAAAATCCTCAGAGAACGTTCCTAAAGAAATAGAAAAATAAAAGCGGGGGACCCTCTAGAATGCACGAGAGATCTGGGAGGAAAGAGATGCTCAAGACTCAGAAGGGGGAACCTTTGATGAAATGCTCAACAGTGGGGAGAGGGAACTTAGAGTCCACCGCTAGGAGAAAGACAGGGCATCAAGTAGAAGGATGGATTTGCCATCACACAGTCAAAAACTCTGACCCAGATTTGTCCCTGGGAAGAGAGGGTGCTCAATAGCTTCTAGATCCAATATAAGAAAGATTGCCTATGTTAAAAGTCATTAGATGATGTCTAATTTAAGGTGGTAAAATATGAAGTAAACTTAATGACCTAAAAGAGACAGTAATTCAGGACAATTTATCACTCAAGAGAGTCTCAGTGGGAAGATAGACCTGAAAAGAATAATGTTTAACTTAACAAGGTAATTGTTAAAAAAAAAAAAAAAAAAACATCCTAAGTAGGCTATTTTAAACGATTTATCATAAAATATCATACACATATTTTTACATGTCTGTTTTAACATTTTGAAGACTGGAAAAAAACAATATATCAAATATAAGAGGAAGAACCTTGTTATGTGCTAGAAAGAAACGCACAGAGGGTTAAGGCACTTAACACCAAGCCTGATGATCTGAGTTTGATCCTGTAAATCACATGGCAGATGAAGAAAATTTAGCAAATTTTCATGATAAAGATTATATTTCTGCTACTTAAAAGTATGTATTTTCCTATGCTTCTTTTTTCTTGTAAGTCTTGTCCTATTTTTCTCCAATTACGATGTCCTTCCACAACTGTTCATAAGTTTTATACCTTGTATTATAATCATTTCAAACATCTTGATCTGATGTGAACAGTTGCCAGAATACTTCCTTAAGTTTATTTTCGAAGCTAATGGTATACTCCTTCTCAACATATTCTTAAAACTTGAAGTAGGTTGTTCTGCTCTTGTACTCAGACAAATAATAAAGATACTCTACCCACATGCTTCTATGAACGTTGCTGTCTCCTGAGTCTACACCCACATGATCCTATGAATTTTGCTGTCTCCTGAGTCTACACTCTGCATGTTTCTGTTAAAACTACTCTAGTATTTTCATTCCGGTGTGCAGTCCTAAAGCACACTGCTGAGGAAGCAGTTACTTACGTTAGTGTTACTTTACTCCACAATTAGTATTCCCACTATTGCTAATTTTAGTACAGTCCAAAAAGGATGAGATCTAAAAAGAAAGCATTCTGTTATGTCCGAAAATACTATTACAAATCAATGACAGATAACAAGAGGATAAGTGTCTACTATATAAAAATGAGAAGTCATGGGGTCAATGGTTAAAACTTCTGAGTTTCAAGAAGCTGAGACAGTGCCTGGATGAACAGTTGACATAGATGTGGCAGATGTTATTTTGGACTCAAAGCATTGTTTTAAAAATAATCTTGAGCTATGACTTTCAATTACATTGAAGGCTATATGTGCAGAATCAAAGAGTGCTGGAGGTAGCTAGTGGTATTAAGTGGTAGGTAAAGTTCTTTGGTTATTACTGCCTCAAATACAATCAAGAAAAAAACAAAATCCAAATAAACATCAAGGAAAAAGAAATAGTTTGTGTTTACTTGAGATTTTGTTAGTTTGCTAGTAATATGTTTGTGTATATGAGACAGCTGAGAAAGTAAATTAGATAGTGATTTAGCTCATCTTATAACATTCACATTATTTTGTTTGATAATTGTTGAAAACAAGTATCTTGGTTTGGTACTTAACAAATATGATGATCTGCTTTGACCAAATGACAAAAATGTTAGTTCGAGGGTTTACTACCTAACAAAGAAAATTTAAATTAGTCAGAAATACCAAAACAGCTATAATTCTTATGCAATACTATAGAACACACACAATGACCCCAACTCCTTTATTATTATTATATTTTTTTACATTAAATGCTGCTTGTCCAAAATGAGCTTAGCCTATATTTGAGATTCAGAAAGAAAAATAACTATGAAATTAGGGTTAATTTTATGTTAATTTATTTTTGTAATATGAGCTAAATTTCACGAGAGTTAAAGAAAACCATATTGTCATCATGACTCCACTATCTAAGAAACCAGATAGTATATACAAAAAAATTAAAACATTTGGGATATACGTAAAAATAAAACTATTTGTGTGCAGAAGCCATATTAGTGGAGAAATATAAGTAATTGAATGCCCAATAAAGACATTTAAATGCAGAGGTCTATGTGTTTATGTGGATTATATAGTTTCTTTAAGAATATGTGTAATTACATATTATATGTGTGTATATGCAACTTATGACTCAGACTATCCTATCATTCTACATTTTTGAATAGATTATTCATATTATTCATATCTACTCAATTATTACAAACCCTGTCAATTTAATCAGAAACATGAAGAAATCTATTGCATGTCTTTGATGCCAAGTATTTCTGTCTAATGAGACCATTTCTGAATCAAAAAGTTTAACTTTTCAAGATTTGGAGTTTCTCTTACAATATCCCTGACAATTTTTATTACTGCAGTCACGATATTATTCACCATAATTATTTTTTAAAATCATCAATTTACTTTAATAATATTATTATTTTCCTGCCCAAAGGAAAGTAATGAGAGGAGTGTGTGTGTGTGTGTGTGTGTGTGTGTATGCTCGTGCTTTGTTCACAGTTCTATCTGTAAAGTCAGGACAAGAGCAAGAGGCTGATGAGTGCTTATTGAATGATAAATGAGGATTTAGATAGGCATTTGGAAGAATGGATTGACGCTCTTATCCCATTCATATTACTGGAAAAAAGTTTAGAATTTAAGGGTAAAGAGCCATCTTGAGTGTCATGTCAAATACCGTTGGATTCATGTTAGTTCTACAATTCACAGTGGTAGTCATTATAATTAGGAAGAAGTTTAATGACACTTACAATGTATTTGGCATAATTCTAACACCTCTCAGAATGTTTAAATGATAAATAGGGAGCTGATGAATTTCAAGAGTGCTGCTCTGTTGAACATTGATATGGTAGATATTGCAGATAAAATTACCCATGGCCTGATGTCAGTATTTCTACTTTGGTAAATCTTAAAAAATGGCATATATAGCTTGGTCATGCTAGCCCTTTTTGTGCTGAAAATACTTTTTATTCCTGCCCATTGTATTAAAGCTTTTCTTTTAAAAAACATCAGCATGTTTGGAGCTAAAGTACATGGCTTGAACTTGAAAATGGACCCCCAGACAGAGTTATTAAATTAACAAGCTGGCAAGCCATGGACGAGTAAGAGTAAGATTCTTTAAGGAGCCTTACCAACCTAAAGCAGAAGTGCATTGCTTTTGATAATGCATATTCCATGACAGGTAAGAAAGGCATTCTTGTCAGACTGACCTAAGACAAGCTCAGTCCTGTTAATGAAATAAAAAAGGGAGAGAGGCAGAGAACCTTTGGGGCTGCTTGACTAGAATCTGACATGAGTCAAGGAGAAGGAAATGGGTTACTTGACAGAAATATGACATTGGGCAAGGACAAGGAAGTAGGTTTCAGGCAGGAATCTGACATTAGGCTAGAACAAAGAAGTAATTTCAGGTAGGAATCTAAATTTTAGGCTAGAACAAGGAAGTAGTCTTCAGACATGAAAATGACCTTGGGATAGGCCAGGGAAGTAGGCTTAGATACTTTGGTCATCCTGATAAGCCCTTAGAAACAGTGATTACAGGAGTGTTTATGGGTTTAATGGCTTGCTTTTTCTTTGACTATTTGTGTTTATTGTCTTGTTTGTTCCTTGACTATTGGCATCTATTGTATTGCTAGTTCCTCAACCTAGAACTGATCTTAATACCTGCATGTAATTAAAATGGTATAAAGGCATAAAGAATAAGGGGGGATAAGATAAGGGATTCTGGGGAGGGGAAATGGGGAAAGGGGGTGACATTTGTATTGTAAATAAATAAAATATTCAATAAAAATTTTCAAAAAAGGAAATGATAAATGAATGAGGGAGCCCAATGAAACTGTGGTTTAATCAAATGGCAGGCTTCTCAACTATTAAACTTTACAAATCTGTGATTGTAAACATTACTGTGGAGAGTAATCACGTGGCAGGTGGTGATTTCATTCTGTTTTCCCCATTTTCTACTCAGGCACTGAAGAAGACAAAATGTCATTTATACCACCACATAATTACGAATCTGATATAAATTCAAGTTTCTCTATTTAATATCCTTTCAACCTTTTTCTAAAGTTTGATGGGGAAAAGCATTTTTTATAGAAAGCAGTTTGAATAGAACCATATAAACAGCTGCCTTTTTCTCTTAACAATAACATGATTTTAAATATTTTTTCAGCATAGAAGTAAATGTGATTTAAAATAGTATATAATAACATACTTCTTTTTCATCAAGAAAAATGTGCCTGAGTTGTATAAGCTCTTTACTAGCAAGATGATTTTATGTATGATTGCTTTTTTTATATTATATTTTTGCCCATTTAAAGAAAGTTTTACTGTTATAGTGAGAAAGCTATTTACTTTGTTCTGCTTTCTGAAGCTGTTTGAGACACTGGGAAGAATATTAGGCTTTGACTTAGAATCCATCATGTTTATTTCTGACACTACAGCTTCTGCCTAGCTTCTTGGATCATTCACTGAAACATTTTTTTATCTGCAAAGTGTAGACCCCTTGGAAAGACTTTCTCGATGGTAGTTTTGAGACCAGGTGAATTGGAAACAGTTCTTGGATGGTGGATAAACTTTATCAGATATGCAAAGATATGATAACAAGGGAGAAAATAAAAAGTGAGAGATTTTAGTATAATATTTAGATTACATAAAGGAGTTTTCCTTAATTGATTATTGTCTATTTCCTTCTGTTTTTAATGGAATCAAAGTATGCTGTATGACATGATAACCAGAATATGGTCATTTCCTACTTTAACTTCTATTTAATCTTAAATTTTATTCATGTATCTTATCCATGGTGAAACAGAACATATAGAACTCTGTGCTAACTTCCCAGATTTTATTCATTCATTTAATTTTTACTGGAAATGTATCAAGTCTTAAATTCTCAGGTGGACTTTGGCATAAAGAAAACAAACAAACAAGCAAACAAAAACAAAAGCAAAACACAAAAACAAGAGTTGTCCCAGTTTTGACACCACAGTCTGATGATGGGAGAGACAGTTTTTATGTATGTTCTGCAATTGTGAATTCAAGAAACACAATTAAATTTTCTGTGATTCTAACTTCATTTCTATGACAAAGAAAATCGACTGGAACATCCTAATTGGACTTTACTTTCAAAATTTATGACTGAATCATACTAAATAACTTTTAAATTTGATGTTCCCTACAGATTATTGAGTCATAATTTCATGTTTGAAAATTTACTAACTCATTTTGATGATGCATTCTTTCACAAATTTCATCATTGACGAGCACACTAAAATTTATATTATGCTCTAGAAATAAATAGTTTAAATAAATAGGTGAATTATGATAAAACAGAATGGTGTATGCAGTGTTTTACAGTGAGACATATTCAAATCTGAACATGAACACATTTAGAGTTTTTTTTTCCATTCAGAAAGCTATTCTTCTAAGACCAACTGCTAATCATTCATCCCTTTAGACATGGTGACTTTTAACCTGACACTGCTAGGTTCTAAAGCTTCATATGGTGTTTCAATCAGTGTGATTGTGTAACAAGAAATATTCAAGGGTAAAGGCAATTAACCTTCCCAGCTTAAAATGGAAAATTGAAAAACATAAATGAGAGTTGGAATACATAGGTCAGATGTACCAATGATCAACTTCATTACTTTCTTTTCTGTCTTTTTTTTCTGGGCATGCCCATTTAAGGGACTAGGTTGTTATTTAGGGTTTTTTTTTTTTTCATCAAATTTATAACTAGAGTAGGAGAAAAAAAGAATGTCTCAGTGCTTAGACAGGAGATTTTCATGTTAGAAGTATGGATATATTTCTGTATATATAAACAATTATATCAAAAAGTAATTATAAAAGAGCTGTGAATTTGAATGTGATTAAGATAGCCCAGAGTGGCAGTTGTATGGGGAAGACATAAGAAGGGATGGAAAAAGAAGCAAAGTAATGTAATTATAATTTAATAAAATTGGTAATTTTGGTAATTATGTTCTTCCATTTCCTATCTTCTATGAGGTTTCCTGAGCTCCTAAAGAAGGTCTGGAAGATCTCCAATTTGGGCTATGGACTTTTGTTTGCCTATGGATCTCTGAATCTGATCACATCAGCTACAGAATGGAGAGCTCTATGATGAGGATTGCTTAGGGCACTGACCAATGAGTATAGAAGAATACCATTAGGAATCATTTTATTGTTTTTATTTTATCCTAAGTCTATGGGCTCCACAGTATCCAGTTCTTGGTCATACAAGCAGTCTGAAATGGAAGAGGGAAAAGGAAGAATTGTAGAAGTCAAAGAGGTCAAGGATACCAGGGAAACATGGCTTACACAACCAACTAAGCAGGATTCACGGGACAACACAGAGACTAACTCAGACATCATGGAATACAATAGGTATTCTGCAAATATGTTATAGTTTTTAGCTTGGTGTTTTCTGGAATTCCTAATAGTGGGAATGGGGCTAACTCTTACTCTTTGCCTGCCCTTGGGCTCCTTGCCTTCTACTAGGTGGCCTTGCTCAGTTCTGGTATGAGCGTTTGTTCCTAGTCTAAGTGTTAATTGTTATGTCTTATATTGTTGATATTGCTGGCAGTCCTGAGTTTTTCTGAGGGGAAGCAGAGGAAGAAAAGTTCTGGTGGGAGTGGATGTAGGCATGGGTACTGGGAGGAGGGCAGGAAACTGTGATTAGGATGTATTGGATGAAAGAAAACATTTAAAAATAAAGTCAGTACTATCTTCTATTCTCCAGACTAGAGTTCTAGAAATAAATCACTGCTTTCATAGAAATCATATTATAGTTGGTTAAGAAAAAAATATAGAGAAACTACAGAAGATAAATAAGCCAAAAATATTGCCTAATAGAGTATACATGTGTAAGGGTCTGTGATTTGCAAAGAATGATACCCCAGACTCAAATAGTATGCAACAGCAAAGAGCCATTTAGTTTTTCAGAGAACCTGCATGCAGGGGTTTACCACAGTTCAGGAGGTAAATGGAGGTGTAGACTTTGCAGGGTCAATTTCACTCTTGTTAGGGTATGAGTAGGTGACTTTTTCCTTTCTTCCCCCTGATTAGTGGCTCTATATCCAGGGGTATGGGTGCCTTTGTGACTGGCTAAGGCTCTGGGGAATATTACGGACTTTTGCTAATTAACTATACTTGGCCCAAGCACTTAAACAATACTCTGAGCAGCTTCTACAGCTCTTGATTGGGTGCCTGTCATGTTGGCTCAGGCTAGGTGGCAGGGGAGCTTCCTGATTGGCTACCTCTGAAAGGTGCTTTTTCCTGGAGAATTGAATTGTTTTGAACTATCCCGGTTCTGGGAAACAGAAATTTAGGCCTAGTCTCCCACACTGCCTCTTTGCAGCCTGTTATGGAGTCAACCACACTCTGACTAACTCTGTCCTCTCAAGTGGACCAAAATAAACAAACAAACGAACATGCATTATTTAGCTGTATTAGTCCCATATGCCTTCTCTGGGAAGTCTCAGTAGCCTTCTGAAGGATCTTAAGGATGAGTAGAAGAAAAAGAGACAACAGGGGAATCTCCATGGTAGAGCGACAAGGATACTCAAACCTAAGCACGATTCTATGTGGCTTATTTTATAATAATGAGCAGGGTTGTTGATGAACAGTGATGTTCAATTCCTGCTGTGAGAAGCCCTGGACATAATCCAAGATATACTAGGAAAAGCTTTTATATTTTATTGAACATTAACTATGGGTGTTATCTCCAGACCTAAGAGGCAATTTCAAAATCATTTTATGTAAATAAATTTATTATTGTTTAAAGTTAAAGTTTATTTACAGAGCCTCAAATGCAACAGAGGGAGCTTTTAACATAAAGGAGATATATTTGTAACATATACAAGCCCTTTTGAAACATAAAAGCTTGCAACTTTCTATAGATGTGTTTGTTCTTTGACTAAGTAGCATTGTTAACCCCCATGTTCATTTCTTGCTGCCTCAACATGATTACAGTGCTATTTCTGGTTACTAATGAAGAGCTACTAGTTCTGTTTTAAACGAATGTTAATTTTTTAGGTTGAGCAGCAATGTCAAATCATTGATCCATTATTGGTTTTCTCCTCTATTTCTTCTTCAAAAATAACTCAGCACTGCTGTACTACTAAAGCAATAGAATTGCAGATTACCCAGGGGATTGCGATGGAAACTGATCATAAATTATAATTCAATATTAAATACCTGATGCCTGCTCTTATATTTTTAACTTTAAATTTTTTTATTCAGATGCTTTTGAGACATTTGTAGAGACCATTAAACTCGCAAGTTTTGGCTACTGATAAGTTTGTTTAGATAGTAAAGATATCCTCAAATATAACCTTGCCTGTGAAAAGCTGATTCATCAAGTGAATCATTACAGAGTTAAGAAACATTAACTCTGATATTGTTTGTATATGGTTTCTAACAGAGTAATACCCAATAATTAGAACTATGAAGCCTAATTGTTAACATAAATTTACTTCTCTGTTAAACTTCCTTACAAAACATGAAACTATTACCTAAAACTCATTCATTGTCTGGAAGTGATGTACAATATTTAGGTAGAATAGTCATAAAGTCATCTTGCTTTATTAAAACACATCTCAATTCAGTTACTTTTATTTACAATTAGAATGTTCCAGGTGAGGGTAGTGTCTCTCTTTGAAGAGATTAATTTATGAGACTGCAAAAACTCGTTGAACAAAGGAAAATATGATTATTTATGGATATTCATCCACATGCCCTATTCCCTACTGTTAGAAGACCCTCTCACCACCATCTCTCAGGTAGCACAGCACAGCCTGGTAAAGAATCGAAACATTTATGCATTCAGAAAGTCTGCTTACTATTTTCCATTATGAGACTATTTTCTTTCAAACCTTAGGGCATAGAAAACAAGTTACTGTTTGAAAAGTTGACAATTTTGGCTCTATTAAGGTAGAAACAGCTACCTCTGAACATGTGAATGAATAATAAAGTCTCTTCAGACTTAATACTGGAGGGCAGAGAAAAGAGGCTGGGAAAACATATATTTATTATATGATACAAAGAAAGTAGTTTGGCAAAACTGAAAGCTATGAATAAGAATTATTTTTTCCCATTTAAAGTTTCAAAGTGTTCTACATAATACACTATAATTTGGAATCTTCTTCTCAGGCGTTAGCATTTAAAGTGCTGCAATAGGAAAAGTTCATAAATATCATTTGTAAGGAAAACTAACATTTCTTGAAAGTATCAAAAAGGAGTAAATAGCTCAGATAAAGCGTCATGAATAATTTTAATGAAATATTTTTAAATTATTCTACCAATTTAAATTATATGTTTGTGAAAATAATGTGGCTTAACCTAGGTTAGTTATATTTCTACAAATGAGATCCACTGAGATTTTATGTTCCAGTCTTGACTGCCTCAGTTCTCAATGTTTTTCTGAAGGTGTTGTTCATACTCCCTAAAACAATTTGTACCGATGAAGATCCTCATAACACACAGAGTTTAAACGTTATTTCAGAAGATTTTTTAGCCAAATCGTGGTTTAATATATTCTGGTTAGATATTAAAATTGCTTATGTTGGCTCACTTGGACTGATTATACAATATTAGGAATATAGCTAATATATTATGAAATATAGATTGTGTTAAAGACTAAATTACATTAGGCAAAATGTAAGTGCTGCTTTTAAAATAATCATAAAGAACTTGTAACTTCCTGACATTCAACTGTAGTGTTATCAATGCTTGTAGGGTTATATACGCCATTATTAGCCATGTGTTTGAAACAGCACTGGTTCATTTAACATTGGGTCAGTGTCCCAATTTTTTCCAATTTGCATGTCAGTAGCAATACTGGTAGGTTTAAAATAGGCTAACTCAAGAGTGTAAGAACTTCAAAGTTATGCATTTACCAAGCATTTATCAAGTCTGAAATATCATTTTGATAACTTAAAATGAAAAAAAAAATAAGAGAGCAAGAAAAAATATACAATGCCTATTAAGACAAACTGATTACATAGAATTTAAAATAAATAATATCATACCAAGTGCATGAGAACATATCCAATGTAACCTTTAATATCAATCAATATATGACACATGAATTGTTATATAGTATATGTTTTTTAACTTAAAAATCTGTATGTGAGGTGGGGAGCTGTGTATATATCATACATGTAGATATGTGAGAGAAAAATGTTCATGCTTAGTTGTTGCCTTCCACCATAGATCCAATGATGAATTTCAGGCCAGAAGGTTGATGTTTTAAGTATCTGAACCTACTGAGCTATTTGCCATCCTACAAAGATGATTTGAACAGAAATAGTTGTAGTTGTTTAAAACATTGTTTTCCCTCAAGATTATGTTTCTCACAATGCTGAAGTGTCTTGTTTCAAAATAAAAATACCCAACCTACTCAAAAAGAATGATATTGTGGCAAATAGACTAGAAATAATTTTAATAGACCGTGAACAAAATAAAATATTTATTAATTCATAATTGCAATCATTATATTAAAAGATAAATGTAAAGCTTTAATAGTGGACACAAGGAAAAATAGTTGTTACCATACTCTGCCTCAGTAAGAGCTTTCCATGTAATTGAGAGATTGCATACACAACTCTATGAGAAGCCCTAAAGCTATTAAATACCCAGCAACAAGTTGATTGTTTTAAAAAATAATTGTGGAAAATGAGTAGTTTTAAAATAAATTGTCTAGCAAAATAAGTCAAGAATCCAGAAAGAACTCTCAAAGAAAAACCTGAAGTTTACCAGCAAACTGGAGTCTGAAAGTTAGTTTAGTCAAAAATTATGTTCAAAGAAGCAAGAAATTATTTTTATGTTTTATGCATTGCAAACTCATTGCTCTATACTGTACAGTAAAGCAGTAATATTTAATTTATATGACTGAGTGAAAACCTTTAGAGTGAAGGAAATTACAGAAGAATGCAGTTCAGGTAGAAACGAATCTCACTAATACAATTTCTCTTTATTTAGACTGTAGCAAACAATGTATATAACTTAAAGGCAAGTTTTAGATCTAGATTGTGGAGTTCAAAAGAAACATCTACAGAGAAAGTAGGAAAGTCTCTGGAGACATTTAAAAACACAGTAAAACTAATAAAATTGTTGATTGAAATAAGAACTGTAGTATGACTATTTCCATGGGTGAATATTTTAAAAACTGAATGTAACAGAGAACATGAAGACCCTTATAAGGGCGATCTCCATATTTTACTTAAGAAGAAATGTAAGCTGAAAGTAATAAAGGGCATGTTACTTCAAAGAAATTAGAGATAATAATTAATTAAATATGCATTAGAATGGATTTAAGTATTCAGAATGTCACTTGCTGTTTTAGTCTTATCAGAGAAAGTTGTACCTATCGACAGAGACATTTTATTTAATCCTGTAGATTCCTCCTGTGAAAGGATTCATTCTAGAAAACCGGGGATGCGAAAATTACTAACTAAAAATAAAACATGATGACTATTACAAATAGAATATGATGGTTCTAAATATGGAAGTGATGCCAGCTTGGCAGGGAACTTCAAAGCTTATTCCTTCAAACTTAAATAATTACTATCATCAAAAATTAATGTAAAACAATAAGAAAAGAACATACTTTAGATGAAACATTTGTTGCAGTTTAGGATACAAAAGAATTATTACACTTTAATAATAACTTGAGATTACAATGCCTATATTTATATGCAGTTTTATATGTTTCACTAACTACACAATTAAATAAATAGCAATTTTATCTCTGTATGTGAATGTGCACATGTAGTCCCTTGTATACATATAAGAGTAGAGTGTATACATTGTGAGTGTGTATGTGTGTGTGTGTGTGTGTGTGTGTGTGTGTGTGTGTGTGTTTTCTTTTGAGATGGGATTCCTTACTGTTCTGTATATCATTAAATAGGGTAATCAAATTAGGTGATGAGTTCCCAAGTCTCTTAACACAAACGTGTATGGCCACACTCATCTAAGTAGTAATAATTTATGTTATTTTCAAGAGAAATTTTGCACTATCTAAACTATGTAGACATTTTAATTTTAACCTTAGCAATAATGGCTTTGTAGTTCTTTTAAAAATAAAAATAACAGATATTCTATTAAAACTTGGAGAAGTTGTTAGACGCCAAATTGTGCTTGAAAAAATTGTTTGATCATCAGGATAATTTTTTTGTAGTCCAACATGTTCAAATAGTATTTTAGGGAAGTTCTGTCTATGTTTCATCTTTCAAACCACTGTAGGTGTATAATATTGTTTAGTTAATAATTTTGCTCATTTTATGAGTACCTCTTATAACTCAGTCTTATTTGGACTTTCTATGTAGATGAGGCTAGCCTTGAATGTCAAATGTTCCTTTAGCTGCCTTAAAAATACTGGCTTACAATTATACAGCCTCTTTACAAAAATTTTTATATATTATAAAACTATTTAACAAATTGTGTTACTAATAATGGCTCTATTATAAAACTCTCCAAGAATAAGATAAATTTAGTCTTATGGAGTAAACAAAATTTAATGTCATTGAACAAGCAATTTATGTCAATTTGATGTCTATTCTCTTCAGAATATTTAATCAATAATTTGACAGATGTCAGAAAAGACCTGTCATTATGAGTCTAGACTGCTGGATGCCAAAACTGAAATTCAACATTTTCTCAGCTATTGAGAGAAAATTATAGTATCTAATATGAATCATATTAAAACCTTAAATCATACTAGATATGTAATATGTCATTTCATTCTAGAGTAATTTGTCTTGGTTTAAACATATGACGTTTGATTTCACTGAACTCTGATAGTTTAATATCATATATACTTATAAGGTTATTGGTGTACTTATGAATATATTTAGTTATTATCTTTAGAAAGCCATGAAGGTACACAAGAGGATGATAACTGATATCTGTGATTGTGAACCTTCTTTAATAACTTATTTTAGTTTGGTAAAATTTGATCGGATTAAGTTATTTCTTACAAGTAATTGGGATTTTGTTTCCAACATGTCAAATACTACCATAAATGAGAGACAAAAGTATTCATAAAATTTTAAAGACAATTTTAAGATCTTAGAATATAATGATTGTGGTATAACTGATGAAACCATTTTATCTAAAATATTTAACTTCACTTGTATTTGAGTCGCTGAATAAATTTGTGAACTCCCTTGTATGTTAATTTAATAAAAACATAAACCCTCCTCCTCTTAAGGTAGATGCCATCTTAGCTTATTGGAAGAATTTTTGCTTTAAAACAGATGTAACTATAGCATTTTGGAATGCATAAACATTAAACTAGCTGTATTATAGGAAATAAAGCACAGTGGTTACTAAGGAGCACATAGATGTTTATAAAAGGGTTACATATGTTAGATAGAATCGATATCACAAACAATCAGTGACTCAAACAAGTCAGTTTAATTTGATTCAGAAATAAAGCTTAGAAAATCAGTGACAGATATATCACTGAATGAAGCCAAGAAAACTGGAGTAATAGAATAGGTAGACAAAGACAGAAGACATATTTTTCTTCATAAAAATAAAACAAAAAAATACTATCAAAACTAGTTTTTCATCATAGTTCACTCTACAGCCCAAGTAATAAGTCTTTTGTCAGAGTTCTGAGAATAGATTGCAAAATTCCTGATTAGAGATTTCCTTGCGGATTTAACTTCCACACGCATGGAACCTACAGGCATAGCAAAGACTTCCTTACTAGTAATTGCTGAAAAACTATAATTTGTTGATACCCTGCTTTTCAATAATTCAGATTTACCAAAAGAATTTAAGATCAAAAAGAACATCGTGTACGTTTGACTGTTTGATGAGGGAAGGGAAAGAAAAGGAAACAGTGAACTAGAGATTGGATCTCTCCTTGAGACAGGCTGTACTAGGGTTAGTCTATGTTAAATGTGGTATGTACATGTGGTATGTCCATGGCTAGAAATTACAGGGAAACATGGGCACACTCACCCATGGAATTTGGGTGCCCATGTGATGGAGGCATTTAGACATGATACCACAGCATCCACAATTCCTTAAAAACTACCAGCCCTCAGCATATTAAAATTTTTATTGTTTTTTAATTTTATTTTTCTAAGGAAAAAAGTGCCAGAAGCATCAATATGTTTAGCGATACCTGAACGTTTTCTAGAAATTTCTAAGGACAAAGAAAAAATAAAAGTAACTTATTTTGGAGGGATGTTTTTTTCATCCTCTGTCAGTGTTCCCTGAATACTCTTGTTTCTATTTACTACATAAAGTAAAAAGTAGGAGTAAAAATATGAGGCAGAATCATATCCATTTATGCACAACTAATTTAAGTCAAGTCATATTGCACATTTATTGGAGGAAAAAAATCATAGTTTCTTTGTATTTCAGTGGCTGAGGAAGCATAGTTCATTTACTGAGAAAG
This sequence comes from Rhabdomys pumilio, assembly GCA_030674055.1. Classification (NCBI taxonomy): domain Eukaryota; kingdom Metazoa; phylum Chordata; class Mammalia; order Rodentia; family Muridae; genus Rhabdomys; species Rhabdomys pumilio. The sequence goes on from JANHMN010000011.1 coordinate 48,638,245, forward strand.
TATTTAAAATGCATGGAGGCCAAAGGACCTTTGAAAAGGCACATGTACAAGAAAGGAGTTTCTCCTCTTCTGGTCTGAATAATATTCAAGTAGCTTCAAGAAGTAACTCGTTTTCAAATGATGACTAACCTTTTTGATTCTATGCAGTAGGGAACCCTGGGACAATGAGTTCAGAATGAGCCAAGTTCTCAAAACACAATTACATGTTATTATTTTTCCCATCTTGTGTTAAACCCATAATCAGATTGGAAATCAATAGTCAGCAGTAATGGAGCACTAAGACAATTGTCCATATCATTCAGGCTAAAGAAACACTTTGATTTGAAATTCTGCATCTAAGTGATTGGGGCCAGTGTACTCCTTTGGTGTGTGATTTGGATAATTGTCTCTCCATTTCATCTTGCTTGTATAAACTGTACAAAGCAAACATGCAAGCTCCCATATAACTCAATTCAAAGAAAATATGTACATAATTCTGGGCATATAAAATTTGTTAATGTTGAAGGGAAAATAAAACTGAAAGTTACTGAAGGCATCATTTACACGTTCTGAATACCTCTTTACAAAAAAAATGATAAATTACAGTATGTGGGCTCACACGTGTTCAGTAAATTGTGTTACAGTGAAGCTATTTGTCACTAAACCATTACTTAAAAAGACACATTTCTTATTCTTTGATCAGCACAAATGTTTAGGGGTAAAATAAAAATATTTTAAGCTAATCATGAATTACAAAAGCTAGATTCACTGAGTGATTATTCCTGTAACTACACTTTGCACAACTAGAAAATCAAAATCACAGAGGAATAAAACAAACCCTCTCTAACAATGTACTGCATCACACTTGTGACTTAACTTGTTTTGGTCACCACATGTTTTTGCTATGCCTTAGGATTGAACAGAAGCTAAAGCAATTCCCTAAAGTGGATCGTTGTGCTTGCGCATTCTCCCTTTGTAAACCCCCAAGTTCCTATCCACACCACTCGTGCCAAGGCAATCAATGCTGATGAATGACTAGGAATGGCTTTTTACTCAGGCCCTCGCAGAAAAGAAAGTTTCCATTATCTCTACAGCATCTTCACTCGATCACTGTGACAGGGCCACGCATTTCCACACTCCGCTGCTTTTGCCTTGGAACTGTGTTCTGTGTGTCTCCCTGCTTCTAATATGAAAGAAAAATGAAAAATAATAAAGTCTGGAGAAAACCTCTTGTTGGCACACAGAAACTGCCATCTTTCATTCTTCTTTTAATTGTTGTTCCAACTTGCACAAAGGATAAACCTCTGGGACAGAGTGGTCAAAGAAAACTTCAAAGCTTGGAGAGCCCAAATTTTAAAGTGTTAGGTAAAGTAATGTTTTACTTTGAAGAAGAAACAAACAAACAAACAAAAAAAAAAAAAAACCCAAACAATCCCTCCAAAACAAAAAACAACCAACCAATTAACAAAATACAAAGACACTATTTTGAGTCCTTATAAATCCTTTCTGTATAGGGTACGTTATTCATTCTACAAACCATATTTGATGACATTTTGCCTAACTCCCCTGGCTTTGTGCTGCAAACTGACAGTCTAAAATATTGACCCCTTTGCATGTCCTTTGACTGCAGAAGACTTGGTTCTATTCCTTTCATTTTTCTACTTTCTTTGAGAATATTGCCTCTCTCTATGGAATAGTAAAAAAAAAAGCCAAGGATAGGGAGCATGTAAACTGGCCTGATTTTGATAGCCAGTCAGTATGACCTGAGGAAGAAAGCTTTTGAGAAAATAGAATGGGTTTCAGAAAGAAACTCCTTTGAAGAGCAGCAGCAGCAACAGCAACAGAAACAGCAACAGCAATAGCAATAGCAACAACAACAACAGCCATTTCAAGAAAATCCATGAATATTATTAGGGTATTAATAACCAGCAAAAGTCATTTATAGTATGTTTTCTCTGTTAAGTTTGGTGGGTGTCAAAATAACAGTTTTCTTCAGGATGCACAATACATTTTAAGCATAAATTATCTCCATTCCCTTTATGTCATTAATAGTCTGCCCCACACATGAACAGGGATAGATAGAAAATAAGAGAGATTGGTTCCTACAGCCCATTTAATATTTCCTAGGACACGCATCTTCTGGCAATCACTGAGATCCTCTGCATGCTCACACTGGCCAGTCACTGAATACCTACATGTAAACTTTATCTTCTGGCCAAAGGAAAAAAAAACAACTCAAAATAATATCTTCAAGTACGAAACATAATTATCAATCATCTATAAAACTAACAGAATTGCTTAAAGACTGATAAAATCTATTAAGAGAAAAAAGGTCAAATTTCCTCCAACTCTCTCTTCTTCTTAGCATCATTTCTGGCTATTAAAGGTACACCAGCATGTTACAATTTAATTAGCAACAGTAATAGAGATAATTTTAGTGTGTATTTATATTTTTTAGCCAAATTAAAATTTTGTTTAATGCTGTAAAATTACAGGAAATTTTAAGAAACTGTAGCTGAACAGTTCCTGTGATTAAAGCCAGCTGCACCATTGACTGGCTGCGTGAACTTTGGGAAATTTCTCAATTATCCAATTAATAAAATGTGGTTGGTTGTATTTATAGAATCTAGAAAAGACATAAGTATTTAATATATGAGAGATGGTTAGATCTACCTCTAACCTATGGTAAACCTCCCTCAAATGTGGACTAAAAAATGCAATTTCAAGGTGCTATTTTTATAAACCTTGACATAAATGTATCTTTTTTTTAATTTGCCCAAGAAGGTAAGTTACAGAGGGAAAATAAAAAACAAACCACAGAAAATAAACAATGGGTTTATCTATTTATTTATTTTTAAAATGTAGCAAAAGCTACTTAGTTGAAAATCAGAAAAGCAATAGCTTAGAAAAAATAGTTACAATGTATGGACGAGTGATAAATATGCCATTAAGTAGTTAATATATTTGTAATAAGACTTAACAATCTACAAAACTTTGGTATTAATCAACCATATGCTTTCTGAGCACTAAAAGGACTTGGAAATGATGAGGTTCCTGGAAGATATAAGATAAAAAAATGATTGAGGGAGTGCTGAAGATCCACAGCTTCCCCGTTTGAAGCAGAACTATTTCATAAAACTTTGGGAAAAGTCAATATCTAAAAAATTCATTTTGTATTTGTTTAGATCTGCCCTTTGGCCTCAGAGTTGCAGCACGCCTTGAATAGGAACTCACGGTTTCCACGGGTGCATTACCTCTGGCAGATTTATATTCCTCATAAAAGCTTTATATAGCTCATAAATGCAGACTTTCCATCCTACAGGTACTGATGATCAGGAAGCTTTATTTTATCTTTCTGACAGATGAAAATGACACTTCCTGTGTAGAGGGGTGCTAGAATGAGTGGCAGAGCGGTGGTACAGAAACACAAGAGAGAAATTCAACTGAAAATAGGACTGGGAGAGGAACAACTGTGAAGTAGAGGTCCACAGGAGAAAAGAAAGTCGCTAAATAGGAGCTGCAGGAGAGGAAGAGCTCAAGATGGGAACTTGGAGGATCAGGGATGCGCAGCCAGAAAGCTGAGCCAAGAAATGGAATAGCAGTCCAAGTGGAAAGGAAAACATGCTGACACACGTTTTATGCTTAGATTTCCCCCGTAATAATATATATCATTTCCCAGAACAGTCTAGGTATTTTCATGTACTAAGATTGTGTGGTTCAGAAAAATAAGTTAATTCAAAATTATTTTCAATCTATTACATTGAAAGTTTTTTTTTTCCTAGAATGTTTATTGTATGTAATGAGAACTAGAAATGACATGGATAATATTTCTCTGTATAGGAAAGTTGGATGAACAGGAGAGAAATAACAGGTTTGGTGACTCATTCTTATAATTTCAGAGTGGAGTTGTTCAGGTAGGAGTAACGTGGAGAGCTTGAGACCACACTGCATTAGTTGGTGAGCTTCCAGATGAGCACAAATGATAGAGTAATATCCTGTCTTACATTAATTAATTAATTAATTTAAAAATACCTGCATGGTAACAGTATAAAGGGGAAAAGTTAAATAATGGAAAAGGCAAAAAAAAATATCTTGACTAATAGAAATACCAATTATTCTTATACTCGAGTCCAACCTGTTACAATGAGGCCAAATATTGCACGAGATTTGGGTTGTGAAATGATATCTATACTGTTTCCTACGTGTCAGTTCTTTACCAAGAACTCTATTCTGTTCAGTTCTCAAAAGGTTTCTGTGAGAGATACTCCTGCGACCAGTATCTCACAGTTTAAAATGGGACAAAGCTGAATCGCCTCACTGTGAAGGGTTGGCACCAGATCCTCAGGACTTTCATCCACTGCTGTCCATCATTCACATACGCAGGGAAGCGGTCAACAGTGTCAGTGGAGCTGAGAGCCAGATTCCGTCTAGATGAGTCATGCTGTGCCTAACCTTTCAATGAATGAGGCTTCCTCCTAAGAGCGCAAAGTTATCTATTGGGATAATAACAATAGTGTTGGGTATGAGCTTGGGGAGCTTAACACTGGACTGTATTTTAAATGTCATGTTAAATGTACCATATATGGGGGATGAAGAGCGTGAGGAGGCAATGATGATTGCCACATTCCCATTTAAGAAAAAAAAATTCCATTCTACTATTATTTAAACCTCATGATGAAAAAAATATATATACTTTTTGTTGCGGCTAATACCGAGTTCATGTTATTTGTGATAAATAAAATAAACTGGCAACTAGTTGCACTATTATTCCCCCAATGTCTAAAAAATAATAATCTCATGTTTCTGATAAAGGTACATACATCATTTAAAAAATGTTTTTAGTTCTGAGAGCCTGGATGTACGAATTTTGTATTGTCTCTGACTTTTGGACAAGCTGGCTACTAGGAAGCAATGTTGGAAAATAGGAAAACATGAGAGAAGGAAAGATGTAGGTTTGTAATTTCTCAGATAGTTGCATAACTGTCAGTCAAAATTCAGAACTCAGGTCTGACAGCTGTGTCCACTTTCCCTATGTTGGTGTTCTGTATATTTGCTAGCTATTCTCATTTTAGCTAAGGACTGATCAAAACCTCTATTTTAATTAACTTGTGTGACACTGTTTCCTTTGTCTCAGTACGACCTTATCATACTTATATGTAAATTGCAATATTAAGACTTGCATTTTTAATCTATTTTTTTGCACACAATCCTGAAAAAATAAAAAACCTTAAATCCTAAAAGTGATGGATATTTTTGTTTCATAATGAGATAACAGGTAGCTAGTCACCATTAGATAACTTCAGAGCAGTTTAGAGTCTCTGTAAATGACAAGGGAATGCAAGGTAATTTGGGGGTGAGACGGTATTCTCCAGTTCCAAGGAGGGTAGCAATACTTGCTGAAGGTTTATCTGTATGAGTCAAGAAAGATGATTAACTGTGCCTAACTAATGAAGCTCCTATAAAAACCCTAAGGACCAAGTGCAGAGATCATTTATTAACTCAACACCGGAGGGAATGAGAGCAGCATATAGCTCTGTACACTTCCCCATATTGGATCAGTTTCTATCTCTGCCTTCTAGATGTTTTTTGTATATCCTCCCTAATTGCCTTCATAAAAATCAACAAAAGTAAATAAAGGATACCAATCAGTCTTCATTTCTTTTTCTATTGCTGTGATAAAATGACATGGCCCAAAGCAATTTGAGAAAAATAAAAGGGTTTATTTCAGCCTACATATCTCTGGTCACACCCCATCACTGTGAAAAATATAGCCAGGAAGTCAAACAAGACCCTGGAGACAAAACTAAAACAGAAGTCATGAATGAATGTTGCTCACAGACTTGCTTCTTGTGGCTTGCTCAATTTCCTTCCTTCTACACTGCAGGATCATTTGCTTATGGTTGACATAGCCCACAGTGGATAGGTCCCTTCACATCAACAGTCAATCAAGAAAGTGCCTCCACAGATTTCACTACTGGTCATTTGATGGAGAATATTTTTTTCAGATAACTTTAACATGCATCAAATAAAAAATAACAAAACAGAACAATAACAAAAAGACACCAGAATAACAAGAGCCAAGAATTTAACTGAATATTAGCAGAGGGTTTTGTAAATAAAGTACAGTCTGAAGTAGGCAGAGCCTAGGACATGTAAGTGGCATCTGAAAGAGGACATTTCCAGTTTTAACACTGTCATTGAGTGTTCTAACATAAATGTCATAATCAAATTATAAGATACTCAGTTATTGTCAACATCATATTTTATTGTAGAGGTAGTAAGAGCTAAGTAAGAGTCTTATCAAATTATACACTTAGATTGTCATAATTATTATATGTGGTTCTGAACAGAATGGTAGCTTGTTTGGTTTTGTTGAGAACCATACTGCCTTATGTTGGGCGCCATAAATGTTGAGGCCCTAGCTGCCCCAAGTTGGGCACCAAAAATGTTGAGAACTGCAATAGCCCACGTTTGGGTGCCAAAATGTTGGACCGCTCTGTCAGTGTTGGAACCCTCACTGCCAAAGCCTTGGGGGCTAAATTGTTAGAGGCTGCACTGCCCCAGGCTGCTCCGGCCTGCGGGTTGGGGTTCAGCAAGAGAGAGAGTGAGGACGGACGTGAAAAATGGAGACCAGACAAAGTGTGATTCAATCCTGTTTATTCTTCAGTCTCTCTTCTTAGTCTAAGTCACAAGTCTTGAGTTCCTAGTAGCTGGTTCCTAGTCCCTAGTGCCTCCAAGTTCTTTCTCCAAGTGCTAAGTGCCTGATTCTCTGTTGCAAGTGTCTAAGCTAATTCCAAGTTCCAAGTTTTACTCTCTCTCTAATGCCTAATTCCTACTCGAAGTTGTACTGTCTAATTCCAAGTTCTTCCTCCAAGTGCCAAGTGCCTAGTACCTAATGTCTAATCTCAAGTGTCTGATTCTCTGTTCTTCTTCCAAGTTGTACTGTGTCAAGTAATCTGTTGTCTGGTTCTCTGATCTCTCTTCTGTCTGCCTCTTGCCTTTTATATGTCTCACTTCTAAACCATGCCCTTAAGTCATGTCCTTAAGTCATGCCCTTAGGCCTTTTCTCTAAATCTAATCTCTAAGTCACGCCCTTAAGACTCAGCTCTAAATCACACCTTTAAGTCTCACACACCCAAGGGAACATCCTGGGTATCTAAAGCAAGATGTTATCAGAGTGTGCTCAGCTATTGTATGTTAATTTAATCAAGTTTCTTGTCAGGGTATATGACTCAAGATGGCTGCAAAGATGATAGCCGCCTTCTGTCAGCTCCCCACATAATTTCTTCATTCCAAGTTTATACTTCTGGAAACATTGGAATGCTGAGGTTATTAGTTCAGTTATATATGTAAGGTAGAGGGGGGGGGGGAAATGAAGCAGCAAGCACTGGGAGGCATAAAGAGTTTTGCAGAGGTGTTATAGAAATACAAAATGACACCAACTCAATACAGATGAAAGGCATAATAGAGAAGCTGCCATTGGAGAAAGCAACAGACAATAAAAGATAAATCAAAGTGAGGACACTACAAATAGATCCTTTCTGCCTCTTAAAGTGGCAGAATCAAGAATACTGAAAAGGGAATGTGGAAAGACAATCAGATGTTATGACAAGATGACAGAATGTATCCATCATTAAGAATCTGAGCCACAAAAATGTTCCAAGAGCATAACTGTCAGGCAGCAGAAAATCCTCCCAACATGAGATTATATTCACACAATATCTTTGATTTCTAAGAGAGTAGCATGTATGTACACATCTGCATACATTTTCCCTGCAATCATGCCCCTATTGTATATCTATGGATAAGGAACATTGTAACAGGTAACAGAACTAAGTGACCATTAACTCTCTGCTATAAATATGTAAATGAAAGTAGCTTTACTAGTAGCAAAATTTTAAAGAATACAGTTGCCCTACCCACAGTCAAAAACTCTGACCCAGAATTGTCCCTGTCTAAAAGAACTGCAGGGACAAAAGTGGAGAAGAGCCTGAAGAAAAGAAGGTCCAGTGGCCAGCGCAAATTGGGATCCAGCTCAATGGGAGGCTCCAAGGCCTGGCAGTATTATTGATGCTGTGGTGTGCTTACAGACAGGAGCCTACCAAAGCTGTCCTCTGAGAGGCCCAGAAAGCAGCTGAAAGAGTCAGATGCAGATACTTACACTCAACCAATGGACTGAAGTCAGGGACCCATGTGGTCGAATTAGGGAAAAGTTGAAGAACCTGAGAAGGACCAGCAGTCTCAACTAACCTAGATCCCCAAGATCTCTCAAATAGCCACCAACCAGGCAGCATATGGGGCCCCTGACATATATGCAACAGAGGACTGCCTGGTCTGACCTCAGTTAGAGAAGATGCGCCTAACCCTTGAGAGACTTGAGGCCCCAGGGAGTGGGGAGGTCTAGTGGGGTAGGTTGGGTGGGGACATCCTCATGAAGATGAGGGAGGAGGAATGGAATGAGGAACTGTTGAAGAGTGAACTGAGAGGGGGATAAAGTATAGACTTTTAAAAAGTTTGAATAGTAATAATAATAATAATAATAATAATAATAATAATAATTTGTCTTCAATGACTATAGGAATAGGAAAGATTTGTATGTTAATAACTATGTTGTATTGTAAAAAATATCACAATTTCATAACTTTGAGACTCTTATTTATTACAATAAAATGATAATATAACATCCACTATTTAAAAAAAACAGAATTGCATTCATTTTAGAATATTTGTATATTTGTATTGGTTTTTGTTTGTTTTTCAGATTTCAGTTTATCGTTTGTGCTGACACAGAATCTTACTATATAGTTCCAGCTGGCAAGAAAATCTGTGTAGACCAAGTTAACCACAAACTCATAGCAATGTATGTGCCTCTTATTGCTAGGATTAAACTTGTGGGAAACATAACCAACATCAATTATTATTTGGATTTTATTAGATATAATCTGTAATAAAGATAAAGCATTTTACAGTTTTTAGAAGTTAAATATTCATTTTCTTTTTGTGATGACTAGCAAAAAATTGAGAAAATTTATGATTTTTTTTCAGCCTTGTATAGATGTTATATAATAAAAAGGTCATTAACGAGCTATATTCTGTATTTATCATCAGTCTTACTGGAAAAGCATACCCTGGTTAACAAAAGATGGGGTGTAGGTGAGATAAATAAGACAGAGTGATTGTAGAATAGTTCTGAACTAGATCAAACTGTCTTCAATGATATGCGCGGAGAGCAGCGCTTTCTGACACCAGATTCGCTGAGCTTAGTTATTGTTCAATTATCTGTGGCTTTTCCTTATTAAAAAAAAATTTTGTCTATTTAATCTTAATCCTACATGAGGATTAAGTGTAATAATGTTTATAAATACATAAATAATACTTATCTGGTACATGGCTTGTGCAATCTTGATGACACTCAGCATTACAAAAGACATTAATCTGTCACGGTTTATGCAGTGATTTTTTTCATATACTAACTTTTGAAATCTTGTTATGAAATACTAGTAATGTGATATATTCAGTATTCTAAAAATTCTAACACCGCTATCTTCTTCAATATTATGAAATTTATCACTCAAAACATATGATCATTATAAGTACTGACATCATGTGCTTTCAGAAATTCTATTTTTTTTTTCTGCTGACATCTCAAAAGGATTGGTGTCATTTGATGGTAGAGCCAATATGCATTGTTTTATTGTGTACATGAGGAGTTTTATGAATTCTGAATGTCTTTTGTGGTCAGAAGTGTGGAAAAGCTTTAGAAGTTAAAGCATTATGAGATGCTCTCATCTAGGATTAGAACAACACTTGATAACTCTCTTTCTTATGAGTTGAATTTAATAACTCTATTTCCCTAATCTGATGTGATTAATAAGGTGGGTTGTGGTGAGAGCTGCATGGGATTTAACATGGTAAATTTTTCTTGTGCCAGGTGATTAGTATGTGCTATGAAAAGACATACAAATGCTCAAGGCAAGAAGAAAGACCTTTCATTTTGACAAGGTTGCCCTTTGGCCAACAGAGATAACAGTTTAATGAAAAAACCTCATGAAGATGACCAGGATATACTTTAGACTTTAACACTTTCTGCTTAAAATAATGAGAATTACTTAAAAACACGTTGCATGTTGGTAATAATAGACTAAAGTATATTATTCATTAAAATGTTTCACATTAGTTGAACTTTAATATTATGCAACAATGTATTTGCAGATAAAATAAGCATTAAACATCTTCAATATTACTTTAGCTTTATCAACTACATATACATTAATATTTATTTTTTCATTTATTTTTTATTTTTTTATTTATACAAACATAAATTAATAAAACTACTGGGCAGTCAACTTGTAACTGTCCTTAGCTTACTTTGAGGTAATCCTTTAACTGAAAGAATAAAAATTTTAAAACTTCATAAGGTACTGACTTTGAGATTCAAGTGTAGATTCAAGGTAACATCAAACCCATCATCAAAATTTAATTACATTTATTCACTTTATATATTTTTAAATTAGTCTCTAAATAATAAAGCTACTTCATAGGCTTTTATTTTGAAGTTCCATTTTAAGACATGAATATTTATGTTATATTTGTATAGAGAAAATAAAATGCTTTCCACTTAAAAAGTAGTAGTAATATTTTTATTTGTTTATCAAGTAAAATTTTAAATAAACTAAATAACACACAATCAAAATAAACCTACTAAAGTTTTTAAATTGTATAGTAGTTTAAGATTTCTGAAAATGCACACACTTTCAATTTACTAATAATTAAAACCCCCCTTAATACAAATTATAGATATGCTATGTGACATATAGATATATATTTACATCTTATAACATTTAAATCAGTTTAAAATGCTTATTTACATAAACCCATGAACTGTTGAGTCTTAATTTTTCCTCAAGTTGGTGCTTAATGTTGAAAGAAAGTTTTTTTTCAGGACACCAGCAAGAATATTGTTTTAATATAAAGAAATAAAAGTAATGATAATTGTGGTTGGTTTAAAACTATACCATTCAAGTTGGTATGTGAGTTATATTAATATTATAGACATGAATATGATAAAAATAAAATGTATACAAAATAAATTAGAACTAAATTTGAACTGTTTAGATATAGCAAGTTTATTTCATATGTGCTATTTCATGTGACTGCTGATGCAATTTTTTTATAGTTCACCAAAATTTAATGAAAATCCTTTACAGAGATACATTTTTACAAAGTTAGCTATCCTGTTTCATTTTTAAGTAATCTAAATGAGAGCAGGAGTTAATAACTCTGAATATACTAATCAAGATTGTCTACTCAAAGCATTAATAATTTTCAATTATCTTTTTTTGTGGGGAAGAGCTAAGGATATCAGAGAAATTCATTAAACACATTTAAATTACATAGACTTTTTCAAACAAGAAATATATGATTTTGATCTAGTGGGTTTTATCCTCAGTTACAGAAGGCCGAAGGTAAGTTATTTTGGCTGTAATTATGTTAGATTTTTCATCTGAAAGATAGCGCGATATTGTGGTGACATAAATGAATTTTGATTTACTACAACTCTGAGTGAATTTGCATTCACATCTATAAATAATGACTTTGTTACAACTTAATTCATTTAAGTTATCAGAATCCAGAGGTGCTTTAAATTTTAATGTTTTTTTTCCAAAAGTCAGTATTTATGAGCAGTTTTTGGAAAAACAAAAATCAAACAAACAAACATACAAAAAAAACCAAACCAAACAAACAAACAAAAATAATGTGTTCTAAGTGGTCAGCAATTTTGATAAAGTTAGAATGGGTCTACTTATCATGCTTCTTCATTTTGTCAACTTAGATTATTAAATATATGAGATATTATTTATCTGTATTGCAAAAATTTGAAATTATCAAGTGTCCAGAATATGTTTTAGGAAAGAAATTATTTTCATATGAAGATTTGTTTTAATAAGTTAAATAAAGTATAAATACAATTTAAAAATTAAATCATTAATACATTTCTAACACTAATTTATTTTCCACTGCATGACATAAAGATTTGAATCATAGCAGTAAAAGAAGATGAATTAGGAAAGATAATAATTAATTCCCTAGAAGCCAAATAGTTATGCTATATAAAAGTATTTTCTATATGCTTTATTACGTTTCCAATCTCTACCACATATAAACCAGGTTAGCTGATTTCACTATTGATTTCTCCAAATTAAATTAGATTTTCTTATGACTTCTCATTCACTCAGAAAAAAAACATGGAGATTTTAAGTACATCAAAATGATGCCCTATAACCTCATATAGCTCACTGGACCATTGCCTGATGAGAATCAAACTATATTATCCTTATTATTTTTGTACTGATTCATTTACAATTTAAAATATTTTCTTAATTTTGTTGCATCAGTAGTTGAACATAACAATTATAAAAGCCTAATGCTGTAACTGCCATGTTCACAAGGGACAAGAAATTAATTAGTCATTTGTGGAATAAAATACGTTTGAGTGAATTAACATGAATGAGCACAACCAATATCTCACCTGTGTATAATCAAAAAGATAAAAACAGTATTATATTTGTTTTAAATTGTCATTTTCAATATTTAAGTATTAGAAACACCATGCTACATTATATTATATGTTTTCAATGTTCTAAAAATGAATTAAAATTTAATTACCAAATATAAATTCTAATGAATAATATTAGTATATTTTGACAACTAGACTCAGTTTTCATCTACAGACATTTTTAAAAAATAATGAGCTAGTATCCGTATTATATCTGCTGTCATTTGAATAGTAACTCATGTATAAAATCTTTTAGTTGAATCAAAATTAATATATTCCACATTTTCATGACCCTGTCTGATAAAGAATTAAAAAAAATGGCTTAATCAGCATCATAAAATTTTACAAAAAAACTGCCTTTGTAAAATGAGAGATGGAAAATATAACCATAATTTATAATGTTCATAAAAACTGGTCAATGTTAAAATAAATACAGAATTATTACATATGTCTGGGATTACTGGTCCAAAACAATTACCAAAATACTCAAATATTTTACAAAAAAATATTACTCTATATACTAAAAAATTAAAATATGCAAATATTTGATTAATGTTTTATAAACCCCACCATTTTCCAATTTAATAGCAAACTCCAGCTGCACCTTTCATCAGTTTTTTTACTCCAGTAGAGGAATTTGGGGCATGGGGATCAGAAATTTTTCTATCTTGTATTCCATGTGTAATACTCTTTCAGAAATTTTTAAAAAGAGAGAAAATGAAATAATTCTATAGTTTGATTTATATTATAATAAGAACTGCTTACTGATGTATTATTAGAGATGTAGGAAAAAAGGCCATATATATGGTAAATTTTATTCTTTAATTTTTGTTTTGTTTTGCCATCTTGGGAGTATCTGTGAAAAGCTATCACTAACTCATTCTGCTGTAAGATGTTTTGTGTGTGTGAACTATACTAATGTTGGTGTAGATTAATGTTTCTCATCCTTTAAATATTTTCACATTTTGATTCATCATTATGTATTCTTATTCTTTCAGTATTACTTTGATTTAATAATATTAAATATTGCATATGACATCCTATCAAGAAATTATGCTAACTGTGAATATGGTATTGATTAATTTGTGTTATAATCAATTGTTTTATTTGACTAAAGCTCAATATATAGGAAATCAATATACATTATATTGATATTTTTCAATCAGTCAATACAATTAAAACACAAAGTTAAATAAATCCAAAGAAAAGCTGTTGTTATAAAGCTGTTTCTTCCGTTAAGCAAAAATAGTAACATCAAAAACATTTAGAATTCTGAAGATTATGTTTATTTATTAAAAGCACCGTGTTAAGATTCCAATCTTTATTTCCTTCACTAAATTCATTGAGCAAATTTAAACAGCCTTTTCAATCACTATAATTTTAGTTATTATGTATGTTTTACTAACATTCTTAGTAACTATTTTCAATCTTATTTATTGATCATTAACAATAAGTTCAAAGAATATGTTTTCATCTCTCTTAAGATTATTTCAGACCAATAAGAAGACCCTGGGGACCCTGGACTGTAACTCAGTCAGCAGCCATAGTTACACAATAAACCTACTTGTGATATTAAGCATCTAGGTATATAATGTGATATGTGATGAAACCCTAACCATAAGAACTAGTAAACCAGAATATTATTTTCCTTGACTCTACTTACTAGGTAGGTATAGCTCTGCATACATTGCCCCAAGTCATCATCATTCCAAGCAAGTTAACACCATCCCTCTCTTTGACTCATCGGAATCTGAGTTCCAAGCAGTCAAAACTAATAGCACACTTCTCTACACTATAGTGATTTATGTGGTAGTAATTGCATCTATAAAGCATAATCTTTATGTGTAAGAAATTTGTATGATATTGCCTTTGAAGATGGGATGAAGATAAGAAATGACTTGTAGTAAATACTGTCTCTTGTGTATGAGGTAGTCAGTTTCAATAATAGACTTCCTATGAGTACACTCATAGTAACGAGAAAAACTTGTCAAGGATAGCATCAGATAAGTTGTCCACAAGCTGATGTTCTTTCTATACAAGTATTTCAGTATTAGTGCTTTTCCTTGACTCCTACAAAGCACTGATCCTGGTTTATGAAAGGCACACTGAGAATTTCTTTTCTTTGAAGGTTCACATGGCAACTTCAATTTTGTTGCTTGGATTTTCCCAGCTTCTTAGCAGATTGTCTGGTTTCCTGGCAAGAGTCCTGATTGGAAATAATCATGTGGAAAGCTATTATATGTTCGAAAGTTTACTTCATTCCAGGTATTTTAGTCTTATTGTAAAAAAAAAAAAAAGAAAGAAAGAAAGAAAAAGATGAAATAATGGGGACTTATCGAGTGCATTTTCTTTGTGGGGGGACATAAAATTCATCATGATTTGTTACCTGCGATCAAATTCTAACTCTTGGCTATACTTTACAAATGATGACCAAAGCTTTGTAGTTTTCTAGATCATAGAAAATTAATACTTTGGTTGCTAGGTTTTGATAAAGGTCGGAATAAAGGACTTACTCAACAAATAGATATAATAGAATCAATGACCTAAAAAATGTCCAATATCCCCAGGGGCCTATAAAAGCACTACTTTCATATGGCAGCTTCCAGTGAAAAGAACTGAATTGTATCTGCAGATTTGCAAGTAGGTTATCACTCTAAACCACAGTTTAGAAAACAGTAAATAGTGGCTAATGATAATAGTTAAATTGTACAAACAACTGAAAGAAATTGTTGCTGTAGAAACAACTGTTTTTATGCCACATTTCTGTTGTATGTGTGTGTGGGGGGGGGGGAAGCTTATAAAATGGCCTGAAACAATTGAACTAAAATATTATGTAATATTATTTAGGGTGAAGCTGCCAATGGTGCATAACAGAAAGATTTTCAAACTCAGATTAAATAGGTTTAGAGAGAGGAATTTCAGTTGATTATTTCTTTAAAATACTTTTTCCAGGTACTGTTTTGTCTAATGTTTTACTTTGATTTATTCAAAAAAGACCAAGAGACATACTACCTTTCAGTCAAGGACACAGCCCTGGCATGTTAAGATATTTTTTGGAACACACCATTGTATAATAAACTAGAGATGGAAGAATCTTTCAAGATGTTTAAGCTTGCACTGGCATTTTCATATATAAAATTAAATTTAGACATAAAAGTATGAAGGTTTAAAATAGTTTTCTCAGCCTGAATGAAGACTCAGGTTACAATATTTTGGTTTAAAAATATTTCTCAACTTAATTTATGAAACTTGAAAATATTGTGATTGTAATGGTCTTTTAATGAGAGGTTTCAGGATTAGCCACAATATCAAACAATAAATTTCATAGTGAATTCTGCACGTATTCAATGATCAGATGTTTTATGATATAATAAAGTTATATGATATAAAAGTATAATAAATGTTGAATGGAATATAATATTTAGGTTTTCTTTATATTTATATTAAGACAGTAAATAACCCAGTGAAAATATGCTGACTCATATAGTTTTAATTCAAACAGAAATGGAAATGGAGGCATTGACTTTCTTCCATCATTATAAGCAAGACTCTCTCAGTTCTATATTCACCTTGGTTGAGGGTACATTAGTTGTGGCTGAACACTCAAATGTTCCCACTCCATCTGAACAGCATAATGATAAAGATCTCCTTTAGCACCAAATAATCTAATGCATGGAAAATCACATTTAAGAACATAAAATACTTTAGACATGCAAAGTATTATTACTTTCAGACAAGTAATTAATGCTTTTTGCAATAAAGATGTGCCACTTGACACTACTAATGTGTGAACGATGGTGCTTTGGAAATGACCCTTTAATCAGCTGGGCATAAACCTAAGTGATGGGTAGTGCACTTTAAATCACTTTTCTTTCTTGATGAGAATTCAAGAACATGTATTGGAACAAGGTAGAGGTGAAAAAGATATACACTGTCTGAAATTTTTAAACTGTGCTCTGGATATATCAACAACAACAAAATAACATCTAGAATATTAGAATACATGTGGAAAGAGTTTAAAATGTTCGGGCCTTTTGCTAAATATAAATGAAGATACTGAAATACATTGGCTATAATATAATATATATATACTGTTATGCAACATTAAAAAACATTTTAGTTAAAATTCTTCTTTGGCATTGTTAAGAGAAAATCTCATTGTACTGTGACAATTTTTATATACTTTTACATACTTTAATGTATGAGTACAATATTTACAACAATCCCCCACACTTTTTCCTCTCTACAACTCCTCTAAGGTTCCTTTTTCCTCCACAACTCTAGGTAACATGATCTTTTTTTCTTCATTATTATTGTGTTCGAGGACTAGAGTGATGAAATTGAGTCTCTCTCTCTCTCTCTCTCTCTCTCTCTCTCTCTCTCTCTCTCTCAAACACACACACACACACTCACTCACACACACACACACACACACACACACATTTTATCATAGAAATACAAGTTAAATCTATGTTGAAATTTCATCTTACTTTAGTTGGAATAGCCAAGATTAATAATACAAATTACGGTTTGCTTATAAGGATGTGGAATAATGGGAATGTTCACCCATTTTTGGGGGGAATGCAAACGTATACAGTCTCTACAGATATCTTTGTGTCTTTAGTTTCCTCAGGAAGCTAGGGAAAACTCTACCTCAAGGTCCAGTTATTGTAATCTGGGCATATACCCAAAGAACACTTCATTCTACCACAGAAATACTTGATCAACCATACTCATTGTTGCTCTCTTCATGATAGCCAGGATAGGACAAAAGTAGATTCCCGTCAACAGAAAATTGATAAAGAATAAATGCTATATTTACAGAATGGAATATTACTCAAGTATTAAATAATAAAATTATGAATTTACAGATAAATGAGTGTACCTAGAAAAAGAAATTGTCCTAAGCAAGATAACATACACCCCAAAAGATAATAAGGTATATTTGTGTATATATTGCCATAATACACAAGAATCACAAAGAACATTTACATTGTGAAGATGACAAGAGATTACATCATTTTAAAAGTATCAGCTTCCCCTAAAATAACAAGAAAATTAAATGGCATCCATTTCAATTTCCCTGAAGTATTTTTTATCAACATACATATAGGGTCTACATAGCACCTTTGTTTTTTATTTCAATAGGTTGTATTTCTACAGAGGGACACTTGAGTATAACTTTTTAATTTTAATTTTTAAATTGAATATAAACAATATCAGAATTGAATTTCTGATTGTTTAATCACCTCAGTCAAGATGTGCTGTGATTCAGGTTAGCTCACTGGTCACAAGGGCCCTATATCAATACCTTATACTAATATGTCACAGGATTTCTGAAGGACAAAACCAGAGAGAGGGTAGAAAATTTTATTTTTTATTGTAAATATTTTTGAGAAATTGGGTGTTCATTTGTTGTGGATTAAATGTGTTTTACTTTTTTATCATTACAAAATAAATAAAGATAAATAAAACAATATTGCAATAGTTACCATTATCTTAGAAAAAGACCAGGGTTTCATTGTAAACAGTACATTTCCATTAACAAAGTCAAATAGGGATAGAGGGATTCTGGGAGGAGGAACTGGAAAAGGGGATAACATATCTAATAAAAATGAAACTAAATTTTAAAAATTCAAACTGTAATACATATCATATAATAAATTTCTGTTTTAATTGAAGCTGTATTATCATTGGGGTATGATAACTAAAATTGTGTTTTGTCATCAAACTTTTTACCAATTGATCATTTAAATTGATTCTATTTTCTTCTCATTTTACCCAGTGAATAACACATGAGTTTAGTTTTTGATATTATAAGCCAATCTTATAATTCTCTTACATTTTATGAATTATCAAGATGTTCCTTATTCTATCATTTATTCTTCAAATTTTCATCTAAAATCACATTTGCTGTATACTTCAAGTCCTCAAACTATTCCCCTTTAACAAGCAAAATGGTGCCATGAAATCTCCATCTTCTGAAACCTTTGCTCTATTGCCAATGCAGAGTCAACCTCAGCTAATCGACTTTGCAGTACTCTCAATTTTTCAGTTGCTGGACTTCACATACCATGTCCAGAGGTCATATCTTTTAGTTTATGATGCTTAATAAAAGGTTCCTGCAGCACCTCTGCCAATGTCAAGAGCAGGCAAAATCTAATAGTTATAATATTAAACACATGATTGCCCTGGATGTCAATTTCAAATAATAAACAAAGATTGATTTTAAACACATGATTTACTCTTTGATGGACTCAAAATTTAAGGTACCTCATTTGGTTCTTATACTTGCATCATGAATGTTCCATTGTCATAGTAAACACAGAGAATTTCCCCAAGAGTTCATATCATGTTAACTATCTCCAAAACAGAAGTCATTAAATTATTCTGATGAGATTGAATATCTTTTTGTTGTTAACCTTATTAAGTATTTTAGGACTGCATTTTACTTAAACTTAATATATACCACTAATTCCAATAGTGGAAACACTAATACTATTTGTTAAAATAGTATCCAAGACATTGAAAACATTTTCTATGTACTAAAATAAAGACATATCCATAGCTTACATGAATAGTATCAAGAAATTGTGGGGTTTTTTTATTAAAATGAATTTGGCCAGTTAAGAAACCTTCCTGTAATACATCTAAATCTAGAGACAATTCATCACTGAAAATCTTTGTATATCAATATATTCAAGTAAAAAAGTAAAAGTTATTAGGAAATCACCTAAGATGTCAATCAACATTTTACACTAAATTCTGGTGACATGACCAGGACAATTATAATATCATTTAATATAAATAATACTTTATGTATAATGAACCAAAAAAAAAAAAAAGAAAAAGATAAGAAAAGTTTCTTACAAAATGGTACTTTGTGACAATGTAAAAAAATTAAATAAAACAATTCATGTATACTACAAATATCTTTCTCTGGATTATATTATTTAAGTAATATAAACTATTAATATAACCAAGTGTTAAAGTCTGTAAATATTTAAAGTTACAGGTTACAAATAACAATATATAATCTCCCTGATGCATTATATTTAATATTTAATTAAAGTATTTTTCTGACAATTTGCTTTCATCTCAAAATTCTTTCAATATTTTACATCATGTCAGAATTGATTTTTAAAATGGTTTATGAAATGAATGAATTCCCTTGCTAATTATACAAATATCTTTTAATTAACCTACAAAATCTTATCTAATAAAGTTTTTACATAAGTTTCTATGTTATCTTAAATTGTTTATTAAATATTCAGCAGTAACTAAATATCTTTATTTTTTAATGTACTGATTAGTTTTTTCCTTCCTTCCTTCCTTTCTTTCTTTCTTTCTTTCTTTCTTTCTTTCTTTCTTTCTTTCTTTCTTTTTTTTGTGTGTGTTCTTGAGACAGGGTTTCTATGTATAGCCCTGTCTGTCCTGGAACTCACTCTGTAGACCAGGCTGGCCTTGAACTCAGGAATCCACTTGCTTCTGCCTTTCAAGTGCTGGGATTAAAGGCATGCGCCACCACTAATCACTGGTTGTACTGATTAGTTTTATGCAGATATGACACAAGCTGTAGCCATCTGAAGGAGGAGACTTCGATTGAGAGCATGACTACAGAAGATCTGACTGAAGGCACCATGAAGGGCATTATCATAGGTAGTTACTGATGTGAAAGGGGTCAGTACATTGTGGCTGTGGCAAGCCCTGTGCTTGTCATCCTAGGTTCCATACAAAAGCAGGTTGAGTAAATCATGAAGAACAAGCTAGTAACTTGCATCTTTCCAAGGCTTCTGCATGAACTTATGCCTAAAGGTTCCTGCCCTGACTTCCCTCAGTGATGGACCATAATGTGCAGTGTTGTGGGGCGGTGGGCTGTGAAAAGCATCTAGGTGCTTGGTCAAGCAAGAATATGACACTACAGATTGCTAATCTGTATCTTTTCAACTACAGCATCCATCCTGCAACTTTAAATAGTTTTTTTTTTCCTTTACTTACCCACAGGACACTAATAAAGGAGCATGTACTACTTATATCCATGATTTCTGGTTTTTTTACATTCAGTTACTCACCTATAAAAACAAAAAGAGGGGGAGAGAAAACAGTATATTGTTAATATTAACATGATATGCTAATTTTAACATAATAGCATCATAATATTTCATATTATACCCTGTTATCTATAGTTTGATAAGATATTTTATATGACAAAATAAAGCACATCAGTATTTTGTTTTAAGATTTTAGAGAAAAATTTCTGTGTAAACTTACTAGAAAATATCAATAATAAAAATCCTTCTTACTATATGATAAAAATATTTTAATACTGTATGTACATTTTAGCATGTTTTTAAATAACTTCATTAAAAGTAATACCACAGTCAAGCATTTGTTCCCTGTCATTTAGCTGGTGATTGGACTAGTTGAGTTTCCCCTTTGGGCTCTTTACTGCCTTCAAAGAATTCAGAGGAAAGACAGGTGATCCCAAGGGAACCCAAAACTTCACTTTGCCAGCCTGTGGGAAATGAACCAGTAGAAGTTGCTATACTTCAGTGGTCTGAGACCACAGCTTTCTTTCTAGACTATTCCTTACATATTTTTTCTTCTTGCTATAAACAAGCATTAGAGTCATGAGACTGATGTAGAGGGAAAATAGAAAAGTTGACATAAAAATGAAAGCTACAAAAATTAAGCAAACTTTAAGCTAACATATAGTTATAACTTTAAGTCTGCAAGAAGCTAAGAATGTGGCTTAGTGATGGAGTTACTTCTCTGCCACACAAGTGTCTCTATGATGATGTTGAACTTATAGGTTTTTTTTTTAAATAAATTAAGCTAGTAGATTAAGGTTTGGGTAACAGAAGTCTTTGTTGTTGCAGTAGTGAACATTACTAAATTCAGAAGCTCATAAATGGACAAACTATTGAAAATAGGTGCGTGTTGTATCTCCAGACATTAGCCCACTATATTAACCTCTACAAACCCATTTTGGAGGCTCAAGATACATTGGGGAAGAGAAGACAGAAATAATTTAGTAATGAAAGACACAGAATGGCGTTGTGAAATTCTCAGACTATGGCATTGCCCTTGCTTCCATAAACAGACAGCAGCTGTGACTACTTGCTAAAAAATCTATACATAACAAATGTGTAGGTTGATAGTTGCCTCAGTGGATCAAGGTTACTAGCCACCAAGTCTGACAGCCTAGATTGGATTCTGAGGATTCTCATGGTGAAAGAAGAGCATAAACTCACATAAAGTTTGCTATCATCTCCATAGATTCATGAAGAATGGGTCACCCTAATCTCTACTCAAATATCTTTTTAAAAATGTAATGAAAACAAGATTGCATGCATCAAAATCCTCCCACAGGAGACACAGATCACTTAAGTTTCTACCATTCCATGAAGACTCGTTAGCAGTTCACAACAGTGAGAGAGGTAGGAGAGACATTTTCTTCAAGGTGTTACCACCTTTCATATACAACAGCAAAGCAATCGTTACCCACACCCTGGTAAACAATTCAGTGCAATGCATTGGGTCACTAAAAGGACATGTGAAAGTAAATTAAGGTACAAGATTAGAAGAGAAAGAAAATCAGAAAAAGTGGGAAGGTGACAGTACAGGGATATGAAAGTGATTATAGTATATAACATATATGTGCATGAAACTAGTGTAATAAAAACTTATAAGGTATAATTATTACTTGAGAATTAAGCCATAAATACATATTTGGACACACACACACACACATACACACACACTCACTGTGGTCTCTCAGGAGAAAATAAAATATCAGAATTCCCTTAATAAAATAAAATAATAAAATCAGGAGAAAATAAAACACAGATTTCCATAGAGATGCATAGTTAGCAATCAAACATTTAAGAAGAATTGTCTTAAATAAGACAGTTTCCTCTACAGTAGAAATTAAGACAATACCAGTGCAGATAATATTATTCATTAAGTTAACATTAACTACAAATTAGAGTGGAGAATGATGTCTCATGCGAGTGATCAAGCCTATGCAAGTGGCTGAAGCAACAGCATCATAAGGCCCAACCTGACTGGGAAACTAAGTTAGATTTGAAAACAAAGAAAAAAATAACAATGACAGTTAGTTATCATAATTTTAACATGTAATTGTAAAAAAGAATTCCAAAATAATCTTAAAATTATGTGGGATAATAGCATACTACTATGTGTTTTTATAAATAACTACACAGATTACACACATATGATTACAGACAAAGATTAAGAAAAATTAATATAGATCTTGCTTCTGATATTCATCAGTGATTTTCAATTCCCAAGTCTAACTTTGATTTAAAAAATATCAAACATATGACTTATAATATCTGTAAATATTATCCACAATACTTAACTTCTCCCAATTTTTCTTCTATACTCTATATGTAATAGTGAATTCAGCTGGTAATGGGATGTAGTAATAATGACCAGCAGTGGAGAGGGATCTAGAAGCATTCACTGCATGTTCTCCCTTCCCTCGCATGTGCTTTGCTAACTTTCTAAGGCAAAAATCTGTCGCATAACTAGATAAAGACTTAATTTGAGCGACTCATCAATTTCACACTCTCTATGCATAAGGTGAGTACTAAGTAAAATCACTAATTCAACATCCTCAGATAGGTCAGGTTTATTACCTATAATGGAACAAGGAGATAGATGTGAACTTTCAAATTCAAATGCTCAATTACTTGCACTAATGGAGGAGAATAAGTACCATACATAATCATAGACACTGTCATTTAGGTTTACCAAAGAATTGTGTTTTGTGCTCTCATCCTTTTATGATTGACAATGTGAAAACGTGCATCCATTCAAGTAACTGTACTATCATATTTAAAACAAATATGCAAGCTTTGAAGTTTATCATCAAAAACTTTGCCCAAGAGTAAACAAAATATATAGCTTTTGCCAGGTGAAATATTTATTCATTTGACAAAGATAAAATTTTTTAGTGCTTGTATTGTATACACCATTTTGAAAAAAAAATCTCATCTGGGTACAAGTTTGGAAGCTTTGTCACTAAACTTTCCTTGCAAAACCACTAATGATGACTGGTCAATTGATTACCTACAATTAGAATTACTATTTCTCAGTTAGTACTGGAAAGCCATGGTTTCCTAAAACCTAAACTTTATTTTTATGTGTATTGTATCACAGATTAGTTTACAGATTAACTTCTAGAGAGGTAGAATATATCATTTATATCTACAGTAGTAGAGTATGTAAGAGTTACAACATTTAGCTATTAGATTTAAGAACTGACCTTGAATCTTAGTCGTAATGTCTTTGATGTAGAGTATCTACTCAGTATATTTTGGTGTGATTTTTAAAAAGACAAAAAGAAAAACATGTACCCTATTTTATTATTTTATTTTACACTATAAAGGGTTGTTTTCTGAACTCTATCTATGCTCAATGGTTACTTAATGTGTTATCTGAATTCTGGAATGAATCTACTTAAATTTTGTCTAATAATTTTACCACTTATCAAACTTCCTGATTTCCATATTCATAAGAATGTATTTATGGATGAGATTATGAACTTGTACCTTCATACTAACAGAACATGATGGAGTACATTGAGTCTTTAAAAGAAATTATGTCAGTCTTTGGCAGTCCTGATTAAATCTATTTGAAAGCTGTGTGAGAGAAATAGTTCTTATGATGATTACAGTAAATACATGAGAAATAGTTATTTACATATACATACTATGTATACGTTCGGGATGTAGTTGAATATTAAAGATAGCACACAAATACTACTGAATAATTTTTCATTTATCCAGAGTACAATGTCAAATACTAGCAATATCTAATTAGTTTGCTCTGTCTTATATTGTTAGGTTCAGTGTTGTCAGATAAGTCATATATTATCCACAATTTAGAGTAAAATAAATTCTACATTTATTTGGTCACATTTTACCTATAATATCTTTACAAATTCACTTATCTTTTCCTGATCACAATTTCATAAAGACTGTTATGTGTAAAGACAAGCATAACTTCCTTAACTCTCCAATTTTGATTTTCAGATAATTCACACGTATTATTAGATCATCATCTGAATTTAGTCCATGGGTTGTTTCTTGTTTGTTTTACTATAGACACAAGTCATATGAAGTGGATGAAGAAACTTTGGAACACTGGCAATTAGCTTTTTGTGATTTGATTATATTTTATGGCTATTCCTGAAAATTATGGCATACATAATGTCTCCTGAGTCCAATTTCAATTCTATTATAAATACACATAGAGTATGTTAAGTATATTTTTTCTCCCTCTCACTTCTCATTACAGAAAATTCTTAACGCATTGTGGATACAGATAATGACATAAAGTTGCTGTGTCTCAACCAACTTGGACTGAACTGACAATTTTATAAAATCAGTCTGAAAGATTTGTGTCTTGAATATTTGAAACATTGGTGCCTTTGAGAGATTTAATTTTATGTCATACAAATGAATGTATGATTTTCTAAATTCACAGAACATCAAAATTATACAATCTAGAGAGGCGTTCACAACCCAGTTCTGCATAGCAGTCTTTAATTCCAGTTATTCTCCAGGAAGGAGATTTATTCCAGTTGTTAGTTATATAACAATGACAGTCTAATTTCAAATGGTGACACTTTTCATGGAAGTTTTGTCTATTAGTAAATTTCCCAGTAACTTCGCATATTGATCTTAAATCTTACTCAATCATTTCCAACCTTGAGTATCAACTGTAGAACAATGAGAATTTTAAAACAATCAAGATACTTCTAAATTTAAAATTTTCAGTAACTCTGCTTTGAATTTTTTCATGTTTCTTAGCTCATTTAACTACCTTGGTCATTTGTTTTATTTGTATGAGCCAGGTTTTTTTCTTAATATATTGATTGAGTAACTCAATACAATAATTTGTATATTGTTTCCAATGCATAGAGTTAAATTTAAAACCACTGGATCATGTACATAGAAGTAGAATGTCCTCTGCATGCTACTAGGTAAGAAGAAAAAAATCATTAATACTTTTAACCAGCTGTCAACTCTAAACACTGAAATAATAACTGCCCTGGACCAATACATCTACCAGTGTATTAGTGACACAATTTTAAAGGTAGTAACCACTCACTTTCCGTTTGAAAGGGAACATCACTCTACCAAGAAATGTGTGCAACATTAATTAAGCAAAATACTATGGAAAATTAGTTCATTGGCCATAGAGAAAAACACACAGTATTACGATTTGGTAACTGGACATAAGAATAAACTGCTACCTAACATGTTATCTTTTTATTCACAGATTAATCCATTCTTTAATTTCTATTGGAGAAATCTTCTTGCAGTGGGTGGCATTTAATAAGGAAAACCACAATTGTTCAATGTCCAGAGAATAAGAAACTACATGTTCACTGTAAATGGGACTTCTATAAGTCACCCTTACTCTATGACCTAAGAATATTACAAAGCAGGAGTGGGAAGATAAAATATCTAAAGACCAGAGAACATATATAGCTATAACTAAAGAGGACACTGGTTATAACAGCCCATACATACATGTTAGCTCATAGATCTAAAGGCAGAGTGCACAATAATTTACAAATTACAGGCTGGTGAAATCCAACTTTGGAAGAAAAAGAGCCTAATGAGGTTTCACCCAAATCTGAGGAACTATTGCAAACTGATGGCTCTTGGAGAAGGAAGAGTCAGGTTTTCATTTTTTTTCAGAGATAGATATTTGAGAGTCTATATATGCTGAAATATTTGATCCCATACTCATGTACATCGAGACAGAACTAAATGCCCAAGGAAGGGGAGGAAAGAAAAGAGGGGAGTGAAGAGTGAAGCTGGTGGAAGAAATAAGGCAAGCATTAAGATGGGAAGGAACCACATGGGAAAACATGGCACAAATTGATGGAAATGGGATGTGAATAAATTTGATCCAAACATATATTAATTACATCTATAAATGTTCCATAAAGTGTTTTATAAAACTGTATTCTTTAGTCTAGTTGCTAAGTAATAACAATGCAGACATGCATGCATGTATGCATGTACATACACCAAAGTCTTATAAACAAAAGATTTAGTGTTTAACTAATCAGACATCAACAGACTTCCAGATTTCCAAAGATTCTGACTCTGTAAAGTCAAACTTAAAGATTGAAATTTCATTTTCTAATTAAATGTGTTCGCTCTGGCAGTCTTTGTCTTAGGCAGACAGTGGCATAGAATGCTGCATACATTGGATACTGTATACATCCCGAGGAAACATGGCACTCTATTCCCTCAAATATTTTATGCTACATTAGAGAACACTTCATGAA
Source organism: Rhabdomys pumilio (assembly GCA_030674055.1). Taxonomy (NCBI): domain Eukaryota; kingdom Metazoa; phylum Chordata; class Mammalia; order Rodentia; family Muridae; genus Rhabdomys; species Rhabdomys pumilio. The sequence continues at coordinate 48,665,118 of JANHMN010000011.1, forward strand.
TGTCATCCACCAAACTGAAGCTAATTGACACCTTTCTTCATTGAAATCCTAAGTACTACAACCACCTAGAGATTGCCTGGGGCTCATGGGCATCATCTTTTTAAAATACTAGTGTTTTCTTAGAAAACCTACATAGACTTACAGTTGATTTGAGACAATTAGAAAACAAGTGCATGTATTCAAATTTACAGCTATTAATCGAACGGTGCAGCAAAACAAAGGAAGCTCTTATAGAGTTAACTTTATCCATCTCTAACTCAGTTTGGAATATTTGAAGCTAGTTGTGGTATTTTATATGCAGGGCTTCTCATCCCATGTTCCATAAAGCTTAAGATAAATGTAAAAGTATCTCTGTGCCTAAAGTTGTAATAGTTACATTACCATAATATCATTTCTCAACTCCATTATATTCCCATTCACTACAGTGTTTTTTGGCCAATATGCTCTTTCTTTAACTGTCAAATATATAATGTTCACAAATGGAAAATAGTTTCTTTATAGAGGTGAGATTGTGAAACAGTAGTTGTTTTGGTATCATGCAGGTTATAAGAATATTTCTTTAAAAATCAATATCAAGGTCACTATGTAGCACATAACCAATTTTATTCACATTTTGACTAATGACTACAATTTTCTTTCACAGTAGCTTAACAAGAAAATGTAGTAGCTTTTAAGGCTTATTCACTGTATCAGCTCCCTTTGAAATATATGTTGAAAGATGATACCAGGGTTTTTTATATAAAAATATTGTATATTTAGGCAGAGTTGATGGCTACTTTTAAAGTGACAGTCACCTAAAATTACTATTAGTACCTCTGTGACATAGCAAGTGCAGTTCTGTTTAGCTGAACCATTTAGAAGTGAGTGTTTGAGGTTGTGACAAGGTCAGTGTATTTTTGGAGCCTGTTTCCTAGGGCGTTGCATTCAATAGTGGCTAGAATTTTCAACTCACTCAATTTTTACTGAAATATATGATAGTAAAAAAATCACAATATAAAATCTCTGATTAGGAGACACTTTCTTTTTTTTTAGGTAAATATGTTTGTTGTTTAAAATTGCAATGCTCAACAATGCTATTTCCTTTTTATAATCTCGTGTCAGTGCTTTTCCTAAATATTCAAAATGATCACTTCTATGTGGTATGCTTAAGTCTTCAAGATCTACATAAGGTCGTCTTATATTTCACACAAAAGTAAAACAGCATTCCTTTTTAAAAAAAATGGTGCAAATAAGTCTCAACTATGAGGTAAAATAGACTCAGTTTCATTCACACAAAGAGAAAATTACAGTTTTATGTTATGGATGCTAATTAAGAAGAGGTATGATTTAGACATATACTATCTTTGTAATGTCCAATTGATTATACATTACTGTGATTTCAGCACATTGTCCTTGATCATCTCCACTGGCAACCTATAGTATACAGAGGATGTGAGGAAAGAATTTGAAAACAGGTGTTTTAGAAAGCAGAGTGCTGGGTACATCACAAATGACCTATCCTTGTCATTTACTCCCTTGTTCATGAATCCCAAGACCTTTTACAGAATTTGGATAATTGTGTCATAGCCTGTGGTGTGCCTGTTTGTAGCAGATTTGACTAGATTTGGAGTTTGACTCAAATTCACGTAACATTTACAACAAATTAGCTCACATATTACTTGAAATGTTGTATAATCCATTGTGTCATTTATTAAACAAATAACTATATTACATTTGAAATAAGCATATTTTTGTCATTGAATGTCAAAATATAATAGATAAGTGTTAGATTTCCAAATGCAACATCCTGTTAATTGATTTTGTTTTTGAATGTTGGGAATTGATACTAGTATGTCAAGCTTATAGTATAAAGCACTCTAAAACTGATTTACAGTCTAAGCCTTCCAAAAGCATTTATCATGGAAAAATACTTGAAATTTGAATGTTAAGAGTGAATCCAAATATTTAATTTCCAAATGTACAAGGTTGGAGAAAACAAATGACCACCATTTCAAAAAAAATCTTATAATTGTTGATGCATAAATTTACCATTGATTTGAAAATAACCAACTACGATACAATGACATTCTAAGGTAATTGTTTTTAAATCATATATTTTACTTTTCAATTATGCTTGCCATAGTCTTTAGATGCAAGCTAATATAATCCTTAAAGAAGAAATAATTAGAAATATTAAATTTGTAAAGACATGGATAACTAAATAGCCACAGATGATTCCCTCAGAAGTTATTGATGTTTATTTCGATGTTCTACACACCTGCAACACATCATGTTGATACTAATGACTCTGATATTAATAGGGAAAAACAATTTGTTTTCATTCACAAGACAATTCCCACAGATGTAATATGTAAATGAAGATGAAAATATATTAATAATTTCAAAACAAAGTATTCCTGGATTAAAATTGACTGAGTAGCTACTGTTTAATATATGTGCAGGTAAAATGTGCTTAAAATAATGTGCTTGATTTCTTTGTAATAGTTCACTTGACCTTATGCTGCTGTACACACTCTAAGACGTTTCTATTTTAAATTTAACTCTTTCACTATGTTGAAGAAATTCACTATACTAATTTTATGAATTTGTACAGATAAGCACCATTAAACTCTTCCACGGTGCCATGATGTCTGACAATTTATATTCAGATTATGGACTTTGAATTGAGAAAACCAAAGAGCTAAGTTATGCCCTTCCCTATGAAGAAATTTTGTAGATTTGGAAGTATACTGACTTGCCAGAAACAATCCCTTATATTTATATAATTGTAATGTTAAACGCAGATCACTAGTATGTATCTCTATCATCCAATATACTATTAAAATAAATAAAATGTTCTCAATAAATCTGTACTAATACTTTTCTTGGAAATAGTAGAACTTTAATAAGCAAGTAGCAGTGACAAGACTGTGGTTTGGGAAATGATAAGTATAACGCCTTTTATTATTTTTCTATATATTCACTCATGTAAAACTGTATTAATTACTATTGAGCATCCTTGTAAAATTATCTTTATATTACACAGTTGTGTAAAGAGCTAAGAATTCATGATTTCAATGACAAGATTTGCATAGTGTAAATTCAGTAAACCTTCTGAAGGAACAAATTTGTAGTTTAATGAACCTTTGCCATCAAATGGTTAACTGAGACAAAACATAATTAGGGAAGATGAATTTGCATTTGATAGCTTCTTGTGGATTTTGCCCTCTGACATATTTTATTCAGTCTCTGAATTTAGAGTGAAATCTATATTTCATCCTCAAATTAATCTCTACTTAAACTGTTCTCAAGCTTTGCGTAATGATTTAAACTTTCTACAGATTGCTTTAAAAACACTGCCAAGCTTTGTCTATAAAATGATTTATAGATATATTCATTAGAGACTTAGGGAACAATTTTCCATTAAAACAATAATGTAGAAAGAGTCTCATAAGTCCAGATGCACCTGTTTAAGTTGTATTGTGATTCTTAAAATGCAGACTTCAATTTCTAGAAGCACTATAAGGGTTGACGAGAATCAATACTCAGAGTTCTGCATGGACATATAATGTATTAAACACAATTTTTTCTTTTACTACTCACTCCAGAAAGTTGATTTTAAATATCACTAGCACGTTTGTACTTCTCAAGAAACACAGGATCTTCTAAGGCTTTTCATGAGATATGCAATCAATGATTTTCTCAAAGGCTTCTAGGTCTAAGTTCACGTAGGATAATTAAGAATGCAAGAATAGTTCAGTGATTGGAGTATGCATCATAAAAATCTCTCCCTTTTAATGGAATATAAATTGAATTGGGTTCTCATTATTTCTCTATATATATTTATTCAGTAATAAAGTAACTTTTTCTGCTCTTCCACCTATTTTGCAGAAAAACTTATACAGATAGATAGATACATAGATACATAGATAGATGGACATAGAGATAGACAGATATAGATAATATGGGCTATATATGTATATACATATGTATATATATATATGTATATGTATAACAGAAATATATAAAAAGAGATGTAGATATATAGATATAGAGGTATATTAATAGGTACATATATCAAGGTACATTAATTCCTTGCACCTATTAACATAAAAGTTTCAAAATATTAAATAAAAATTTGAGAGGATTAAACAGATTAGATTTATGTATATTTTATATAGAATATACAGTTTAGCTTTTTGTATATTTTATATAGAAATAGAGATATAGCAATATAGAGAGATACATAGATAGAGAAGATGTAGATATCACATTTCTTTAAGAAATTTGTCTGCTAGACAAGGAGATACATACCTTGAGTGTGGAATGGACTGAAAGAGTATACTAAACACAAACAATTGAACCATAGGTGATTCCGCTTTGAAGACAGAGCCTGACTCATCGAGAGCTTGACTTCTGAAAATGTGCTTATTTTTATATCAGAGGTCTACTAGTTGTAGCATTTAATACATTATTTAATTAATTAGTCAAAAACAGGTTAATTTTATGCTATTTGCTGGAAAGATATACAAGAATTCTCTCCACATTTCCAGGCATCATGCATGTATACATAAACTCAACTGAGTGCCACGAACTTATCAACTACTACAAAGCAGTGTGTAGCTCTCCATTTTATTCCTGAAATATTTTCCCATCAACCATTTCATTTCTATTTCTGTCTGCATTCATATTTCCTGAACTATTGAGAATTAATACATGGAAGATATTGAAAGTCTATAAATGATGATGATATCCCAATATTTTTTCATCATTTATACTGCCTTTGTCTATTATGTTGTATTACCTGCAGTTATTTGCAGTCAAGTCAAATTAACAATTCCTACAATAATCTAATGAGTGGTTTGTTCAGTTTTAGATTATGTATCAGTTAAAGCAGTCCTTCAGACTTGAAGGACTTCTTGAAATGTATTTCAAGAAAGCAGGTTTAGGTCTAGGTAAGGGGGAGGAGGGATCCAGTCTGTAAAACTAGTAATACTAGTAAACACGTGTGTCACTCTTAGTGCTTTTTCTGTATGTACTGTTGTCAAAGGGACAGAAAAAGTAAAGTGAAACCATTACATTTTAAATCTTACAAACTGAATTTTTTAGGAACATTAGTTACTTAATACATGGATAGATAAAATATCTTACTCATGGGTGTTCATTGGGAAAAGTACACGCACACAAACATTATCTTGCTTGCCTAAGTGCCCTGATAAATGTATTTTAGAAGTCTGTGTACTTGAGAAGCTGGAAATGTATTTGTTAAACGAGACCTACTCTTTTCTGAAAAGGAAACAGAGGGTCAGTGGATATTTTGGGGTTCGAAGCTGGGAAGAGTGGAGGAAGGTGAAACTCTGGTTGGGATGCACTGTGTAAGAGACGAAACTATTTTTCAACAACAACAAAGAAATTAAAACAGAATGGAGGAATACAACACACATATTTGACACTGTTTCTAGTAGTTTATGAAGAAAAAAATGAATCAAAACATCTCATTTACTTTAAACACCTTTGAACAAGACTCAGTGCACCCATACAGTTTATAAAATGAAAGTGGCTCCATTCCTTTTCTGTGTTTACAACCTTTGGAAAGCTTAATCTATTTAATATGTTCAAGATCCAAAAGATGATTTTAAAATTCATGATATAAATATGTAGCACAGGTTGAGGAGGTGTAGGGATGAATACCAGAGTGTTCTCTCTGATTGGGAATATCATTTCTTGTCTGGAGTGACATCAGGTGACACCCGTGGATGTTATTTTTAAATCAGTGGATCTGCTTGTTGTTTCAACCGTACCAGCACCTGGAGAAATCTGCAGCTGAGAGGATTTTGCAATTTTAAAATAAGTGAATCGGAGATTATTTTTAATTTCAATTTCAAATGCTATAATCACCTGTATTTAATATTAGCCATATTTAGACAAGCTGCCTGTCTCCACATAAATGCTTCCGTGCCACCTCTGTCATTCTTCGAGTCAACATTTTAACTGCTTTCTTCAATATGTAGATTCACAGTCTTCTATGGCTAGGTTGTCATTAAAGCCGTCACAAATCAATTATTTATGTATATCTACTTATTATCAAATCAGAAATATTCTCACCCCTGAGTTACTATCTTTTACCCCAGGTCACCTTGTGAGTAAAACTTTCCCTTCCTTTTTTTATTTGCTATATGTTTTCTCTCTAGATGTGAGTGTGTGTATGTATGCTGATATGAGTACATGTATATGTGTATATGTATATGTGTATATGTGTACATATATGTGTACATATATGTATACATACACACACACACACACACACACACACACACACATACACACACACACACACACACACACACACACACATACACACTCTGCTTTTCCTCACAGTAAGTTGGTAAGTTTTATCTGAGGCCATATACCTGCCACTTTTGCTATTATTGATGAATACAATCTAACTATTGTACTCATATCAAAATATTTGTATTAACACTATCAAAAGAATGTTAATGCAAAGTATCCCTAGGATAGTAAAATTAAATTTAGGTTCACATGATCTATGAAATTACTTTCGTGGAAAACATGCATCCAAAACAGACAAAAAACTCTAAACACTCACTGCATTCCTATGAAAAAGCAAGCCACTACTCTGATATGAAAACACTGATGCTTTTGGATGACATTTGAATCATTCAAACAGTTCAATACAAACTATATGAAATTACTTATTTTTCAGACATTAGAAAGGAGGAGCAAATAAATAAAATAGTCCTTATAAACTCTAGAGTCTGGTGGAAGAATTGCTTGGGCATATAACTATAATGCACGTTCGTAACTGTTTTTATTTTGACAACATAAATAATATCAAAAGGATGAAAGTAACATTTTGAATAATCCCTTCATTGTAAAATAGCCATTTCAAGAGATATGATGTATCAATCTATCAATTTATGCTCATAATAAGATCAACAAGTGTCTATCAAATAAGCATCAATTTGCAAATTATGGAATTGTTTATTTTGAAAACAGCTCTGTGCTTAATATTTGAATTTATAAGTGTTTAAAAAATAAATGTGTGTTGGTGTGGAGGTTTGTTTACATAAGTGCTCATGTGTACATTTGTATACATAAGTATGAACACTCCTAGGGGCCAGAGGATGAAGGGATCCTCTAGAGTTACAGACCATTGTGAGCCACTCTACTTGCTGAAAAGCAAACTCTGGTCCTCTGTATGATCATTGCATACACTAAGCTCTATATGAATCTCTTCAAAATCTACTTAGCTGAATTCTATTTGTCGTAAAAAATACATTTATAATTAGTATTATTTAACTTTCCTAAAAAACGGAAAATAATAGTTTAATGAACCATGTATTTTTATAATGTATAACTAAAACTCGCTAACTAATGGCTAAGGAAAAGTTGCAAATTAAATTGTATGATTTTTCTTAAGAAAATGTTCCATGGCAGCTGATTGAAATAAATGAGAAAAAGAAAAGATTTCTAGGGCATCAAAGGATGCCAGGAAGTGCATGCTGACAGAAGCCTGATATAGCTGTCTCCTTAGAGGTCTGCCAGAGTGTGATATATTCAGAGGCAGATGCTCACAGCTAACCATTGAACTGATCATGGGGTTCCCAATAGAGGAGCAAGAGAGAAGACTGAAGGAGCTGAAAGGGTTTGCTGCCCCATGGGGAGAGCAACAATACCAACCAACCAGAGCTCCCAGGGTCTAAACCACCAGCCTGGGAACACATAGGGAGGGACCCATGGCTCCAGCTGTATATGTAGGGGAGGATGGCCTTGTTGGGCATAAGTGAGAGAGGAAGTCCTTGGTCCAGTGAAGGCTGGATGCCCCAGTGTGGGGGAAATCGTGGGTGGGGAGGTGGGTGGGGGCAAATCCTCATAGAAGCAGGAGGAGGGTGGATGGTATAGGGGGTTCCTGGGTGGGTGGATGGGAAAGGGAAAAGGGGATCATATCTGAAATGTAAATAAAATATCCGATTTAAAAAAAAAAGAAAAAAAATTGTTTAAACAAATTATAGTGTTTTAGGTGGTCAACTAAAGTTCTTTTATATGGAAATTGCAGTTACTAAAATGCAAAGCAAAAATTGTTCTAAAAACACGAATTAAAAAAACAAATTAATAAGTTTCTGTATACTGAGAGAAATGGAACAGACTGGAGAAATACTAATCTGAAAAAAACAGCGATATAAAAAAGAATGATAACATTATTCTAGTGGGAGGTCCTGCGGTTATACAAAATGTTTCTTTTGAGAATTTTATTGCACATGCTGAATATTATGAATAGTGAAATATTCTGTTATTATTAAAGTATACTCTTCTGCATGTTATTTTCCTAGAAGAAGCCAAGAAATTGACTGAGTCAACTTTAAATGGAAATTCAGTGAATTGTTTAGAAAAATCCTTTCTTAGAATTTCAATGTTTCTGTTTATTTAATAGTTTATATATTTAATAAAAAACAAACTATGGAATTATTTTTATATATTATCAAAGGATAATAATTTTTTAACCAACTTCAATTTTAAAATAAAAAATGAAAAATAGTTTAGAAGAATTTTTCCAATTTGAAACAGGTAAAGTAAAAGATAACTAAATCAGCACATTTGTAGCCTTAATTGTATCAGTCTGATTTGATTTGATTGTATTTGATTTGATTGGATGATTGACAGTGGGAAAAAGGTTATTTAATAAATAATAAGTAATATCATGTATTACACCAAAACCGAAAATTTCTGAAACAAATTCAGAGAACTAAGAATAAGTTTGTTTGACTTAGAGTCTAAAATGGTTCTGTGTATGCATTAACAATTCTACGGAGTTTTATTGAGTTTTATTTACAATCTTTTCTGCTCTAATTTTTTTCTTCTGTAGCTTTTGCTATCCTTGTTTTGTTTCATTGCTCTTGTTTGCTTAAGATTTTTATTTTGTTTGCTAGTTTAATTAGATTGCATGACTATGCAGAGAAAACTGCACTCCATGGGAATAAATAATCATACCTAACAGAAAGAACGTAGGTGTAAGAGAGACATCCTAAGCACATCCAAATATTGGGGACATCAATCTGATATCAAAATCCAGTGATTAAATAACGACCAATGACAAATAAACATGGGTGTTATATGGATATTGCAATGTAAACATGAATATTTTATTAGATTTCATCAAAATAGTTTCTATGTATATTTGATTCATTAAACTGTTATTGATATAGAAGTAATTAAGCCATTATCTTTTTAAAAACTAGATTTGTCATACTAGCATGATTAAATATTATAAATTTTGTATGTTTTTAATATTTTAAATGTTCATTACATCATTGAAAATTTTAATGTAAATCTCTGTGCAATTCTACTGGATAAATGTAAACAGAGAAAGACTTAGGTTAACTATGGTAGTGATGCTTACTTATTATCTAGACAAAATTCAAAAATGTTATCAAGCCAGAGGGCTCAAGTGAAGATGCTTCAATCCCACTAGGGAGGGAGAAGAAACCAGAGGGCAGATGGAGGGAGGAAACTGGATGGGAGGGCATGCTGCAGGGGAAAAGGATACTGACAGAGGTGGGATGGTGGGGGTGGTGGCAACCAGGAGTGAAGCCCTGAGGGCCAGCAGAATGAATGGAAATATACAACCTTGGGAAGTGGGAGGTACGGAGACCCTCTAGAATGTACTAGAGATCTGGGAGTGAGAGAATTTCAAGACTCAATGGGAGGGGACTTAGATGAAATAACCAGCAGTGGGAAGAGAGAACTTGTAGAGTCTTTCTACCTCCATTAGAAAGACAGGGCATCAGCTGAGGGAATGTGGTTGCCATCCCTCAGTCAAAAACTCTGACTCAGAATTGACCCTGTCTAAAAGAACTGCAGGGACAAAAATGGAAAAGAGACTGAGGGAAAGGAGGCTCAGTGACCAGCCAAAATTGGGACCCATCTCTAAGGGAGGCTCCAAGGCCTGACACTATTACTGTTGTACTTACTGACAAGAGCCTAGCCTGGCTGCCCTCCAAGAGGCCCAACAAGCAGCTGACTGAGACAGAAGCAAATACTTACACCCAACCAATGAACAGAAGCCAGGGATCCCTGTGGTTGAATTAGGGAAAGACAGGAAGAAGGTAAGGTGGAGGACGGAGGACAACCCTATAGGAAGACCAGCAGTTACAAACAACCCAGACTCCTGAGACCTCTCAGACACTGAGCCACTAACCAGGCAGCATACACTAGCTTGTCCGAGGCCCCTACACATACACAGCAGAGGACTACCTTCTGGACTCAATTAGAGAAGACTCATCTAACCCTTGAAAGACTTGAGGCCTCAAAGAATGGGGAAGCCTGAAGTGGTGTGAGGAGTCAGGGAGGGGGGTGTAGGGAATGTGAGGACGTCCTCTTGGAGATGGAGGAGGAGGAATGGGATGAGAAACTGTTGGAGGGAAGAACAGGAAGGGGACAAAAACTTGATGGTAAAAAAGTTAAACATAATAATAATAAAAATGAATTTTTCCTATTACACGTATTACTGTGCATTTGCATGTGTGTGTCTGTCTGTCTGTGTGCATGTATGTGACAAAGTGTGTGCATGGAACTCAGAGGGGATGATTTGTTGGAGTTGTTTATCTTCTTCTAACTTTTTGGAAAATGGTTCTCTTCTTCCAATTTTATGTGGGTCACAGGCATAGAGATCAGCTTGTTAGACCTGACAGAAATATTTTAGCCAGCTGGCCCTAAGGTAAGAATTTTTGAAACAGATTTTGCTGAAGTGTTTAAGTGGTTTTCAAGAGCATGCTCATATTTATAAAATATTACTATCCTCTTGGTGTCAATATCATAATCAATTTTAATTTTTTATTCATAAATTAATTTTTAATATTAACATGGGCTATTTCCAATACAATAATATTATAAATTTTCTGTTTCTTAAGAAAATTCTTATTTTTTAATACAACCTGCTATATGTTGATTGAATGTCATGATGAGACTTCAATTGCCAGAGTGTAATAGCATGCCTAGCCTAATGTGGAATAAACAGTATACTTGGGTTTGCAAAAAGTAATAGTAAGCTTTCAATGATTTAATACCCAGGAAAAATTATTTTTCATTACAATCTATACTAGTCATCATTTTTAATTATTTACATATTGGTTGTTGGATTTTAATGATATTATTAAAACTCTTATAGACATTTTAAATTTTATAAAGATGATTCTCTCACTCCTTATTCTTTATGTCCGCAATTAAATAAAAGTAGCAAAACACATTTTAAATGCTCATTAAATGATACTTTATTGACAACCTCATGTTAAGATAGAGAACGATATTCTGAAGAAGATTCAAATTAATTAATAAATCTAACTAAGTTACAACCTGTTTTATTTGGATAGAGCTAACAAACATTACAGTGTGCTAAAAGCCAAGCATCTGTTGTAGGTAATTGCTATGATAGAAAACTTTAGAATGTTTGGATAAATTGTTCTTAGAGTCAGTTTTTCAAAATTATCTTTAGAGCACTCTGCTATCATAAAAGTAACGAGATATTGGTAGAATATTTAAAATGTATTAAATATTTAAAATGTATTCATAGTACCAATTTTTAATATCCCATGTCTGTTTTAGGACTGAGGATCTAGCATCATAGAAGCATACCTAGCATACCTAGCATACCTAGCATACCTCGCCTAGCACACCCAAGGCCTTAGATTCCCTCACTTTTACCACCAAACAAAATAAGAACATATATATTGACTATCACAGGAATATTGATCAAATAAAACCCTATTTATTTTCCCTGGTATTAGAGCATGTGTTTGCATAACTGACTGCTAATTTTTATTAGTAATGCAATACTGATATACTTAGATGAAAATCAATGTGAATAACAGGAAGCCAGACACTCTTTAATAAGAGCTTCTGTAGGATATTCAGTTTCCCAAATTTCAGATATATTTTAGGCATTGCTTGTTCCAAAAGTTTCAAAGAATCTACTTTGCTTGTAAAATTTGATTTACAAAAACTGAATGTACCGATTTAAATCCTACCAAATAACTTGCTGAGACTACAGCTGCTTTTGATTCTTCAATTATATATGTATCCTGTAACCTCAGTTGGTATCTTGTCATACTTGAGCCATTGCTATGTGCCTTAGTTGTGTCATGTCTAGAAAATACACAACAAAGGCTACTTACAGAAGGAAGTGCTTCTTGAGGGCCAGAGTTTGAGTACACAATGTAACTTCTCAGGGGAAGTGGAGAAGCAGAAACTTGGAAATCTGATCAAATGCATCTCTAATGCAGAATCAGAGGGAGACAAATGCTGGTGCTGAGCTTGCTGATTCCTTTTCTTACAGTTCACAACCCTGACCACAGTACAGTACGACTCCCATTAAGAGTGAGCTAGCCCACACCAGTTAACCAGTCTAGACAATCCCTCCAGATAAGCACAAAAACTCCCCTTCTTTATATAATCCTTTATGGACATTTTTCAGGTGCTCATCTCCCAGCTGAACCTGGATCCTGGCAAGTACCCCATCAATCGTGATACCTAGGTTCGTTTCTTGCTGTCATACATACATCACATTCTATGTCCTTTGTTTGCTTCCAAGAGCTTCTCACCTAATCTGACTTCAATGCCCATCACAATATGAACTCTAACTACATTCTTCTTCACAGTCTGAGTTTCTAGTCTATTGAGATGATCACATACTCCAAGTACTTCACCTAAATACAAGTGATTTTTTTTTCAGAAAGAACTCCTTGGAGATAATGCAATTCCAAGAAAATAGTAGATGAACGGTAAGTAGATGAGACTAATAATTGTTTCCTTACTTTTTATGTAATGATTACAGAAATGTTCATTGTAACTTATATTTAAATATCAGAAATGAGAGTTATCAAAGAAATTGCCTTTGATATTATAAAGACTGACATGCAGAAGAATCCAAATCAATTCCTTCACAGCTTTGGTTGCATTCAACAGAACAAAGAGTACTTAGGACATAAATATATCCATTTCTAACTTCAACAAGCTTCAAGCGTTACATGAATATATGAATATATATATATGTGTGTGTGTGTGTGTGTGTGTGTGTGTGTCTTTGGCATATGCTCATCACTGATATGTATATCATATAAATGTATCTAAGTTTCCATGAATTTGATACTTCAAAAATCATAAATATACATTTTAAAAGCTGATAGTCATTATTGTACAATTTATTTTATTATTTCAGAATTAGTAATGACTTCTACTCACATGTATATTCATATATATGCAGATATATTAATGTATATATTGTATATGCCTATGCTTATAGAAAATTGACACATGATATAATTACTAGACTCTAAGTTATAGTAAGGCTGATGTTGGAACTGTACAATACTTTATTAATTATTAAAATGCTTAAATATGTCCAGCATTATATTGCTGAGACTGATTTTATTTACCACCTAAGTACATATGATATATACAAGTGGATTCAAAAAAGATTTACCATGAATATGGTTATTGCTAGATTCTGATAACATAACAATGACCAAATTTATCTACTTTAAAATTATAAAATTTGCCTCTTAAATATAGACAGCAATATGTAATGATTTAATTTTGTATTTTATTCTTAAATTTCCATTTGTTATTTTTTTCAATTTCCATAGCTCAACCCTATCTAGTCATTTTCTCAGTTTCTGTCTTATGCATATAAACAAATGTATAATTTTCATATGCTTTCATGTTAAATACTTAGGAATAAGGTAATTAAAGTTTAATCTGCATTGAATGTTTTTATTCTCTTATCCTTCACTTCCGAGAGGTGAGTTCACTTATTTTTGACATGTGAATTACATGTCACTTTCATTCTTACCTAATTTCCACATGCATGTTATACCCTTACTGTGGAAAGCCTGATTAGCAATGTTGCTACTATTAGCTTTCCATCCCATGAACATTACTGACCCACTATAGTGCACTATTCTGTTATGATTCAGATAGTTTTACAATTATTACTGTCACACTATATTTGTTGTTTTTCATAATACATTGTGTTGGAATTCAGTGTATACAATATCATGCAATCTACATGAACACTTGTAAGACAGATACCTAAATTCTTGCCACTATATACCTGAACTAATACCTGAATAATATGATTTTTCTTACAATGACTTAGAGTGTTAGAAAATCACTAAGAGTCATCTACTCAAACTGCAAAATTAAACAGGAAAGCATATCTAGAAAAGCAAAGGCAAAACAATATAAAACACAAAGAAATGATAATTTCATATTAATTATGTTATTCACAGTTCATAGATGTGACTTTACTAATCTCAGGTAAGTATATATGAGTGTATGTTAAATATGTAAGTACTATTTGAAATATAATTAAAATATAAATCATATATGTAATTAATTTACTTTGTTATTTTTTTTCATATTAAGTTAGTTAATTCATATTGGAAATTGCTACTTAAAGCTGGAGTTTCATATAATGTTTATTGAGGAATATTGTTTCAACAAAAATAATATACATACTGCTTACATAAGGTGAGACCTTATTAAAATTAAATTGCAATATCAACAGGTACAAAAAGAAGACATATTTACATACACGAAAATGTAAGAAATAGCATATTTCCTTCAATTTGTAGCTACATTCTTATAAGCTACAATTTCTACACTAAAATTTAATTTGATGTTTTTTGCTGATAAATAGATACCAGATGTTGATTTAGAAGTACTTGGGTATATTAGGATATCAAGCCTTTACTAAATGCTGGCATAAGAGATAATTATAAAATTACTATTTCCACGAAGCAAGTCAATATTTTCAATATATTTAGATTGGGGATTACTCTGTTCAAGGCATTATACTAATACAAAAGGATGAATATAAATGCTAATCAGAATTAAATAAAATACACCATTAGCCACTTTGAAGAAAATCGGTAGCTATTGGGAAATAACTATAAAAGTAAGCATTTATATGATTCAGTGGAAGATTCTTTGTAAGCAATACTACAATATAATAACACAAACACTGAAGAGGGAAGAAAATACTCATGGGAGGAAATATGGAGACAAAGTGTGGAGCAGAGACTGAAAATAGGGCCATCCAGAGACTGCCCCACCTGGGGATCCATCCCATATACAGTCAACAAACCCAGACACTACTGTGGATGTCAAGAAGTGAATGCTGACAAGAGCCCGATATAGTTGTCTCCTGAGAGGCTCTGCCAAAGCCTGACATATACAGAGGCAGCTGCTCGCAGACAACCATTGGACTGAGCACAGGGTCCCCAGTGGAGGAGTTAGAAAAAGGACTGAAGGAGATGAAGAGATTTGCAACCCCATAGGAAGAACAACAATATCAACCAATCAGACTCCCCTTAACTACCAGGGACTAAACCACCAACCAAAGAGTACACATGGCTCTGGTTGCATATGTAGCAGAGGATGGCCTTGTTGGGCATCAACGGGAGGAGAGGCCTTTGCTCCTCTGAAGACTTGATGCTATAGTGTAGAGGAATGCCAGGGCAGAGAGGCCGGAGTGGGTGGGTGGGAGAACACCCTCATAGAAGCAGGGGAGGGAGATTTCCGTGGGGAGGTGGAACTGGGAAAGGGGATAACATTTGAAATGTAAGTAAAGAAAATATTCAATAAAAAATATCAACACCACACCAATAAAAAAGAGGAAAAAAAGGAAAAAAACTACTGCCAAAAATAAATAAATAAATCAAAAAGATTTCAAGCTGATCAACCTTAGATACATTTCAGGCCACAGTAGGTATACCAGGCATGGAAAGCAGACTCATAGGCAGATTAGAATTTTAGAACTTAATATACATACTGTTAAGAGAAGCAACATAAAACACGAAATATGAAACAATATTATACTTTTAAATATATAGGTATGATGGTTAGAAAACATAAAACCAGAGGTACATAATTCACAGATGCTGACCTGTATCATTTACAAAGTATATTAAGAGCTTGTATGTAAATATACTAGAAACACAACCCAAATGAACTCAAATACACATGGAATTTTGTCTCAAAAAATTAACTTTATGAATGACCCTAGGAAAACACCTTCCTCAACCATTTATTTGTTGATATGTAAGTGGAGCCTGACTATGTTTTGTTAAAGACAGTGGATGTGCTCTGCTTACTTGTTTTGTCTGAACAAATGTATATAAGTATAAATGTGTTTACAGGTGCTAGTACATGCTAGAAGAGTGTGAAATCCCATGAGCTAGGGTTACAGATGGTTGTGAGTGTGGGAAACTAATTTGGGTCTTCTGAAAAATCATGTGTTCTTAATCACCAGTCCATCTCTCCAGCTCATGTTTATGCTTGTAATTATACTGTTAAACAAAGTAACAGAAAATATACAATTGATGAAGGATTGGTGAAGAGACAAAAATCATTGGGTGTTTTGGTGCATTGTTTTCAAATTTGAAATTGTGTAGATAGCTGTCATGTCAACCTTTTTCCTTACATTAATTGTATCAACACTGTGACTACCTAGTCAATAGTTTTACTTTTCCATTTCTCTGTCTGTGTCTAGGAACAAAATCTATAGCTACTGTTTCCTTTTCTTTCAAAAAGCAACAAACAAGACTGTCCCATGTATAAAACAGATAATCAATACATTCTATCCTCTTTCTTTTAAAGACTGAAAGACAAAAATAAAAGTTTTTCCAGGCCAAACAGCAATCTATGAAACAACATTTTCCTGTGTAAGTTTTCTTTGTACAAATATGACTTTATTTGTGTGCTTTGTTCATTAACAAACAGTGAAGGCTAGAAGATAATAAAACAAGATGGATCCTGCTTATAACCAACCCAGGTATATGAGGAGATGGAGTCATCTAAATTCTTCTGAATCTCTATGGTAAAATTAAGATGAACATTTTATCATATTAGAATCAATAAGCAGGATAGTGGAAATAATATAGTTATTTAAGTAACTTTTCCCCAAGTGATAAATTCTAGACATTAAGGTTTTCAAATAATAGTGTCTGTTTCCACACTGTGGCTCCCTGTGGTTTCTAATGGCCATTATCAACCAAAACAAACTGAAAATACTCAGAACTCTAATTCATTTTCATTATATATATATATATATATATATATATATATATATATATAGCCAGATATTATTAAGGTTACATTATCTTTCTGATAATGTCTAATGTGTAACATTGTAAATTTTGCATTGGTTACAGTGACATAGATACTAAATTATATTTTGAGATATAACTCATGAAAAATTGATAGAATGGATCCAATATGCCAGTACTCGCTGCATTATAAAAAACTGAATGCACTGAACAGTCTAACTGAAAACTATAGTTTATGTTTGTTTTTGTTAACATGGAAAAAAGCTTTTCTGTGGTGTTTGCTCATAATACTCCACATAAACAACCACCTTATACTTATGGAACTCATTTTAAATCATGTTCAATAACAACATGTTTATACTGAAGGGAAGCTGTCATAAGCAGTCTGAAGGTAGGAAGAAGTAGGCAATTTAAAATCATCAGCACCAATTATTTACCAATGTGAATAATCAGAAATTGTAAATCATTAATCATAAGTAAGCCACCTGCTTGGGACACTCTCACCTAACATAAGGATTTCCAATGTCTTTAACTAGAATTTATAGTGGCTAAATAGCATACAATGTCACGTCATGTAGCAAATCAACAATTACATAAACTCTCCATTTTTCTTTACAAGTGATGTTTTCATAATACTTAATGTTTCCTCCTGAAATGGAGTGGACAAGTGTGATATGTGCAGCAAATGGGCACTAGTGACACTAAATCCAAACTTCAATATTCTTTCTGTTTCTCGTAGTTTAGAGTCTTTCAGGGTAACTAACAGCACTTGTACAAAATGTAGGCTCAGACCAGGTCCTAATCAAACCAGTATTTTCATTGATGTTTGGGGATTCAATTGTAGAAATAATTCGAAAGAATTTAAAGAAAATGTAATATGCCCTCTCTGGGTATAATAGGATTAGATAGTTTCTTGAGTTATGTGATAAGGCTATTGTGAAATCTGTGATGTCTTCCTAGCAAGGATATTGACTCTAATAATAACTCAAGTGCTATAATAGTCATACATTTGGGTTATAGTCTCTAATGACCTTGTTGTTTCCAATTCACCTCCTGTCATTTTTGTTCCAGTGCTTATTTCTTCAGGTGTGTGTTAGGTTTAGTATTTGATTATGACCTCTATAGTTCCACATTTTAAAAGCTTCCAAACAAGATTGTCAGTTTTGACAGGTGCTATAGACCTGTAATAGATGGGAAGAAAATCAGTAGGTTGAACAGGGGTGAAGTAGGTAACATGAAATGGTCTATGACACACCACAGCCTTCTCTCATCCTTTCTTTGTTCCTAACTATGTTCCATATGCTCAGTCATCAGCGTCCCTACTCAGAATAAAACATTAGAACATTAGAACTACTCAGAATAAAACATTAGAAGAGTATCAACATTTAAAAGACAATAGCCACTTTACTCGTTCAGCAACTTTAAATCATGGGTGGATCTAGCTGGTATCATCTAATTATATACCTGCATTCTTCCTTTATGGATATTGTTATTAATATAGATATCTACAATATTTCAGTCATTGAGTAAATCTTCAGCCATCTTAGATCAATAATTTCTACGGTTATAACTGCTCTGAAAATCAGTCATTACTCTCTATAGTTTGTTTAGTTTATCAGACATACCTTAGTATTACCTCTGAAGGACCTTCCTTTTATGTTCTCTTCCAAATGGATAGTGATGAAAATGTTACCCTATATAAAATTTCTCATCAATTTTCAATATATCCCAATGTGATCAATACTGCCTCTTTACTTACCAAAGCTCTGCATATTGTATTTCCTCTCTTGATCTTTATCACAAAAGTGTTTAACAAATATTCTAAGGTTCAAACCAATCAAGGTTCTTCTTAAGCATATTTAAATATATAATGCCTTTATCTCTAACCCTTCAGTCCCTTTGTCAGTTCACCTTCCATATTTTTTTTTTTTTTACAAAGCTACTTTATTCAGGTCTCCTGTAATGATGCTGCATGGGTAAAATCACATCATAACTTCAAAATATTCACACTCATGAAGCAGTGATGCATAATTTTAGACAATTATTTGATTATTGTCAGTCTCTTCAACTAGGTATTAAGTTTCAAGGGTCAAAACAGGTCATATTTTGACCTCCTTGGGACCTCCAAACCAACCTTTAATACATTAGTGCCAACATTTGTTGGATACATTAAATATTATGAGATCATTATTATGTCCTAGAAAAGTTAAGGATTCTTCTGTTGCCTGTAGAGTAGTATATTTTGAGAGCTAGAGTTAATAGGGCTAGATATTTCATTCATAAAAATAATATATGACAATTAAAATATGTGACAGAATTAGGAAAGGATAAATTGTATCAGGTTAGAAGGAGTGTAGAAAGAAAGAAAGAATACTAAAAGAAGGTACAGACAGCTGAGGTTATGAGAAATAAGGGAATTAGGGGATCCATGTCACAGTTATTGCCCTCCTGTTTATGACAATGTTATATCCGGAAATTCTATCATAATATGAGCAGTAGATTTTAAGTAGTTACAAACCATGGGTAGAAAGAACAACTTAACCACGAGAAGCTTTGATAACTTTAGTGGGAAAAATCTGTTACTCAAAATGAAGCACAAATGCTGTTAGAGAAGGAGAAACAGAATCTGTATCAGTGGGTAGTGGTCCCTTTTGAAGTCGAAAGAACCTTTTACCGGGGTTCCATCTTGGATATCCTGCATGCCAGATATTTATGTTTATGCTTAAGAAAAGTAGCAAGGCTACAGATATGAAGTAACAAGAAAAATGATTTTATGGTCACTGTCACCATATGTGGTGTGAGGAACTGTATTAAAGGATTGCTTTATGAAGGCTAAGAACCGGTGATCTAAATGATTTCTGCAGAAAGTGTCTGGGTACTGCAGGAATACCCTGCATCTCAAGGCTTATTTTGTTGTAACAGGAGATGCTTGGAAAGAAAGTCACACGTTTGTTTTAATATATCTTCTAAAATTGTTTCGGAAATCTCTGAGCTATGGCTTATCACTTAAGCTATAGCAGACTAAATCTGCACACCTGGAAAAATTTAAACAGCTCCATGTCAGCTGTGTCTCTTAACTGTAAAGCAATTTGAATTCTTCTTTCTCTCATCAATCTAATTTTTGGACTTTACAGTAATCATCACTTTTTCACTTATGGTAACACACACTTATTTTTCAACTTTTTATTTGTATTTTCCCATTTTAATGTCTTTGGTTTTCCTTCTGGTCTCTTGCAAGGCATGTTATAATGTGCTTTCCATATATCAGGCATATGATTCTAACATCATGATGACTAAAGCAATAATTTATGAATACCTAAGTATATAAAGAAAGCAAGAAAAGAAAAAAGATAAGTGCCTGCCTAATATATTTTTTATTTGAATATCAATATTGAAAATTCAGAACTGAGCAAAAAAGTTATGAGTGTCATGATTACCAAATAATTGAATAGTAAAAGATCTGTTTTTTATTTAAGTGTAGGAAGAAACATTAGAATTTCCCAGCAATGAACTACTTCAGGTCCTGAAAATTAAATTGTGTGTTCTCAATTACAGCATTTTAGTGCACTGCATAGTTGATGTTATAGGCTTCTGATCTTTGCCTTCCAGTAAGACATTCTGCATTATTTTTCTATGTATAGGTTATTAAAGGTTTTAACACATATATAACTTTACATGAAAAATGACAGTGTCCTGTCCATTCAAAAACATTTCATGTCACTGCCCATTCAATAGCAGATCTCTTAGAAGAAAAAAAGGGACTGCAAACTTTAGCATTACATAAATCAAAGGGGATTTGAAGTAGTTCAAAATAACCATGTCTAGAAATTTAAAAGTATTGATTCCTGATGATGGGTGTTTGAACAAATTAGAATATTATTGCTATTAGACTTCCCTAATTTAGTGATAACTGATACCTCAGCTGGTCAATATGGAAACATCGATGCACTTTGCCCTACATGAGTGTGTTGTAGAAAAGAATGAAGCCCTTCCACCTACTGCACTGATGACCAAAGAGCCATACTTATGACAAAGCCATCATTCGTGTCAAATAAGTCAGTTTGCATACCTCAGATTTTCACATTCTGAGATTTGGATGTATTGCATAATGTATTTGCATTTCAGTTCTCAGTAGTTGAAAATAAAAACAATATTATGGTTTACACTAGTTGTACTAGAGACGAAGTGTTAATATTTAGGAAAATATTTAGAAAATCTTCTTGCTCAAAAATTTAAAAATTGCTACAGTTTCATTTGATATATGATTTTATGAGTAATGTATATTAAATATGACTATGAGTTATTTAGTATTGACGAGTCAAGATTTAGAAAATGAATAGAACAAAAACAAAAAGCAAGAATTGCATTACTTGGGGTTAAAGTAAGTAGGTCCTTCCTTTGATAATTGCTTTTTATTTGCTTTAAACACAAACTAAGCAACTATCCATAAAAAAGCCAATTATTGTGATCCTAGTCTTATTTGCTTGAGGATATTCATGAAATATTGAATTAAATATCACTCACTATACTGATAACAAATATTCTAATAGACACTTTTCATATTTTTTGAGAGTTTTGAGCTGGGCAGTGGTGACACATGCCTTTAATCCCAGCACCTGGGAGGTGGAGGCAGATGACTTTCTGAGTTCGAGGCCACCCTGGTCTACAGACTGAGTTCCAGGACAGCCAGGGCTATACAGAGAAAACCTGTCCTGAAAAACATGGTAACACCGGGTGATGGTGGCGCACACCTTAAATCCCAGCACTTGGGAGGCAGAGGCAGACGGATTTCTGAGTTCGAGGCCAGCCTGGTATACAGAGTGAGTTCCAGGACAGCCAGGGTTACACAGAGAAATCCTGTCTTGAAAAACCAAAAAAAAAAAAAAAAAAAAAAGTAACAAAACAAAACAAAATTTAAGTTAAAGTAATTATACATTCTGCTTCTTTAAATTTCTATGTTTTGATCCTGGTTAAAGATGAAGTTCAGCAAACATTATGGAGTTTTTATGTAGTTGACTAATTAATTGGTGCAATATCAAATCTCATTGTATTTATTAGGAAAACTTTATGAGAACAATAAATCCTAGTTTATCAAGGGAAATTAAAACTTATGCAGTATGTTAAGAAGTAATAATTGCTGCAATCTAGTTGTATAGGACAGAATCACATAGAGTACATTCCCATGGCATACCCTGAGATTAAGATTTGACATATATTAATTGACTCAGTAGACTCCTATCACTTCTTGTTTCTTTCCATGTCTAAAAATGTCCTGCTTAAAATTATTAACATTCACTTAAACCTCTTCAGGTATTAATTTTGAGAGTGCGGGGAATATTATAATGTCATGGGTAAATTTTACTTATTAATTTTTTCAATTCATTTTAAGTACAGCTGCCATACAGCTTTGCCATTTGAAAGTAGTGCCTTTCCTCTCATAAGGCCAAGAGTATTCATTTCACAAATGAGCATTAGCTACTAAAGTTTATAATAAAGAGATGTGGTTCTAAAACTTTCATTACATGGTAAATTAGATTTTGTGAAGGGAACAAAATTGAGATTATTGTGTTGTAGACTGATACAGTCCAAACAGAAAAAAAAAATCTAGGTTTAAAAAAGAAGAAACACATTCCCTGTAGAGCTGGTGCTAGGTAGCATTCTTTCAAACCATCCTCAGTGGTCTTTGCTTCTTGAAATCTTGTATCATTTTTTTTCAGTCTTTCCTTTTTGGTTGTGTTCTGAACTCAGGACTTATTTGAAGAAGAAGAAAAAAAAACAGTCTACATCAAGTAATTTGATATCACTTCTGAGATTGGGTTACAAATACTTTGTGGCTCTTTCTTCCTTGTTGTTCTGAGGGGAATTGGTTACCTGCTATTTCTAGCTACCCAGGTAGGCTCTCAGATGGGAAAGAACCAATGCTATTTCTGGACACAGAAGGCCCTGTGGTTGGATGCCACTAGTGAGTTAACTTTGAAGCGGAGCCTAGATGGTGGTAGGAGATATGATCAGGTGACGCTTTGTAGGAACCTCTGAACTGGAGGAACCTATGAAAACATATATGGATTTCTATAGCTCAGAATGTGAGTTAAGATGTTCTTATTTCAATGGATCGTAATCTCTCCTCTGCATCCTGAGGTTTGGTGTGTGGATTTTGTTTTTGTTTTCTTTTTTGTTTGTTTGTTTTTAATCTTTCTTTTTTCAAAGTATGTCAGTCTGTAACAACCGTAAGATTTTACAAGACCATTAAGTGATGCCTCTTATGTTTTGGATATGGATTATTTTCAAAGTTACTTAAATGCCTTTTAAAATAAGTTTAATAATAAACTTTTCTAAAACAATGCATTACTGGTAAACTATGGAACTGCATCACTGTGCAAACAGCCTGCCATTCAAGTGTGAGATCTGAAATCCATATCCCTAGAATCTGGTAAAGATGGACATGCTACCATGTGGTCCAGAGAATCTGATAAACACATGGAGTCAGAGAATGAAGAATCTTAGGATTCTTATGCCACTACCTCGGCCTAAACAGCAACAAATAAAATATTTTATCAAATCAAACAAAGTGGAAAGAGATGACAAACAGAAGAGTTTGTGTTCACCGTCACGATTCATGTACTATGTATGTCCTGTGTTCACTTGCATTCCCACACGTGACATTCTCTCTTTCTCTCTCTCTTCCTCCCTCCCTTCCTCCCTCCCGCTCTTTCTCGCTTTCTCTCTCTCACTGATTATTTGTTTTGTATCCAGTTACTTAAGTAATTTTGTTGAATTCATGTTTCCCTTTAGATTTATATTGTAAGTTATTTAAAAAGTGAGTTCTTTAATTTTCCAGTCTCTTTCTACTCCTCATAATTTCAATTCAACATATGGGAATAGAAATCTGTCTTTCAAGGCAACAGTCCAATAGGCTATGATACCTATGAATAACAAAAACTACATTTGTCACTATATCCCTAAGGGTACAGAGATACACATACTTTGGTGGTAACAAACAGCTGTCACAGAACATAGGTCCCAAGCAAAAAGAGGGAAACTATGTATGTTACTGGAAACCTAGTCAAATACTTATAGTCAATTCATTCACAGATCTTGGATGAGAACCTGTGACTTAAATTCACTAAACCAGGTATTCCTTACATATACTTTAAATATTTGTCCTTACACAACACAGACAAGTACCGTTCTCACTCTCTAGCAAACATATTTTCATTGCAAGAGACAGAGACCAGTACTGAAGCAGATAGAGACATTACAATATAATACACAGTTATAAAGCACAGTCTTAACTGATGTATCTATAACTCAACTCCCTGCACCAAAGGCCCAGGGATCATTTGTAGAAAGGGATATACAAAATTTTAATAAACAGAGAAGCAGATATTTTCTATGAAATTGTGTCTTACAATATCAACAGTTACACAGAAGAAGTCTCATCAATATGACTGATTAAACTTGACCTGAGAGAGGACACAAAGAACTACAGCAGTTCAGGAAAGAGGATGAGTAAGGAACAGTCTTCTTATGGAATAACACATCATTTGGATGTCCAATACCAAATGGTCAGCCCTGAAGATGAGCACATATGAGTAACAATATAGGAACTGAGCAGATGGTATTTTTGTATTTAACATTTTTTAATGTGTATGCCAACAAATACAACAATAACAATATAATTTTAAAAGAGAATGGTTATTAATATTAAAGACCTGAAAGATATTTTGGGTCTAAAGGTAGAAAAAGGAAGGTAGACTGGGTATAATTATAATGAAAAAATTAAACAACCACTAAAAGGTTTGAAGTAATTAGAAGCATGAATTGTCATTTTATATGTTTTCAACTACAGTTAATTTCATAAATTTTGACTAGTAAAATATATATAATATTAATAGATTTCATTTTGCACCAATATATTAAAACTTCAGTAACCTTCTTTTCTCTTCATTTAAAAACTTTTGGATAAAAAATCTCAGGGAATATTCTTGGTAAGAATAAACTATATCCATGTATAAGTACACAATAATGTTCTTGCTCAAATTATGACACACAAAATGACTTAAAAAGGTATGTTTAGGTTATATATGTATATATATATATATATTGTTATATATGTATATATAATATTGTCATAAATACTAAAACACTATGAAGTTAAAACTTACATATAAGACAAAGACATTCCATAAGCAAAAGTATCTGAAACATATTTACACCATTTTATGTGTAATTTTAGCTTTTCAATGTAATAATTTAAAATATTTGTGTGGTTTACAAACAAAACAACAGAGCATAAATGCTTATTTATATAAATACAGTATTTTTCTGGCCACTTATAGATATGTTTTCTAAAAAAGGCATATCTAATACCTTTTTAAAAACAGATTTGTGTACATAAATATCATTCAAATAAAAACAAGCTGTCAAAACAAAACAGTTTAAAAATTTATGTTGAAATAGTTTTGAATTATCTGTCTTTCATGAGTTTCTATCACAGAAATCAAACCATATCCAATAATGTGACAATTAATACTATCATAAATATTCAATGATGATTGATAATTCTTTCATCAAAATTCCAAGAATTGGCATGTTTTGAAGTTATTTAATATAATGTATCATCATCTATAACTTTCATGATGTTAGTTTTTTAGTTTGCTTTCAGAATTTTATTTTAAACTTACTTGTCTTTGCTTGTATATCATGGTGTCTCAATTTGTATTCTCATGCTGTGTCAAGTATGTGTGTGTATCAGTGGTTTTATTTGTGATATCTGTATATTTAAATATTTGTTTTTGTTTTGTTTTCTGTTATTGCCGTATGTTCATTTGCCTGTTTATTTTCTAAAGAGAGAGAAAAGGAAGTCAAATGTTGTTGAGCAAGTAGGGAAATTAGAAGGATCTGAAATGAGCTGGGATAGGAGAATCTATGATCAGAATATATTGTTTGAAAGATACTTTTTTTTTTTCGGTTTTTTCGAGACAGGGTTTCTCTGTGTAGTCCTGGCTTTCCTAGAACTTACTCTGTAGACCAGGCTGGCCTCAAACTCAGAAATCTGCCTGCCTCTGCCTCCCAAGTGCTGGGATTAAAGGCGTGCGCCACCACCGCCCGGCGAAAGATACTTTCTTTTAATTTCTTCTTGTTTTTTCCTTTTATTGAAAATAGTAATTCTCCTCATATAATATATTCTGATTATCATTTCTCTTTCTCTATTTTTCCCAGGCCTTACCAATCTCCCCTCCCTTTCAGATCTACTCTCATTCTGTTTCTCACTAGAAAAGAACAGGTTTCTAAGGGATAACAACAAAATATGACAAAATGAAATAACAAAACAACGAACCAAAACAATCATATTTAAATTGAATTCGGCAAAACAACAGGAGAAAAACAGTCCCAAGAACAGTCACAAGAGTTCGAGATTCCCTAGTTCACAGTGAGAACTCCCATAAAAACCATAAGCTAAAATCTGTTATATATGGACAGAGGACCTTCTGCAGACCCACTGAGCCCCTGTGCCTGCTGCTTCAGTGTCTACAAGTTCATATGTGCCTTGTTTTAATGATTCAGAGGGCCCTGTTTTCCTTCTGCTCCTCAGTCTCTCTGGCTCTTGCAATCTCAGCAGGATTTCCTGAAATCAACAGGGAGAAATTTGATGGAGACCTCTAATTTAGACTGTGTCTCCCACACTACTAGCTTAACAAAGAACCAAAGATTAGATAATCCAGAGACCTAGGGTAAAACCAAATATTATAGGTGAAATAAATATTAATAAAATGACTCCTGATGGTATTCTGCCTTATCTAACCATCGTCAGAGAGGCTTCTTCTGGCAGCAAATAGAAAGAGATGCAGACACTCATGCAAAAATATTTATAAAGAGCAGACATATATTAATAATTATGTCATATGTTCAGGAATATTGAAATCAGAACATGCATGTTACATCATTGAAATATCCTTTTTACATGTTCAAATAAAATGTTCCAAGTAAAACTTAAAATAGAAAGACAGTCAATGTAATTTATTTATGAAAAAGGAAAAAAAATCTACATACATGGTATGTACTCACTAAGTGGATATGAGCCCAAAACCTTGGAATACCCAAGATAAAACTCACAGATCACATGAAGCTCAAAAAGAAGGAAGACCAAACTATGAGTCTTTCAGTCTTTCTTAGAAAGGAGAACAAAATACTCACAGGAGCATATATGGAGACAAGGTGAGGAGCAGAGACTGAAGAAAAGGCCACCCAGAGACTGCCCCACCTGGAGATCCATCCCATATACAGTTACCAAACCCATTCACCATTGTGGATGTCAAGAAGTGCTTGATTATGAGAGCCTGATGTATTTGTCTCCTGAGAGGCTCTGCCAGAGCCTGAAAAGTATAGAAGAGGATCCTCAGAGCCAACCATTGGGTTGAGCACAGGGTCTCCAATGGTGGAGTTAGAGAACGGACTGAAGGAGCTGAAAGGGTTTGCAACTCCAAAGGAAGAACAACATCAACCAATCAGACACCCCAGAGCTCCCAGGGACTAAACCACCAAACAAGGAGTGCATATGGAAGAAACCCATGGCTCCAGTTGCATATTTCTCCAGTTGCCAGTTCCTCCTGGCAGGGGAACCAGGAGGGGATATTATTTGAAATGTAAATAAAATAGATCTAATAAGAAACAATTTTAATGGACAAAGTAAACAAAAATTTTCTGTTTTTAATCATTAAAAATAAAAAAAGAAAAAAAATCATTTATATTTAAATTATTTTTAAAGCTCATAAATTTATAGCTATGTGTCTTTTACATCTCTATGTGTGTGTGTGTGTGTGTGTGTGTTTGTGTGTGTGTGTGTTTGTGTGTGTGTTTGTGTGTGTGTGTGTGTGTGTGTGTGTGTGTGTGTGTGTGTGTGGTTCGTTGTGCATGTGCCCTGCCATGTGTAACCTTTTGTATCTGGAGCTACACATTATTGTGATTCACTTGGCAGAACTGTGACTCAATTAATCTGAAAGAACAGCACACACTAACATGCCTACATAATTCTTTAGGCTTTAAAATGGGTCTCTACATTCACTCTTTTCTTAAACATAAATTACAAATTTTTGTACTGGTAAAATTTTACATTGATATTACTCAACATTAATTATATCTCAATTATCCATATTATTCAAGAAAAGTAATTGAGAACTTGAAGAATGCCAACTTCAATTTTCCTGTGTTCATTCAGCTAAATACGTTTAGTAAATCCATTAGTAGAGCCCTTGGTCATTTACAGAAGAGCAAAGTTAGAAATCATTGATAAGTTCTAATGTTGTCCTCTTAGTAGTTTAATAAAGTTTAGTGGACAAATTACTAAAAGTTGTGAAAGAATTTGGCAGGTATGTAAGTTTTGTATAAACTGTTTATCTCAATACATAGAAAATATCATATTACTGAAAATTCTTTGAAATTATAGAAGTTTGCATTTATAGCAGGGTTTTCAACAGCTAAAAACAAGAAAGCCTTTTATTCTCAGGTTCCTCAACCAGGCAGTTGAACTATTCTGTCAGAGAAAACTTGAAAAGGGTAGCTATAGACTATGGAGTGACTATTTGAGTCCTATAAAGATCAGCTTCTCAAACTATGAGATATATATATATTCCATAATATTGAATTGTAAATATGAAATAATATGTACTACTAATCCCACAGAGGTTCTAATTTAGAACCTAAAGGTTAACTGTGTTTTCAAAAGTAAATTGGCTTGTTTTATTAAGAAAATAAAAAAAAATCTCCTGAAGAAGATGCTTAATAAAAGATAACACAGCATGGTTGACTAAGTTTTTTTTTTTCTTTTTCTTTCTTCTTTTTTTTTGGTTTTCCGAGACAAGGTTTCTCTGTGTAGCCCTGGCTGTCCTGGAACTCACTCACTCGGTAGACCAGGCTGGCCTTGAACTCAGAAATCCACCTGCCTCTGCCTCCCAAGTGCTGGGATTAAAGGTGTGCACCACCACCGCCCAGCAACTAAGTTTTTCAAAGCATGTTAAAATGTTGAAACATGAGTATTGATGTAATTCAAGAAAAATTACCTGTTCTTTTCAGATGTGTGTGTAAATTTATATAATTTAGTAAAGCTTTGTATATGCAATTTGTCAGTCAGCCTAGCCAGTTTTTCTTATCCAGAAGAAACTTTGCTTCTCGGGGCCCGCTGTGATGTTGGATGCTGTTTTAAATGTCTAGACTGGTAAGGTTCCACAACAGCATCTATTTACTCTGCACAGGCAGGGATGCTGCCAAGCTTCTGAGGATGCATTAGAAGCTTTTGAAACAATGGATGGTCTAGCCACACATCTAAGCCATAATTTCCAGAAGCATGCTGACCAGTCATTGTACCACGTAGAGGATGAATTGTAGTAAACACACAAAGAAAAAAATTTTTAAAGAGTATATTTGTGTATGTCATTATAACTATGTGAAAATGGAAATAAAAGTATCATGGAAAGGTTCTGTTTCTCCTAGTTCAATAATTCTACAGTTGTAGCCTACTTCATTGTCCCCAATATTTTTTTTAAAAAAATATGTAACATAAAGTTCATGGCAATCACTCTTTCTTAATTGTTAGGGCCTTCTACCTAATACCCACTAAGTGAATACTGCTCAGATCAAGCTACAACACAATAGTATGCTCTAAAAGCTCTATGATATATCTTGTGGTTGAAGCATAATCAATGACTTACTCTATTCAATTCAACAAATATTTATTAAGCATCCACTCAGTCTTCTTTTATCTGTCCTTATGGGCTGCTATCCTTAAGAGCAGCTGAAGAAGCAAAACAACTCCCATTTATTAGAGACTTTTATTTTAAAGATGCTTAAGTGCAGTTTACAGCTCTTCAATTGCTCTTACCAAATCCTCAGAGGCTCCATTGTGGAGGAGTTTCCTGCTCTTCCAAACATGATTGAGACTAATGTATTCCCTCTTTATTTTGTCAAGAAAATACCAACATTATATTGATAGAACATGTGCTGAGTGTCTCTATAAATCACTGCAGATTAATTCTATATGCTCATTTATATGTTTATAGGATTGTGTACATTTATCTTACTGAGGCCATTTATCTTAGTACACACAGTGCAGGTTTATTACATGAATATGAGGATATGATTTAATTGTTATATTTTAGTTGGTTGATAGACTAAATAATGAAAAAGAAGTTTGTTCAATGATTTAAGACATATGCATACATTTCCAAAGAGAGGAAAACATAATGGTTTCCTTTCCTTTCATAAGTGGCAGAAGAATAGTTAGAAACAAATTTTAAAATAAATATTCCAAATATTCCATGATTCTTTCTAAGAACATCAGATATTCTACTTGTGAGAATTGTAAACTGTATACAGAATTTCCAACCTTGAGAGAAAGAGAAAGAGAAAGAGAGAGAGAGAGAGAGAGAGAGAGAGATACACAGAGATAGATAGAGAAAGAGAGACAAAGACAGATCATCCCTAGATAACACTTCTGTGTTTGCAATGTAAGGACTCAGCTGAGTTTCCTATTAAATATTCTGTCAGGAATATAAAAAAAAATACCATGTTCTCATTCATCTGTATTAGAGTGTGGCTTTCTATTGTAGTTTACTACATTAGTTCTTTGCAATCTTGCAAAGTTGTTACAAAGTCAACCATCTCAAGATGTCAGACAGGATAATTGCATATTACTTACTAAATAAGAAAATATATAAGACAAATTTTACATTAATAATAAATGAGTGTTTTATTTTACTTACCCTCCTTGTTGCATGCTCTGTAGAATTATTTTAAGGCATTAACAATTATTTTTTTATTATTTTTATTTTAATGGATATGCAACGTTTGCCTGTATTTATGTACATGTACCATGTATATGCTCATTGTCTGTATTGGTGAGAAGAACATTTCAGATATTTGGAAGCAAAGTCATGAATGGTGGTGAACCACCATATGGATGATTGTAATCAAATAGAAGCCCTGTGGTTGAGCCATAGATTTAATAACTGAGCCATTTGTCCAACATGATCTGTAGAATTCTACCGTGGTAAAACAGAAGCCCTATATTATTTTTGACATACAATAAACTCTTCAAAAGTAGTGGTTGTAAAATGCAAAGAAATATAATCTAAAATGAATGAATAAATTATGAAGCCAAATAGAAATATATTATAGATATCTTAAATAAGCTATTTTATTATTTTTATTGAATATATACCCACAACTTAGAATTTTCTTGCTTACATTATATATTTTTTCAGTTTTTCTCTAATATTTTGTACCATTTTCTATGCCCATTTTGTATAGATTCCAAAATGAAACAATCTCTTTAAGACTTGAGTACATAGACTTTAAACATTGCTAATCATTCTAATATTTCCAATGATTATTAATTTATTACCAAATTATCTAGATAATATGACTTCAGAAAATTTATAACTTCAGAAAATTGAGTTAAGAGAAACTACAACGAAAAATTTTGTACTAACAGCCACCTTAAAATATTGCATATAATAGACAAGATAATATATGCCACGTTTGTTTAATTATGTTTTCTATAGACTATGGAAGGTACAATCCAGAGAGGAGAGTGTGCATATGAATGATGTCATTTCCTGCTGCAATTATGATCAATTACAATGTTGTTAGAGAACCCTAATGAGAAGGTAAAAGGCAATGAGAAAAATTCCAAATATCCTCATAGTGTATGGAAACTGTGTTAGACTATTTTCTCCTTCTTAAGCATTCTGAATTTTGAAGATGCATACTACCACATTAATAACCAGGAAGGAATCTTCAAGGTAACAAAATCATACTAGTCTTATGTTTTGTAAGTGTCAAAATGTTTCATATAATTTATTTTTCAGTTTGTTGATATATGTGATTCCAAAGCATTATTTTATGTATTATTTCTATCAATAACCTGTATTATCCAACTATAAATGATCAAACAGGCAATACATTAGCCTTGTGGAAGGTTACGAGAGCCTCTATTATCCACAAGACAACATTCAAAAGTGATTTAAGACTTGATGTCACAATAAAGAGATGAGTCTTCACAGTGTCTTATAACAGGAGAATGGTTTACTAGTAAACAGAATAATTTAAATAGCTGAAAATTATACTAAATATATTAAATTCATATGTTTAGAAATAGTCTATTGAAGAATATACATTTTTACATACATATTTCTAGATTTGAATATAAGCCCAGTAGGACTTTTAGATTCAAGTGTCTGCTGTCTTTATTCTGTACCTTCAGAATTTATAACAAATACATGAATCCCTCCTTTCAAAATTCTAGCTCTATATAATTTAGATTGTGAAATAATTCTGGAATAACATTATACATTTGCAACTGGGTTCTAAGCATTTCTGAATTATGTAATTTAGAACAAAATTAATTAATATATTAATATTTTCTAAAAGTGTCCCAGTTTACAACAATTCTTTATTAGTTTATGGTAATATCATAAACACTCAAAGAAATGTAAATGCATTTTCCATACTCCCTTCAATAGGAAGTACGTCCTAGGTAATGGTCCTAATTTATTCATGAATTATGCAATTGACATTTTTTTGTATTTAATTATTCATCGGTGTATATAAAATATCTATTTTGTTTGCCTGTTAGTATCTTCATGGATTATGTGTATATTAACATTTAGCATTTTCCTATTTATCCTAATTTATCTTGAATTAGATTTAAAATTACTTCTCTGTTTCTATATGTTAGTATGGATTCTTTGTTTACTCATTTTTTTCTGTGGAGTACAACCTCTACATCAGTAGCTACTGTTTGACTAACTTATTCCCAGAGAGTGAGGTATTTTTTTGAAAAAAAAAAACAAAAAAAAAAAACCAACTGAAATGGGTAATGTTAAATAGAAAATACTAGCAACTGATGAACTGCTTTTACACCAATGACTGCGGTAAATCTTATTTCTTAGGTTGCGCTAGGTGAACATACTTGTGCTAAAGATAGCCCATCAGTCTTTTTCATCATCCACGCATTGGTAGGGCACACTTGGCCAAAGTTCAATTTGCAACAATGTGCCATTACCTAGTTTGGTTAATAGGTCGCTAGCCAATTAATATACATAACACATTTATTTTTAACATCAAAGACACCTGTTAAGTTTTGCTTCCCTAAGTGGAGTGGAATTTCATTACTTCACATTCTCTTAGTCTCAGAAACTTAAATCCTGCCATTTCTAGTGTTATATGCATATCTAAAGTAGGAAATCATTTCCCCAGCATTATCTTTTGTAATAGTTTCATCAAACAGATATCAAAAGCCTACAGAGCATTAGTCAGGGACAGGGTGATTAGTTTCTCTCTTTATGGATGGGTAATTAATATAAAAAGGATGGAAAAAATCCTTAATCCCATTACACTTGATCCATCATTTAGCAATGCTTTTGCCTCTTCAAGGTAAAATCTGCATCTGAATTTCCCCAAAGCAATCAAGCCGTCAGTTTCACAAAAATTATAAAACCCCACAGCAAACTGTACCGCACTGATAGAAAAAAAAAAAGTGAGCTTTCTGACATTCATCTAAGAGAACCTCACTGAATGAAAATGTTTCAAAGATATCACTTTTTAAATTATCCCTAATAGAATTGACCTAATTTTTCTTTAGCACATTCAGTTTGAAGATAAATGCGATAGTTGTATAGCAGAAAAAAAAAATTACAAGAAATTAGGTAAATTGGTGTAGGTTGTTTGCTCAAGTTGCTGAGGTGTTGAGCATGTAGTATGAGAATGATAGAATCTCTGGAGGCTTAGTGAATAAGTAAAGACAAGCCATTCTGGAGATACTCAGAACATCTTTTGTAAACCCAATTAGTAGCATGGTGGCGCCCTGAACTGGGTTGAAGATTTAAATGTTATTGATTTTTTTTCCTAACCATAATGTTCCCTACCTCATAGCATAATGTGATTCAGAAGAACTCTTGTCTTTGTTACTACTGATGGGTTTGATGCGTGGAATGTGTACTTGCACAGGGCCATGTTTAACCTATTTCCTCATGACCCTTCTTACTGTATTAATTCACTGTTCTAAATAAATGATTAGCTTTTTTGTGATAAATATCCTCAACACAAACTTTCCAACTTTAAATATTTGTAAGATTTCTTTGGGGAAACCCTGACAAAAGCAACTTAAGTGATGGAGGGTTAAGTTTTGCTTATAGTCCAAGGTACAATCTACCATGTACCTGGAAGTCAATGTATCAAGTGCATGAAACAGACACTCATGCTATATAGAAGGCCCTAAAGTAGACTGATTTTACCAAGTCAGTTCACTTAAGACAATCACAAGGCCACAAACACAGAAGCTATAGTTTTCTCTTAGGTGATTCTAGCTTTCAACTGATAAATGAGATGAAGCATCAGGTCCATAAAACAATTGTTAGAAATCAATTTTGCTATTCAGCCCTCACCACCGTTCATTTCCATAACCTTTTCACTTCAGTTGACAGTGAAAGGAAGCCCTACTGATCACTCCTCATTCTTGTGTTTTTCACCTTCTAACAATCATTAGATTAGTCTTTTCTTTCAAAATTCATCCACATTGCAATGGTCAAAACTTCCCTACTTTCTAATGATGATTAATTCCCTATTATATTTTTCAACCTACTTGCTCGGAAGAATTTTTCTATATTTTGTCATCATTCATTTTATGGTAGCAAATACTAATGAAATATTTAATACCCTCATAGCAGTGTAATTTCCACAATGCCAATTCCAGTTCTCATACATTTTAACAGCCCCCTTAATCTTGGAAATTATCAAAAGATGCAGTGGGTACTTCTTAACCATAATTTTAGTGAGACGTCTTATAGGAGTGGATACATTTCTATTGAAATTGTAATATTTAATAAAGACCAATGAAAAGTGCTACAACTGAGAAGCAGCGGTAGTATCAGACTCAAGCAGAATAGAGTCACTCTCATGTCTTTCTGGGGACACACTGTAAAAATGTGTTAAGAAATGAGTCAGTAGGTGACAGAAAAACTTTCAAAGTGAAAGACAATAGTGATCCTAGGAAATAAGATAAAAATCTCAGTTTTCTGAGAATTGTTAGCTAGAAAGTCTATATGTGTATAAATAAGAAACACAATATATGAATCTGATCATTTCCTTGCTCATGTGTTTTTTACAGCCTTAATAAACACAATAGAATATATCAAATACTTGAAAGTCTATTTATTATGGATAAGAATGATGAAATTTATGTGCTTATTAGTAAAGCAAAAGGTAGAAATTATGGCAGAGGCAAATCCCAGCTCAATTTAAAGAATGAACTTTCAAATGCTAAGACTTCCTGTGTGGTAAAACAGACTGCTCCAAAAGGAGGAGAACTCACAGAGATCTTCAAGCATATTACAGGAATGAAAAACTAAAGAGTATCATAAGTTTTTTTGGGGGGGTCAGCAATCAGTAAATGATAGCTTCTTGAGTCTCTTAAAATGTTTGCATTTCCTGTTTTCAGAGTTTTATTAACTATGGTCTGAAAGATAAAAATCAGTTTGTATCCTAAAGAATGATTGATGTAAGTCAGGATGTCAACAAGATGATTGCTATCAGCAATGTAACTAAAATATGTAGGCATGAACACCATGTTTAAAAGAAGCAGACATTATCAGAAATGAAAAAGAATGGGAACAGAATTGTCCCATATCTACAGTCTCAAAATTTGAATTGCTCATATTACTTAAAGGCTCAAATACCTCATGTTCTCATGCTTCATCAGACTTCCTTTAAAAAATTGTAACTGTACTTTTAATAATTTCTGGGTTTTTGTTGGTGGTGTTGGTTTTGCTTGTAAACAGCTAAACACATATGTGTGCAACAGTAGTACATAAAACTATTTGCTTTTAAGATGCCCCAAAGAATGTAAGGTAGCATATTAGGGAGATGCTCACACATCCATAATTAGTATAGTACTGAGCACAATGTCTAGGTTACATAATAACATGCATGTTTGTCAAAAGATGAAGAAAAAGTGAGGTATGTGTACAAGACAGATTTTATTTGCCTATGAAATAAAATTACTATATTTTAATCAATTCAACATCAAAATTACTATTTTCTAATTAGTAAGAATTATTTCCTAAAATAACAGCAGAATAGCAGCCTTTTCACTTCACTTATACTACATTGTTGTTGCATAGAAGACACTTCATTCTTTCAAAACCTCGATCTTACTGGCACCATTCAGCTAGGCACTGTCTTCTCATACTCAGATTCTAAATATCACCTCAGCCCCTGACTCCATTTGGAATCCTGCCTGGCAGTTCACCTGCTGAGAGAAATCACAGCTAAGTAAATTTTAAAATGCAATGATCTTGATTAGAATATAGCTCAATAGCTATATTGAGCTATATATGTATATGTTTAACTGTCAGGAGGCTATCAGTTCAATCAAGTAAACCTTAAAGGAAAATTGGTACATTTTATTAGAATAATTACTTAGTAATGCCTTTTTTAGATGCTTTAATTCTTAATGGAGATTATTCCACTTCGTTGGGTTTTTTTGTATCTCTTATATTGCTCCTTTATTAATATCTGGCCAGTGATTAAATATATGTCTTGAAATGAATTGGAAGCTGCTTTTATAATGAAGAAACAAACGTGATCATTGTTAAAGAGACAGGCAGAAGTTTAAGCTGAGTATTATCCATGGGTTCCAAGAATAGGAACTAGGTCTCACCCAGGACTGCAATCTGGCAATCTCATCATTAGAGAATATTCATCCCATGGTAACCTAATTTTTTTTGACAGTAGGCAGTGCACAGCAACTGCAGTACAAAAATAAAAACTTAATGTGAAAACAATATGAATCTAATTTACTGTGCTAATTCATTTGACTGGGCTTTTCATTTAGATGCATACAGTTTGCGTTAGAAAGGCAAAAGGTGAATATTATTATTTTAAAAATAGACATTTTATTCAGTTTCTTAATCTTATATTTTTTTGCCTATGAATTTAGACAAATTATAGGGGTGCAGGGATGTAAGAGAGTTGACCAAATAGTATTTATTTACGGTTGCTGATAATATTTTATTGAACAACAGGTTGTTCTGTGTTGTTCTATTGCAAGTATATGCCCAATGGTTGAGTAAAATGTCTGTGTTTGTGTTTTAAATCATTTCCAATGAAAGATTTTTGCTGCACATTTGTAAAACGATCATTCCATTTGTTCATTCACCATTTCATATATGTACTTTTATTTTGCAAGTCCCCTCATATTTCTCTTTCTCCCTCTCCCTATCTACCTTTTCCTCCCCTTCCCAACCATGTGTGTGTTAGAAAGAGACTTGAGGAATTTAATTAGAGTGGTTAGCTTGAGAATGCAATGGGGTATATTTACTGGAGCTTAAGCAACTTAAGAAGTGGCTATACTACTGAACACTGTGAGTTCCATTCAGAGGGAACTAAGAACAAACATATCCCAGCACCCCAAAGTGTATGAAAGAGGATTACTATAAGTTAGAGACTATCCTGGCCTACAGAATGAATTTTAGATCAGCAAGCCTCAATATTTTTTAAAAAATAATCTATACATGTTATAAATATATAATAGATAGATAAATCTATATTTAATTAAATTTAAATATTATGAAGCTCAAGAAGAAGGAAGACCAAGTAAAAATATACATAGACAAAGTGTGGAGCAGAGACTGAAGGAAAGGCCACCCAAGGACTGCCCCACCTGGGGATTCATCTTATATACAGTAACAAAACACAGACACTATTGTGGATGCCAAGAAGTGCATGCTGACAGGAACTTTATATAGCTGAGATGATTTGCCAGAATCTGACAAATGCAGAAGGGATGCTCACAGCCAACCAGTGGACTGAGCACAGGGTGCCCAATGGTGTCCCCAATGTGGGAGTTAGTGAAAGGACTGAAGGTGCTGAAGAGGTTTGCAACCCATAGGAAGAACAATAATATCAACCAACCAGAATCTCTAGAGCTCCCAGGGACTAAATCACCAAACAAGGAATACACATAGATTGATCCATGGCTCCAGTAGCATATGTAGCAGAGGATGGCTTTCTATGGCATCAATGAAAGGAGAGGCCCTTGGTCCTGAGAAGGCTACAAGCCACAGTGTATGGGGAATTCAAGGATGAGGAGGCAGGAGAGCGTGGATGGGTGAGTGAACATAGAAGCAGGGAAGGGGGAATGGGATAGGGGGTTTGGGAGGGGTACTGGAAAAGGAGCTAACATTTGAAATGTAAATAAAAATATCCAATAAAATAAAATATTTAAAAAGAATATATATATATGACATTGTTTTCAATTAGTAAAACACACAGAAATGATTTATCTGAAGTTGTAAACTGAATTTACATTCAAAGAGCATGCAATCCTTTTGGTTCCCATCAATAAAGCTAATGTTCAATGCTTATATTCTTTTGGGAAAATTCATTTAAGGAAAGTGCATATTTATGAAGATATATTACCTGAAGACATGGCTCAATGATTAAGACCACAAGGCTTACTATATTTCAAAAATAGCTAACTGGTTTCCTGCTTCCACACCATAGAAACTATTCACATAAAAGTACTGCTGTTTCCCTATAGAGTAAAACAAATTATTCAACAAATATGTTTGATTCAAACAACAAGTTTGGTGGAATAATGACTTTAGTTAGTTTGGATTTTATATAATTTTTCTATTATATATTATCAATGTATAATAAATTAAAATATTTTATAGCCCAAATTCTCATATGATTCTGCTGACTTGGTTCATCTTGATTGGTTCAGAACTAAATATTTTAGCCAACATAAATGAATATAATTTACAGGTTATTTTATACTTGAAAAATGATTTCATATATATATATATAAAGTTCTACATACTATTCATATCTAATTCCCTGTTTAGGAACATAAATGAGATTCTTGATGAGTTTCAGCAAAATCAGGTAATGGGCTTAATGATGGCTACATGAACTCAGGTTTTTCTGTGAACATTCGCCAGGGTCATCTTCAGACAACATAAGGCAGATTTAACATAGAAAGCCTCAAAATTCAGTGCTGCAATAAATCGCATAAATAATTTTTGTAGATATGATAAAAACAGACATTACCAATCTTCCATCATAATCATTGAAATTATTACAATATTTTACACATGAGACATCTCATTTCATTTAGAACAACTTACAAATCTTCAGGATGAGTTGATTTAAAATGTACATTTAGGTAAATAATTTGAGCCATATTTAGAGCTCTTGGATAGATGCCAATTATGAGGAAGAGGCAAGATGAAAAAATAGTCATGTTTAACTTTTCAATAGTTGATATCACACTGTAATTTCTGTCAGAAGCTTGTTTCCTACTTTTTTATTGAAGGATCTTAATTTGCAACAATAACACACTATGAGCAATGAAAAAAAAATCTTTGGAATTCTCTATGGCACAAAATAGTAATCTTCCAAAGTTTCAGTGAACACATAATTCTGCCTCTAAATATCCACTGTCAATAGTGCTCTCATCAGTTTGCTCAATACATAGTTTCTAAATGTACCTGAGATGGTTAGAAATTTTTAATGATCTCATTTTAAAATTATTTTGGATGAATTTTAGGGAATAATAACGATACTTGGACATGTTTCCTAAAGGGGAAAGTGGAAAAATACTTGCTTGATTTTCAACATATATGTATATAATCTAAATATATATACATGTGCAAAAGTTTGACCATTAAGACTTTCAAACACTACTATACTTTTTATTTTTCTCATACATATTACGAGTTTGTTTTATTTTATAAGTATTGGAGAGTAATTTTGCTTTTTTGTACCTTATATTTCAAAGGTAAATATAAGAAAATTATGAATGTCATTATTTTTATGAAAGAAATATCTAAGATAAATATGACATATTCATGGAGTGTTAAATCAGAATCTATATTTACATGGAGATCAATATATATTAGTAATATTAAGTAAAAAATATTAATAAAGTATCAGAGTAGACTAAAGAATGGCTTTAGTCTCAATGTCACAAATGTATTTTTAGGTTATAATTCATAGAAAATATACTTCTTTGGAAAATCCAAAACCAAACATATATATGAATGGATCTATCTATCTATCTATCTATTTATTTATCTATCTATCTATCTATCTGTGTATAAATGTATATGTGTATATATACATGTGTATGTGTATATGTGTGTATACATTTATATGTGTATATGTATATATACATATATATTTATGTATATTGGATTCTTATAAATACTATATAAAAAGAACACTGAAATACTAATTGTTAAATTCCTTCTTTCCCTAAATAGCATACAGGTATTGTCATCAATGTGAAAAAACTGACAATTTTGACAGTATATACAGCGTACATTAAAGAACAATCAGCCTTATAATCATTGTAGTTAACATTACCAGTGTTTACATCTCAATAGAATATGATTTGATTGGGGTTATATTCTGCATTTTATGCAGAAGATTTCAAGATACAAGAAATCCAACATATATTCTAATTCACTGTAGGTTTATGTACATAAAATGTCCAGGGAATGTACGAATAATGAGTGATTTTAGAGTAGATTGACTATTGGTAAATAACTACTTCACTAATAGTGAAATGTGATTGTGCTCCTTTATAGTAAGAAAGGACGTCATTCAAAGAAAGGTGTTCATTACTATTGCATAAATGAAAATTTGAGATGCACAGAGTTTAATATGATTTAGTAAAGTTTGGCAAAGGTACAGGACAACATATACACTGAAATTATTCAGGACATGATATAAATTTTAGTTCTACCTTTCTGCTAGTTTGGGAGAAAAACTTTTCTCCCCATGAAATGATTATGATCAATGTCTAATATGTCCTTGTTGCTTCCAGATAATAAGTGTCTTGTTATTATAAAAAGCCAGATTTATGAAATGAATAATCTACAAATGGTTAATCTTTTAGTGTTCCCCACACATCTTATTGTGTTATT
This sequence comes from Rhabdomys pumilio, assembly GCA_030674055.1. Classification (NCBI taxonomy): domain Eukaryota; kingdom Metazoa; phylum Chordata; class Mammalia; order Rodentia; family Muridae; genus Rhabdomys; species Rhabdomys pumilio. Next base: position 48,706,207 of record JANHMN010000011.1, read on the forward strand.
TTTTAATGAAAATAAACTAATTACAACTTTACAGCAATAATTATTTTTTAGATACCAAATAAACTATTTCTTGAAATTTAAAAAAATTAAAACCATGTCTATCTTCACAATTAAATATTGTACTTTTCTACATTACACTTAATTGTTGAAAGAACCGATTTTCAAAACAGTTTCAAATATTTTCTTGGAGATATCCTCAATTCTGAAAACTTTAAAAATATTTTTCTTAAATTAGAAAAAAATAGTTATTTGCAAACTGAAAAACACTGACAAAAGTTTATGAAAGTAAATTAATCTTATAATTCTATTGCTACTTGTGTTTTACATATAAAATATGAGAGTGATTAAAAAATTGATTTTAATATATAGAATCAGATAGATTTGACTAGTCATGCATTTTTTTCACATGTTCGTCTAAGAGAAAACACTATATAAAATATGTATGCTTATGCTTAAAATATCTTGCAAAAATAGTATTTTTATGAATAAAACCAAGAAGTTAAAACAAAGACTTATCACATAAAAGTCATTGTTTTGATTTACAAATTCCTAATATTTAAGAAAGCTGAGAATTTGAAATAGTAATTTAAACCTTCTTCAAAAGAATACCCCATTTCATTGCTTATGAGGTTTCAAATCATTTCCAGATCAGCATCTGCCATTTATTTCAACTTCATACTCAACTTGTCAAAGGCAAAGACCGACTCCATAGGAAAGAGTGAAGTTCTATGACCATATAATGCAAACCTGAATTTCTGTTTTATAAATGATAATATGAGCTTGAACATTCTTTTAAACCTTCTCCCTTAAATAATTATGTTTTGTGTGAATTGAATTTACATTATAAGGAAATAATATTAAAGTAAATTTATACAAAAAGACAATAGACAAGATAAACTCTATCAAACTGACTTTACTTTAAAATTTATAGTGCATCCCTGACAATGTGTCTAATATGACAAAATGTCCCAAGATATGTGATATATGTCCAATGAGTATATTATATTCATAGAACAAAAATTACTGGTTAGCAATTCAATATTTGTTTAAAATAGATATTGTATCACTTTTTTTCTTAGAATAAATTATTTCAAATAACATTCAGACATATTCTAGACTAGTTCTATATTTTCTTTAAGTAAAAAAAGGAATTTTTTTCTGTCTTAAGGTATATTTTTTATCAGAAACTGATCACATTTATTCCTTCCCTTAGATACATTAAAACTAATGGATCTTTAAACATTTAAAATTTTTCATTTTTACTATTGGAAATATGTCACTATGAAGTAATGAATATTAACACTGTATACCCCTAAGCACACATTACACCAGTATGAAAAAGCTTGATTTCTCTCTTGCAAATATTTTAAGTGAAGCCTAAAGCAGCATAGCATTAAGAGTAATTTCTAAAATAACTTAGGAACTACTTCTTAACTTCATTCTTAAATTCTTTAATTCTAAGCACATTAACTTATGTATTGCGCCATAAAATTGTGAAAATGATTAGCATTTCTATAGAATAAATTTTTATGTGTTTGCTTGTTTGTTTATTTTTTTTAACATGGTCTTATTGTATAGAGATGGCTGCCTGGTCCACTGTAGAGAAAATTGCCTCTCAAACTTACCAAGATATATTTCTTCATCCACTAGAGTGTCACAATCTTCCAATAAAACATTCCTCTTTTATAGAACGGATAACAAAAGTGGTGGGATAATGTAGCAACTATCGTTTCTATACTTTCCATAAATAAAAGTGGTATAAAACTCATTAACTCAAATTATATACACTAGCAAGTAATTTATGGATTTGAAATATAGCTCTACATTTCTGATTAGATATGTATAATACAAAATCATAGACCTCTTCTTATTCTGGAAAACTTTATCATGTATCTAGTGATATCTTCAGGATTTGGGGTACTTGAATATATCCTATTATATGTGATTACTCAGTATGAAGATTACTCATGTATAATATATGTACGTAAATGTATCAGTATGGACATGTCTGAACTTTGAAGGTAAGTTGACTACTTCTATGTAATACAATCTGTTGAGAATATCTCACATGGTTCTATTAACCTTGAAACATGGATTTAAATTCAAAAAGGGAAATTGATATGCTATTCTGAATTTTCCAATTCAAAAAATAATAATTCATCAAGTTTAAACATGCGAAATACAAATTCCTTATACGTGTAGATTTTAGTAATTCTGTTCATTGGTGATATTTTCTAATTCTAAAAGAAATAAAGCATTCCTAAAGATTTTCCTGTACAAATCAAGACATGCATGATTGCATTCTGAGCAAGTCTCAGCAGATATGTCCCTAAATCATTATTTAGATAAAAATGGAGAAGATTTTAAATACCACAATTCAAAGAAAAACAGGCTTTTCTCTAATGAAATGTATCTTAGGTACAGATGCCTAGTGCTTGATTACGAGTAGTAGATTAAAAGCTTACTAAATATACATTAATATTTTTGTTATGCTTTTTCTTCTAAAACAAAATATTCATTTACAATTACAGTTTGATGCTGTGTATAATGATACATGTTTTAATGTAATGATACACTGTTTGGAAGGACATTGTCAAAAGATATCAATATATATTATTACATTTGTTGATATCTCCCATATTCTTCTGGTTTCCCATTGTAAATAAGTATGCGATCAGATGATGACCTGTGAGTGCATATGGAAAGAATTATAGAGACAAGCAAAGAAAACAAATAATTTTAAATATAATATGACCCACTGACAATTCATTTCATTTTATTGCTGCCTAAAATTAAATGGTTTCAATAATAGGACTCAATTTTAACATGGACATTTTCATCACAGACTTCAAAACATAAATATATTTAGGCTATTGCATAAGAATATTATCTACTGCATATCTATCTTTCTATCTCTATCATCCATCTATAAAAATATTATGTAGAAACCTCTCTATAAAATATCCATCTACTTATGTATAATCTACTCTATGTATCATCTACTTAGCTATCTATCTCTATCTCATTACCTATTATCTCAATATTTTTTCATCTCTTCAGCAATTTATCAACTGTCACACTATCCTATATCTAAACCCTCTATCACCCATCACATTTCTGCCTACATCTCAATATATCTGTGATTTGCCTGTCACCTATGCATCTGTGCAGGTAATAGCATTTATTTGATTATAAATTTATTTAACTAACACTTTTGACAGGAACTTTGACATGTATCTATGGACTAGACTATAAAAATTCTTCACATCGCAGGACGAGTTCTGGAACCCTTGCCTATTAAATGTGTACTCTCTAGCACTTAAAAAATGCCAAGATTATACAATAAGTTCAGTGTTAATTGTTTATCAACATTCTAAGTCATTACACTTTCCTACCTGTGCCAGTAACCTGACTCACAACATGACTTTTGTTCTTCTATTTCAGAGGAAAAATGAATGCAATTCTCCATATACATATATAACCATGTTGATGGCAGCAGGTTTTATGCAGTTTAACTAGGCTTTTGGTACCATGTTAGCTATAAGCTTTGCAAGTAAAAATGTGTGGAACACAACTGAGTAAGAGTGTAGCCCCAAAACAGAGGAATAAACCTCTCGTCTCCATAAATAGTATACAAATGAAAAACTAGAAATGGGCTATTTGATACACATTTTACACACATTTCATACACACATACACACCTGCACATGCACACATAAACACCCAATTTATAAATTTATTTCTTAAAATAAAACTCTTCAATAATTCTGACACTTACAAATCAAATGTTCAAAACTTGTATATCCAGCAATTTATTTATGAAAATTCAACCAATAAGTTCTGTGACAAAACGTTTTCTAGTTCACTTAAAGTGATAAATACTAGAAAACATAGCACACTATTTTTAGGAAAAACAAGATGCTTCATCTGTATTATATTTAACAAACCTAAGATTTAAAAAATGGTTTTTTCAAGATGCATATCTATCCTGCTGCTTTACAGGCTCACTTTGTCTTAGTCCTTAGAAACAGACAACTGGGTAATAATTTAGGGTGGATGTCAAAGTTATGGTACAGATTATTCAATCATTTATATTGAAATTCAGAAACAGAAGTGGTATTTATTTTCTCCATGTCCCCTATGATATGCAGCTCTTAAATTATTAAGTTCCTTAGCTCATTATACAATTCCCCAGAGTCTGAGTCCTACATGAGAAGACTAATTATTACATAAATGTCAATTCAATAAAACTTATTTTGTTGGAGGTTTTATTTTTATGTATTTTTTATTTGGGGTGAATAAATCCTTCAGAATTGTTCTTTCTAGTGACTTTGAAATGTGTAGTACTTTAAACTACATTGAAATTGAACAGCAATTTCAAATATATAATACTGTCAATATTTTGAAATAAAAATTCTTTATGTTTCTCTTTCATAAATATAGGATTCTGTGCACTGCATTGACCAACTTATCCACATCTTTTTACTTTCTTCCAAAAGCTTTCTAAACAATGCTTGCATTTCAACACTTATGAAATCAATATTTTAATACTTCATATTTTTAAAATTGAATATTTTAAATGACCTAATAATCTTTTACTATATCAGAGAGAATAAACAATATACTATTTGCCTGAGTGACACATAGACATTAAACTGTTGGTTTATGCTGGATTTAATTGAAGAGTTGGGAATATGAAAGTGAAATGATTGTAGTTAGTGTCCGAGGAAGACACGAGTTTCAGGGTATATGTGGTGGTTTTAATCTAGATGGTTCTGCTGATCTCAGATTGGAGTTTCTGCTTAGTATTATGCTAATGATCTTCTTAGGTTAGGAATTTAATGTGACTGTGACATCCATGAAAGACACCCTATGTTCAGTTGCTTCAGTTAGATTATGAGGCCATAGCTCCTACAGTAATTGTGGTGGCTTACTGAGGATGAGAAACACTTCATAAAATCAGGATGGTACACATGGTTAGTTCAGCCCTAATGTGTTTAGCAAAGAAGGACCCTTGGCAGACCCGGAGTTATGCTCTGTAGACTTCCAGCTTCTAATAGTCTGAGCTAAATTGAAGTCTTGTTTTCATCCTCAGATGCTCAGCTATAGTAATGAGAAACAATTACAAAGTGGAATGTGATAATGTGGAGGAGTGCACAGTGTAAGATGCTCCCATTGCATCAGAAAGTACAGAAGTAGACGTGCTCTGGGGAACAAGATGAAACATTTCAAGCAAATACAGCATAAAAATAGATTGTGAGTTTGAGGCCAACTTTGGCTAAAGATTAGGTCTTTGCCTCAAATAATAAATATACCAAACCAAACAAAAAGAGAGTATGATGACAAAAGAAAGAAATATTAACTAGGTCACTATGGTATAGAATTTTTAGCATGTAGCTCAAATTGATCTTCGGTGTCTTCCTCAGTGCATTGAGATCTGGTATAATGTCTAACAATGAGATCTGATATAATGTCTAACAATGTATTAAAAGTTTAATATTTCTCAACAAGTGTATTTGTCTTATGCTGTCATTGAAATGATGAGGAACACTTGACAACATAAAACTCTAAGTTTTCATCAGTGCTAAGATTCAGAGATTTCCAGAGATGGCAAGTGAAGGCAGAAATGGGAAGTAAAAATCCATGAATGTCACACGGACTCTGTCACATAATCTACAGATAAACTAGATTACGGGTAGAGCAATGTATGAGTACACTAATCCCAATCCATAGTATAGGGGAATATTCTAGTAACTGGGAAGTCTCTGCAGCAACACAAAAATCACAGACAACATTAATTTTATGATAAACGGGAAGCTGAGTATAGAACATAATAAACCAATTTGCTCTTTAGCACATTCCCATATTCCACTGTACCATTATTCTGCCCATGAAAGTCAGAAGCACAGTCCAAACACGAAATTCCGTATACAACGGAACACACGGCCTCTTTATATATTTTGGCGGGGCATGCGTAGATTACCTTTTATAAAGGTTTGGAATTTGATTGGCATGCTATAGTAGAATGAATTTTAGCAAACAAACCACTTCGAAACCTGAACTCAGAAATTAAGAAGGGCAATTCTTCTCGTCATACCCGTATGTCTTGTATAACTTAATAAGAAGAATGTTTGATTTTCAAATGAAAAAAATCACTGCCTACTCATGAAAACTATGTGATTTTCAATGATTATATCACCAGTCATACCTACAATTTTAATTTTCTTTTTTAAAGTACAGTTGTTTCTTTCTCTATGCGTTTGGCAGTGGCTTTTGTATACCATCTGTCTGCAGGCAGGCTGCCCACATATTCACCCTTTCTTCCTGAAACACCCTTTATTCTTTGGAAAGGCCCCTTCTGAAAACCCCTTTAGTGCTTCAGGGTCGCCACTTACTACGGTAAATACAGACAAAAAGGTCCTGTCATCCTATAAAACCTTTCGGTTTCTGAAAGCTAAAATTTAATTCCCTGTGCAAATTCAAATATAACTCAAGAACAAAGCGGCCTCTCTGTGTAGCTGATAGGATTACGACAAAAGGGTAGAAGAAGTGATTTTCAACTGAAGTAGAAACTAAGTTAACCTTAACCTTCGCTCGGATATACACACTGGTGTACCACAAAAGACCATGTTAGCTTCTTTCTCGTTATCAGAAAATTCAACCGACCAATATCCATTGTTAAGACACTGAAAGAATAGGAGAAAAATAGTATGTGTGATTGAAAGATTTGTGGTTCATTGATAAAGTAGATTCAAGCATTGATTTGCTATTTTAATACACTGAGATTATCATTAATACTAGCGAGATGCAGGTAACTTTAATAAACGTGGTCCCAAGGGATTTTAAAAAGAAACCACATCTATAAATCCACTATCACCTTTCTTCATGTGCATTATTTTTAAGAGATAATGTTACATACTACCTTAACCTTATCAGATGCTCCAAGACGGTTAACTGAAGGACAACTGCAAAAGACATTTTTTTTGAGACTGATATAAAATGAAGGGAGGCCTGCAAGAAAACAATATTTTCTGTCTAGCTGAAGCTGCACGGCAGAATGCAGAGAGTGGTTATGTAGCCAAGCCTTTTGGAGTAATAAGAAAGACACATCAGAATTGGGATCTTTATTTACCAAAACTATACCCTTGAAAAAAGGATGGCTCTCTTTGCTATAGTGTTTAGACTTTGTTGTGTCCAGGAAGATGTTGTACTTGTCATCTGAACAAAGCTGAGCCTTAGGAGTGGCATACACACACACACTCACACACACACACACACACACACACACACACACACACACACAATCACATGAGAATCATATGCACCTGAGTGACAGGAGGAGAGCTGCTCAGACAAGAACACTGACACAAGAGGCTGTAGCTAGGAAAAAGAACCTTTCATTTAATAATATTGATACATTTTAAATTTATATATCCTTTCATTCTAAGACACAGTACTATGCAATATGAAACAGTAGGCCCGTGGCCAAAAATTAAAATGCATATTTGCTATTTGGAGAAAAAATATGCATGTCCAAATGATGCAAACCATATTTCTGAAGGTTGGAATTTTTAAATTGGGAACTTAAAATTCTGTTTAATCAGCACTTTCTTCAATTGTGATAAGCAGAGAGCTATTTTCCTTCTCTAAATTGAATGGAAAATTGTCCGGTTACTGGTTAGTAGTGTGAGAATTTCTGATATCTGTTGGTTTTCAAATTACTTGTTCAGGGATCAGATGTCTGTGTAGTTTAGAAAATCAATCTATGTTAACATAATTTTGAGCTATTTTTTTTTGTAAAATTGACATGTCTATATACATGCAGTGATAGTTAATAAACAACTTTGGTAATTAAGGTGGGTTTGCTCTTTTATCTAGCAATAAGTTATAAAAAATCCAAAATCTTCATATAGGTTGAAAATTTGTATATTGGATCATTGTTCAAGCAATTACTAATTGATGTGTTTCTATATCCCGTAATTTATTTCTTTTTCAATTGAATGTCAGTATCATTCTACTCCTGTATGTATCATATTTTATATTTTTTGATTAACATAAACCATAATATATATATTTTAAACCTTAATCTCTATTTGGACACTCACTAGATACCTCCTAAATGAAATTCTTAGTATTTAGTACTCTGAGCAAATTTGCAGAAATGTAGAAACTGAAGCTACATATTTGCTTAATTCCACTGCTTTCTCATTTTAGCAAGTGCATAGATTACATTTGAAAGCTGTGAATAGTTCAAAAGTTATCTGATTTAATAATAATAAAAAAAACCCTACTGTGTACTTCTGTAATCTGAATGATTTGAGAGTGAAACATGGGGCCAGAAGTTAGAGGTCAACCTGAGCTTCATGGTGAGTAAGAATGAGGGAAATTGTCAAAAGAGGAGAATGCTAACACCCACAAATAGAGGCCATTAAACTAAGGAGAATATTAACATGATACTCAGAAGTGCTGCGCACTCTTTAGAGTGTTCAAAAGGCTGTACTTTCCCAGGGATGTTCAGGCATAGCTTTTGTTTGTAAGAAGAGTTTAACTTCAAAGATAGCACTCTAGAGCTCTTTCCATTAAAATGCCCCCATCCTTGCTCCCGTTTGATGTACATACTTGTCCTAGTATAATCAGTCTTCTCAGCCCCTAGCAGTATTTATTACCACTCCCTCACATAGCACTTAATGTGGCTCTAATGCATGTTTTCTTTCTTCTTCTCACACAATCTTATTCAAACTCTGTTCCTTTGTTTTGAAGTCATGATTTTTTTTTATTGCAGGGTAATATAGAAGAAATAACAACTCACACCTTTATGAATATAAATTATGGTGTCAAAAATACACTTGTTTTTCATCCTTTATAAAAAAAATGCATTGAATCCAATGTTTGTATTTTACGTTTTTCTCAGGTAGAAAAGTACCCATATAAACTATTTCTAAAATCTTATTTCCTCTACTAAAGGGATATTTTGAACTCTTAAAAATGTTACTTGTCTTAGTTTTATTTAGATATTTTTCACCAGTGACAATGAAATGTATGCAATCAATAACAATGATTATATGGTAATTTCTGTATCTATGAATCAGTATTTACTTTTATGAGGAACATTTAGAATTGGTTATTCTTGAATAATTTTAAACTTTTAATTCACACTATGCAAATAAAAAGTCAAAAGATGGCTAATAGATATAAAACACTTATTCAAAAATAATTTGCATGGGTTACTACATTCTTTTGCTTGCTTTCTTTGCCTTTGAAATAGAAATACTTCATTGAATTCATAGAAACATGATGATTCTTAGGTAAGTTATCAACAGGGGCTATCACAAAAGATGTACTTGTGTTTACCTTAACATAAAGCAAAGAGATACTTTAATACAACTTCTGATTATGTAAGAAAAGTTCAAGAGCAAACCTTATCTGTAACATATTCCTATAATTGGAATGTAAACCCATGATTGTCAAGGCTAATCTTAACATAGTATATGTCAGACATAATTTAAACTGTTTCTACTTTTTATATCAGAGAAATTTAAAGGTATATGAATATTAGTCTCAGTTTTATAATGAAGAAACTGAGTCACAGGGGTTAAAAATATTATCTAAATTCTTAGAGCTACAGTAACAAAGTTGGAATTAATACTAGAAAAAATTTCTACATTACTTACTGAATGTTTAATATTTGGCCAAAAATAATTTTGTTTTCTTTTTAATCATCGTCCAGATTTCTGGACAAAGTGTGCAGCAACCTCATTCAAAGAGCAATTTAAATATCACTGTCAACTAGATTTATCGGCGGGATACATATTTGAGTACAGCCTTTAGAGAACATAGGGTGGAGAACGCAAAAAGCAAGAGATCAAGAGAGGAAAGGAGAGAGAGCAGGAAAGAAAAAAAAATCATGCTAACTACTATAAAGTGAATGAATTAGTCACAAGTCAGTTTAAATTACATCATTTCATTAGTTTTTTCTTGCCTGCACTGTTGCACATAACTAAATTCTATAGTTAATTTAACCGTAAGGATGATAGAACAAAAAATGTGCTACAGGCTCTCTGGCTTTTGTTAATTTTCTTGACTACTTTGTTATTTACAAACTTCTTTATAACCTGAAATCAAGTGTGCTAAACAAGTTCACTATTCTTCTCCAAACGGAACTGCTCATAATAACAGTTGGAATGAAGCTGTATACAAGAATGTTAAGATACATCGCACAAAGAATTGAAAACTTTTACTTGAAAAATGCTGAGTATGTGACAGACAAACAGAAAGACAGGAGATGAATGAACCATGTATAAATAGTTGAACCACTGGGAGAAGAGGGGAACATGTTCAGATATTGGATGGGGGGGGGAAGGACTGAAACCATGAGGACTAGCAGAAAGAATGAAAACAGGCAACCTCTGGAGGTAGGAGGTGGGGGATTCTCCAGAATGTATCAGAGACCTGGGAGTTAAGAGACTCTCAGGATTCAAAGAAGGAGACTTAGATGAAATTATGTACAGTGGGGAGAGGAAACTTGTAGAGCCCACCTCCAGAAGAAACACAGGGCATTAAGTGACAGACAGAATTGCCATCCCACAGTCAAAAACTCTGACCTATAATTTTTCCTGTCTGAAAAAAACTGCAGGGAAAGGAATAAAAAGAGCTGAGAAAAAGGTGGTCCCATTACAGGTCCAAAGTGAGATCCAGCTCAAAGAGATGCCCCAAGCCCTGATACTATTACTGAGGCTATGGAGTGCTCACAAAAAGGGACCTATCATGACTGCGACTGCCCATCGAAAGACCCAACAAGCAGCTGGGTCAGATGCAGATAGTTCCATCCAACCAATGGACAGAAGCTGATGACTACTATGTTTGAGTTAGGAAAAAACTGGAAGAAGCTAAGGAGGAGGGTGACCCTGTAGGGGGACCAGAAGTCTCAATTAACCAGGATCCCGGAGATCTCTCAGAAACTGGACCACCTGTCAGGCAGCATACACCAGCTGGTATGAGGCCCCAACAGATATACAGTAGATGACTGCCAGGTCTGGATTCAGTCAGAGAAGACACACCTAACCCTGAAGAAACTGGAGGCCCTGGAGAGTGGAGGGGTCTGGTGGGGTGGGAGATGGGAGGTGGAGTGTATTTTCACAAAAATACTGTATAACAAAAATCACCTAAAACTCTTGCTTAGAATTTGACAGTTCTTGCCTGGTTTTCTTTACTATTAGGCAGATGCCTTGACCCAGGATGTAAATAAAATATATATTTCATTTGCTCTATTTGACGAGAGTATTTTCAATTATGTATTTCAATACATTATCAATAATATAATAATGAAGTTCGGGAAAAATACTTTTAAATCATATCAGACAACAAGATTGCCTCTGTACCTCAGTGATCACCAATATACTCATTGAAATCGCTGTAAAGTTCAGTGATGCTGAGAGACAGTGTGCCATATCTTTCTTCTGGTTAATGTGGCTGAAATTAACAGATTGACTCTGCCATGCCTTATTCATTTTCCATGAAGATATTTGTTTAAAAGGTGCTTAGTTTGTGATCCTTCATTTTTCAGGGATGAAAAGTGGATCATTTCCTAAATGTGATGCCATTTATATTCATTTTTTTTTTGCATCATTGAGAATACTTAGTTCATTTTCTTCTTCAAAATATCTGTAAGGCCATAAGCATTTAAACTATTTTGATGAAACAACAACTTTAAAATATTTATGGTAATTATGTACACATGACAAGCAATGAGTAACACAGTAGGATTATTGTGTGCATACATGATGCTGAAACCTTGCCAGAACCAAGTCATATTAGACACATTCCACTGTCCACTCATATTTTCATGCTCTCAATTTAAAGCATGTTTGGTTATAAGCTTGGCTCTTGAAACATTACATATTCTAATTAGGAGTCAATAGAAGTTTTAACTGTCTCATGGTAAGGTCAGTGTCTGTATAGTTAATGTCACAGTCTTAAAAATAAGATAAAGTTTATTCCCCAAATGACATGATAATGGTTGCTTGCCAAAAAGAAAATAGAAGAAGAGGAAGAGGAAGAGGGGGAGGGGGAGGGGGAGG
>JANHMN010000011.1:48737685-48753455 GCA_030674055.1 Rhabdomys pumilio
TCTCTCTCTCTCTCTCTCTCTCTCTCTCTCTCTCTCTCTCTCTCTCTCTCCTTTTCCCTCTCCCTCTTTCCCCACTCTCTCTTTCTCTCTCCCCCCTCTCTCTCATGCACACACACACACAAAGTAAAAAGAACATACTTTCAAAAAGAAATCAGGCACTGTCAATAACAAGTAGAAGTTCATTACCATGTGAAAAAACTCAACCATCTATGTCTTTAAAATGCAAATTTAAAATGATTTAATTTGACATTTTAAAGATAGCAGGTACACTAGAGATTTACAAACAAGGAAAACAGAAATTAAAAACCATTACAGAAATCCACAATTAATATAATGACAAAGTTGTAGAACCCAGATCCAGTGGATACATCTACAAAACAATACCTATACCTCATCCTTAGGGAACAGTGCAGAAGAGATTATAAGACAGTAAAAAGCAGATCAGAGAGTTTGCTGTGAGAGTATCCTAGTGATGTCAGAAGTTACACCCACAAAGTCTCACCAACGTGATTATCTAAATATGACCTGAACAAGGACATCACAACGATATGCCAAAATGGATAGAGAAATCTCACAAGGCTTCAGCCCTTCATAAAGAATGCCAACATAGGAGTGGTTGACAGTGAGAGAAGTAAGCTTTTACAGGAAACAGTACACATATTTGTTATCCAGTACCAAACTCCTAGCCATGAAAACTTACATACAATTAATACTATATAGACAAAGCAGGTTGTATTCAAGAATATGTATGAATATACATATATGCATGAGACAACATTGAGTTCAGTTCCTTAATAATTTCAATGGCATTATAACAAAAAAGATAATAATTAATTAAAAAGAATTTCATTATTTTTCATGAAATTGATGAAAAATGAATTTGAAAGAGATCAAGGAGGAGGGTTTGGAGGGAGGTAATGGAAGTGGGAGATGATGAAATTTCAGTATAATCTCAAATATAAAGGAAAAACTCTTCTAGCCAAAGGCTAGAACAAAGAAGTAATTTTCGGCAGGAATCTAAATCTTAGACTAGAACAAAGAAGTAGGCTTCAGGCATGAAAGTGACTTTGGGCTAGGACAGGGAATTTGGTTCAGATATTTTGGCCATCCTGAAAAGCCCTTAGAAATAGTGATCACGGGAGTGATCATAGGCCTTTGTTTATCGCCTTGCTTGTTCGTTGATTAATTATGTTTATTGTCTTGCTTGTTCCTTGACTATTTGCATCTATTGTATTGCTAGTTCCTCAATTGACCTTAATACTTGCATGTAATTAAAATGGTATAAAAGCAAAAAAGAGGAAGGGGGATGGAATAGGGGATTCTGTGAAGGGAAATGTGAAAGTGAATGACACCTGTAATGTAAATAAATAAAATATCCAATAAAACAGCTTATCAGGTTAAAGCCATTTAATATCTTCAAGGGCACACAACAGTTAAGTACTCAGATTCAAATTTAACTATATATCCTGATCTATCTTGCTGTAGATTGCAGACAAAGAGGATTATCTTGTTTCGAATGGAAAGAATCACTAACTTGGTAGATGGACAAAGAGATACAGGTACTGTATTCACCTCCATTCTCCCGCTCATGCTTGCTTCATAAATAATAGATATGCATTAAAAACATTAATGAACTTTCTACCTTTAATGTCCTGAAATAATTCAGACCTTCGAACAAAGTTATCAGGGCAACAGTGATAATTCTAATTAGCAATTCATCTGCTGCTCTCAAGGGTCATTTTTAAATTCTGCTTATTAACTGAAAGTACTTTCCTGCTCAGATTAACTGTCATTTACCAGAATAGGCAGAACAGACCTTGTAGAGGGACAAGAAAGTAGGACATCATTTTAAAAAGAAAAGCATTCAAGTAGTTAAAGATGGAATAGAAATTGATCAGAAGTAAATTGGCTATTAATTTATCATTGGCTGTACACCCACTTGAAATTTTAAGCATTCTAAGTAGATACAAATGAAATAACATTTATGACTTGTTAAGCCCTTGCAGGATATTTAAAAAAGTGTGAATGGGTATTGTGAAAATGTTCCACCAGGGTTATGTGAATCTCTATATTATGTGAATAACTTCTGTATGAATATTTCTGTATAGGATCAAGATTCCTCTAATCTGTTTCAAACGAAGAATAACATGGTTATACAAAATGTGTGGTGTGTCTTTGTATGCCAAGCTATATATTAACCAGCAATAATTCTAATCCTGGTCTCATAAATCACAGGACAGGGTCTTGGAAAGGTTAAAGTGTTTGTCTGGGATCACACAGTTAATAGGTGGGAGAGCAGGTTTTTAAACAGAAATTTATCTCACATGAGCGCATTTGCTCCCTGAACTACTTAGGCCAATTATGGACGACAAGCACAAGAGTTCTACAATGGAAGAGCCAATTCATCATAATGTACACAGGTTTGTATTTTTTTTTTAAGGAAGAAACATTCAGAAGACATTTGTCTGGCCTGGCTGATTACTGTTCCAGTAATTTCCATGTCCAGAATCCATCTTTGAAGACAGTATGCATCCATAGATTAATTTCTCTAATGCACTAAGTCAAGTTAGGAGAACCAGGGAGCTTGTTAACTTCTTGCTCAGGGGAACCTAACGCATCCTGACTCACAACCTATTACTCTCAGCCCATTCCATACATCTGACATTAGTTCTGTGCTGTATCTTTCCCATGATTGTGAACCACTGTCTCCCTCTTCTCCACACACTAAGAGCATTGCCTGCACTGTGGAAATACCTCAGAGTTTTGTTTTGTTTTGTTTTGTTTTGTTTTGTTTTGTTTTGTTTTGTTTGTTATAAAATGGACTACTGATATCTTCCTCTGTATATACCAAACTCAATGTTTAGCAGCTTGGAGCAGAGACCACTCTAAATGTTTGAGATGGAACTTGGATCTCTTCCCATATTGACATATATTATTTATCATTATTAAAAACTTGAAAGTATTGAAAGAGACACAGAGTGTAGTAGCCAATAGCCCCAAAAATTTTACATATTTAAAATACTAACTCTATGTCCTTCTCAATGTTTTAGCTCCACAATAGAGAGAATGCAGAAATACTAACCCTACATGAAGTGAGATACAGAGCAAAATTATGTTAGCAAAATAAGTCAACTTTGACATATATAAAGAAGTAACAAAGATAATACAGCCACAATAACAACTAAAATATGTGTTATATCTAGAAATCTCTAAAAAAAATAGGAAAAATGTGATTAATGTTTATAAATAATAGTTAAATAATGCCGAGTTTACCCATCATCCTTTGTTAGCTTTAATGATTCCCACACCAAACCATATGGGACATTTCAGAAAACGATCTAAAATTAAAAAATCTTTTGAGGTATTTCTTCTTATTTTGGCTTTCTATTATATCCTTCTGCTCTTGTGCTGTGCTACTAAAGTAATGAGTTGTGTAATTAGGACCCATACCTCAGTGCAGATGACTGTAGTTTTTTTTTTTTTTTTTCTAAAATGGCATATGTTTGTCTTTCAAACTAAACAAAGTAGAACAGTCTTTGAATTATCTTAACTATGTCTTTATTTTGACAGTCCATCATCACCAGCTTTTGAAGCCAAGTATGTCTTGACTTAAAGAAAAAGAAATTTTTGTAAAGAAGTCTTAGTCCATCTTTACATTGGTTTTCATCACTAGTTAATTTATAGATCCCCTTCTTCTTTGGAGGGTTTTTTTTGTTTTGTTTTGTTTTGTTGTTTTTTTTCGAGACAGAGTTTCTCTGTATAGCCCTGGCTGTCCTGGAACTCACTGTGTAGACCAGGCTGGCCTCGAACACAGAAATCTGCCTGCCTCTGCCTCCCAAGTGCTGGGATTAAAGGCGTGCACCACCACCACCCGCCTTTACAGATCCCCTTCTTGATGAGTCTGTCTCCTTGATTTTTGAGCAGTAAGTATACTTGGATAAAGGACTGGCAAATTGTGGAGGACTTGCAGACACAGCAGGTTAAGAAATGAGGGTTTTGTGCCTTTCTTGAGTTGACTCAAGTGTATGCTGAGCTACAAAATAAAGTGGAAGAAAAGAAAGAACAAAGCTGGTAGAAGTCAAATCTGTCTCAAACACTTTCTTTCTGCTCTATGGAGTAAGATGTTTGTATAGGCCTGATAAAAACGGTACAAATAAAAAAGGAATTTATTAGCCAACTGGTGTCATGCTTTTTTTTCTTCTCAGTCCTTCCATGAAAATATTTTGGCCCCTAATCTCTTTTCTCTAGATGCATAAGGAATGTCTGCATCTGCTAGAACATTATAATACTTGTCAGCAAATATCTTGGCTTTTCTTAGCATCTCTTACATAAAAAGTAATGTAAGTCTACCATTCCCTTTATATTATGATTAGGTAAACATGATGGCCTGAAAGTATTATTCAGAACTTATCAATTCAGAACACAAAAAAGAAATGTTAAATAATGTTATTGTGTTCAGAATGGCACTTGAATTGTAATTATTGCTTTGACATAATCACATTAGTATTCACTAAATAGGTACAAGAAATTCCTGGCCACAGATTTCAAGTAGAAATCCTTTGAATCGTTACTTATTTCTCTATTATTTGTCACCATTGAACTCAACTTTACAGAGTGTGGATACTAATATTTTAGGTAATGAGATTTGAACACTCAGTTTCAGTGTGTATAATAATTGCAACTGTATGGCTTTCATTCACTTATAATTTATAATATTAAATCTATTTATTAAAATCAGTTTTAATACTATAGGGAAGCATACTAAAACTTTAGACAGTGATTCATAGGAGAAACTGAAAGGCAAAATTATAAGAATCAAGTTATATATACACATGAATGAGATAAACTGTATAATACACTAAAGAATGACCATACAATTTATTTATGTGAATACTTGTATTATTTGTAAATTTGTATCTAAAGGTCAGGATTAGCAGCATATTTCTTATGCTATATTTATTCATGGAAGGAGTGAGTTAAACATTTTTGTTTAAAGCTGAGTGTTCTAGTGAATACACAGCTGTCGACTTATTCAGCAATAGAATATGCAGTCTGAAATTTATAATTTGTTTTATTTCAAAATGGATCTTTGTCATCTCATCTTTAAGTCACATGTGAACCCAATCTTAATAATGTTGTGAAAATATTTATGTGTGTATTTTCTTTGCATCTCTTTTTTAAAAACTAAAATGCACTATTTTTGAAGTATCATAATCTGTCAAAATGATACAGCAATATAAATTATGAGATAGTTCCTCATATTCTTTTAATTGTAACAAAGAAATTCAATGTCTGACATCCCAAATGACATGTCAAAAATTGTCACATCATCTACTAAAATAATTTCAGGTTATAAAGCTGTGCTTTTGTATTAAGTGAGCATATTCTGACACTAGTGGATTGCTTTTACAATACCTTATAGCTGGGCCTGTTCCTCGATGAAAGCCTCCTCTGAAAACAGAAGAAATAATTGTTTCCCACAGCGATCAACACACAAGACACATGCAGGGACTAGCCAAAAGATATGAAGTGTCCTTGATTTTTTATTGTGATTATATACTCTTCTATCAGAATCATATTCTGTGTTTGTGTGGAGGTAACTGGGGTGAATTATCTAATTACTTAAAGATGTGTATGCAAAATATACTATTTTTTAATTTGCTAGCAAAATTTATACTTTTAATTTTTATATACTTATATATACTTTTATAAATTGTATACATATACTTATCTACATATATAATTTATATATATCCTTATACATAATGTTATTCAAACATTTCAAACTTAGAAACCAAGTACATTATAAACTTACAAAAATGCCATATTATTTGACTGGAAAGCTCTTAATTAAGGCATATCATAACACCAAGCTATTAAACGCGTATCAGGGCCGAGTCAGGTTTTAACCATATCAAAAACAAGCAGAACAAATAAAAATGACTTTTAAAAACATTAGAATTTCAAATGTCAAGGCTTCCACATAAGAACATGACAGTAAGAATCAAGGAAACTAGTACATTGGTCCTCTGCTGTGCAGCCAAGCTTGTCTTCAAATCAAGACAAGCTTAAGCAAATGGAAGGATGCTTCTCATTCACAACCTTCAATGATTTTCCTTGTGACTTTCAAGCAATGTTCAGAAGAATGTTCCAAGCTTCTGTATATCACAAAAGTAGCAAGTGTATTCTCTCAATCATCTTTTATATTTATATTTATATTTTGGATAATTTTCTAACCAGAAAACTAGCCAAACAGCAATTTAGAGTATTGTTTACCAATATCTGAATTCAAATATGAGTAGAAATTTTCTAAGCTGTAATTTGTAATTCTCAAAAACATTTAAAGACACTTTTTAAAATATTCACTTTGAATAGATCTGGGTTTACAAACACATTTTACAAACTATAATTCATTATTTTTGAAAAATTTATAGACAATAATATATCTAAAGTGAAACATATTCAATGATATTATAATAATGAGTTAAGAAAATTTAGGTTTAAAATGAAACAAACTAAATTTTAAGAAACTGAAATGAGTTACATTATCACTTAAGATATATATAATATGTATATAATATATAATATATAAGATATATTATATATCTTAAGTGATAATGTAATATATACATATTTAATATATATACATATTATATATATATACATATATGTATATATATATCTTAAGTGATATACCGACAGATCAGTCTGAATAATTTTTTAGCTTTTGTTCAGAAGTTAGAATAAATTTTATTTGACAGAGCATTATATTTACCTTGTTTGAACAACAACAATTTTCACTTGGTAAGATTGTATAAGATAGTCTCTAAGTATTTGAATTACATCACTTAAAATGATAACTTTGAAAACAAGCATGGTAAAGAGTTTTCTACACTTTCTTATCTTTGACAAGTCTTACATATACAATGTATGTATCTTCACATAGTGTGAAGTTTCCTGTACCTTGGCATGTCTAGGAAAGTACTAAGACTGATGAAATAATAAAGTAAGTATGACTTTATTCTATGGCATCGATTCTTTAAATGTATACTGTAATGCTTAAAGAACATGTGCTGCAGGCAAACAAAGAAAAACCAAAAATATTTAATTTAGCTCCTAACCTGTTCCACTCAGAAAAAAATAAAACAAAACACTTTGGGTTCTTTCTGTTTTGTTTTGTTTTTTTTTTTAATGTAGTTAAGACAAACATGGTATATTTTCAATATTTTAAATGTAATATATTTTGAATAATTTTAATATTTAACAAAATGACAGAAAGGAAAACATTATAAGAGAATGCACAATTGTATTAATTATTGCAAACTTGAATGAGTCGCTTGCCCTGTTTAACATGTAACCTATGACTGATCGGTTGTGTAGACAAGAAGAACTTAATTAGACATGCAGAACAAATGGGATTTAAAGCAGCAATAAAATCACATTAGCACTACAGCTATTTTAAAAGAACATTGGCATCCTGAGGTATAAAACAAATAGTATTACAAGAAAACCATGAGGCTACTACTGGGATTTATTTACTTTTTTTTTTTTTATAATAAAGCAGTGTTTTACCCTGAAATATTATAGAGCAACAGATACCTTAAAAGATAAAACACAATAGTCACTAAACTCAGGACCAGATCAGAATAGTTCTGGCTTCCTCAGTCAGCATGAAAGGTGCAGAGAATCAGACACAATAAGAAAAACAGTATGGAATAAATAAAACTTCATTTTTGTGCCTCAAGAATGAGAATTGGCGGATAGGAGTTAATATATACTCACCATTGCTCTGGTTTGCTTCCTAGAGATTTCTCAGGGGTGCCACCCACTAAACTGTTTTGTGAGAGTTTGGCTCCCTGGGCTGAGAAGCAGCCATTCACACAATGCAGCTGCTAAAACAACAGTGGGGCACAAGGCGATGAGGAGTGGATTTAGGAAGGGGTTGGAGATCAGCTGGAGCTGGGAAAGACAATCCAGAGCAATGGTCTCTATTAAACAGAATGTTCATGAGATTAGCAGATTAAAAACAACAAATCGGGAATGATATAGCTGTCTCCTGTAGATGCTCACAGCCAACCATCGGACTGAGCACAAAGACTCCAATGGAGGAGTTAGAGAAAGGACTGAAGGAGCTGAAGGGGTTTGCAACCCATAGGAAGAACAATTGTATCAACTAACCAGACACCCCAGAGCTCCCAGGGAATAAACAACCAAACAAGGAGCACATATGTAAGGGACCCATGGCTCCAGTCACATATGTAGCAGAGGATGGCCTTATATGGTATCAATGGGATGTGAGGTCCTTGGTTCTGTGAAGTTTTGAGGACCAAGTGCAGAGGAATGCCAGGGCTGAGAGGCAGGAGTGGATGGGTTGGTGGGTAAACACCCTCATAGAAGCAGGGGAGAGGAGTGGGATGGGGGTTGTGGAGGGGAAACAGGAAAAGGGGATAACATTTGAAACGTAAATAAGTAAAATAACCAATAAAAAATAAATAAATAAATAAATAAATAAATAAATAAATAAATATAAAACGAAACCCATTTTGTTCAACTAAGATAGTATAAAAATAAAACAAGACAATAGTGACCAAACGTGTAATCTTTATAATTAATGTCATGATTTCTTCCTTTCTTTAAGAGCAGTGAAGGCAACTGATGGGGTTCCAGAGTGTGATGGTTTGTGTGAATGGGTTAAAGTGTGTATACAAAGAAACCTGATAAATGAGAATAGAGTGAGAGGAAGAAGGGGAAAATTCGTTGAAACTAGGCTGGAAAGAAATATTATTAGGGAATTTAGATGAGACAAAAGAAGTTATTACAAAATTTTGGGTAACATTATGGTCATGAGATGGCTGATTTTTAGGTTATAAAATACACTGTGGAATAAAAATGAAAATAAATGGACTGCCTGGGCTCAGATAACAGGCTGGAATTTAATACAGGAGTGTTAACTTGGTTTTAAGACGAAGGAAGCAGTACTACTTTGACCTGAACACAGTAGTAATGGTTTTGGCAACGAATCACATAAAATAGGATTATGATTGAAGCTTTATTATATTCCATAATATTATGGACTATTAAAAGCATGGATGAGATTTAGACTATGGGGAAACCATTCTAGAATTCTTACAGCATTGCACTGTACTGTTCGAGGCAGACAGTATTCAAGTACTGTGGTCAGTATCAAACAATCCACTTGTTTCATGTTTAAAATAAAATTAAGGAAATTTTTTGAGGGTCAGATAGGAGGAAATGCTGAAGGGGTGGTTTTTTAGTTAAGAGCACCTAGTGCTTAACCCGAGAACTCAAATTACATTCTTTGTACATTTGTCACATGTTTCCAGTTGCCTGTTGCTCCGCTGCATGGGAGCTAACGTCGCTTCTGGATTCAATGGACACTTACACTCAGGTACACGCTCAAACAGGGGCACACGTATGAATATAAAGGGCACGAGTATGAATATAATTTACAGTAATAAAGTAAATGTTTAAAATAGAAAACTCTATGGGATAGTTAAGAGAATAAACTAAAAGAGCGTGTATATTCATATTTATATCATGAATAAAAGTCAAAAAATAAAACATTTGTATGCACATCATTTTGTTTATGCTAATAAATAGAGGCCACAATAACTAATTACAAGAGACTCAACACTACTATAAATTCTCAACACAACTGCCTGTCCATGATATCAAATTCTTACTAATCTTTCAGTTTAATTGTAAACATTAAATATATAATATTTAATTGAGCATTTAAAAGAGAGGAAAAACAACTTTCTACCTGGAAGTAAATATGAAAATAAAAACCAAGCAATTTTTTTGTATATATTTCAAAGATTGTATCCTAAGTTATAATACCAACAGTATATAATTTTAAATACTAAGTATTTATTTTATAAAAAACAATAGTCATGTTTTATTTCAGCTATCTGTTTTAGTAAAAATTACAAAATAAAACTTTTAATAATCATTATTATGCATTTTCTAGAATAACATTTTAGCTAGGCCTACTATCATGTGCTTCAAAGCACCTAATTTGTTTTTTAAGTATCTGAAATTTTAAACATTTTCTGAGACAAATTATTCTATATAGATCATGCTGGACTTGAACTTATGATCTTTCAATGATTCTAATGATTCTTCTGCAACTACCTTCAGAGTGCATTACAGATGTGCAACCACATGCTTCTAACCATTACTCAGAAACTTAGAAACCCTTACGAACAAGATACTGATTTTGCTAGTCAAAGATTATGCTTTTAAAATTAATTTCTATATATGTAACAGAGGATAAATTTTGTTTACATTTTGTGTATTTATTTTGCTAAGTATTAGTCAGTAAACATTACTGCCAAGTTTTGTTAGCTGGCTGATTTGGTAGATATGTCACGAGAAATATCAGATTCAGTATCTCACTGGTTATCAGAGTTCTTTTCTTTAAAACAGTAAAAATTATTAGAAAATAATAATGATTGAAATGGACTTGATAACACTCTGAGTCTTTTGTTGATTAGCATTTCATTGTTTTCTAAAACATTGTTCTCTAATACTTCTTATTTTTAATCAATCACTTGTAGTTTTATCATTTTAAAACACGGAAGTGACCTTAGCTGTGGCTCACTACATTGGGCATATGGAACTTGAAGAGACCACCTCCTCTATCCAGACAGGAACCCCAGTGGAGAAAGAGAGATAACCAGCCTACCCATAAATCTTTCAACCCAAAATTTATTCTGTCTACAAGTAATGCAGACACGGGGTAAAGAGCAGAGACTGAGAGAACGGCCAACCAATAATCAGCCCAACTTGAGGCCCATCCCATGGGCAAGCACCACTCCCTGACATTATTAATGATACTCTTTTATACTTGCAGACAGAAGCATGTTCTTGAGCGGTTCTACCCAGCAGCTCTCAGACAGATTCAGACACCCACCAGTAGATGGAGCTTGGGGACTCTTATAGAAGAATAGGCGGAAGGAGGGCAAAGGGGATAGGAACTCCACAGGAAGACCAACAAAGCTAACTTAACCTGAACCACTGGGGCTCTCAGAGTTTGAGTCACCAACCATAGAACATACATAGCTGGACCTTGGCCTCCTGCCCATATGTAGCAAATGTGCGGCTTGACCTTCATGTGGGTTCCAAACAACTGGAACAGGGGCTATCCCAAAAGCTGTTGCCTGTACATGGGATATGTTCTTTTAGCTTGTTTGTCTTGTCTGGCCTCAGTGGGAGAGGAAGTGCTTAGCCTCACAGAGATTTGAAGTGCCATGGTGGGGACGGGGGATACTTAAGGTGGCCCCCACTGGCTCAGATGAGAAGTAAAGGAATAAAGTGGTAAGGATTGTGAGAGGGGGTGACCGGAAAGGGGACAGTGAACGGAATGTATAGTGAATAAATAAAAAATTAATTAATAAAAACATTTCTTAAAGAGTACACCAGATTAAACTTTTCCTTCTCATAGAACTATCATTCACTAGCAAAATTATTCAGAAAGAGTATCACATATCTTTTCAATTATAACACAAATGAGAAATATCTGTAGTACTCAGGCTGAGAAATATCCTATCAATATTAGGCTTGGGGTAAGCTGAAGCATGAAGTCTAGACAGAGAGAGATGCCTAAGAGAGTGTACTAGATGTGTTTGTGTGGACATAGGAGTGCACGCACATATTTTAAATTTTATGTAACTTTCTATATGATAAAAAGTAATTCTCTACCTAAGCCATTTTTATCAGTCTACATACGAATATCAAATTTTCATAATTATACATAATACATTACCAATATTAATTTATGATTATAAATTTAAGGAATTTTTTCTGTACTCGAGTATATCCAGACTGAGCATGAAATGAGTCTTTACATTTATAAACATAAGTAATTGAAATCATAATATATCATATGATCATAAAAAGGAAGGTAGTCTATGAGAAAAAAATTAGTCATTATTAGCTATTTAAACCAAATATATATATATATATATACATACACATATGTGTGTGTGTGTGTGTGTGTGTGTGTGTGTGTGTGTGTGTTTATAACATTTATATATATACAGGCAACAATATTTAGTAGGCAAAAAGGTATAAAACCTGTTAATTCATATAATGTTACCTCTATGTACTTTTTCTTGGCTGATCAGTTTGCAGTGGACAACTAATAGACACACTCTTATCTGGGGTATTACACCTTTAAAAAATCTATTTCTCATCAAGTACACAATTCTTACCTGGATGAATAAAATGAATAACTGTCCTAGAACTCATCAATACCTATGGGCAAACTAACACCTAATGTTAAAATTGTGAGCAACTGGGTGGGGAAGATGGTTCAATAGTTCAAGGCATTTGCACATGATGTGCAATTCAGTTACACTCAGCTAAATCTCAAACTCAAAACAAAAATGAAATAAATCTTGGAAAAATCTGGTTTTTCTATATATTAATTGATATCAGTGAATCATTGGTATTGAAGTTATCAATGCTATTTTTCTATGAAATTTATTTGTAAAAGTCATTCCTGTATTATCGAATCATATATTTGCTCCTGAAATAAAGCAAATGCAAAATAAGCCTGTTTCAACAGTGTGAGACTCTGAACATATATTCCTAATAATGTTCTTAAATGGATACAGTAGCCTAACTATCTGATAACCTGACAGTTGTCAAGTATAGCCCTGGGTAACAGTCTGATAACCCGAAGAATATTTCAGGCAGGTAAACTATGGATGTAAAAATAAAATATTGATCAATAGTTCGCTGCATAAGAACCAGAGAACCATAAATATTGAGTAGTTGTAGAAACTCATTAAACTAGTAATTTACTGCATTCCATGTTCTGATATACTAGAATTATTATAAGATTATATATTATGTTTATAAAAAATAAAGTGTTCAATCAGTAATCTTTCTCTTCTAAATTCATTATGTAATGCTACAGAGCTAAGGTCACATCCTTTCTTCCTTGCATTGGGGGTTTGTGCAGAAATGACAGCATTCACAAGTCTAACAATGATTCTACAAAGGTGCTGAGAAGTCTCCTGCCATGATAGTTCTTGGTAACCTAGGAACAAGAATACTTTCTTATGTGCAGAAATCATTTTTGATTTACATCTGAAATGTAAATAAAATATCCAATAAAAAATCTATTTAGATCATAAAAAAAAGAAATCATTTTTGCAAATGTTAGCCATTTCCTTTGGCTCATATATGTTTTGAAGGAAGTGTTTGTTGTGGTTCCCCAAAGCATAATTTATTTAACACAAAATGGAAAGCTTACTACTGAAGTCTAAAGAGGAACACTTTGTCATGCCCATGCCTTAATTTGGATGGGAAATAAAATTCATAGACTAATGACTTTGGGATTCTATGAAAACAAAAAAAGAGGCATCATGGATAAAGAGGAAAGGAAGAATTAGACAATTTTATGTTTATCTTTTAACACTGGGATAACAATTTGACAGAGTGGATAAATGAAGAGATGACAATGTGCTAGTGTAGGCAGAAGTGATTACTACGAGCGAAAATCTGTCATGTGCAGCCCAAAAGACAATCAAGTCACATAAACAACAATGTTTTAAAATAAACGAAGACTGCAAGAAGACACCAGTACAACCTGCATCTCTAAATGGTCCTTATTACTCCAAGAAAAATACGTGAAATCCATACCCAAATGTTAGGCTACTGAATTTTCTGATGATAAGAAAAGAACAGCAGGATAAATATGAAAGGAATTTGAAGTAGTCAGTATCTATTAGAAATAATGGATTGGTTAACATTATATGGTCATTACAGAGTAGTTAACAATTTAGAAAATTAACGCTCTTCTGTTTCCTGCCTGATCTGTTTAACCCACAGCAATGTAGAATTTGTGCTCACTCCCTGATTCAAATGATAGAAAAATTGAGCTTGGATATCTTTTGGAAGCTCCCAGCCCGCACATGTGTGTGTTTGATGGTGGTGGTGAGATGTTAAATGATTGCTGGATGTCTTTGGATTCTGTGAAGTAATGACATTTCTGAATGAGACACTTGTCTCAATCCCCCAGGGTTCCTCAGCTGAGCCTGAGATGCTGTGTGCGATGACTAAAACAGTTTAGAATAAAGAAGTTTGCTTATTTTGGAAAGTCAAATTAAATAAATTTGAGCACATTTCTTTAATATGAGTTTTCAAATAAATGTCTCAGGTCAAACACACATTAAGTTACCAGGCATACTAATATTTTATGTACATTTGTGGACTACTTATCTAATATAATTTTAAGGAAAACACAATCAAAATATTAAAATAAATAGAAAGACAATACTTATATATCTTAGTTTTCTTACTCTCTTATATTTATCTTGCAATAACTCATGGCAATAATGATTTCTGTCACTTTTCATTTCTGATGGTTATATGCAGCTATTAATTTATTTAATTATATATTTTTATATTACTATAAAATAAACAGTTGGATAACCAATAAATGGATAAACCAATAAAACTGATAACCAGAAATAAGGATTCAATTTATTTACATGATTGAACCATATCAGAAGGCAAGAACTCACTTACTTGAATTCATTAAAACTTTTAGCTGATTATTATATATGTGTAAAGAATATATAATTTTATTGACTGGATTCAAGTAAGTAGATAAAAACACACACATTCATACAAACTTGTACATGTATTTCTTTATTAGACTTGGGGCAAGATTTACAAGCACACTATTGATCTTGCAGTTCAGCATTTTATCAAGATGAGGAGTATGAATAAATTTAGGACTTTATTGTAATGAACTTGACAGACACCACATTTGCTTCATTATATTTTAACTTCATTTTAAATGGAAACCCATTATTCCAGAGCACAAATGGTGATATCACTTACATATTCATCAGAGGATCTGTCCTGGAAGCACCTGCCCTCCCACCCAGCATTGCTGATTGCCTGAGCTTCTGTCATATTCTCTCACAACACTCCCACGAGAAGTCTCTTTCCCTTCTTCCCTCCAAAAATCAACTTCTCTCCTAGCACTTATGCTCTTTCAGGGGAAAATGCTTTGGAAAAAAAGAAAACAGAAAATAACACTCCTTTGGTTTCACAAAAAATGGGTACAGTATATATAATACTTGATGTAATATTTGACATGCTTAATAGTTCTTTATATCGAAAGGTTTCCCTAAATACTCATGACCCTTTTTTCTCTCCAATAACTTGTAATATTGTTTTAAAAATTAAGCTTATATCTCAACCCTCACAAACTGTAATAGGTCGTGCTAAGTTCCTTTTCTTCTGTGAATGTTCTCTTAACCCACACAGTATGATCTAATTCATTTTTTAAAAAAAAATTTAAATTGATATGGTTGTTTGTCTGCACATATGTGTGTGTACCACTTGTATGCCAGAGGCCCACAACTGGAAGATGGCATTGGATCCCCAGAATGTAGTTAGAGATGCTGGTGAGCTTCATGTGGTGTTAGAAATTAAACCTGGAACCTCTAACAAGAGCAGTAGCATTCTTAACCACTGAGCCATCTCAGATCTTAAAATTCAGGGATTTGTTGTTGTTGTTGTTAATATCAGTGAGTTAGTTAAATTAAAAACTCAGTATCACAATTAAAGAAGAAATAAAGCAGATTGAGTCCAGAAAAGGGATCAGGAATTATCCTAGAATGAATCACTTTAACTTGATAGAGAAATAAATGTTAGATGTAATAATAATAATAATAAAATAATAATAATAATAATAATAATAATAATAATAATAATAATAATAA
>JANHMN010000011.1:48756330-48816034 GCA_030674055.1 Rhabdomys pumilio
GTGTGTGTGCATCCTTCCACTTCTTAGTGATCACCAAAATACAGAAATGAAGCTAAGAGTGCATTATTTACATTTTGGAGAAGCCTACCTTATCAAGCAACACTATAAACATATAGGAAATAATTTGAGGTAAACTAAAATGGAATTGAACTACTATCATTTAACAATGCTACACCATTTCACTAGAAAAAACCAATCCTGATAAACAACCATGACACGGATTCCAGAGACAGTTCTAAACTCAGCAAGAAGGCTTGTGGAAGGAATGAAAAATTCAAACTTTTCGGCACATTTGCAAAAAGGGGATGCTTTTCAATATATGAAGATAGACACGATACAGGCGGAAAAGAAGTGTGGGGAGCAAGAACAATTCATGCTGCCCTCATTTTATTTTGAATTGTTTTGTTTGTGGGTTTTTTGGATTAAAAATTCAAACCCAAACCTTGTTTTCATCACTGAGAGTCTGGAAGCCCTAAAAGTAAATAGTTGGGATCCAATTAAGGCAAAACATGTTCCAGTTAAAGGTAAAAATGGTTTCCATCCTTTGACTTGAAATATTTTCTAATAACAGAAATGGAAATATTTCTGCCCAGGTCTAATCTGTTAATATAAATTTAATTAAATTTATTGAAAGTCATTTATGTGAGTCAAAAGTTCAGCTGATCACTGAACTTTTGGGTCTCCACTGCTAAACTTGGACACAATCTGGGAGAAGCAGGCGCTGAGGAAAGAATTTAAATGACTTGGATGTGAGGAATGAGGCATTGTATCAAGTTTGTAAATGCTCAAATTACTTCATTGTGCGGCTGTTGTGAAATATCCAAGAGAGGAAAATGGGGGCAATTTTCCAGAGAAGCAAGAAAGGTCTGAAATTTGTGAGGGAGAGAAATTTTCTCTAAAATAAAATAAAATAAAATAAAAATAAACAAATAAAAAATAAAGGAAGAAGAAAGAAAACTATGCTTTGAGAACTAAGTTACTTTTCATATTCTATGAGTGTATCATCAGGTTCCTTTAGACTGTAGACAACATTCACCAATTCTGCTGCCAGATTACCCAGAAGGCTGGTCTCAGTGTTGCTGAATAAATCTGTCATTAATAATTATTCGGTGTAATTACACAGAAAATATTCGGTTTTATGTCTGGCACTTCAGGTAGTCAAGAGCTCTATGTAATAAATCACCTTTTAAAGTCATCAACAACCGATTCCATCTCATGACAAGTTTCCCTAGTTGACTCCCACATCTCCCATGCTTACTAAACACATCGCCTAATGATGGCTTTGGGATTAAGATGCTATGGAAGCACAAGTTTAATGCAGTTGAGAGTACCAATTAAAATACCTCTAATCATGAAATCGTCAGTGGAGAGAATAATTATCTGTCAATTTTACCTCTTAATAGACACATAGCTCTATGTAATGCAGGGCTAGCTGCCTTTTCTAAGATAATTTAAAGTCCAATCAGCGTGCCTTCATTTTGTTTAATAATGTATAATGTGTCTTCGTGAGTACATTTGATTCCACATGTGTCTTAGCTATATCCTCATGATGCTCTTTTTTCCCTTGATTTTTCACTGCTAATATAGACACATTTGCAGTTGCTTATATTAATTTATTATCTACATAGGAGGACCATCAATTCTATTGCTATTCTTCTATGATGAAGCATCACACTATATTCTGATACAAGAAAAGTTACGGCAAACTATCTAGTATAAAAAAACCCCACATATTAGAGTTTTCATTTTTTTTACCATCACAGATACTGTATTTAACATTGTTCAGTAGTGTTTATTCAAAGCTTGGAAATTTGTACAGGTCAAATTCTAAAAGACATTTTAATCGAACATTTACTAATCTGTGCACTCCTTAGATGGATGTGTCCCAGCTGATATGGAGTATTTTGCCATTTCTTATTGGAGAAGGAATGTGCCAGGAAGCAATATAAATTCAACATTTGGATAAGCAGGCATATTAAATCAAATCAAGAACATAGATTCTTGGATGAATATGTTAGGATGAAGTATTAGGTAGTAAAACAAGATTATACTAAAGTAGCCAGAAATTTCTATTCCTTGGCCTATCCCTCAGTAGAACTCTTTTCTTTTTTAAGTTATTTTTCTAAAACACTATTAATGATACTCTGTTGTGCTTGCATACAGTAGTCTAGCATGGCTGCCCTCTGAAAGGATCCACCAGCAGGTGACTCAGGAAGATACAGACACTCATAGCCAAACAGTGGATGGAGCTTGGGGACTCTTGACTGGAAGAATAAGAGGAAGGACTATGGGCCCTGAAGGGGTTAGAAATCCCACAGGAAGACCAAAAGAATCAACCAACCTAGACCCAGTCTCAGAGACTGAACCACCAACCAAAAAACTTACACAGGCCTTCCCACACATATGTAAGAGGAAGTGCAGCTTGGTCCTCAGGTGGGTCCTGAATCCTTAGAGCTGGGCCTATCCTGAAAGCTGTTGCCTGTCTGTGGAGTATATTCTTCTAACTGGGCTACCTTGTCTTTCCTCAGTGGAAGAGGATGTGTACAGCTTCACATAGACTTGATGTACCAGGGTAGGGCGATACCCAGGGGTTCCCCACCAACTCAGAGGAGAAGTGGATGGGAAAGGATCATGGAAAGGGGTGACCAGGATGAAAGTAGTGAGCAAGATGTAAAGTGAAAAAGGAAATGAATAATAATAATTATTATCATTAAAGAAAATAATTATAAAGAAAATTGAAACTTGTTTTACAGAAAAATCATCACTCAGTAAACAAATTTTATTACTGAGAAGCGTGGTGTGCTTTCAACATGGAAAAGGGGATGCAGGATAATTTCTGCAGTCAAAGTGGCATTAACACTTATGCAATTACTATACACAGTAACATAGACTTGGCTGTACCGTTGAGAACTACCAAGGAGAATCTGAGAAAGTTGCAGAGGAAACAGGAGATCTCTCTGTTTAGCTTCTTTATACAGTGAAGATGTGTAAGGAACAGTGAGATGGTATCACACAGTCACAAAAATGTTATTTTGACAATGGTAAATATCACTAAATTATTCACAAAGTATGTGTAAACTGCCAAATACCGGGAGAGATGCAAATCTATCTCATAGATACTAGAGAGTAATTGGTTCTATATCAAAGTAATGTAGTAAAGAAGCCCACACCTCATGTTCCTTTACTTCACAGATTAAGTTTTGGTGCAAATATTGAAAATAAAAATACTAACTTTTTAACCAAATAAAAACTTCCAATATTTACTTGATACTCTATCAGATAAAATGTATAAAACGCTCTTGTAACTTTTGAGCCAGAATAACTGTTTGCTTGGAGATGTATAACTAGAATAGTTTTAATATGCCTGTATGTCATATAAGGTTTGTTTACGATATGACAAATTCTTCGAGATGTAAGATAAAAAGCTACAGTTAAATAGAAAGAATTTCCTATTCACATAAAACATCCTGAAATATGACTCCTGGCATCATGTCACTGAAGAATTTAAGACATCAACCTCCCCCTAACCTTTCCCTTAATTGAAATTTGTGGTTGTAAGGGTCAACTTTTAGAACTTACAAAAGGATTACCTTTTCTCCTGTCACCAGAAGTTTTTGACCTTTCTGTTTCTTCACTAAAGAAACGACACTAGAATATCAATTGAATCTTCTATTTTACATGCGTACATTACAAAAGAAAAAAAGACAGACAGACAGACAGAAAGAAAGAAAGAAAGAAAGAAAGAAAGAAAGAAAGAAAACCGTTCTTTAAGCTAGTATACCATTGCACTATTGTTTTGCAACACTTTATATTTTGATGAATCTCACAAAAATTGAATAATCATTCATGGTTTCTTCAAGTGCAGGCTATAATTTATGACAAATCAAAATTTGCACAAAATATGATGTCTTCATAAAAATATGATTATGGATATGCTATCATAAAGTGAGCATCCAACACATTTATAATAAAAACATTTTTAATGATCTGATACTTAATTATGGGGAATAAGTGCATATTTTCCTTTGAAAATAAGCATTGTGCAATGCACTACTCAAGAGTACTGTGGATTGTCCTGATCTCCAGTTAAGGAAGACAAGGTGGAGACCAGGAAAGACAGGGATTTGAATTTATTCTTTGAGAGCAGCTCCTGAATTTCTCTGAGACTGAAAATATGTTTGATTGGAAACATAGAATGCATTATGCCTTCTAGATAAAAAAAATTACATAGAAAATATGTAGTAAACTTCATATTTTTTTCCTGATTTTTTTTTCTGAAACAAGAAATCCATTATTGAGACTATGTTAAAGCAATGCTTCATATCCTGTCTTAGTATTTTCCTATTTAGTAGGGTTCTCTATTTCTTTTTTTTCTGTTTAATTAAATTGTATTTCTCCGGTGTTTTGTTGGTTATTTTATTTATTTACATTTCAGCTGTTATTCACCCTTCCCAGTTTCCCCTCCACAACCCCGATCCCCTCCTCCCTGCCCCAGCCTCAATAAGGGTGCTCCCCCACCTGCCCAACCACTCTTGCCTGTGCCTGGGTCATCAAGCCTTATCATTTTAAACCATAAAATTTGGTAATGGCTAGCAGAGTTATCTTTAGAAAAATGAATGTTTTGAAAATCTTTTCTGAACTAAAAGAATTTCAATCTGGAATTTGATGACTGCAAAATATATAGCTCTTACAAGTTTGGTTATCACAGTCTGACTATCCAGATTCAAGAGATTTTACTTTAAATCCTCCAGAGGGTTAGTTATATGCTGCCTATGGGTCAATAGAAAACAAAACAGAAACAAAACAAACAAATAAACAAAAACCCTGTGAAACTGAACAGATTACTATGAGGCTACAGGCCTCATAACAAGGAGTTGTTAGAATATTTAATATGTCTATCTAGCACTGTCTCTCCTGGATTTATCTCTTATTAAAAGTCTAAAGCATATATATTTGAAAAACTCTAATACAAAAAGGAAGTAAGAAGTGGTTAGGGGGCATGAAGAGTGTTGTAAATAAAAAGTTGTTCAGTTATAATGTGTAGCAAACTGGAGCAGAGAGATGCTTTGGTACCTAAGATGATATACTGCCCTTCAACAAAATTTAACTTCAGTTCCCAGAACTCACATCAAGCTACTCACAACCACCCAAAACTCCAGCTCTTTTGGGATTTAAATCATCAGGTATGTACACACCTTCACTTGTACAATTAACCGTATACAAAACAAGCATACATATATGCATACATAAGAAAGCAAAGTCTTAAACATATGTAACCAAACTAACATCTCGATTAATAACAATATCTTTCCATATTTAAAAAATAAACACCATCAGTGGACAAGTCTAGAAGTAAAACATGAATCAGGCACAGTTCAATGAGGATATGCACACTAAAATATAAATCAGAATGAAAGTTTTGACTGGGGAAATCAGAATAGAAGCTGGAAGACTTTGTACTATGTGACTAAGTACAAGGGGGATGACAAATACTGTAAGATGTCACTTCTCTGTACTATATAAAGCACTCAGACTTATAAAAGCAAGAAATGGAATTCAGTTACCAGAGAGAGGTGGGGGTGGGGGAATGATGGATAAATGAACCAGCGTTTCAGTGAAGGAATTTAAGTAGGTCTATGATGCAACTTGGTGGTTATAGTTAGTCGGGGGACATAAATGTGCCCTAAGAATTTCTGAGAATAAATAGTACTCATACAATAAGAATTATATAGAAACAATAAGAACATTAATTAGAACAGAAACGTTATTAACATATATATGGCAAATACATGTTCTTTCAAACTATGTGTTTTGTGATTGGAGAGATGCTGAAGGGCCTGTCTATAAATATTGGTCTAGAATCGTTGGAAATCAAGGCACAGTATTTCCTGTCTTTTACTCTAGTACATATCTATCAGAATCACTGGTACTTGTAGGCTGGTCATACTTGCCTGCTCTCGGTTTTGAAAAAAGAACATGACTGCAATGTTAAGGTGAAACACTCCTAAGGAAAGACACCAGAAATTTTCCTCTGGTCTTTATATTCAAGTAATGATACATGCATGCATGTATACTCACACACTCTTATACTAATACACAAGTACTACTACTAAATAGAATACTATTAAGAATGAATAAGAAACATGCTTTTTACATGTTTTCAAGAATGGAATATGTGTATGTCTCTGTATGGCTATTTGCATTTGCATGCAGATATAATACATACTCTACAAAACGTACATTTTTCTGTCTGTCTCTGTCTCTCTCTGTCTCTCTCTCTCTCTCTCTCTCTCTCTCTCTCTCTCTCTCTTCCTCTCGTCAGTCATGTACATGAGCCTTTTTGTTAAAACAGATTACAAGAATCATATGTGTAACTAGAAATTTTCTTTGGAGTCCATACAAAATGACACATCCAGTGATTTTCAGTAGCATATTGTATGTAATATACTATAGCATCTTATCAGTCCATAACATAATCAATATGAATAAGATGTTTCACTTTGTTTCACATAAGCCATCAGATTCTGACATTGGAAGGCCACAGTTGAATGGCTTGTGTGGCTGGCAGCTGCTGTGTTACGGAGCCCTGAATTATAGTCTCAAAACCTAAGGTTCTTTTGCTTTAGTTTAAATAAATTGTTTAAGATGCTAGTTGGATAATGAAGGGAAATAAAAATCAGCGCCAGTCATGAGTCTCAATGGAGACAAGAGTAGCTCCATTTTCAAGAAACAAAACAAAATGTAATTTTCTTTTTGGCTAAAGGCAAATGTTAATATAAGCATTTTCAATATCCTAAGTGGAAAACAGAAAGAAATAAACTCTGCTACACATAAGAAAGACCTCAGTGAATTCTTTCGCAGTGTGAGTGCTTAGAAAACCAAAAGTACAGCGTTGCTATTAGCGCTGACTTTGTAACAAGAAAAGCCTGAGGAAGTCAGAAGGCATAGCAGCTCCACAGACCAGTGGCGGAAAGAATGACGCCTTTCACATCATGCAGTACATTTCAAAACTGAAAACTGACAATCGGTGAGAGTGCAGAACAGCAGGGCAGATAATAATTGGGGACTTCATTGCATGCTAATGACTAAGCCAGTGCAACAGCAAAAGTATTTAAGGAAGGCAGAAACCCGATTGATCATTATAGGTTTATTTTTAACAGGCTAGTTCTTTTCATAGGCTCTTAAATTGAATTCTAACATCATTCACCGTTTCTCCTGAACACATGCTGTGGCACTGTGTGTCAGAGAAACACATACACCTATAAGAGTTTGTGTTTAGATGCCTTTATTTTGCTTCCTTAATAGTTTACTTAGAGTTTTGAGGATCAAAGAAGAAATAAAACTCAAGGGAAAAAACGAAATTTCTCAAAAATATTTCTTCTCCTGGATGTGAATACCAAACAACAACCACTATGATGACAACTACCGTTACTACTGCTACTACTACCACCACCACCACCACCACCACCACTACCACCGCCACTGCTACTACTACTACTACTACAAAAAGTTACATTTTGATTCTTTTTCTGTAGCTGGCTTTGAGTTTCTCCAAATATGACATTAGAAAGGAGGGCCAAATAAAGGACTCACTTGCTGTCTCTTTTCCTCTTTAAAAATTATTTCATTTTATTACTTCACTTGTATATGTGAGTGCAGGTAGACATGTATGACTACAAGAATGTAAAAGTCAGGAAAACATGTCAGAGTCTATCTCTTCTGGGGCATTAAGCATAAAAGTCAGGTCCACAGGCATGACAGGAAAAGCCTTAAACTGCTGACTCATCTCCCTGACCTTAATAATTGTTTTTTAAAGCATTTGAGCTCGGAGTGGAGAATTGTTCCTGTGGATAACATCTGTAACTCTTGCAGAGGACCTGGGTTCAATTCCTAGCTTTCATAGAATGGCTAACATGGCTTGTAACTCCAGCACCAGGGTATCTGACCAGTCTTCTAACCTTTCTGGCAGCACGCATACACATGCTATGCACACATATATGCAGGAAAAACACCCATACACATAAAATAATAAGATAAATAAACTCAAATTTCTTTTATCGTAAATGAAGTTCTGAAGTCAATGACCTTTCAGGTAATCCTTGCCAAAATTTGGAGGAAAGAGACTAGCAAAGAAAAAGACATTTTACTAATGAAATTAATTAATTTATGTTATGTTCCTGATTCAGTCTGAAACAATGAGAAAGCAAGAAAGGTGAGCGTCTCATTTCCATCTTTGCCATGATAAAACTGCCTCTTCTGAGCCTTACCAAAGTTGAGAATTGATGCTTATAGTCCTCACAATTGACAAATAAACATTAATATTTAGATGACAGATACTATATTGTATATATGTAGTACCCATATTGTAATATAAAGAATACATATAGTTATTCTCTTCTAAAAAAGAAGTCATTCTAGAGTCATGGAAACACAGGTGGCCAAAATATAACAACCACTAAAGCATTTTTGATGTTATAAAATCATAATTTAATTGCAAAAGCAACATCTTGGAAATTTTTGTGTGAACAGATTTATAAGACTGACGCACTACGTACTGATCTAACGAGGAACCTGAAATGATTTAGAAGAAAATGTTAAGAATGTATTCAGTGGGTTGGATTCTTCTGCATATAGCTAGAGTAAGATTCAGAAAGGGGGAAAGAAATACAAACCTGCTATGCATATCCTCATAATCACAAATTCTTTCTTTCAGATTTGGGGTTTTGACCATTTTTTTGTTTGTTTTTACAATTTACTCTTGTTCCTGATTTTACTGAAAAATTACTGCAGTTGGGAATACTATGCTGTGAAAAAGACATCTACTCACTTTAGTGTTCATATATCTGAATACCATTGTTATGAACTCAGGCACCCAAACACCAGGCTATGGAGTCATGCTGGAGGTCAGTAAACAAGCAGAGTTTCAGAAAAGTTCACTGATTTATGCCATTAACCAAGAGGAAATATAACCGGGAAGAGCAAAGGACTTTGCATTTTTCAATCTGTAGTCACTGTTCTAAAGAAAGACCAATGGCCTTTGCAATTGTGATGTAACTCTGTCCCTCATAAAGAACTGCCTTATATCCAAATATTTCAAAATAATATGTCGTGCTCCTGAGTACAAAGAGAATCTTTCAAATTATTTAGA
This sequence comes from Rhabdomys pumilio, assembly GCA_030674055.1. Classification (NCBI taxonomy): domain Eukaryota; kingdom Metazoa; phylum Chordata; class Mammalia; order Rodentia; family Muridae; genus Rhabdomys; species Rhabdomys pumilio. The sequence continues at coordinate 48,765,479 of JANHMN010000011.1, forward strand.
AATTGGTCATAAAGTATAATTGCTTCTGGAAAAACAAATCACATGGTTTTCAATAAGATATTTAGCACAGTATGCTATTCTTGTTGAACATCGTTATTTTTCCATTTCGTACTTCACAAGGCTTCTTCTCTTCTTAAGCTTTTCAAATGTAACATATACGAGTTCCATAGTGTATATAAACATGAGAGAAACACCTGATAGACATTTTTGGTTGCGACCACAATTTGTCCAAAGATATTGGACCTAGTTGAGGAAAGAATATAATGTTCCTATGTTTTTATGCTTTAAAATGTGTATAGTCTTGGAATTTGTGGGGAAATCATGTAACTTCTCATGATGCACTTTCACCTGCCATAATATTTCTGCATCAGATGACCAATGCTTTGCAAAGATACAGGTGACAACTGAATGATATTTTTTTAAACCTGGCTCTTTTTCTGTTATTTTAGAAATATTTAAAAATGTATTTCCTATTGATCCCCTCAAAGCATCTGCAATGCAGACAATTGTATGTGTACTGTTAGAAGATCTTCCGAGTCATATTTCACCATCAGGTATCAATGTCACTATTGAAGCAGTGGCACTTTACGAGACCCACCCTTGTTCAGGATAGAGCCACTAGTGCCAATGCTAAATAGGTGCACTCTTGCTGTACCCTGTGGTGAGATTTCTTATTTTCTCTAAAAGAAAAGGAATAAGTGGGATTGCTATGTATGAAAACATTGATCCACAATTCTTTTTGTCTCTTTTAAAAGTAAGAAATCTTTTATGGACAGTATAAGAAGTAATTATTTTACTTTTTAAATAACTGGGTCAAATTTGATAACCATCTCTAGCTGGCATAAACAAAAATGTTTTCAAGTACTTCAAGTACTCAAGAGGAAATGCTACAGTAAAGGATCGGACATATTGTCTCTCTTCCATGTGATCAGAGCTATGACCCAGTTAGAACTTGAAGCCTTTAGAATAGAGTGAGGCAGGTTAAAAACTCAGTTTTGCTTTTGGATGTAAAGAAAGTAATCCTAGACAATCATTGCAGCATGCCTGTTACGATATAGCTGCTAGTGAATCCTTGCAGGATGCTTGTTACAACATAGCTGCAAGTGATGGTTTTCAACCCAGGGTTATACCCCAGTGGACACCACCTTAAAGGAAATATTAATGGCAAGAGTTAAAACAATCCAAAATGAAATGCAACCTAATCGACATTAATGACATTTTCTCCTATCATAACACCCCATTGTTTCAGGCTCACCCATTATTAGGGAGTTTATATTATGAGACCCTGGGCAGGAAATTCATTATGTCATTGAAGATAGAGAAGCAGTCTGGCTACAAGTATTGTCATTTTAAATAAGGAAAGCAAAATTTCCACAGTGTAATTGGGAAAGCCAGAATTCTGGTGTTATAAATATGATAATATCAAAGATAATTTGGATAGAAACTCAGACTCTTTAAATCAATTTTCAACCTTTCCTAAGACATAAAAATATATCAGTTTCTTTGTATTATGCATATATTACATTATCCCAAGGTTTGCTACAATTGAGTTGTTATAAAGTGAATCTGAAACATAAGATTTGAAATTGAATATTTTATTTTAAAATATTTTTAAATTTTACTTTGTGATAGTAGTTTAAAGGAATTTTCTTGAATATTTTAAACATCAGACTAGAAAACAAGAACAAAGAGGCATGATGAATTAGGCTTGCCTCAATTTAAGTCAATTAATCAGAGATAAGCTGGAATTATTTACATGATAAAAGCTTTTTTCTTTTTGTTTAACATATAGTGTCACCATCATGAAGAACAAAATGATAATTTGTGCCACTTTAACTCGGTCTATCCGCTGAGATAGAAAATGAGGAAATATTCAGTTAATAGGTTATTGACATTGTTACTGACTTGAACTTTGTTATTGATCTTTCTTTGTATCTTACAAAATGTCTTTTTTGTAAACAGGCATATGTGTAACATTACTGGATTACTGTTCTACCTATGTTTGCTTGAATTCTGCTCCATTTGTTCTAGCACGTAAGTCACTGCGACAATTTGACCAATCAGAAACTATTTGCTTTCCTAGAATTTTGAACAACTGTAAATCCTAGGTCTGATAAACTCTATAATGAAATCTCACACAAGAGGCAAGAGACATGCATTAATTTTTTTTTTAAATGTAGCCACATCTATATCTTTGTATAATCTGTCGGATAGGGTCTCTCCAGTAATTGACACACTTGATTTCACATTCAGTCTTCAAATGCTAAAGACATCTATGATTTTACACACACACACACACACACGCACGCACACGCACACGCACATGCACACGCACACGCACACACATACACACACACACACACACTCACACACACTCACATACACACAGTAGCTGTTTGGGATATTTTGAAGCTTCTTTTGCCTCACTATGTCAAAATTACCTCTAATATTTTATGTATTTTTAGATTTTTGGACTTTACAACAATATCAGAACAGTAGCAGCAAGATATACGTATCCTGCACCGCTCTGCCTTCTCAGATTCATAGTTTAAAAAGTATCATAATAATAATTGTGATTTCAAGTGTAATGGCTTATGTATTCACTGTGAGATTACTGCTTGGAAAGGCAAGATGTCACATGAAAATAACAATAAATTCAAACATTTTAGTTAAATGCACTGGTCTATTTCTATTCCTCACGACTCTTCTATTGCAACAGCAACAACTACAAAAGGAGGCAAAAGAGGTTGAATTTTTTTCTTCATGGAAAGGAACATTTAGTGGCCATCATTATTTTCAGATCTTTTGTTTTTAGACTGGTGGAACTAGACACTATTTTAATCTGCCACTTTATTTCTTTCATTCCTATCAGGTTATTTTTAGTTATAAACATGCGTATTTAAGCAATCTTGGTTAATAATCCTATTAAATATGCAATATTTATTCTTACATTTTACTTATTATTTTACAATTCGGTAAATTAAGAAATATATCTATGTAAAAGCCCCAATATCTTTAAGTGTTCAAAGTGTAATGAAAATCTAAAATTTATCTGTGAACAGTAAAGAATGACCCATAAAATATATTATTTTGATTTTTATCAATGCTTTAGCACATGAAGTATGGCAGTGCATAATAAAGTGCCTTTTATTATTCAATTATTGAATTAAAAATATTTTAACATTTCTATGTCGTGGAAATTTCAATGTCATGGAAATAGATAAACTTAGAAAAAATTTATTATCACTAATGAATTTTTATGGATAAAAAATTAAATTGTAACAAATCTATTTTCAACTAGGTTCATTAGCAATTTTTACATCTTTTCAGTATCTGTATCACAATGAAACAATTAAATGAAATTTTATTTGTGTAAAAATTACACCCCTTAGAACACTGCCTTTTTGTACAGGTGGATGCAGCAGCAGTTGTTAACATTTCGGTGTTATGTTAGACACTGCAGAAGTGCAGACTCCAGGAAATTTATTTTTAAAGCCCTATGGCAAGAATGAAATGAAAGAAATCCTTTTGACAGGAAAGAAAAACATAAAGTTGCAAATAGCATTAGGTGATGACCAGCATATACTTGAACATGCCCAGGGGGAAAATGGCTATATCTTCCTCTAATAGATTGCAAAAGGCTCACTTTAACAGAAAAAGAAATAATGGGACCCTTTTTTAGAGAACATCTATTTACTACGTTCTTGTGGATGAAAGTTAGGAATGGAAAACTGAACAAGAGTTTCTGGGCTTTCAACAGATAAAGAATCTGCATATGAATGCTCTTTGTTTCATTGATTTCTGTAAAGCTTTGCCCTGATGATCTAACACTACAAAGCATCCTTACCCTGAATCTCTCTATACAGCTACATGGAAAGCCACTCTGTATGTGCATTGTACAATGCTGTTAATTAAAACTTGAGCGTCTTTGCTTCCTTCATAACTCTGAAAGGATAGCATGTGATCCTAAATCACAATAACAACCTTCGTGAGGCAGCAGGAAGGAGAGAACCTATTTGTATTGATGCCATGTAGTTCAATAAGATTTGTTTTCTAAGATATCCAACTACATGAAGAATGTGCTACTTGTTGACTACTAAATATGGATTATTTTAGGTTTTTTTTTTTACCCTTTTCTGCAAGACAGCCTATAAAAATAGGCTCATTGAAGGAAAGGTATTGGCACAGAAAGCTAAATGTGCTTAGAGCATCTCTAATGGGTCTTTATCCCTGACTAAATAGCTTTATCCGACTAAGACAATTAGCAGTACAGGTTTTCACTAACTTACACACAATTTTTATGTCAGATTTACCAATGTCTCTCTGCATTTATAATTTAAATATTATCAATGTAGCCAGAAGTTTTAAGGAGAAAATAAATTTTCTTGGTGAAGTTACTACAGAATGATGCAAAATATATAATGTTAGAGAAATATGTGGTACTTTCTAGACCAAGATATTTTGTGTGACTTTGTTTAGAATACCTTGTGATGGATATTAAATTATTCATTGTGAAACATTAAGCCAGTGGATTTTTAGTAAGTCAACTAAAGAAATGAAGTTTGGCTAAGCTTTATTCTTTCCATGACTTTCTGTAAAAGCTGAGGGAGTTGAACAGTGCTGATTCCTTCCTGAATTTCCTGAGGGTACACAGGTCTGTGGTTGCTTAAATCCAGTATATAAGGTGAATCAACATTTGCTATTATTATTTATATTTACCAGTACCCTTCAAACATCTCTAGTATATATAATACATAAATATGCAATATTACATATATTCTGAGTAATGAAATGTAATTGTGCTTAGTTCATACATATATGTATGTATACGTAATATACACATCCATAGTACAAAAAAAAAACAGTTTGTATATACTTAGCAAATATCTACTTTGTGGCTAACCTTAAATGTCTTAATTGAATTAAATATGTGCTATTTGATCTCTCTGTGAGTGTATGTGTGTACATGCATGCTTATGATTGTGACCAAGTTTTCACATCATAACATGCATGTAAAAGTCAGAAGACAACTTGCAGAAGTTGCTTCTTTTTTTCCTTCCTAGGTTCTAAGAATTGAACTCAGTTCTTCACCCATGAGCAGCCAGTCTATTCTTTCTTTACACAAAGACCAACTTTGCTGTCTTGAAATAACTTTTATATATGTTTACTAAAATTCATGTACCTCATTTATTTTTATTTGGATAATGTATTTTAAATGCTTATGCTGAAAGTATGTGTGTGCACATGTGTGCACGCATGTATGTATGTATGTATGTATGTATATATGCATGTGTGTATGTATGTATAGGAAATTGCTCGATCATTTTGTACTGGGGTTACAAGAAATTATTTTAAAAAGGTTTAATATCTATTTAATTCATGTTTTCTGAACAAATCAATGAACAAATCTGTAATATAAGTTGATTTGTAGGAATATTCATCACAGTGTCCACCCATGATCATTAGACAACACTGCATTATGTAAGATAATAAGCAAGCATCAAACAACCTATACTTCATCGTGACAGTTGGGACAACTATATAGAAAGAGAGATATAGATGAATATTTGAATTCCAAACACAAGATATGCTCATGAGAAAGAAAACCAAAAAAAAAAAAAATCATATTTTAGAAATGTCTGAACACTAGTGTTTCCCAACCTTTCCAGTAAATTCTTTTCAAACACAAGGAAAAGCTTTATAATAGAGGAATGTGTCAAACAATCCTAAGCTATTAATCACTGAACATTGAACCAGATGTGATAAACAACCTCCTCACCATGAGCTTTTGGATCTATTCATTTTGCTGAGGTATCTCCTAAGGAATAGATGCAGAAACAATATTAAGTAGCTTACTCTTGGTTTTTTAAGGTCTTTAACATAAGACGTATAGTAAAACATAAATATTTTATAAAATTTCTCATAAATGTTATAGCATTATAGTAGGTCTTTTTCCTCCCCCATTTCTGTGCACTGATGGTTAAAAATTCTGATACAAGAATCAATTTATTTACTTTATATTTTAGTTATTTCTTTGATAGGGATTTTACTTTGTAGTACAGGATAGGCTGGACCTTAACGTGCATCCCAGGCTAATCTTAAACTTATAAAGAGAGTTTGTACATCTCATTTGTTCTTAGATTACAAGTGTGGCCCAGCACCCCTGACTGGCTTCTTTTCAAGCAGACATTATGCCCCCCTTTTTTTCTGTTGTAGTTAATGGGTAGTTTCTGTCCCAGGCAAACCTGCAGGAGGCATATGTAGGGTGTATTTTCTGTCAGCTTATTTGGTCATCTTTGATCTATGATAGTTCATTGTACTGACTGATTTTTTTTCAACTAATTCTATCTTTAACCTTTGGTATTTTCAACACTATTGTTCATTGTGATGGAATATAACCCTATCAAAGAAATAACTAAAATATAAAGTAAATAAATTTCACTTGATGAGGGAAAGATCAAAATGAATGTTTTTATGGATGATTATTTTCATGCTTTTGGAAGTTAAAATCTTCCAAATTATAAGTTCTCCTTTCTATAAGAATATCATGCTTTTCAAATCAGAAAGCTTCATGAATCAATAAATTAATAATTTTTTCCATATCAACCAATAAAAGATTAAAGCGTTAGCTTAAAGATTAGAGTGTTGCTTATTGTCAGTTTACATAGGACATTTTACAAGTGCAAATTACAAGAGAATGGAACACACAATCAGTCATATATATATATATATATATATATATATATATATATATATATGTGTGTGTGTGTGTGTGTGTGTGTATTTTTAAATATATGTGGAGTATACTATTCATACATGTAATTGAGTTACACTTATAAAAACAGAAGTTGGTTCTATCTCCTCCCTTATAAATTTTAGAGATGTTCTGAATCTTCACATTAGAGAAATAATAAAATAAAGAGAGCAGTAGTAATTTGGAATATTATCACATGCAACTCACTATTATTTTTTAATTTTCTTTTATTGGATATTTTCTTTATTTACATTTCAAATGTTATCCCCTTTCCTGGTTTCCCCTCCAGAAACTCCCCCATCCCATCCCCCTCCTTCTCCTTCTATGAGGGTGCTCCCCTCCTGCACCGTCCCTGAAGTGAACCTTTTCTTTTTTCTTTTGGTTTTCTTTTTGTTTGAACATTTTTAATCTTTGGAATGCTATAGAAACATATATTTTATAAAGAAATTTCCACAGATATATTCCCAGGCATAATAAAAGTTCTGTTCATTTATAGGAGTTTCTGACCCCTTGTGATGTAAAAGAACTCAGGGGCCTGAATTAGACTTTTGGTAAATGTTTTACACCTGTGGTCTTGAAACCTGTGCATCCTCAGCACCATGAGCCCTATTTATAGTCTTAAGTATCGGCCGGGTCAGTCAGCTCACATTTATTTGTTCATTGTTTCTTCATTACAGATTCTGCTTTTATGATGATCCCTGGAGTGAGGAACCTTGTAAATTTTGTACAGCATCAGATTGCTTACAAAGCCCTGCTAAATTGCAGTTTGTGGCCAGGAGATTGATTTGTTAAAACTTTTTGGAAGTCTGTTTTTCAGTATACTTTTCCTTTCAAAAAGTATTCTTTTCCTCCAAAGCATAGGTTTGTAAAAACTGAAGGGAATTTATTAATATCTATTTTATTTTCCTCATGATAGAGATGGGAATTTTTTTAATACTACATACAAGACTCGGTTTCTCTGTGTTTACATGGTGACAGATAGGAGAGCATGAATTCAGTTTACAAGCTTCATCTTCAGTGCTCTCTCGGGCTTATCTGTTCCATGATGGGCATTTAACACTGGAGATAGCTGCTTGATTTACACCAAATGATTGTGCCATAGTTCCCCATCTATAGTCTCATTTTTTGAGTTGTAGATTTTATTCTCGGCTTTCAGGTCTGAGGTTGGAGAGATGGCTCACCCACTTAAGAAGCGGAAGACAGTTTCACAACTGCTTAAAACTAAGTTTTAAGGCACCCAACAACCTCTTCTGACATTAATGGGCACTCCTGTTTTCTTGAACAAATCTACACATAGAAACGCACACACATGTACACACACACACACACACACACAGACAGACACACACATCACATAATTAAAATTAAGAAAGTTAAATTCCAAAGTATAATAAATTAGACATTAAACTAAAATACTGATCATAAATTATATGTGCACTAAATAACATTTATCTGCTTGATATATATCAGTGAATAAAATTGATGTGATGTTAAATTATCTGAGAAAGACTATGAATGAAGGAATTAATTGTGTTTGCAAATGGTAAATTACAAAAGAAAAATGAGAGCTGGGTACAAGATAAATGTAATGATGTCTAGATTTTTAAGAATCAGGGTTGGGGTAAGTCACACTGAGAAGCTATGATATGAATAACAATTTCTGAATCCTGGAAGGAGTTTTGGAAATGAGTGATGTCCAGATTGAAATAAAAGGAGAAAGGGAACGAACCATTACTGGAAAATCTGTGCAGGGCTGGCTGTAGAGTCAGCCAATGGGTTAGAGAAAAGCAGCATGCCATCAGATAGTACCAAAAATATGGATAAGTGAGTTATTTTTAATTACACCCAAAATTATTAATCTGAAACTGGAAGACAAAGGGTTTGGCTGCTATGTGCGTGAATATTATAAGGAATGTATTTGTACTCTAATATGCAATTTGGGGGTAAATTTGAAATAAATATTTGTAATGTGTTGTTAATGTTACAAAATATAGTAAAAGATCAATGATTCCTTGAAGGGAAAATTTACATTTCAAATTGGGAGGAGTTATAAGTGTGAAAAGGATCTGCAATTGAAAAATAAGCATAGGGGAATGTTTCTGAATATGTATGGATATATGTGGATGTTATAATGTATGAACATATTGATTTAATTAAAGTGCATTAAAGCATATTAAAGTGTATATATATATATATATATGTATATATAGTGAATTATCCCTATATTAAGGTAAGTAATATAATATGCTTTTCAAATGTCTTTTCTTGCTTTTCAGCTGTTATAAGCAATAATGATAAAAATATTTGGCTATCAGAAAAATAGAAATTCATTGAAAGACTTTCAGTGATAGTCCTATAAGAATAATTGCAATTGTATCTCTTAAATACCTTTCATGTATAAGAGTTATTTGGATTTTACGTCTGTGGGGTGTGAGTGTGTGTGTGTGTGTGCAAATGAATGTACATTTCCATTTGTTTATGTACACCTTTGAGAATGGTGTGTCTATACATGTGTGCAGATGCACAGGACTGTGCATAGCTGCGCTGAATTCATAGGAGGAATTAAAATTTCCTGCTGTATTATTCTCCATTGCATAACCGTGGGACTGATTGTCTTCCTGAGCCTAGAGATAGGCTGGCAGCTAGTAAGTCCAAGTGATGTACTTATCAGTTCTTTACAGTACAGATGATATAAGTTTGTGTATGTCTGCCATACAGTCGTCCACAGAATTGAAATTTTTCCTCCAGGAAAATGGAGAAAGGCTCATGAGTCTAAGAAAACAAATAAACTTCACTACCTGGGAAAGCTGAAACTTTCAAGACTCTCTAGGGTATGTAGTGTATATGAGGGAAGCAGCAAACTACTGGTGCAGGAGGCTCTCCATGCAAGCACCCTGAGGAGATTTATGCAGAGAGCTGTAGGCTTGAAGCTCTCATAAGTCACCACTCGTATTGGGGTGGCCTTTTTGTTGATGTAGCTACATTTAAATCATCCTGCTCCAGCAGGTAACTCTTGAGCTAGATCCTTGTAAATAACATCAACACAAATTATTAGTTCTATAAGCTGGATTTTGGAATGCTGCTTATATTGATCTGTCATGCATTTCCTGTCTTTAGTAAGTAGATGTTTGTATGTTCCTCATACCTTATCTTCTTGTTTCAGACTCTTATTGTTCGTATTACTGAAGCACTCAGCCATGAGTCCAGCCTCAAGTTTTCCTCTGTAGACAGTTTCTGTGGAGCAGTCATTAGTGCCTTTCGTGTAGGTGAATCTATGTTATAAATTCAATATGCACTCCAATGTGTATTGTAGCATAATTACATTCTTCAACTATTCAGGAAGGTATTATTCATTTTCTTGAAATCTGCTTCATCTAATATTCATATGTGCTTAAACAGGAGGACAAAGAACATGACACCTACAAATACACCACTGTAACTCACCATTGAGCTTCTTTTTAATTGTCCACTAACTCTAGAAATAAAATTCAAAGACTCTACGCTAATTCCCAAGTATCAACATCAAACATATGTTCAAACCTGCCTTTGAAACCCGAGTGTCAGAAAAAAAAAATAATCTGGATACTTTACATTGCAATTCCCCACCTCAAGATCATACTGGAATCAACAGTTAAAAGCATCAAAATGGACTAACAATGGAAAGCAGAGGGCAAATGCTAACACACAATATTATTTGTACAAGTAAAGTACTTGTCAGTTCCAAGACCTACAAGCCCTCTGGTGATTCAATACCGCCTTGCAAAATTAATCCCAAATAAATCACTCTGTGATTGTAGGGCATTCATACTTACAAAATTCAAAATGAGAAACAGATCCTGCTGAATAAATGATAAATAGTTCAAATATCCTTATGATAGAGATTTTATAAAGGTATCAAATTTTGAATTTTTACATAGGTCTACAGAAGAAATATGGAAGCAGACCTGTTAAAAACCATATTTTGGTTAAATGCACAAAGCACCCATTAGCATTAATGGGAGTTAAACACATAAATCCATTGCACATCAATAGAAGAGCGGAAGCTGTAATCTATAAAATGAAGGAATTAAATCATTATGAGTAATTCTTTGGCACATAACCTCCTCTAAGTTCTATCAAGTACATAGTCTGACTTTTTGAAATAGCACTTAAAAAGGTTTTACACCCTAATTGAACAGCTATTCACTGGGCTTATTTTTCACTTAGATCTCTCCTAATATCTGAGAAGTAGAGTTTTTAAAATAGAATCCTAGACGGTAAAAGCAGTAATTTCTCATCAGGGAATATTTAATAAGTGGAAGCTATTAGACAACTAGAGGACAAAAATAATTAATCTTTGAAAGACATATCACTTTGGTGCTATAAATCACTCAGTTTTCAGGAGGGTTTCTTCACTTCTTACAAATATGGTTCATACTTAATATTCTATATAACAATACATCTTATTGTCATATTGATTAAGGCTTTTTGAAAATAAAGAACTTTTTTTAAATTGTTATAAATATTTAAAAAATGACAATATGTAACACTATTATAAAAGCATATGGTTATATTTATATAGATTTCTATAATATTGGTATCATAAAGAATAAAATATAAGCCTGTATGCTCAGACCATGATGATTAAAAAACAAATAATTAGAAAATGCTTCTATACACAGAGTGATGTTCGCTAATAAAATACATCTTTGCCGACAGAGATGATTGCAAAGTATCAGGCTTCCTGGAGATGCACACACAATCCCTAAAATAGGGAAGCCTGGACTCTTTTCGCCTTTATTTTCTGTTAAATTTAAAATGATCTAGACTCAAAAAAGATTAATATTTTGTTTTTACATGAATGTCTAATGACTCTTTTTAAAATAATACCATCAAGTCAGAAAAAAATATCTCTACCAACAAAGTTTTGCTACCCGAGTGAATCTGAGTTTGATGTGCAGAAGGCAGGCATGTAAGATTCTATGAGCATGGCTTTATGCTGATCACAGTTCTGGGAACTCAGAGGTAGAAGGATCCCAAGGGTTTACTCATCAGGTGATAGTTTCAAAAGAGAGATCGTAAATAAGACAAAGAGGCGAGCCCAGAAGAATAATATCCAAGGCTGTTCTCTCCTCCTCAATCATGGGCATGTGAGCTCGCACACAACTGAGCCATTACTGAATCGGTGAGAATGTAGTGACACACACAACAACATGCCTAACTACCAGAGTTTAAAAAGCGAAAGTGAGGTAGTTACTACTTCTCAAATTTAAAAATAAGCAACTATTAAAATGATTAGATGATAACCATGATTATCATAAATTAGTTGAATCATCATACTTTCCCAGTGTCTGATACAGCCCTAACCTGATCTAGTTAAGAACCATTTATAATGATGCGGTTTTAAAATCTATTCAAAAGCTTATGAATTAAATTGTAACTTTTTCTAAGCCACACTTAGGAATCTGCATCTTTAAACTTTAATACCTTTAGTATCAACCAGATAAAGTAGCACACTACTCAGTTATTTATATATTTGTGTATATGAATATATGAGTCAGTGTCTATATGATTGATTGTGCAGCATATGTCTGTGTATGTGATTGTGTCTTTGTGTGTGTGTCTGTGTGTGTATGTGTGTGTGTGTGTGTGTGTGAGAGAGAGAGAGAGAGAGAGAGAGAGAGAGAGAGAGAGAGAGAGAGCAAGATCAGTGGACCACTTATAGAACTTAATTTTCTCCTTCAATTATGAGGATCCCATGTATCAAATTCAGGTCATCATGCTAAGTGTCAAGTGAGGGTGTTTACTTGCTGAGCCATTTCAGTAGACCAGTTCTTTTCTTTTTATTCAACTTTACTCTATTTAGAGGTTAACTGAACGAATGATGGTAGTATAGAAGAAATTTTAATTTGACAATTAAAATTCTTTAAATGAAACCTAGTATTTTTTTCCTTATAATAAAACTATACAAGGGTAATCATTTTAATTTTACTGAAAATAGATTCTTGTCTCATACATCTCAACAATGGTTTCTTCTTCTTCTAGTCCTCCAAGCTCCCCTTCATCACTTTTCCCCTTGATCTACTCTCCCTCTGTTTCCTATTCAGAAAAGAGCAGGCCCCCCAAAAGAAGACAACCAGTCAAAACAAAATAAACCACAATACAAGGCAAAAGCCTTCTATCGATGCTGGACAAGGCAACCAGATAGGAGAAAAAGAGTTCTAAGAGCAGGCAAAAGAGTCAGAGACATACCCATTCCTACTGTTAAAAGTCCCACAAACACACCAAGGTATCACCCATGACATAAACACAGAGGACGTGGTACAGACCCTGTGCTTGCCACTTCAATTTCTGTGAGTTCATGTGAGCATTGATTAGTTGATTTCATGGGCCACATTCTCTTTGTATCCTACCGCCACCCAAACACATATAAAAAACTGAAATTAATTTTTCCATGTCTCCAGAAATTGGGAAAAAGATTGAAATTTTCTAATTATACTAGGGAGACTCGTTAAGTGAATAAAGTAGAATTTCATTCTGATTTTCTTTTGTTTGTTCAAATTCAAATTCAACTGTTTTGTCATATGCTGAAAATAAATTTTGTTTGCTCACACATTTACTACAATTTTGAGGTTAAACAGCATTGCTTAGACAAGAAAATAAAAGGAAACTAACAGTAGTTAAGGAGTGAACTCTATAATAAAAAATATTTTTATATATAATTAAATGTTAGTATTTAATATGTAACAATAATTAATATAATATAAACTACCCTTAGAAGAAATTGACTACTAATTAAAAAATTATATTTTTGGAGAATTTTAAAAATTAATTGTCATGTGATTATATAAGAATATTAGCATTCCATAAGAATAAAATTATTAAATTTGGCCTGGAATAGCAGATAAAAATCAAAGTTCTCACAACACATAGCCCTGATAAAATGTAATAGACATCCTGAAGTTAATATAGTCATATTGGTTTGGCATACCAACTCACTGTCAGTAAAATAAAATGTCTATGATGGTAGCTATGTCTGATCATTTATAAAACTTACCTGTGTGTTTTTTTATTTCTATATGGTTTTACTCTCAGGCCATGGAGTATTAATTTGGCAGAGGTGATATATGTATATATATATATATATATATATATATATATATATATATATATATATGGCTATGTCTAGCTATATGTATATCTATTATTTCACCATTATATCATTTCCATATAGCTAGAAAATACACGGTATGGCTGAGGAGATTGCTCAACCAGTAAAGAACTTTTAATCAAAAATAAGTACTAGAGATGTAATCCACAGAAACCATGTGCAAGCTGTGTATGTATATAGTGATTAATATGTTATATGTACATATGTAATACATATGGGATCTATATTTCTATATGTAGGATATGTCTAAACACACACACACACACACACACACACACACATATATATAATGGAAAATGTATGTACTAATGCACACCAATATTTATAAATAGAAAATACCAAGAAAATAAAAAAATTAAAAACAAAAGCACATAAAGATATATTTTCATTCATAGATAATTTTCCATCTTTTTTTCCTAGGATTTATCAGGAGAGAAAATGCTTGGTGCTCATGTGAAAGCCCAGAGCAGCTCACAGAGATAACATGTCATGTTTAGTTTATGACAAAATCATCTATTGACTCCTGTGCACAAAACTTAAAATTATGAATCTCATGCAATGTTTGATATTCAATATATTTACTCATATACATTCTGATAAAATATCAATGTACGTTTGGAAAAAATATTTGAGGGGCATACATAGCTTTTAAATTGGCAATGAAACACATGCAATGTCTCGAAAATATATCCATGTCACAAATGAATGATACAGCCCATAAGTATAGCTAGGGGAATAGCATTAAAACTTAAAGAGTGAACTCTACATCTACAGTGTCAACTCCCCCTTTTTTCCATTATTCTGCCCCACAGGGAATATCCAAGTTTTGCCCACAGTAATTTAGAAGCACTGTTTCTGAAATAGAGGGGGAAGGCATCGACGGCCATAATTGAACCATTCACTCAGCTTTCCTTTGAGAGCATATTTGATTGGCATAATACAAAAATAGAATACACATTTAGAAATAGACTTAAAACTGCACTTCAGATGAGGACTAAACGGTTCATGAGACTGATGAAAGAATGTCTCTACTACTGCAAATCACTGACTTGAGTCCAGCTTACATTAAAGTGACTAATTCATTACCACAGAAAGACCTTCTGAAAGTGGTCTGCTGGAGACCAAGCCTCAAAAAAGTAACTGTTTAATTAATGATTCTCTCTGTCTCTCTCTCTCTCTCTATCTCTCTCTCTCTCTCTCTCTCTCTCTCTCTGTGTGTGTGTGTGTGTGTCTCTCTCTCTCTCTGTGTGTGTGTGTGTGTCTCTCTCTCTCTCTCTCTGTGTGTGTGTGTCTCTCTCTCTCTCTCTCTCTGTGTGTATGTCTCTCTCTCTCTCTCTCTCTCTCTCTCTCTCTCTCTCTCTTTATCTGTGTGTATGTGTGTTCATGTACCATAAACCTATTTACAGGAAGTATCTACCTTATCTGTTTTATATTACTCACATTTACAATATATTTTAATCTAATTCGAATAAGAGAAGTATTTTATTCTGAGACCTTTGGCAAATGGTTGAATCTTTGATAGTAGGAATTTCAAGAACGAATTTAGATTTGAGTAAGATCATTTACTACTTGCAAATCTGGAGATGAGCATCTTTTCATTGTGTTGTGACTGACTCTGACCTTTGTATTTGATTTTTTTTCCATTGCTATTTTAAATCGAACTTTGCCTTTGCAAGTTTAAATGTCTACTCACAGATCACATTGAAACAGTTAAGCAACGTGAATGGAGACCATGCATTTAAAGCCCAGGTTTCTATGTCTATAGCAGAGCCTGTCTATGGTGCTCCCAGTTTGCTTTTGCTTCAGTGGTGTGAGTGATCAGAACCTTCTTACAAGACATAAGTGATATCTGAATGATGGGTCAAGAAATGGCAGGAACAAGAGTCTGAATGTGATCCTCCTTTGGTTCACAGAGAGAATCTATGTTTATATTTTAAATATAATTAAATGACTTCCTGCCCTTTCCTGTCTTCTATCCCACCCCTTCCAAGCTTCATCCCCTCTTTTCTATTATTGCTGTTACATACATATGCATAAACATATAAATACAATTTGTTGAGTCCCTTTAGTATGTCTTGCTTGTATATGATTTCTTGATTGGGTGGCCACTTTGTATTTGAAAACCAATTAGGGGCTTCATCCCTGAGAGAGGCCAATTTTTCTCTTGTCTGCTGTCAATAATTGCAAGTGGCATTTGTGTCTAAGGCTTGGGCCCTGTTAGTTCCTGACTTCTGCACTAGCATGTCTGTTGATATTGACATTCATCAAGTCTCGTGTAGGTAGCTATATTGTTGATGTATTATTTGTGGTACTTCTTGTCATTTCCAGAAGACAGAGTCTCTGTTTACTTTGTTACTGTGGATGATGCCATGAAACCACTTCAAGCTCCTGATGCTAGGACTTCTGTGCAATGGTAGACAATGGCTGGAATTATTAGTCAAAAAAAATCATCCTTTTAAAGTTGCCCTTCTCAGGGTATTTGGTTACAACAGAAAAGGGAATGAAGACAGTGACCCTTTCTTAGTAGCAGTGAAACTTTTGTAAATCATTTGATATCATGAAAACCAAGACATTAGCAGTTGCTAATTCCAGAAAACTTAAGAAACTAATTTTATTCATAGGTTGAATTTATTTATTTTTTTTGTTTTACATTTAAATTATGTGTATTTGTCTTGGGGTAGAAGTGGGAATTGTGCGTATGTGCAGTGGTCAGGAGGGAGAAAAACAGCTGGTTGAACACTTGGAGTTGGAGTTGTAGTGGTTGTAGTCTCAAGACTTTGGTGTTTGGAACAAAACTCTGAACCTTGGAGAAAGAAATCTGAGGGGGATGATGGATCAAAGAAGAGAGAGGGGTCAAGAACACCTCTGGAAAGCCTACAGAATCAACCACTCTGACTCTGTATGGGCTCATAGAAGCTGAACTACTAACCAGAGAACATGCATGAGACAGACATAAGTCCTCTGCATGTATTTAACAGTTAGGCAGCTGGGTCTTCATAGGGGACTTCTAAAGCGGGGGATCAGGGGCTATCTCTGACTTCATTACCTGCCTTTAGATACCATTCTCCTAACTGGGATGTTTTGTCTAGTCACAATAGGAGAGGAGGCACTTAGTCTCACTGTAACTAGATTTGTCAAGTCTGGATGATATCCTTGAGGCCTCCCTCTCTCTCCAAGAAGGTGAGAAGGAGTGGATTGTGGGGAAAGAGGAGGGGAGAGGGAGGAACTGGAAGGAGAGGAGGGAGTTGAAGCTGAGATCAGGATGTAAAAGTAATAAATACCATAAGAGAGAGATTGACAGAGACAGAGACAGAGCACTGTGCTTTTAACTGCAGAGCATAGCCATCTTTCCAGCCTCAGGAGATAAAATCTAAAAATAAGTTATTGCTTTAATTTAACAGTGGAATATTTCAAACCAAACATTTGAAACCTACATATATATCAACCCAAATCAAATGATTAATGCATAATCTTACATATGCTGGTCCTGCTGATGAAGAACATTGAGCGCTAAAATTAATTTGTTCCATAATAATGCACACTCTTAGGGCAATCAGAGAAAACAAGAAGAAACAAGAATGAACTGTCATAAAAATGAACAGCTATTAAGGTATGGTGATATATGCCAGTAATCCCAAGCACTTGGGAGGCAGGAGAAGAAGATTTTCGAGTTAAAGGTCAGCCTGAGTTATATTACTTAATAGCTAGAATCTATTTCAAGAGGAAATAAAACAAAACAACTCAAAGAATGAATTGCTAATTATGCAAAATAGCTTTCATGGTTAAGACTAAAACTGGGTTATGGAAATTTATCTTAAATATATATATATATATATATATATATATATATATTAATTTTAAAATAAGTAAAGCAATGCATATAGTTCAGTTCAAATATGTTGAGAAGAAAAATTAGGCTGTAGTATTAAACTTTATGTGAGATTCATCTTTTAATACAGTGTTTTTTTTTTTTTTTTATCACCCACTTGTGAACAAAAAAATGTAAGTTACAGGGTTTTTTCATTTAAGATTAGCAATACAATGATGGCTTCATCTCTTGGCCATAAGAAGTATTCAGCCATTTTCTGTAGTGTATATAAATGAGTGTAGGTAATCTTATAGAGCCTATTAAACGTACATAAAATATCAAGAAATAATTGCATAAAATAAAACGGTGTAAAACAAAGTATTAATTTGCGGTAATTAAACTTGTAATATTTACCACTTTTTCAGAAATGACTTGTCAGTGCATTGGTTGCTCACCTAGCCATGTTAACAGAGCAGATGGGTAGGAAGTACTGAGATTATTTGTGGTTGTAACTGAGCTCTGCCACAATTTGTGTTTAGTAAAATAAACCTCTTTGAAGTTGCTACTCTCAAAACCTATCAGAAAAAAATTTCTCAGTACTGTCATGGTTTCCAGTGTTAGTGACCTTACTTTTCAAAAGGAAAATGGCATGTATAGTCGAGCGGAAGAGGTGTGGCTCTAGCCATCTCTCTGTGATTCTTCAGGACCTACGTCATTTCCTCCTTATCAGGAACTGGTGTCTTTCATACTCTCCCAAAGGGCTCAGCTCAAGGGCAAGCTCAAGCTCAAATGTCATACCCTGCATTTCTGACAGGCTTTGGATGATAATAGTTCCAATTGTCTTTCTGCAACATCTTGTTACTGTAAGGCCCCGTGTTGGGCCAGCAGTCTCCCGTCTAAACTTTTTTTTCTGAGTTAAATGTATTTTATTTGTCTTAATTCAAGTAAACAATTAAATTAGCATGATAGAAAAGAAATCTTTTAATTAAGAAAAAAAACTTATGTCAAAAATCTGTGTTTTGGATGTTGATTTCTTTGTTACATATGAGAGTCCACAGAAGAAAAAGAATGGAAAACAACTGGGTTGTGGGGGAAGTAAACTGATGTGAGATCTGACAGTCATGAGAACGAGAGAAGTGTGCTCTCACTGAGATAACAGGCAAGTCTTGAAAGTATTCTCTTGACACACTGATGTCATGATCACTCCTAAGTCACTGATGTCATGTGTCACAACTGCATGATTGTGGTGAGGGGACACTATATACAGTATATGAGACTGAAACCATGCTTGGTGGTGATAACAAATCACCACAGCATTCAATGCTTTCCATATCACCTTACTATGACGGAGTCAAAAACAAGATATTCAGTGTCTGGTTCTATCACACTCCACTTCATTGTCTTGAGATGGGGAAGGCTAGAAGCCAGAAATGCCAATCATCCTGCATTTTTTCCTCTTCCGTTACACAAACTGTAAATGTCTGCGACCTCAGCCTACCCTTTAGGTGGGTACTGGGGATTTGCATGCTGGTTGTTATATTTGCTTTGTTTCCCAGTACTATGAATTGAACTCAGGGCCTTGCATACGACAGACATTCTAGCTCTGAGCTACATTCCCAGCTGATCACACTTGTATAGCAAATCTTCATACTCACTGAGTGACTTCCCTAGCTCAAACTTTTCTACACTTTTATTACAGACATTTGTTACATGCATTAAAATAGACATTTTATTTATCTGCAAGCTTTATAATAAACATTATTAAAATGATGCCTATTTATTTATTTGTGGAGCGTGCTTGATATATAGTTATGTAAGCATGTGTATGCATGCCATGCCACGCATGGAGATAGAGAGTTTAAACTAAAGGACCTGGTTCTGTCCTTCAACCATATGAGTTTCTAGTTTATTGGACTTGGTGGCATCATTATGCAATGAGTTATTCACCAGACCATATTTTTCTATTGAATTATAGTATTTTATCTCACAAAGTCTCAATTAATTGCTCTGGAATACACCTAACTGTACTTGAATGAAATAGAAAGGCTGATCTTATTTGCTGCTTACTTTTCTACCCTTCAGACCAGTATACTGCACTAACATGGGTGAATTTAAGTTATTGCCACAGTTTTAAATGTGAAATTATTGTAGAAAAGAAACTTTAATTTATTATCTAGACCATAGTTCTGTGTCCATTTCTATAGTAAATACAATTAAGGTTGACTTCCAAGCAAAAAACAAAAACAAACTAACAAACAAAACATTATCATCCAGTGTAAAAAGAATTCAAGATCAGTTTTAAAACATTCAACATTTTTGGAATACATGTTCCAGTCTCTTTTTTCAGTAAACAAAGAGAGCAACTGCTAATTATGAGTTTGATATAGTTTATAATCACAATAATGAACCAAAGCAGTTTAGAGCATGAAGGTACATTTAAGATATTTATTCAGTCTATTCACTGAATAAATGAGTATTCTAAGAACCAGAAAAAGCAATGATTTTCAATAATTAAAAAATTAATAATGGTTAAACATTGATTACTCCAAGAACAAATTAAAGTAACTTTAAATTGAAAATCACAAATCATCCTTCCATGTTTTGAAGTGAAACCATTTAACCCAGCACTGAGTAGTTTTAGGAACGTTAATAGGAAAACAACTTGATACCATTCAATAGATTTATATAAACTAAAGTGAAAAATACCTAAATTCAATGCAAATAGGTCAAGTAAAATTAGAAGATGATGTCATTTTAAATAGTAGCCGCCTTATTCATATTTGTTTTCATGATATAATAAAAGATTAGGTTGATTGACCAATTCCATGGGGAAATTATACAAACCAGTACAAATTCACTTGTGAATTAAAGAATTGGGAGATGCAGTCTTGCTTTGAAACTCCATGTGTATTTGCAGTTGAGAGTCATTCTACAAATCTCTTTTCTACTACATGTAGAGATATGATAATGCTATGCTGTGGAAGGATGGGTGTCTTTTAACACCCATCTATTAATATTCTTAATATTGCCAGTTGCAAGCATACAATTCATGAAGTCCCACGCTGAACAGAAGTGTACACTGTTTGTTAAATTCTTAGAAGATAATCTTGATTTTACAAAACAAACATATAATTCACCTCTCTAGGAGATCCTCTATCATCTCTTACTGAGGTACCCAGCAGAGAATAAAGCAGCTACTCTAACGAGCTACACTCTGAAAAATGAGCAAATATCTGCCATCCCCATTAGTTTGAAATACTTCCTACAAGTTGTCTTTTCTCTTAAGTTTTTGAGGCAGAAATCGTATACACAAACTGTCCTTTCTTCTTACAAACAAAATAAAAATTAAAGGACACAAGATTAAGAAAAATAGTGACTATGATCCAGCCTACAAAAATATATACCTCTGTCTGGCAACTACAAATCATATTTCAGCACATGACAGAAAAACCTGTTCTATTTTGTATACACTTTCATTTTTTTTCACCAATCATAAATCAAATATATATATTGAAAATAAAATACAGCCACAAAGGATGAAAGTGTATTATTTAGTGTGTTATTTAATCAGTTTAGGATACAAACACAAAGAGGAAAAGGTCTTTGTGTGGATCATGTAATTCACCTGCTTTAAAAATGTTCACACACAATATTTTTGTTTAAAGGATATTTCTGTTTCTTAATCTGTATTGGTATGAAACACCTTTTGAAAGATGAATGACAGCTGCGCTATTAGACAAAATGCATGTGACACTGGAAACAATGCTTTACACTCGATACAATTTGCTTCCTAGTGCAAGCTTGGCAAAGGCAAGCAATCCCTTTGACAAGAAGAAGCAACTGTACCCAAAACAATTCAAGAGATTATGTCAACTACCCAAAGTAATCAGTTTTCCTTCAATATCTTGTCATTTCTCGGCACAGCACGAAACGAAAAAAGGAAGCAGAGTCTTGAAGAACGAAGTGTGGAAACCTACTGTGGAGGGGACCTGAAAGGAACTAAATATATTTGTGGCAGAATTAATTCCAACACCCAGGAGGAAGCTGCTAATGCGTTAGAGTGAGCTGTCAAGTGAAACGGGAAATTTTTTTCCCATGTATTTTTCTAATGAGTTTTAATACACCCCCAGTATTTATTTTAAGACATTCTGCTTGTCAAGGTGGAACTTCTGTTCTCATTTTCAGATAATTGACTAGTTGGGGGAAAAGCTTTACTTCATTTCAAAATATTAATAAAATAGTCCACTTCAAACACAATTCCCTTTATCCTGAAGGCACCTCATTAATTTCCTTTTAAAGCGGACTGAAATAAGGAAGCCCAGTGCAAGATGGTGCCTTATTAGATCCTTTGCTTTCATTCTGACTGGCGATTTACATTGATTGCGTCACTTGTTCTATGATCCAGATAGTGGATGTTTCAAAGTATAGAAGATTCACAGTCAGTGGGACTTATGTCAGTTCATATGTCCCGTGCATATGACATTAAACGCATGACATCAGCTCACTGTTTGCTAAATCTGCTTTGATGCTGAGGATTTTCTTTAAGCCTTGTAAAAAGTTTGTCTTTTGTTCATTAGAGATTAAATTCAGGAAGCATGCATCCCAACTTGGAGCAAATTTAATTTAAATCAAAACGTCTATAATAATCTAAATTATTAGGTAAGGGGAGAGAATCAGTGTAATTAAATTTCCATCAAAAGTTTAATGAATGCTATCAAAATATATATGTATTTTTGACTCAGTATCATGTTAGTTTACCAGAAAGGCAAAAATAAATGTTTAAAGTGCATGCTGATTAACATTGTGACTACATAGAAATTTGAAACTATAATTTGATAATACAATGCCAACTTCGATTGTACTTTGTAATTTAAAATATATTGAGAGGTTTAATAAGTTCAGTAATATATTTTCAAATATAATTTTATTATTTAATTTTCGCATATTCATTTACCAGATTGAAATGTAGAATTTCTCTGCTGTGTGTCTAATAATGACACTTCAATTTAAGTGTAAACAATCCATTAATACTAATAAATTTAGAGAAATTACCAAATGATTATTATGCTGAAATAATACCTATGAATTTATGATATTTTCCATTTAAATCACATTCAAATTTAAAAATCTCTCAACGATCCAACATCTGTCTAATCATTAATAGGTAAGAAATACTTCTTAAATTTCATCTCACAGTTACCCTTGCTGGTGTTTGATTTAAAATTCAGCTCATTCAAAAATTAAAAAGATATAAAAATATGCAACCTGGTATAAATTTTAAAATTTTAAACTCTTTCTCGTTAGATTTTAGCTTTTGTATTAACTAGATATTTCAGAATACATCATTAACTAAAAACTTTTTAAATAACCAAACTCTTTTAAATTAAAAAAATTAAATAAAATTTTGTTTATTAGCCTTGCCAGTTTGTATTATATAAAATGATTGCTCATAGCCAACCATTGAACTGAACACCGGGTCCATAATGGAGGAGTTAGAGAAAGGACTGAAGGAGCTGAAGGGGTTTGCAACCCCATAGGAAGAACAACAATATCAACCAACCAGAGCTCCCAGGGACTAAATCACCAACCAAGGAGTACACATGGAGGGACCCATGGTTCCACCTGCATATGTAGCAGAGGACGGCATTGTCTGGCATCAATAGGAGGAGAGACCCTTGGTCCTGTGAAAGCTCCATTCCCCAGTATAGTGGAATGCCAGGGTAGTGAGATGGGAGTGGGTGGGAGGGGGAGCAACCTCATAAAGCAGCTGGAGGGGGGATGGGATATGGTTGTTCAGGAGGGGAGCCAGGAAAGGGGAATAACTTTTGAAATGTAAATACACACACCAAAAACAAAAGTAAATACATAAAATATCCAATTTTAAAAAAGCTTAAAAATAAAACTAAAAATTTTATTTCTCTAAAAGTCCAATAAATATGAATATATGCAACTTTATAAATTATAATAACTGCTATTGGTATTAATGCATAAACATTCATGAAACACATTTTAAAAATTACTTTAAATTGTCTTTTAGTTGCTTCTTAGTTAATTTACTAGGACATTTTTACACTAATCATTTCATATTAATTTCTAGTATCCAAACTTTTTTTGCAAAATGTTCAATATCTATTTATGCGGGAAAACCTCTTAGTGAACATGCTTCTTTGAGTTTATACCCACATTTAATTGCATTCCTATACCTAAAGCTCAGAGTACATTTCTAAAGTGCGAGTAGAAAAATTCAAAGAGACAGAGGATCAGAGAGTTTGTTATGAGACTGTGTCTGGCGGTACAAGTCCCGCAAATGAAACAGCATAAACATGACCAGAACAATTGTCATTTGGTTTGCAACAAAAACAGACATCCTGATGATAAGGTCTCAATCCCATACAGATCTAGTGGCAACTAAGAAGTATGGGGACCTGGAAAAAAGTGCTCCCCAGGAGAACACCAATTAATAATCCAACAGCAAACCATCAGTTCTAAATACATACATACAAATAACTGTTCTATATTTCTATAGGAAAACTTTCTTATTCCCCTTAGTCTTTAAATAAAAATGTAGCAGATGCTTGTACTGTTTGTTTGTAAGCACACAAGCATATCTTGTCAAATGTTGAACAATGAAGTCTGGACAATGAATTATAGACAATGTACCACATGCTGATGACAACATAAGTCCAAATGATGAAGTGAAATTCAATCCTAGAAATCTGTTTCAATATTTAAGTGGTAACTCTAATAAAACCTTACATCAGTAAAATGATCTAATACGGTCAGTAATTTTAATTTTGTATTAGACTGAAAATGGTGTAAACATTTGTTTAAAAATGAGGGTTGTACAACACCTCTCGAACAAAGTGCAAAACAGTAAAGTATTTTAGGAGGTGGTGAATTTCCTACTTGTAATTATCCTTAAGTGACTTTTACTGATGAAGCACGGTTTTGGTTTTTTTTTTTTTTTTTACACTACAAATGTGGCATTTCAATTTTACCAAATATTTCCGTGGAGTTGGTGAGTGAATGTGTTTATGCATAATAAGTGAACTCATATAAGTTGTTGACAGCATTTGAATTTCATCTGTTTAAAAAATCTGTCAATATATTCTGTTCATTTGTAACATTTCCCAACAAGGAATTTGAGAAATTGTCTGACCAGATATTTTCAACACATTTGAAAATAAAACTCTGTTAAGATTTTTTAAAACCTGATGGTTAAAAATTGCCCTAGACCCATTTATTATGAAACTCTGTAAGAATCACCTTGGTAGAATGATTTTCAAATTTTACAAGAAGAGACTAGAAGTCAGTTTTTAAAGCAAAACATTTATGTATTGTATTTATTTATCTGAGAAACACAAAAGTCGATGAATTATGCAAAATTCACATCATGTAATGTTCAGTAATGTTTATGATTACATTTTTGTGATATTACAATTTCAGTTACCAAAATTAGAAAATTAGGGAGTGGTTAAAATAACCAATCATTTATTATATCTCTCATATACTTCTGTATAATATAATGCACCAGGAATTTTATCAATGTTAATTCACATCATATTGCTGTGGACTGTTTAGGTGAAAATGTACTCCAAGTTGTTCTGTGCCAAGCATGTTTTTTATTAGAGGTAGGATTGAACAGGTATGCCTGTATCTAAGTCATATTCTTAACTCTTTGTCTCTCTACATCTATGAAACACTAACAAAAAAATTATAGAGCTTAAACTTAAATACAAATAAAACATTTATTTTCACTATTACTCTTAGGATACATAATTAATTAATGGTGATTTGAATAAGACGGCCTCCCATACACTCATGTCCTTTTAATAATTGGTCCCCAGTGGACATACTCATTGGGGAGGTTGAGGGAGTGTGATCTTATGGAAGGAGGATGACACTAGAGATAGGCTTTGGGAGCTTAGTGACTCATGTCTGTCGTCTCTTTGTGTTATAACATAGGAAATATATGAGATCAACGCTTCCTGCTCCTATCGCCTGCCACATCTTCTGCCTTCTGCCATGTACTCGCTACTATTATTAATTCACTCCAAACGTAGACCCAACCAACTCTTTCTTCTATAAGTTGCTTTGGTCATGAAGTTTTATTTACAGTGACAGAAAAAAAATTACATGCTGTAGATATGATGTAGTCCAAATTATTCCTTAACTTTAAAGCAAAGAATCTGAGACACATTTTTAATTGTACTTAACATTTGTTTGATTACTGATGGTTAGGGGACTAGAGAATGAAGATTATCCAACTTCATTCCACCATCCACTCAATGGTTTCTGTGGTCTCATGTCTCCCATGTAATAAATTGGTACTGCATTTGATTAATAGATGACTGTATTTAAAAGTTAACTTGAAAAGGTGAAATCTTCAGAGGATATTTATGGGACATATTGTTAGGTGAACACTCAAAAAAAGAATCACTTAAGGAATAATTTTTTTCAAAAACATTCACCCTAGATGATCAGTTCTTAAATTCACATTGACATGGTTATATTTTATATTATGTTAGTGTTGCATAGAGCTCCTGATAATATATAATCCAACCTAATAACTACAGGAGAAGAGGCAGGACAGTGCCCAGTTAAGAAGTAACAAAGGAATGTCAGGAACACTCAAGGACATTTGGAATCTAGATGTCACACTGCTAAACACAAAATCATTTACATTAACACTCACTATCAGTCCCTTTAAAATTTAAAAACATAAAATATATCAATAGGATGCAAACAGATATCTGAATTGCAAGCAGTGATACCCTTCAGTCACAATGGACACAATGTGCTATGAAGCAAATAATTCAAGACATACATCAGACACTTAAAGTCTGTCATAAAAGCTCAATAATGGACATACTGGCAAAATATGCATATAAAATATGTAAGAGAATCCTCAGTTGAATTTCAAATGAAGGCACTTAGAGCATGCAAGCTTTTAATAAATCCTACTTGATGAAACCCACTTTCTAATAATGGGGGGGGGGAGAAGTAAGGCGTGCATGCAATTTTATTTTATTAAATTGATATGTCTGAAAACAGATTTCTCATGACTTAGAAAAGAAAGTTTCTGACTGCTTTATTGGAATAAAAAGCATGTCGCATGAACAGTTCTGTGTCCTTGATCCATGTGCAGTGATTAAGCCCTAAAGCTTATGTCACATTTGTTTTTATAGTTCTGTGAACAGTCAATTGAACTCTCAGTTTTAAGAGTCTACAGTCCTTTTTCATTTAGAGGAACCTCCAGTTGTTCTGCTTGCTTTCAAGCTCATTATTTCAAGTAGAAATGCATTGCCTGAAAATGAACAGAGTGATTGTCCTATGGGGTCATGGCAGAGGTACAGTGACAGGCCCCATCAAACTCAGTACTTTAAAACACTTTCAGTGCATTAGGGATAAAATGAAAACCCTTTCAGCACTTGGTATTAAGTACATTAAACATTCTGTTTATGGGCTCCTTCCGTTGCTTGTTGAGGTATTTGTAATCATTGTTCACAGCCGTGAAGCCTCTCGGATACTTAATAAGTATTGCGTTCTTGCCGTCTGAATAGACTGGAGGCTATTTACTCAAGTACATGAGGCATCACAAAGAAGAGCCTGTTTTTGTGTTTTTAAGCAAGTCTCATTTCTCATGGGGAGTTCTGTACATCCTTCCTCAGTCAAAATCCACATATGTGTACTTGGTTGACAAGTATACATATGGCTGAAAGCTCTTCTGGCTGGTTCTAACCAATAACCTTCAAGGATTTTGAAGCATGACTTAGGAACAAAAGATTTCATTTCTCTTTCTTGCCTAACACCAGTCAATTCTAATAACTTTGTAACTGGTTATACTAAGTCTAGGATTGCCACCCTTTTATTCCCTGGTACATAATTCATAAGATTAACCTGCTTAACGATAATACTCTGGCTCGCCTTCCTGATGTCCTTGCTTATCCCTTGCTGCCTGTAGAATTAAGTACAAAATGTCTAAGATTTAAAACCATAGTGTACATCCTCCCGTCATATCTTGAGAAGTATTTCTCAGTTTATTAAAGTCGCAATCTACTGTAGGCCTTATATTTTCCTCTTCCATTTCCTGCAACTCTTCCAAAAATTTGAAAGCCTCTTGTGTCTTTGCCTATTCATATGATAGATACCAATCTTTCCAATTTTAAATACCAAGTTTCCAAGATCTACCCATAGAAATTTTCCTGATATCCAACTTGATAACTTATACCTTCAGAGCATAACTCCCCACTTTCTTTGTAGAGACAAGACTCCTGTGGCCCCAGCAGGACTCTTATCCCAATGTAATCAAAGGTGATCCTGAATTTCTGGTTCTCCTACTTTCATCTCCCAATGTTTAAAATCACAGGCTGTCAACTCAGCCATTATTTGTAAACAAAGCATGTTTACCTTATGTCCCTGTAATATACATGGATCTTCTAATACTGATAACAAAACCAGAACCATACCTCTTAGATGGCAAGTATGGTAACAAAACAAAGCCCTCTGAAATTACTTAGTTCTTTTAACAGAAGAAATATCACAGAAGGTTCGTTACAATCATGAGGAATACAGGAATCTGTTCTGTTAAAATAAGAAATTCAATTAACTAAAAACATTTCCATCTGAACAGAGACCTCCAAATTTGATTGGCTGTGCCGACTCAACATGAGGGCGGCAGCCATTCCAGATGGTAAAGGCATATTTATAAAAACTTTTACATAGTCAGAGAACTTCAGTTTAAGGAAGGACGTTTAAGTTCATCCACTTTAAGCCAATATTTGAATCATTAAAAAGAATAAAACAATTAAATGATCTCAAACGACACCGGATTTTCTCCTTACCGTGGAAACTTCCACTTATAAAACTGTCATTTTTATGTGAGAAACAGCTCTAATTTCTATATGCTGTTTCCTTGTAAACTTTTCAAATATTCATTTCCCCAATATTATTGTTACTGAATCACTTCCCCTTTCCCCAATAACATTCTGGTGTTTGAAGACTACAGTCTTGTTCCTCATTAGATTTAGCTTCTCCTAACTAAACCACAGGTAATTTTTCTGATCGGGTTTCTTCAGTGAAAGTGCTTCACAGTTCACCAAAATTATTTTTAAAGTAGTCAGAAAGCAGAAGTGCATCAGACAGAGCAAAACAGAGATCAGTATTATTCAGTATTGTGAAAAGATAATACATTTCTAGTCGTCTTAGGTCACCATTTTATTGTTAAGGTCTTAGGATGAAGTTAACTGTTTTCATCTAATAATCTGACATTTTAAGTTTAGCTAAAAAGAAAAAGAAAAAAAAAAGAAAACCTAGTTGGAATTATATGCAGAAAAATTCTTCCCTAGGATAACAATTATTGTACATATCTGTAGTTAACTGTTCTTTTTCACTAGAAAACCTTTCATACTGGTGTTTATGTTTGGGTGCCAGTCTTTTTACACTAAGGAAAAGGTTTTATTATTATGATTCAGAACCAAAGGAGCTATTCTAAGTGGTGCCAAGGACGCTTACCGTGGCTATTTAGTGAAATTAGAACAAACAAGAAAAATTGTCACCACTTAGAATACAGCACTAATTCAGTTTTCACATCTGAAAAATTTAATTATATGGTTTCAGTAATATAAAAGACATGGCTGCATATACTTAACATAAACATTTTGCAAATCTAAACTAATTGGAATACATGGTTAAGAGTGGAATGGCTTTTAAATTACATGTTATGAGAATTAAGAATTCAAGAAAATGATTGGAAAATCCATATTTGTTTACTTCAAGGGCAAAAGTGCCTTACACTTAAAAAAAAAAAACTTCACTTGTTTCAAGTTATGAATTGATTTCCTATTGAAATAAAGTAGCATTATGTGAAAACAACCTTCTATAAAATTAGTACTCCATCTAGATGAACCATTGTGTAACCAAAGTGTAGTATATTTTGAATCAGAGAACAAACCTGAATTGCTAAAATCAACAATCTTCCCTAATAAGAGTTTGAGACTTATCTAGTTTAATTTTCTCAGGCAAATATTTACAGACCCTCTGTATAGAATCAAGAATGGACAGTTATTTTGAAAATATACTAAGGATTTAGATCATTGGAAAGAATTGATTTAAGTCAGTACTTGTTGAACTAAGAAGAATCGCTGTGATTTGGAAAAATGCTATAGACACATTCATGTTACTGTCGATTTCAGTGTATTTATAAGCTCATCGTAGTCTTGGGAGGAGGTGTATTTTCAATATTATTTAATCCCAAATAAGTTCCAAAAGTAGAATCTCATTGTATAGATCTATTTTTAATGGTATAAAATTTGAAGGACGGTAACTTGAGTTTGCACAGCATCCCCCAACTTGTATTTAATAGCATGTATTGTATTTAATGAAACATGCTAGACAGTTACATTGACATTCCAGATTTAATTTATCTATTCCAACTACATTCAAATTTCTAGAAAACCCAAAACTAGCTTTATTTTGATATGGAAAGTAAAATAGTGAAATTCTAAAAATTACAACAAGATCCTTTTATTGAAATATATTAAGAATTGTATGTTCCAGCTACCCCACAGAAAAAATATAATGTCCTTGCTCCTTCTGTTCTGAAACACCTGTCTTCCTTATCTTTTTTAAAAAGGAGATCACATTAAAGCAAATAGTACTCTCTGAAAGAGAAACCAGCATTTTTTTAAAAAAAATTATTATTGAAGTTTGCCACAAGAAGAAATTGAATGTTACATGTGGGAAAGTTTTAAGAACACAGCCATATAAGTTATAGGGAGGTCCAGAATTAAACATGAACACATTTTATATCTATAGATATAAACCAGTATCGAACCAATACTAACATATTCTTTTACAATATGAAGTTTGAGAACTTTCAATCCATGTGAACTTTTGAAAGATTTTGGATCTTGATAAAAACAGAAATTCTTTAGAATATATTCATATTTTAAAATAATAATAGTGTATTATTCCATCAAGTTACCTAGAGTCACTTAATGACCTTAATTTCATACACAGAAAGTCTTGCACAAAGTTTCTGAATGTCAGGCCATATAAACTGACAGATGTTAGAAGTCCTAAAGCCATTTTGAATCCCAGAAGTCTGGCAAGACTCCATATAAGCTTTGGAAATGATTGTTGCTTTAAGAATAATGCGAACAGCCTGGCAGACTTTTCAGCATGTTTAGAGTAAATTCTGATTATTGTGTGCTCCATACCCCACATCCAGACAGACAGGAGAAAGAAGAACACCCTTTTCACCTTGCACATGTGCACCTGCAAATCATTATCCAGGAGAAATCAAATCCCCCCTCATTTCTCATCAGACAGCCATTATATGCGATAATTGTATTTTTTAGAAGAACTTGAACGAAACCTCAAATGGGACAATTAAACATAGTTTCCCAAATTTGAATACCTCATTACTAAGTTGAAGTATATGGATGTGTGTATACAGGGAGACAGCGTTTTTTCTAATTACATTGAAAAATTGTGTTTAGCTAGATAACTAATATCTTAACGTGTCTCTGCTGCACACACATCTTCACATCTTTTTTTTTTATTTTTTGTTTTAATGTTCTGACTAGCTATTTAATATCTGGGCTAATATTTTAATTTTATTTCTTTTCTCTATTTCTACCGTTGTGAAATTGTCATACTAACTTCTTTGCTACTTATTGTTGTAGGTTTGTAGTAATTCAAAAGTTTAAAACTCTACAAAACCATTGTGGATATGAGTGCTCATTCACTAAATAATCCATTGGAGAAAATCTCCTTGTAGTCAATGCTGAAAATTTGTTCATTTCCCAGTTGCATCACTCTGAATGTGGGGTGTGTGTGTGGGGGGGTGGGTGTAAAGAAGATGCATTTTCAGTATTGTATTGATAGTTTTTCGTGTTATTTTTGTTTTTGTTTTTTGTTTTTTGTTTTTTTGTTGTTGTTGTTTTTTTTTTTTTTTGGTTTTTTGAGACAGGGTTTCTCTGTGCAGCCCTGACTGTCCTGAAACTCACTCTGTAGACCAGGCTGGCCTCAACCTCAGAAATCCGCCTGCCTCTGCCTCCCAAGTGCTGGGATTAAAGGCGTGTGCCACCTCCTCCTGGCATATTGATAGATTTCTGATTTAGTTATTTTATGGTATTTACTTTGCCTGTTGATCAGATAGACTCAAACTATGTTCCACATATTTGATGGAATTTTGAGTTAATAACATTGAAATTTATGTTTCACCATTTTCTGATAGAAATTAGATGATGAAACTCATCAAGGCTCTTACAATAATATTTATTTTTTAAATTGCTCTCAAGAAGAACAAAGAATCAATTATAGTTTAGAATGCAGGTGTTTAGTGTGATGCAAAACCAAAGTAAAAGAAAGTAAAACAATTGAAGCTTTACAATATATTCTGGAAAGTCTGTAGGACTTCTATATAAGTTATATATTTCCCCTTAAAGAGTGAGTCTAAGACAATTTGAATTTGAGACCTCATTTTCTTTTAAGGACAACAAATTGAGTGAAATTTATAAAGAGTATATATTACTATAAAATATCCAGTATTCAAATACTGTGGATTCTGATTATTATAACACATGATGTTTCACCATACTTTTGAAAATAGATTATAAAGTAGGATTGTAAGTATGCGGCAATACATGATATTTATTATACACATTAGTTAGACGGTGATGAACTTTTTCTCACTTTGGAACAAGATGTTAAAAATAGAAGGTTCTATCTTAAGATGTTAAGGTGGAAATGCAAACTTACGTTATGGAAAAACTCTCTCTAATTGAGTTTTTTGAAATCCATGAATACAGAAGGAGAAAAGCTCGCAGATAAATCACTGAAAATTCTACTACCATAAAAGTTGGATGGGAATTTAATTATCTAGTTCACTTTCACCATATCATTAGTGTTCGGGAACAACTGAACACCACATCGTCAAGGTGTTAATATGTATTTTTAAAAGCTGTTTTCTCCAATCTAAATATAGATTCTATGTAGAATCTCAAAGAACCCACTCAGATCACAAGGAAGCAAACACTGCAAAGAATTACACGTGCAGCTTGTGTACAGATCAGTCACCATTGTTGTATCTCGTGTGCTTAAAGAAAGAATAGTTGCACTAATCACTTTACTCTTTCCCCTCCAGACTCTAGGAAGCTGAGTTATGACTGCAGCTTCAGAGAAAGTGTTAACATGAAATTTTGCAATAAAATCGTTTTAATGCCAACTCCAGTAAGCTATGTACCCTCTGTCCTTGTCAAAATAACTCATTGCAATACTCAAAAGGCAAACATTTCCTTTCCTAAAACACGGATCTTACTCTATCCCTTCATTCTCACTAACACCACATGAATCTTCCATTTCCCCTTCTAAATATCCTTAAGAGTTCTGTACTTCAGCATTTTTAATACACACTTACTTTTTTTCTTTTCACACTGAAAAACTTCCCCTTGCTGACATTGAGTAATCAAGCACACAGTAACCAAGGTTGAACAAGAATTTTTAGCTTTGCTTTATAGAACACATTTTTGGCCACATTCTGACCATCTCAGACACCTCAAATATAACTCATTATCTTGCTATGGAATCATGGGTACTACCTGAATAGATGCAGCTTCCTTATTCTATGTGTATGTTCTCAGAATTACACACCTTAAAATTTCTGAAGAGCATTGTGTGTTTCTGACCCACTTACATTCCTCAGATGTCCAAATTCAAGACCTTACAAGGTTAGGTTTTAGCTCATTGGCACGAAGACATACTTACCTCACATCTTCAGGTATTGAATCTCAGTTGTCATATTAGGTAAAATAATTTACTTCCTCAAGCTGTGTTTTCCTTATTTTTGTTTATAGTTACTACTTGAATATTATTACTTTATTACAACAATGATAATTTTATATTTATTCCCATAGAATAAACACTTTACTGTGGAATTAAAGCACTGAGAAATTTGGCCTTACTGAGCTTCATATGTTATTCAAATTGTTTACCTAGGAAGCTTCTCACCAATATTTCCACTCATGAAAATTTACCATACAAATACTAGTGAGACATATACACTATGCCTAGAAATTTTATATACTCACAGGGAAGTAGAAATAAAAGTATATTTGTTTCCAGAAATTCTCAACTCATTAGTTAAGTAACTTGAATTTAGCATGCTAAATTCTGAGAAGGTTCACAGTATCTGTAAATTAAGGGTACATGTTACAAAATACAGAATAAAAAAATTTGGAAATATATAATATATCTCTTAAATTATCAATTTATTTTATAATATTTCCAACTTCCTTTTCCACCAAATATAATTCATCTTTTCAATTCATCAATCTCACAAACTAAATCCTCTTACTACCACAGTACTGTACATTTCCTCATATGTACATTAAAAATGTCTTTTTAATGTATTCTTTAGAACTTGACATGCTAATTCTGAGATATATGTCAGAATTATGTGCCATTTTTTGGCAATTTAAAGATGGTAATAACTGACTATATATAAACTAATTTATAATGAATCTAGAAATTCCAATAAACTGTTAAAATATTTTACATTCTCTGGCAAGATACTAAGCTTTAGTTTCCTACTTAGGAGGAAAGTTAGTCGTAAAAACATCTATGAAACATAAATATATGATTTGGATAAAATACTAGCGCAATTTCTAGAATAAAATGTAATTTCAAGGGTGAAAGTAAATTTTTATTGTTCTGTAGTAACTGTTGTCTCCTAGGCTTTACTACCTATGTCTGCTAACCTAGGGCTATACCTGGAAGCTTCTTGACACCATAAAATCTAATCTAGGCCTAGAATGTTATCAGGCTCTAAGACTTACTCCTATAAACTCAAGCTTTCCAGTTCTTTGTGAATTCAGGTTCAACTCAGCTGTTTTGGCTTCAACTTTTCTACAAGCTGACTGAAACAAAATGGCATCATTCAGCTTCTGTATGAGTTTCTTTAAAAATAATTAGACCTCTCAGGAATAAGTTTTCTGAAGATTTCTTGTTATTTTCCAAATATATAAATTATCCCTTATGATTAGCATGCAGATAATACACTTTGAATTTACACAAGCACCTGTCTTGACTTCTTCTATCTTTCTACCCCTCAATCTTTAGGGATACTCAACTAGAAAAATATAACTTTCAATATGTAGTATTATTTGTTTTTATTTTTCCATCAAAGTTCTTATTATACATTTCTGTTTCTTAAATCTAGATATGGTAGAAAAAAGTATACAAATATATGCAAATTCTGATATGGTTATTGGCAAATAACCATAAACTGTCTGCATGAACTTTTAGAATGCTTCGCCAATTTTCTTGGAAAGCTTCAGTACATAAAACCACATGTATCAAAACCATCATTAGACTTTGAATTGTAATTTTTATTCTGCTGGACACACAGAAGCAACTTCTCCTAGCAACAGTGCCCTTTGCCTCATCCGAAGATCAAAACGAATAGTTCACAAAGAACAAAAATGTGATAAGTGGGGATTCAAAGAAGACATTACAACAGAGCAAATTCCATCAGTGCCCTATGTGGAAGAAAAAAAAAGAGGCCTGTACCCAAAGAATAATGTAACAGATAATCAAATAGACTTTATTTTAGGATGACTATGACATACAAATATACAACATATGGAACATGGCAACACACTACCTAATAATTGTACCTCATCTTGTTCATTAAATATGCTAAGTAAATGAATTTAATTGACTACATATTATAAGATGAACTTTGCAAAATACCTGTCTTCTTGTTCTCAGGATACCCTAAGCTATTGTTCATAGTTAATAAAATACATTTGATGTCATGTAGAAATTCTCATCTATTATGAGGCGCAGACATCATAAGGAAATATATATCCTAATGAAAATTTATGCTAATGTTACTAAAATTTTTATCTAATCCTTTCAAAACATTTTAGAGCCTTTCCTTACCCAAGAGTTGAAATACAACAGCAAAAATGAGATTAACTTCATATTTTAAGTAATATTTAATCATCTGTAATAGTTAGATACATGGAGGTTTTAAAGTATTATTTTAAAACTGTGGCTCTTCACAAAAGTATGCCTTGATTTATTAGTTTAGAGATAAAGCAAGTTTGCATTCTTTTGTTAATTGCAGAGTAAAAATATAATTATACCTGTGCATAGGCAGCTAACATACTGTATTTTACACTTTAGAAGACACAATCTACAGAAAATACCAATACCTATAATTGACACCATGAGGTTTTTTTACTGCCTGTTTGATTCCATGCCTAGGCTCATAATGAACTGAAGATTCAATCTCTTAAAGCATAAAATAATGCCATAATGCCATAATGGATGCAAGAACATGACGTATAAAGATAAGTGAAGTTTTTGATTCTGTGAATTTTTGTATTTTGAAATCATGTAGCACAACAATATCTTTTGTTTATTTTATACAAATGTTTACCAAATCCTTCTTGAACAGTTATGACAGAGGGTTTAGTGGCAATCATTAAATTTCTTAAAAATAATTAGACCTCTCAAAAATGAGATTTCTGAAGATTTCTTGTTAGTTTCCAAATATACAAGCTACCACTTATGATTAGCACACAGATAATACACTTTGAATTTGACACAATCACTTGTCTTGACTTCTTCTTCCCCTCAATCTTTAGGAACACTCAACTAGAAAAACATAATATCATATGTTTCTTAGATGGTATTTAGAAATTCTGCTGAAAACAATGCTACCAAATTACACAAGAGATTATAGACAAGTGTACTTTGTTTGAATTCTATGATCAATTTCTAGTATATAATGTTAAAGAGAAAATAATCATTATTAATAAAACTAAAAACGTATCTTCTTTTATGAAGATATGATACTTAGATATTTATCAACATAATTCCCTAATTAAAATCCTGCTGAAACAAGTAATTAATTCTGCCACTTAACTTAATCTGAATGGACATTCGTAAAAATGGCGAGGTGTCTGTAACCTCCCGACATCTGTACGCATTTGTGTTGAAATAGACTCATATACAAACATATTTGTTCACCAGGATCATGTCAATGTATAATCTCATTTGATTTATGATATTGTGAATAAAATGAAGAGCCCTAATAAACTTTTTCCATAGCAGAACAGATTGTCCACAACCTACATTGCAGAACATCACATCCATTAACCCAGAAGCAAGAAAACAGAGTGGGAAATGTATGTGTGTAAACAAATTATCAAAAAACCTGGTCCTATGTTTTCTGTAATGTAAGCAATTCTGATTGCCTTTTAAGATTTTGTTCAATAACATAACAAATACTTACTATAACATTGCTATATTTTATCTTCAATCATGTGTTCCTACAAATCCTAAAACAAATAACACTCATCCTGTGCAAATAATATATTGAGCTATGATATTTCTGATAGTGTACCAGGAGTAAAACCAACATAATTGAAGCTAGATATGAAAATACATACGTAAATGACACAAAAATACTAACTATCTCAAGAATCAGCCACAGTAATCCACTTTAGCAGTAAGAGCAATGTGACCATGTGGCTTTTTAAGAATTAAATTTTATGCATAGCATAAAGATAAGGTGGTGTTTCAGAAAGTGCTAGGTTTTGTATGGACTAACAGCTGTAACAAATCAAAGGATTGTTTGTAACAATCCTTTGTCCACTTTTGAAAAGATTTAGAAACATATCAGTTCAAGGAGTTACTTTAAAAAAAAAACACACACAGATTCATTCACTAGCTCTTTTTTTCGTTCACAAAATAAAGATACAAAAACTTGTTAATTTTTTAAATGGGATATTCTTAACACTGATGCCAAGTATCTTCCTAAGAATTTCACTGATTTTTCTTGGCAACTCCATTTCTTGGAACCATCCCTGTCTGATTGGTAAGTCTTTCCTAAAAGGTAAAATAGTATGCAATAACACAGCCCAGAAAAGATTTGGCAGAAACTATAAAAAAGAAAAATATCTTAGATTGAAAATATCCTCACTGTGAAGAGGTCACAATTTTCGAAAGTGGATCTGCCAACCTCTGTAATTTCTTCTGGAATTTATCCCTTCATAATGGAGAAAGGACAGATCCTTCCAACTAACTTAAAATCCTTTGCCAAAGCCAAGTTCCATCATTCAGAGCTCTAATGGCCAAAGGGAAAGCCTTAACTCCCTTAGGGGTTACACTGCAAAGTCTCATATTCCCATAACATTCCTTTGGTGATTAACTCCATTTATCCCTAGATAGATCCCTGTAGTCAGCTCAATTTTGACCAGATGAAACTAGGAAGAAACAACACTGTCCTCTAGGAAACACAGAAGAAACTTTTGCATAAGTTTGTCTTGGGTTAAAGGCACAGAATATTTTATAAAACGAAATGGATGAACAGATCTGTCAATCAACGAGCAAATAAGATAGATAGATCATGAAAGGGACTAAAACCCGACCATCCTCAGGTGGTGAGAATTTGAGAGGAAGTAGTCAAAATTCTGAACTACTGTGTGTTTACTTGAGGAAGATATCTCTATACAGGATGGTTTAGAGGCTGAGGTATACAAGATGAAAAAAAAATATTAGGAAGAAAATGTTTTTCTCCTCATTTCTAAATAACTACCACCAGACCTGCCCTGCTTCCAATAAAAAATGACACAGAGACTTTTATTTATTTATGGAGCTGAGACCTTAGCTTAGGCTATTTTCCAACTAGCTGGTATACATTAATTAACTTTATTTTAATCTGCATTCTGTCATATGGCTATAGCTTTCCAAGCACCTGTTCCTTTCTCCATGCCTGGATGGTGAAATTCCCCCACACAGTCCCTCACACCTGATTCTTTCCAAGGGTTCCTATTTCTGCTTGAATACTCTGCCTTTCCTCTACCACCCTACTATAGCCCCTAAGCTCCTTTATTAAACCAATTAGAAGGTGATGGAAAAGAATGTTTACAAAACACTGAGACAGATGATGTTTCCTAAAAATAGCAATAAGGAAGTCCAGATAGTATTCAGCACTCCCTGGTATAGAAATCAATATTTAAATAATACAAAGACAACCTTTACACAGTGCACAAGAAAATTATCCCAGCAGAATGCAATCAGGTCTCTCCGTGTTCTCACAAGAGTTTGGGTAATATTTATAAGTAGCTCAAACACAACAAACATACACATATAATAAGTGAAAAATTATTTCTGAAAAGGATAAAAGTAAACTTGACTCTGACAGGGAGTTGAGAATACTACCATGGTATGACTACATGGTGCCTGAAGTTGCCTCAAGAAAGTATCGGAACAACAAACTGTTGGGGGCAAAACTAACCCTGGGTAGGAACTAATCAACACTAAACAAAATTAATACATTTAAGAGGTGATAACAGAAGGGCAAACCCAGAGAAGAGAGTTGACAGGTATCACTCAGAACTTATGGTCCTAAAGACTATCTGTTAAGATTAATATTGACAAAACCAAAATGGTGAGCTGGAGTGTCTCCAGAAGACTTAGAACCTGAAAAACAGCTCCTCAAAGATGTAGATGAAACAACCAAATTAGGGATGCAGTAAAAAGATTGAAATAACCCCTGGAAATTAATCCTACACAAGAATGCTCTGTACATGTCTTCCCTTCAAGAATATATACTTTCTTGAAGTTCAGATAGGAGACTGTTGACCCAACACATAGGCCTTACGGTAACAAGATGTGGGTGATGGAAAGACAGTAGGAACTGTTATCAGTCAAAGCATGTCAGATATGGAGAGAATGACATCATTTCCCCTTGATCCTGAGCTGAGCCCTTTGGGATGGTATAAAAGACAACAGTTCCTGATAAGGAAGAAATGACACAGGTCCTAGAGAAGCCATGTGAATCAGGGAGAGATGACTGGAGTCGCACCTCCTCTATTCCACTATATGTGACATTTTTCTTTTGACGAAACAATAAAGTTGATAAAAATCAACTTTAATTTAACGCCATATTGATCTTTGCTAATGTTACACTTTTAGTACAACCACGCCAGTAAATAGCACTTGCTTTGAGCAGAAGGTGTGGATTTTAGGACATTTTATCCACCTTCCCTAAAAAGCTTCAGTACATGGAAAGTCGATTGTTAACCCCTGAATATCTTACATATTTGAAAAAGAAAAGAGTCTGGAAGGAAAATAAAAATAATTAGCAAAGGGCTTTAAAGAAGGCACCATATGTGTTTGGAAAGACAGCAACATTCTCCTTAGCTATAATATGACTGAAAAAAAAAATAAAGAAGCAAGTATCAGGGATAGACTGACTTCCTACATGTTGTTAGCCAGATTGTCTTTGAGGCCCTACAAAACGTAAACACTACTTGTACTGGTGTTGGATGGATGTCATAGATGTATGGTTCATTTCCTGTTGCAGAAGGTAGCACACACATTGCCTGACCACGCACATGGACAAATCAGGCTGACTTTAAGCTGAAAGTGCTGATCCTTCTGTTAGGTGTTGTAGAACCATAAGGTGTTATGCAAGGTGCTGGGGGACAGTTTTCACAACCCTGTTTTGTAGGCTTCAAAAATGCCCAGAAACATGCAGCTTTCTCGCTAAAATAGTATCATAATTATTACAGGTAAAACTAACTGCTCTCTGACTGGTCTATATCACAGTCTGTAAGAGTGAGCTTATATCTAGTACTATAAATCATAGCAAAGATTTGTCCCGGGGAAGACACAGGTTAAAAAAGAGGGCCACTGCGATTGTTTAGTTGATCAGATGCTTGATGTCCATCAAAAGACCCAGAGTGGTCAGCCTTGTTTGTGGAAGACAGCTCAGTTTTGTAATAGGCAATGGTTACTACAGAAACACAACCAGTGAAGCTGCTGAATGCAAAGACTGTCCTTCCCAAAGAAGAGCACCCTATTGTTTACGGAGCAATAATTGGTCATTCCTGAAAACATAGATGCTAGTAACATATGGTTATACTTACGTGTTTTTAGGAATATATACAAGTATAGATACATGTATGTTATACCACTTAATGAAAAAAGAAGTTATGAATTTGCAAAAGAGCAAGGAGGGGCGCATGGCAGTTTATACATAATGAAGAAAGCCTTGGTGTACCTGCTGGTAAGTTGGTGAGAAATCTTCGGAGATTCTAATGTGTTGTGAACTCTTGTGTCTTGCTTGCTCTTTATACAATGTAACTGCCTTTAAGTGTTCCATGTTGGTGGACAAACCCTATAATAAAATTTTATGTTCAGGAATTTAAACTTGGGTAGAATAAATTCTTTTAGTTTAATAACTTATCTGGAGTGAATAGACGCACGACCATTGTTCACTAGGTGATGCTACACAAAAAAGTATATATGTAAGGACTATATTCACCTATTTTTATTTCGCTAATTCTTCAGCTCAGTAAAGTATGGATGGCTTTTTAAGTTA
This sequence comes from Rhabdomys pumilio, assembly GCA_030674055.1. Taxonomy (NCBI): domain Eukaryota; kingdom Metazoa; phylum Chordata; class Mammalia; order Rodentia; family Muridae; genus Rhabdomys; species Rhabdomys pumilio. The sequence continues at coordinate 48,806,598 of JANHMN010000011.1, forward strand.
TTGCTGTAAAACACATCCAGTTAGAATCTAAAACCGAAGTATAACATATATGGAGAATATTTTTATATATCATCCTTTCTAAATTATAACCGGAAAAAGGCTATTATTTTTAAATTTCTTAAAGGATAGGTATGAAGAAAAATGAAATCCTCTCAATAGATACTTAGTTATACATTACAGAACATCAAAAGTTGAATCAAATTTTGGGGGAAATATAACATCCAAAAAGTAAAATATTGAAAAAAAATAGAAAAATAATTGCTTTGTGTTCACTGAACAAACTATTTTGATTGAGTTTGATGCGCAAGAATATATATATATGTGTATACATATACACACATATACATTCAAAACAAGTAAGCATTGTTGAAACAAATAATCCAATAATTCAGGTTTAAGTTTGAAGATCACTCTGATGGTTGGAAGAAGCACTAGTCAGCTTGAAGCATTTATTGAGAAAAAAATCATGAAATGAATGTTTGAGCATTCTTACTCTTTGTTTTTCTGATTTGGAGTCCACACAGTTCTGCATAAGAATGGGTATAAAATAGTCGCAAAAAATTATTTTTGGCCCCTAATGAAGAAGAGTGACTGAGAAAGTAATGTAGAGTAATTACATACAGTAGGGATGTACACTAATACTTAAAACTCATCTCCTTTCAACATTACAGATGTGCAAACCATATCTTCTTCCTTCCAGTTCACCTTTAGGGATTGGTGCCTATTGCAGCAAAGAGGAGAAAAGAAGCAAAGTGACAACTGTCAGTTATTCTAAGACTTTTCCCCCTTTAAATGCTGACATTTTCCATCACTTTAACAATTAGTTTATGGACCTGGCTGAGAAGTCCCTGCCTGTCTGCCACGGACATGAAAGTACAAAATAGTAACACCATTTTTGTCCTGCCAGAGTTGACAAAACTCCCAAAGGGATAATTTCTCTCTGGGGATAAAGCCACACAAGGCTCTGAATAAAATCAGTTTTAAAAGTCTTCTGAGCCTGAATGTCAATTATGCATGAAATTGTACAGGAACTACTATCGATGCCTAAATCTTAGCTCTTTGAGCTTCAAAACTAAATCACTGATACCTGGAAGACGAAAGAAGACGTAGTAAAATAAATCACGTACAGTAAGAATGGAGAAAGATTTTAAAATCAACAATACAGAAAGCAGAATATAAGTGCATTCCTTCACTCTCTTTGTTTTCCATTTGGGGCAATTTTCTCCCTCCTCCATCTCCCTCCCTCTCTCTCTTCCCCACTTGTCACGCCCAAAGACACAATTGCAAACTCAACGGAAAACAAATTCTTTATCGTATAAAAAAAAAAATCTGAAGAAATAGAGATATAGACCTAAAAATTGCATCCTGATAAAGATTTTGAGATTTGAGAAAAAGCAAAAGGATGAAATATAAGGCAGATTTAAGTTGCTAAGCAACTTGGCATTCACAGGAAATCAGATATAGCAATTTGCTTTGGCAAGACTATGTAATAAGTTTAAAGAAACAAAACCAGTTATTAGTTTTAGCTACTAAGTAATTAAAGGAAGGAGAATTAAAAGATTGAACTGAATTAAGTCGGTGTTTAACATATAAAAATACAACCAATTTGTCTCAGAGGCCTGAGGGTCCAAACTGATATTTAATTACATGACAAAAGATGACAGTCAATTTGACAAAAGGAAAACTAGATTAAAACATGATACTATATTTAAATCTGATTTTGTACAATGAGTTTGACATCTTGCCAAACCTTTGTAATATTATTTTTATATCGTATAATAAAATATTCGTGCAGCAAAATCTCCCTGCACATTGATTCCAATTTGTATGCTTTTGCATCTGGATAGAGGTATTGTCTCAACAGTTATTAAGGTGGTGAATCTGGTATTTAAAAAAAAATGATTTTGCTTTGTAAAGTCTAAACTGTGCATACTTATTACTAAGTGTTAGGATTCCGTTTGTGTTACTGTCATCAGGTACCATAATCTAAGTCCAAATACAAGCCAAAAACAACTGTTATCCAAAAAATTGTATGGGTGTTATAATTTGTCAGTTGTAAATGAAAAGTATGGAAAAATCAGAATCACAAAGTGTTATCTCATCTAAACAGAGATAACCTATATCTGTCTTAAAGTATTTGCCTGAAGTGTTTCTTTACTGCAGGGCTTATTAGTACACTCCAGGTGTTTAATACGTGCACACAGGTCTATATGAGATAATAATACATGCAATTTTATCAACAGTTTTTATCAGTAGAACTGAGAAAAATGGGAGAACATTCATAAAGTTCCAAAATTTGGAATCTGCCTTTTAAAATTAATTTCAATTTGGATCTGTTCTTTTTATTAAACTTACAGAAGATACCAAGTTTTGTTTTAAAATATTATTGCTGGGTAATTTTCTCTCCTGTCCTCCCTCTCCCATCCCTCCCTCCATCCCTTCCTTCTTTCCTTCTGCCCATCCTCCTTCCCTTCCTTCCTCTCTGCCTCCCTGTCTTGTGTATGTATGTGTGTGTGAGTGTGTATTTGAGTATGTATAAGTGTGTGTGTGTGTGAGTGTGTGTGTGTGAGTGTGTGTGTGTGTGTGTGTGTGTGTGTGTGTGTGTGTGTTTACTATCTACTTAAGAATAGCTGGAAGTGAAAGAGTTGCTCTGAACCTTATGGATGGATCAGCTCCTTTCTTCAGACACCATTAAAGATGGAGCAGACCTTAGTGATGGCCTCATTCTTTGCAATTTGCCTTTGTAAATCCATTTCAATAAAGACAATGCTGATGTGACTAAATTGAGAAAGTGTAGATCAAGAGGGAGGGAAAACATGAAAGGTAGAAACAAAAAATTGTTAGTAGTAGACCATTAAAATATTGGTAAAATGTTATTTGTGTGTCTTAAATATACTGTTGATATAAAAATATATAGAAAACATACATTATCTTGTAAAAGCACCAACATGATTAATAATACTTCCTTCCCTCATTAATAATCTATTTCCACTAAAAGTAATCAGCAGCATCATTATTGCTATTATTAATGTATGTGATATGTGTGAGCTCAGGCATGCTCATGCCACGTCAACCATTTAATTGACAGAAAACTATTTGTTAATGTCTCCCATTTCACCTTTAGATGATTTTCAATCATTAAATTCCAGTGTTTTCTTGTGTAGCAAGTGCCTTTAAAAAGTAAAGCATCATCCTGGTCTATTATTTTAAAAGTCATAGAAATATATTTCATCACTTGTCAGTATGTGCTTTCTATTAAAGATGCTTTCTGAAATTATTCAAATATTTCTTTTATTTGAAATTAGTTTTTAGTTTTCCCTTTCTAAATACTATGTTTGTATATACTTATTTGTTTTGTGAAAGATAGTAGAAACAATATTAAATATACAAACTAATAGAAGAGTTTTGAAAGGAATGCTCCAAAGACAACTTTGATGTAAATATCCCCATTTGCATCACTATAGGTTTGTAAAGATGTTAAGTGTAGATATGTTATTAAATTCCCACATGAATGTAGAAAATCCTCTGATGATACATCTTGTCTCTTTTAATCTCTGTATATAATCAATATCAGAGAACTTATAAACGTATTTCTTTGTGAGTGTACATAGATGGAGCCATGACTCCAGATACATATGTAGCAGAGGATGGCCTTATCTGACATCAATGGGAGGGAAGGCCCTTGGTCCTTGGAGGCTTGATGCCCTAATGTAGGAGGATACTAGGTTGGTGAGGTGGGAGTGAGCGGGTGGGTGGGGGAGCACTCTCATAGAACCAGGTGAGATGTGAGATGGGCTAGAGGGTTTTATGGAGGGGAAACCAGGAAAGGGGAGAACATTTAACATGTAAACAAATAAAATGATTAATATATTTCTTTGTGCAGAAATGTTATTGATTTCAAAGTCTGAGTTTTGCTGAGAGTTTATTGTATATCAGGTATTCATATTAGTTATTACCATCAAAATAAGCCCCTATGATGTTTAAGTGACACAACCACACTCTCTTTTTAATAACGGTCAATATTACTTTGAGTTTAAGAGTATATATACACCCCAAGGCAATTTTGCTTAATACAGTTTTGCTTAATCGCTGAAATACATCTTCTGTCAATATCACAAGCAGATGGGATCTAATAGAGAACAAAACTTATTCTTAGGTTCCACATATGACCTAAAGAGCTTGTAGTTTATAAAGGACACATTTAATAACTTCTAAAAACTATATATATATATATATATATATATATATATATATATATATGATCTGTATTGGATTATATATAATATATACACATATATTATATATTATGTATATAAACATATATATAATATATATTATGTAGATATATATTATGTAGATATGTGTATGTAGATATGTGTATATATATATATATATATATATATATATATATATATATATATATTGGTAGCCAAATTACCTATGCACTGAATAGGTAATTATAGAATAAAAACCAAGACCCACACAAGCTATATTCCTTGGTCTTATGTATGAACATATTCTATTTTGCATATAAAGAACCAGCAGGAAGAAAAAAGCCTCAGATTTTACAAACTGAACATTCTGATTAGTCATTGTTTATCTTCTTTTTGTTCCTTTTTATTTAGACTTACTGTTTGTGAACTGAAATTCAGTTAAACTTTCATACTTTCATAGGATGTGACCCTAAGAAACTGCTACTTAAAGCCTTAAATGTGAAGATCTGACTAAGATTTACTAACTTCAGAACTTTTTATTTTGTAGCCATTCATGGTTTTTGGTATTTTTGTTTTAAAATGTGATTGTTCTAGGAACATTATCTGTCCCTTCTTTCACAGCTAATGAAATACACAATGTTTTCAATTCATGAGGCCATCACTGAATACTGACCCAGTAAATACCTTCAAAATTAAGTATCATTAGTAATTGTAGGGTGAGAAACACTGACCTACTAAAGTGAATTGCAAATAAAGAATAAAGAAAAGAACAGAAAAAAAAAGAGAGATGAGAGAGAGCACAATGGGATCAGTTCTATATATGCTAAGACTGTGGGCGACTTGTGTTTTAAGATGTGAAGCTTCAAAGTTCACAGGCAAAGCTCTGTCCTAAGGCAGTTATGATGCAATATGATAAAAGGAAAACATTTTTTATTTCAAAAAGCCTTCTCAGTAAGAGAGAAAGAGCCACCACAGAGTCTGACCGGATGATGTTCTCTATGAGACACATAGAAGGAGACTCCCACCCTCTAGGCCACTGTAGAGATCATTTGAAAGTCTGACAAAGGATCCTTGAGCCTCCTGCAGCACTTGAATAGGAATGAAAAAAAAATTTTTGTACAAAGCAACTAAGAACAGAAATAGAAAAGCTGAAGTGACATATAGTTGGTGCTCTCTAATCTAGGCCTAGGGCATGTGCTTTTAAGAGTGAACTTGGGGCAAGTCCATCCAGAAGTACTTAGCATCCTCGCAGCTTCAATACACCTGCACTCATCTGGCAAATCTACGTGCCTGCTCTCTGAAGTGGAAAATATGAATCAGAAGACCAGGGACAGAAACATACAAGAGGCTTGCTAACAGAAGCCATTCACATCTCACATCGTACACTGAACTCTTGTCTGCAGCTAGCTCTCGATTGATATAAAACAGAATCAAGTCTTAATACAGGTCCCATACTGTGGTTTTTTTTTTTTTTTTACCAGAAACACCTTAATCAGTTCTAGAGTAAAAAAGAAAAAATGAATTATTCTCAAGTTATTTTTTTTCCTAAATTTAAAACACTCTTAAGTTGATGTTATATAAAAAAAATAAAAATAAAAATAAACTGTGTCTTTTTATGCGATAATCTAGATAAGTCCATTTGGTAGAAGTCTTTGATACAGTCTACCTACTCTTCAGTAGCTCTCACAAGCCAAAGCCGTGTTTCTCCAAGTTACATGTGAACCAAATGCTTTCAATAATTCTTTAAAATTGTCTTTTACTTTCTCACTTTTCTGAACAATGATTTGTTCACATTCAACTTTAAATTCTAGTGCTGTCTTTTCCAGTTTTTTTTTTTTCTTCAGAAAATGTCTGTCTCATCTTGGAGCTATCAATAGGGCTTCTGTAGTATGGAAGGAGAGACACAAAAAAATAGATTACGTATCAAATCACCTAAGGATTGAAAAAGAACAGCAGGGCACCCATGAAGCCTTCTTACCTTCCCATGTTGGTACTTGTAGTTTCTTCTGTGTGATTTCTTGAAAACCTCTTCCTCTAGGGTAGGGAAAGAGATCCTGTCTACCAGGTAGAATATTTAAATATCTAGAACTCTTTTCACCTTGCATGTCATAAAAATATATGAATAGTAGTTTATTAGCTTTTTCTATAATTTTAGATTACTTAAAGCAATAAACATTTATTTTTTGAAATGAATGATTGAAGAAAACTAGTTGAAAAAAAAGATTATATGAATATAATGATGAGATGCCTTAGAGAAATGATAACATATACAAAGGAACATAGATATAAGCAGCAAGGCCTCCTGGGTAAAAAGAACAAAGAGAATCCAAAAGTAAGTTTCACTGAAACAATTTCTTTTTTAAAAAATGTATTTAATCTAAGTAGTAATTTGTTGCCGATTTTGTTCTGTATTTATCTTCTGTATTTATTTTATACTCTCATAAATTACATCCTGACTGGAGTTCTCCTCTCTCCCCTCTCCCCAGTCTTCACCCTAGATCCAGCCCACGCTGCCTCCTTTCAGGAAAAAAAACAAAAAAACAAAAAAAACAAACAACAACAACAAAAAAAAAAAACAAAAAAAATCAAAAACAAAAAAAACCAGAAACCTAGTGCAATAGAAACTCCATGAAATCTATGAAAGTAACTCTAGAAAAGATTCCTAGTAATGCGGACATGGCACCTGAACTGATCAACTTCTATAACCAGGCAAGGCCTCAAGTAGAATTGGGAATCAACCTAGACACAATATGATGGGTTCAGAGCCTCGCATCAGAGAGAGAGAGAGAGAGAGAGAGAGAGAGAGAGAGAGAGAGAGAGACTTCATCCAACATCTGTTATGAAAGTACCATAGCCAAACATTAGGCAGAGTTTGGGGACTCCTGAGAAGGAGTGGGGTGGGCGAGGATTGGAGAAATCAGAAGGTTTATGGACATATCATGAGAACAGGGACTACAGAATAAATTACTAGGACTCATGGACGCTTACAGAGATCAGGGAGCCTGTAGGGGTCTGACCTAGGTCCTCTGCATGTATGTTATGGCCAAGTAACAACTCTTTAATTTATTTTATTCCACAGTACAGCTCCTATATGATCCAGACACACTATTCTTATATTCTATTTGCCTCTGCAGTAAGCAACACAAGTTTGAAAATGTATAATTGTTTTCACAACTGTTCCATAAAATCACAAATTGCTATTTATTTCACACCTTCACACCTTCTGACTATCTTGTCCACTACCACACAGGAACTTTTCATTTATTGTAGAGAAATTCTAATCCAGAAACATGGCTGCTCTGGCTGAAATACAGACAGGCCTTTAGCATATACCACTAATCCCAAACAATATAGGTAAGTTTAGTTTGGAGAAGTAAGCAGCCATGTTTGACAGTGATGTACAATTGAAGGGCACACGAAGTTATGAATCAGAGAAAGATTGCACAGAATGAGTCATAGATAGGATACGCCCACGTCTCATGGAAACAGAGGAAAGGGATACTATTTAAGAGCAGTACAGGAAGAGAGAAAATGTTGGCAGTCAGTTCTTTTCAGTCAGTCAGCATAGGACACGCTGCAGAGGAGTTCAATTCCATTCAGTTTGTGCAGCAGAGGCAGTTCAATCCAGAGGATTACAGAAGAACAAGAAGATAAGAACAAACAGCCACAGAGGCTTGAAGCCAAGCAGAGTAATTCAGTGAGAAACTGAGAGATTCCAGATTGTGTCAGTCAGCTTGGTGAGGACTTTGAACCAGATTATGTCAGCCAGCCAGATTTCAGGAAAAAAAAAAAAGTATGAGCTTACTCAGCATAAATCTCAGTGGCTGAAAAGAGAGTATAGAGGCTAAAAGCTTCCAGGACTAGGCCTAAGTTAGTAGCCAGAGGCAGTAGCACTGAGACAATAATAAGATCAGGCAAATAAAAGTTACTTTTATACTTTCTAAGTGACTTATCATCTATAATCTCATCTGCACCATATTTTATCACTCATTATAATCCCTTCATAAAATAAAAATTATTTGGTTGTTATAAAATGAACATCTTTGCAATTCAATATTAAGTGTTTATATACTACACATGGAGTTTTGCTTCCTGTCAGTTATTTCTCAATTACTTGACAAGTATACTATTATTGCAAGAAATTCTTCATAATGGTATTCAGCTATAGTTGTCTACAAGAATTTGAAAGGAAATTCTGTAAACATAAAGGACTACCTAAAAATAAACTTTAAATTCCCATTCGGTGAGCTCTGAAAATTCCAATAACAGAAGTGTGATAAGAAATGTGTGCTTAAGGAATAAAGCTACCATTTTATTACTGTTAGGGGTAGCACTTAGAGTCCTTACGGCCAGTTACATACACATTAAAAAAACAACATGATTTAATCATATAAAATAAATAGGGCATGAAAAATATACATAGATTTTTCCTTTGGCAGAAGCAAAATGAAAAACAAAAATTATGCAGTTACAATGAAATAGAGTAGAAGCCTCCTTATCTTTCTTAACCTTTATATGAAATTTCAATGGCTATGTAAAAAAGACTTATTGTGATACTAATATATACCAGAAAAAAAAAAGAAACAAAACTAGGGTAACATTCATAAATTTAAAAAAATTTAAAATAAAGAGATGCTACTTTCTCACAATTATTTATACAAAGCTGATGGGATGTCTTGAGTTAAATTGGCAGAAGGGAATATCTATCGCTACCACAATAGATGATTTAATATATCCCATTATGTGTCAAATTGTGTGAGGCAAGGATGCTACGGAGGAAATAAACAATGAAACTATGTGGAAGCTGCTGTACTCTAAGTCAAAGTATGATAATCTACATCAGCAGTTTGACAAAAGTTACTCCAATACTATTTTCAGACTCCAGTTCAAATTAATAAAAGGAAGAATACGCAAATATTCCATTGCAATACATAAATCAAGGACATAATATCAAAGCAAAAGACAGCACATGAAGTGAGGATGCTAAAATTCAAAACGATTATAATTAAGTGAATAGCTTTCATATTTTTCATTTTGAAATAAAGCTCATAATGTTTGTATATGCTGCATTAGAAGCATCCTTATCTTCTACGATTCTAAATACCTCTGCATAATATTCTCTGTATGCACTTTCATCCTGAGATAGTTGAACAGAGAAAGGTTGCTTCTTTATTATAGCTACAAAGTCCTCTGCCTATGCATTCCCCTCAGTTGACTGTCAAG
>JANHMN010000011.1:48816044-48843221 GCA_030674055.1 Rhabdomys pumilio
AGCTACAAAGTCCTCTGCCTATGCATTCCCCTCAGTTGACTGTCAAGACTGGCATTATTTCTTGGTCAACTTTTTAATTTCAGTAACTGCAAATATTAAACAGATATTTAGAATATCAAATCTTCTAGAAAAAATATACTTTGATTTCAAACATAGCCAAACAAAACCACTTATTTATTTACACTCCAAGCATATGAGTCTCAACAAATTTTGACATGTAGATGATATACATTTTTATCATTAGGAAAATAAGAAATAGTAGAAAGACGAAAGTCATGCAAATGAATGTTAATTGTACACAGTAAGTATATAATACTAACAAAGAAATGAGATGCAGAACACAGAAAACAGATGCACTGCTTCTATAAAAATGATACTAAAGAAATATTCTCATGTTGTTCATCTAGAGATTTCATAAGAAAAGGGATTATCTACCTGTTGACAAACAAAGTAGAAAACAAGCATTTGAATTAGTAAATATAAATCTTTTTCCACAGCTTGAGAAGAAAAAGTCATTGTGGTTTTGAGGAACATGTACTGACACTCCAATAGTTCTTCATCGCACAGCCTATCATTTAAGAACAAGTTGCTCAGAAGAACTGAGAACATATAGAAAATATGTGAGTAGAACATATCCTACATCTGTGAGTAGAACAGTAGCAGCGTCTACTCACCACATTCACATAAATCATTGAACAAATCTCTTTCTATGTAACACTATTTCTTACACCATCACCAAACACCTTCACTGCACACCATGATAATGTATAACAAAGCCATACTTACATTTTCTTACCCATTATGCTTTCTTTATATCATGTGTATATATCTCTAGATAGACCCTTTAAGATAGAATATGCAAATTAAACTATTTTGCCATACTATCTGTTTTCTTATTTATGGCTTACAGGATTAACAGACAAGTAGATTTTTATTTTTTTAGGGTTGGCATTTATTAGGGAGTGATAGAAAGAGTTTCAGAAAAAAGTAACATAAATAAGAATACAAAATATTCCATAAGCCAAGGCTATGGATGAGAAGTATGTCTATCAATTATAAATGGAATTTACTTCTTGAGACTGGAAGAAAAAATAAATATGTACACACAGCTAATAGAAATGAATAAAATGGGAAAGCAAAAAAGGTCATAGAAAGTCATATACAAATCATTTTATTTGCTGTGATAAGTAGACCTTATCTCAATGTTTACCTATTGAGAGAATAGATGATACTATTTACAGTACATATTTACAGAAAATATTCATAATAATTAAGTATGATTCAGATTAACAATAGAAAATAAAGTCTTTATCATTAACAATGATAAAGATGAAAAGTCATTCTCAGATACAAGTTATTCATATCTAAGTATTCTGCTCTATATAGTTTGCCACTTTTTCTAGCAAATTCTAAAAATAATTTCACAATTTAGCTACTAGGACAGGAGAGACTGATGACAAAAAGAGAACAAAGAAATGGTAATTTTTCATGGGAAAGAACTGTTCTAACTTACAATATAAGCAACTTAGGAAAGGGATTTAATGTATGAGAGATTGAGTGATGAAGACAGGAGATAGACATGAATAGCACACATGTTCTACGAGCCGAGACAGGAGAAGCAATTATATTAAGACTGAGACACAAAGTGGAGGCATGCATCTTGAAGCATAATATATTTAATTCAGGGAATAGTAAAATGGTTCAGAGGACCCTCATTCTGCAAACATGAAGACCTAATCCAGAGTTCTCAGCATCTGTGTCAAAAGCAAGGCATAACTAACATTAAAGCTAAGCCTTTCGGGTGCATGTAGGCATATGTTGAGTGTGTGCTTGCTAGCCTGCCAAAAATGAAACAACTGCACATATTTACTTCAGTGAGAAAAAATGACTTAAGGCAATAAGTTAGAGTGTGGTAGAAGAAGACACACTGAGTCCTTTGCTTGTTTTTGAGTGAGTGAACACTGAAATAAGCAACACACATACATAGAGCATGGGACAAAAGTGGATGGAGACAGAGATGAGAGAGAAAGAAGCAGAGATAGAATGAGAGAGACAGAGACAGAGAAGAGAGAGATTCAAAACCCCAAAGTACTATAAATGATGCTGTCATTTGCTGAGGTGGACTGTAGTAACAAATAGAAGAAATGTTTAAGTCACTGAAGATTAACAACCTGAATTCTAGTTTATTGAAATACCTTAGCTTTTTGGAAATAAGAACTCAATTTTGAGAAGTAAAAAAATAGAATTCATATATCAGCTGTATCAGCTCTTTTATGCAACCCCCCCCCAAAAAAAACCTAAAGAAAGATAAAGAATGAAAGTCTCAATGAAATATTTTTATAACAATTACCTTGAATTGACATTTTCCAAGCATAGATTTTCTCTGAGAACAACAGAAACCTTTCAAAAAGGTTTCTTTGAAACTTCTTTGTTTCAGACATTTGATTGCTTAACATGAAGAGGGAAGACTGAGAACAGATCTAAAGTGCGTACAAATGAATAGAACTACAATACTGGTGAACATCTACATCCTTTCCAGATACAGTGGTAAAGAACTCCCTGTCCATTCCATTGATGTAAGCAATCGCCACTGTACAAACCTTAGCCACTTCTGATCTATGCTTCTTGCAAGATGAAAATGCCGATTGCATACTCCTAGCTCACTGAAATTTAGCAAAGTAAATCAAAATGAAGCTAAGAAAATATGGCTGCTATTTTTATCAAGTAGATTACATTTGAGAGAAGGGCCTTGAGGACCACACTCTTCTCCCATATCAGGATATAACTATCACCTTCTATCATAGAAGCATAGAAGCAGAGTGTGATTTTACAGCTAGAATTTTTTTAAAGGAGTAGTAAAGTGCTGAGCATTAATAACTCTAAATAAGTGGAACAAGATTTTTGCTATGCATGTTCTAGACCAAATAAAATGACTGTTTCTTATGCCAAATTTATTTTAAACTGAGAAAAATAAATATTCACCATTTTTTTCAAAATATTTTTTAAATAACAGTTTTTAAGACAGGAAATGAATTCTATCATACTAGCAGAATTTTAAATACTGGAGTTAATAAATACCCAGATTAAGGTCTAAATCTTTAAGAAATGCTTAAGAAAACAGCCAAATTATATACAGGAATTGTAGTAAATTTAAATTGCTGCATCTTAGTAAAAAATTATATGAATAAACTTGAATATACAATGAATAAGCTATGCATATTCTATTAGTTTTGAAAATACTTTGGATTTTAAAAAAACTCATGTGACCCATGTATAACAGAATCAGAATGGAAATTAGTAATAGGAGGATAATTTTACCTTGGTATCTGATTTTAGGCAGTTTTATTCTGTTATTAGGAAAACTCGGACCTGTTCACAGGTAAATGGGTTTCTGACCTCTTCCCAACCAACTGTAACAACGTATGCAATGAACGATGAATATAACTGGATTGTTACTTTTTATATCAACAAATATTTTCTCTTTATTAGCAGGTGTGCCTCTCAAAAGAATCCAGATATTTACTCTTCAGAGGTTTTAATATACAATACATTTACAATTCAAGTTATTCACAGTCATAACTTTAATCATATAAGTTATATAAAATTTTGTTACACAGTTTTAAGAGATTTTCTATAGTGATTGTTTTGTCTCACGTGTCTTTGCAAAAATTTTTGAGATTAATGAGTTAAAAATAAGTCCTTGACCAGAGAAGTAGTTGGCAGAGAAGGTTACAATAATTTATATGTGACCACTAGAAAGAACAAAGATATTGACAAATTAAGCCAATTTAATTGCCAAATGAAATTCTGCCTTTATAAACCATTAATTGCACAGATTTGAAACATGCACAACTTTTTTTATATTGGGATTGCTACTCTGCAATATCAAAATGAGAATGTCTAACTGAGACTGTCCCAATGAGCTTTAAAAAAAAAAACTCTATACAAAGAACACACAGTTAGAAAATCTAGTGTACTTTTCTAGATTGGTCCCTTTTACAATACTGTAGTAGTTTAATTGTGTCATAGCAATATACACTGAAAGGGGGAAATGCACCATGTATGTTCATATATAAATAGGACAATTTTATAAACTGAAACGTGAGAGAGATTTTTTATGACTGATATTCATATTAAAGTTAAACATGATTTGGACAAAATATCATCGAACATTTTGTGAACATTCTGCACCTCTCTGCTGATAACATACAACCATGAGCGTATTTATCATGCTCAGTCTGCTGGTATATGTAATGTACCCAAAGTTCCATTAAAGGATTAAGAAAAACATTCTATATTAAAGGATTAAGTAAAAATATTTTATGTAAAGCTCTTTATATAGTCTTTCACTATAATTCTGATATTCTGATTTTCAAATAAAATTAAACTGATTGTTAGAATACTTTTGCTCACTTTTCCACTTAAAATACTAAATTTACAACCCACTATGAACTATTAAATTACATAAGTCATGTATATAGGATGGCGATTGTTAAAGAACAGTTATATATTATATTTATAACATGAAAATGATTCTGATGACATTTCTGTTCCTCTGCCTACTTCCTTTGAAAAGGGGAGCAGATAATAGCACAAAGATAGTGCCACATGGCTAAATATCAAGACACCAAGTAGAAAAATAATGCATTAAGACAAAGGCACCTTGAAGAATCCCTGATATCGCAATTGCTTTAGCTTCTCATTAATATCGCTGAAAAATAGTACTACAGAAAACATTACCCATAAAGCCTCAACACACTATACAAAAAGCTACAAGCCACAGATGAAAGCTGGAAGCAGGAGAGGTGTTCTTTCTCAATGATGAGCATAGCAATTAGTTGTTCAATGACAAAAGGTCGGGCCAGAAAAGATACACAGAAGTAAAATTATATAGAATGAAGTGATATGTTTTGGAATATGTGTATATTCATATATACATGGAGTAATTGTTACTGAAATAAAAGAGGCCACGGATTTGAAGGAGTGTGGAGACAGATTTGGAGGTAGGAAAGGGAAAAGAAGAAGGAAATCCAGTGTGAATGCTTCAGACCTACTTCGAAGGGGAAATGAAATGATTACAGGTCATTACAGGAAGTAGAGGGTGGAAGGGGCTTGAGAGGAATAGAAGAGGGGAGAGAAAAAACGGGATGGCAGAATTGAGTGTGGGAGGAGATGTCGGAGATGTACAGAGGGTCAGGAAATTGAACAGAGGTTTGTAGCAATAGGGGGGTGGGGAACTGGGGATAGCCAAAGACATTTCCAGACACCAGGAAAGCAAGAGGCTCCCAGTACCCAATGAGGACGACATTAGCTGAAATGCCCAATGAAGTGGAGAGAGAAACTGTAGAGATGATATTAGAGAGGTTAGGCCCCGCCCCCTGTTGAGGGATAGGACCACCCGCACTTCTCAAAACATTTAAACCAGAATTGCTCCTGTCTAAAGAAAATACAGGGACAAAGAGTGGAGCAGAGACTCAAGGAGAGGCTATCCAGAGACTGCCCCACCTGGGGATTCATCCTATATGCAGTCATCAAACCCAGTCACTATTGCTGATGCCAATAAGTGCTTGCTGACAGGAGCCAGACACAGCTGTCTCCTGAGAGGCTCTGCCAGAGCCTGACAAATACAGATGCTAATGCTTCCAGCGAACCATCAGACTGAGCACAGGGACCCCAGTGGAGGAGTTAGGGGAAGGACTGAAGGAGCTGAAGGGGTTTATAACCCCACAGGAAGAACAACGATATCAACCAACCCGACCCTCAAAGCTCCCAGGGACTAAACCACCAACCAAAGAGTGCACATGGAGAGACCCATGGCTCCAGCTGCATATGTAACAGAGGATGGCCTTGTTGGGCGTCAATAAGAGGGGAGAACCTTGGTATTGTGAAGGTTTGATGCTTCACCATAGGGGAATGCTAGGGTGGTAAGGCAAGAGTGGGGGCTGGGGGTTGTGGAGCACCCTCATAGAAGCAGGGGGTAAGGGGTGTGGGATATGGGTTTGCCAAGGGAAAATTGGGAAGGGGGATAACATTTGAAATGTAAATAAATAAAATAACCAATACATTACTTAAAAAATGAGAAATATAATTATATCATAATCTCAGAAATAAGTATTTTTTTAAAAAAAATAGTTGTTTCCAAGCATTTTACAGAGTATTCAC
This sequence comes from Rhabdomys pumilio, assembly GCA_030674055.1. NCBI lineage: Eukaryota > Metazoa > Chordata > Mammalia > Rodentia > Muridae > Rhabdomys > Rhabdomys pumilio. Next base: position 48,822,207 of record JANHMN010000011.1, read on the forward strand.
ATTTATTTAAAATATTATTAAATATCTCCGTTTGCAAGAACCCAGATTAGCGAGGAACCTAAACTTCTATTCCTATCAGAATTTCAACTTGATATACAAAGCAGATATTTTACAAAGAGTTGCCAGCTATGACAATAAGAAACTTATTGCTCCTTTCCCCTCAGGCAACTTCTTTATTCAATTAATGATGTTTTCAAGAACAGTTCCAGTGTTTGCTCCATTGCCTTTTGGGGTATACAGAAGGCATGCTTCTCCCAGCATATTGGATTCAATTTCTCTCACATTTTAAATTACTATAATGAATCATGGGTGTTTGGTAGCACATACATAGAAGAAAATTACCATCATTTGGATAAAATAAAAAACCTATCAGCAGGATTAACTTCAAAATTTGATAAACTATCAAGCAGAAGATTAAAGACCTTGAAACTTACTTGTTTCAGGTTCATTGCCATGGTTCTGAATAAGGTTGAAGATTGCTCTATTATTTGCATCTATTTGTAAAAATATGTTCATATGTAAGCAATCCATTTTAATTCTACAACTCAGCAGCTGCCTATAAGACAACTAATTTGTCTACCTTAGTACATGAACAGGTGATGTGCCCTTTATGCAATGGACAGAAGTAAAACATGTTTAAATTGTAATTGCACAAAATTCAGAAGAAATTTAAATGCGCTAGGACATACTTGGCTAGAGAGCAGTTACACAATTCACTGTCAAGTTAATGCTCTTAAAGATCTGAGACTGGCATAAAGCAGTGTACTTAGTGCTCGCTCGCCCACTGCCCTGACCACAGAGCCTTTCAGAGGCCTCTGAGTACTGTCTGAACAGAGAGCTGAAACCTGATAAGATTTGTGGCCAGAAGAACTTTATATCTTGGAGCCAAGACAACTTACTTTTATGGGACTATTATTTTCATCCAGGAAAAAAGAGATTGTTAGGTCAACAGTACAAAATCTTTGTCTTTGTGGGTTTGTAGAAACCATCTTTTTTTTTTTATAAAACATAATATAAAGTGCTTAAATTTGAAAATTCATTTGATATGAGACTCATTTATTTGTCATGGAACATGCACGGTTAGAAGGTTAGAAACAGAATCCTGTCAAGTTCACAGAAATGCATTTTTTTTACTCTCTTCTTAAAAACTGGTTATTTTATTTATTTTATTTATATACATTTCAAATGTTATCCCCTTCCCCAGTTTCCCCTCTGCAAATGAGGGTGTTCCTCATCCACCTACCCATGCCTGCCTCACCACCCTAGCATTTTTCTCCACTGGGGCATCAAACCTTCACTGAACCAAAAGCCTCCCTTCCCACTGATGTCCAACAAGGCCACCCTCTGCTACATATGCAGCTGGAGCCATGGGTCCCTCCATGTGTATTTTTGGTTGGTGGTTTAGTCCCTGGTAGCTCTGGGAGGTCTGGTTGGTTGATATTGTTGATCTTCCTATGGGGTGTATTCTTAAAGCTGTTGAACTAGTATGTGTAATGATGCTTTATAAAGAAAAAATTATAAAAAATAAAGATTGAGAAAGCTAAATGTTCATTTTATTTAAGAATTTAGTGCAAGTTCAAATAACCTCTATTTTTTCTAGAACTGGAAGTCACTTGATTGATTTCTATGGCTAAAGTTTAAGAAGTATCTGTATTTAATAAAATATAGCTGTCATAATATGACAAATGAAAGTATTCTAACACCCTCTGTTCTAATCTGCCATCTAGCCATTCTTTTTTTATGTTTATCAATAAACTTCCATTTTACTTGATCAATTCAGATCTGAGGCAACAATTCTATTTATTTATTTATTTATTTATTTATTTATTTATTTATTTATTTTATTTTTTACAACTGCTTCAAGATGTCCTCAAAGAACCTCCCAGGAACCTCAGGAACGAAGTTGGAAGTAAGTTAACAAATAGCATAAACTAAAAATAATTTTAACTGACTCAAGTGGAATGTGAAAGAACTTTATTTCACTTGGACACAAATTACTCCACGGTTTTACAGGTCACTGCTTTTCTGTATTTGAAAAGGATAAGTGAACAAGCATTATTAAATGGTGTAATTACTTTTATTTGATCTGATAAAGAGTTAGTTAGTTCTCATTAGTTCTTTTAAAAAACTGGATGAAATACTACTGTTTTAAATTTTAATGTTATTTAACAAGGTTTATATGTAATGAGAAATTAAACAGGAAAATGAACGTTTGCACTAAATTATAATGATACATTGATATAATCACTGGTTTCCATAGCTGCTGGGAACTGAGGATCATGTATCTAATAATAGATAGATAATCTTAATAAGCCTATGATGATCAATGTTTTCTTCGTCAATTAACTAAATATTTACCTTAATACTTATTCATGAACACTTTCAAACACAGATGTTCTAATTTCTTTAAAGTAATGGCTAAATGAATTAAGTTCCAAGACTAATAATACACATAGATATGTATCAATAAAAAGAGAATAATCAAACTTCATTAATGCACTATTCACTCATTTGTTGGATTACAGATCCAAATATAATCAGGATTTCAAAATAATTTTATAATTCTGCCTGCATAGTTTTATACAAATATAAGTGAACTAAATCAATTGTGACCAGAGAGCACAACACATGAGTATTTGCACATAATCTGTTATCATTTAATACACAAACAGATATTTCTGTATTTATCTAGATTCTTGAATATATGATAAAAGATAATGGTGAAAGAGATGAATCTAGGCCAAACATTCGAATTTTGAGATGCACCTTCCCTAGTAAATATTTCCATAATGTCAACCAACTGAATTTTAACTCTGTGTTTTGATCATCCATTTTTCAGGAAAAATAATGTGAGCCTTATCAAGATCCATATGAAAACAAATGAGACAGAGCAGAGGCCGGTGTATATGTCCCAGTGTGCAATATTGAAAGAAGTTATCATTATTATTTAGATTTGCCTCTTGATATGGACAAATAATGAGCTACTCATGACTTCTACAACAAAAAAATTGTCTTTATCATTTTACCAAGAAGGTACTCAAATTCTATATGTCAAATTCCTTAAAATTTAAGAGGAATGAAACTTGTAAAAATGAATATATTTTTACTCCCTTCATATTTTCCATTCTCAAAATACAATTCCACAAGGCTTATTGTTTTCATAAGGGTGCCTAAAAATATTGCTTGTGTGTACTGTGACTAGTCTAGCAAGTTCTGCACTGGTTCTTTCATGTATAATAATCTGCCAAGAATACCGAAAACACTCTTAAATATAAATTTAAATCAGTGAAGCTGAGAATTTTACTATTTCTATCTAAATCATCTACTTTTAAAATACTAATTTTAGGGGAAAAATAATAAAAAATGTAAATATTAAAGACAGAATGTAATATATGTATTACATTAGGACAATCACTTACTCTATGACTGAGTATCAATCTACACTGCACCTTAGATATTTTAAGCTGTAAAATATTATTTTACTTAGTAATAGAAATTTCATATGTAGGTCTGAAAGTATGGTGACCTGATTTTTTAAATTTCCAATAAAAGGAAAGAAAGAGAGGTTGACATCTTTTTTTTCTCCTTGACTCAAGAGATTAGGAATCCAATCTGTACAAGTAGTAGTAAACCTACTGAGAAAACTGATGGGACAGGCACAAGAAAACATAAAATTGCTGCAATCTCCAAACCCGTGTTTCTAGAAGAGAAGAAGAAGAAAAACTTCCTGAGAAATCTCAAATAGAAAGCATGCTTGATAAGCTAGAAAACATATTAGCCTGGAACCCAAGCATACTCAGATAATAAGGAAATCTGATTGACAAGAGATCCTAGCTGAAGCAGAAACAAAAGAAAAAAAATTTAAAAATATATCACAGCATCAGAAACAAAACCCAAGTACAAAGCTCTGGTATATCTTTTTTTTTTTTACAATGTTATCAGGCTCGATATTAGTATTCATTGGCTAAGTAATTCTCTTTTGTGCCATAGTACTAAGCCCAAACTGTCTTCAGTAAATAAATTCATTTTGCTTAGACTAGGGGGAAAAAAACAAGCAACTGAAGGAACTTTTTAAAATAATCTATTCTTTAATCATTTTTTACAGTTCAGACTTTATCCTCCTCCCAGTCTATCCTCTGACTGTTCCACACCCCATACCTCCTCCCCACTGTCTCCAAGAGTATGTCCCCAATCCCTCACTGCCAAGACCCAACAAGCAGCTGAAAAAGTCAGATGCAGATATTAACACTCAACCAATCGACAGAAGCTGGTGATCCCTGTGGTTGAATTAGGGAAAAGCTGGAAGAAGGAAAGGAAGAGGACAACCCCATAGGAAAACCAGCAGTCTCAACTAACATGGATACCTGAGATCTCTCAGACACTGAACCACCAACCAGGGATTTTTTAATTTTATAGAGATTAAAATGTTAATTCCATAGAAGAGATTAAAGTATAAATTTTAGGTGAAATATATAAATATGATATTTCGTTCAAGGACTTAAAGGTTTGAACTGGTTTATGAAATATAAGTTCATACAACATACAGATGTAGAAGTTTTGAGTTTTTATGTATGTTTTACTTAAGATTATATTAAAGGTTTGTCCAGAAAGATGGCTCAACAGGCAAGCATGAAGACGGTATTTCTGATCACCACTACTAATGAGTAAAACAAGACAACCAAAAATTATTGGGAACATGACATCAGCCTCTGGCCTCCACATAAGGGCACACACTCACGAATTTTACATATTCATTTATATATAACACACACACATAATTTTTAAAAGATACATATGGTGATAAGATGAAATATGCTCAATTCCATTAATTTATTTCTTTTGCAATTGTCACTGGGTTACAGGATAAAATCTGAAATGTAAATAAAATATCCAATAAAAAAGTTATTTTTTCTAAGCAAAATGTTTTGTCAAATATGATATATCTTTATTTCGAAGACAATTACATCTACCTACCCTTAAACAACATTGTTATATCTTTACATTATTACATAAAGATACACTTGTTTGCAGATATATTTGCATGTATACACACTGTAGATGTGTACACTATCACATGAGATAAGTGATGTGAAAGCAATTGTCTAGGATTTATGCTTTTACAAAAATCTTGTCTACTTTCTTTTACAACGTGAATTTGGACAAGACATTTAATATTTCTCTACCTCAAGTTTTAAAACTATAAATAGAATATCCTACTTACTTTATAGTATTTTATTCTTAGTTATATTTTATAATTGCCATGTCTCACTCTTGCCCATTTATTATTGTCTAATTTGATAACATTTTTTTATAATTTTAATTTTAAATTGTACTGAATGGATAATACGTTGGCTTGTTTTTCCTAGACTTGTTTTTTCCAATATGATAGCAAATATATATATTCATCAAACATGCAATCTATATTGTGGTATCAGTCATTGACAATGTCAGAGTGACCAAATCTCCTGTGTTGCTCAGGATTCAGTGGATTCCCAAGCTGCATTTTTTCAATGACATATGAGGACTTTTAGGTATGTGCAAAAGCCAGATACTTTGTGGTAAATGTCAAATTTTACTTACCTTCTTGTCTATAACCATATTTTAATCAAAAAATAAATGTATAGCATATTTTTGCCCTAGCAGGTTCCTGTAACATATCCTGGCTAGTAGCATTAAATGTTAGCATGTGAGCCATGTACTTAAGCATCTTCTAGAAATTTTTCCAATACTCTTCTCGTTGACTACTGATGCTCTTGGACCAATATGACGCCTAAAGGTAAGTGTCATTGAAAGAGCTAAAGGTAGTCTAGTATCCCAAATGACCTCAGAAAGGAAAGTCTTCCACATCTCTCCATACTGAGAAATGAGTGAAAATTAACTTCATCACATTAAATCGCTGATATGTAGAAGTTGTTCATTGCAGCAATTAACACGTATTAATTGAAATAAAATTCAGAACGTAAAAACTATGGGCAGATGCAAATGTAATCTGTGGATTCTGTAAGCCTGAATCACACACATGGAACTTACAAAATGCTACAATGCCATGAGAAGTACATGGAAGGAAAAACTATTTAGAAACACTAACATTAACATTACCCATCTGTTTAGGTCTTACTGCCACTTAACAGTCAAGTAGTAACATGTTTATCATTTGGAGGGGCCCCTTTGCTAATATGCACATAGATGCATGATAAACTTAGTAAGCTTGACATACAATGGGAAATACCCATGTACACACACTAAGGTCTATTTCCTTTTCAGACTCTCAGTCATACATGTATCCTATAATCAATTATTCCAGAACATTCACAGACTAAATCTTAACTTGTTCTATTAAGGCTTTTATTGATGAAGAGAAAAGAATATACATTTATTTGTGGATATAAGGAGAAATACTTCAAATGTACTTAAGGATTATGACATTTTAGTAAAGTGAAAGTTATAACTTCTCCATCATGAACCAGGACTTCACTAGTCCTGTATAATTGGCTAGCTTTCCAGTGAATGAGATGGTTTTCCACTTGTTATATTAATACTTTTAGAGAGCTGTTAGTTACTGTCAAATTATGTGTGCTACTACAATATCCTTAGGATGCATGTACCATGCTGATCATGGTTGTGGTTCTTAGGCATCATAATTGGGTGGGCCAGTTGGCTGCTTTTCTCTTGAGAAGCTTGCATGCTGCCATAAAAGCTGGACCTTAGGTTTCATTTCGGTTCAAGTTAATAGGTATCTGAGTCCTTTGTATAAAAGACCTGATGTCTCCAGTAAAAGTGACCTGACTTTCATTATCTTGGAAGAGTTCAGAGTTGTAGAGCTGAGGCACAATGGATATATCTAAAATATACTTTTGGAACCTGAAGTACATGCATCATTGTGGACGAAGGGGAACACATATTGTAAGAGCCAGAGGAATAGCAAGTTCCCTACGGATTTCAGAAGCTAGACACATAGATTCTCTCTAGCATGGCTGCCTAAACATAAGCTGAGCTAGGAGGCCAAAATTAGACACTTGCAAGTGGGTGAGGGAAGGTTCAAAGGACTCGATTTTACACAAAGAACTAAAAGCAACCAATGACTGATGAGAACAAGAGAAACCATCTTCCCAGAGAATATACCAATTTACTCTCCTAAATAAATACTCATCTACTCATACTTGAGACATATATATATCATGTATATTAAGCAGATTATATTTATGTAACAACAAAAGTCATGCATTTGAAAGAGAATAAGGAGAGACATATGGGAAGGTTTAGTAGGATAAAAGAGAGAAAATAATCTAATTTTATTATAATTCAAATGTTTTTTAATTAAAAAAATGTGTTACAAGGCCAAATTGCATGCTAATATTCTGGAAAACAATATCTCTTTATACATGAAAGGGAAAAGTAATTAAACAAATGTTTTCTAAAAAACAATGTACCTCTCACAATTTTTAGATTCTTGGTCATAAATAAGAGTTATTGCATTGCCAATTATAGCTCTCTGTTTATCAATGAATTTAAATTTGTTTACAATAACACAAATCTCAAGTAATCTAATAGTCTATCACATGATGGGCGAAAATTTAAGCGCTAACAAGTTATTTTATAAAGAACTTTATTATAGTCATAACTTTTATGAAAAATGTTATAGTGGTAATAATAAGTTTTAAAATGAAGACAAGGCGAGAAATGCTATAAGAAAACTTGTTTGGCAGGATGTTGTAAAAATGAAGCAAGAAAAATATAGAACTGAAACTTGGTGTTTAAAAATTAACATTTAGCTAAATTACATCCGGATAAAAGTTATTTTTTTTCCTATAGCTGAGATGGGAATTTAACTTGGGAAACATTTCTTTAAGCATTGAGGATAAAAGAAAAAATTACAATATACTGCCTCACAAGATCACAACTCTGACCTCATCTACTCCAAGTTAGGAATATTGTCAAATATATTTCTCCCACATTAGGTGACTTCAAAAAGATATTCAAATGTTGACGTTAAAATCTTCTTCATAAACGCTCCGTAGTTAGAACATTTTCTCATCTTTCATTGCTTCCAAGTGCGATGAATTGCCCACCACTTCTTTACTCAATAGAAATTTCTCTGTTAAATCCTCTCTCGTGCACTCTCTCTCCATCAGAGCTTCACAACCCATTACTTGTATTTTCAGATTAAGTCAATATTGTTCATTTTTCTTTCATTGTTTAAAAATTATATTCTTTTAAACTTCCATTTAGAAAATTTGAATCACTTGATTTACCTAAAGTTCTTCTGTTCTTGTATTTAATGTCAGGTATGTTACAGATGTCTTTTTTTTTTTTCATTTTTAAAAATTTATTTATTTATTCACTTTACATCCTTATATTATCCCCCATGTCCTCCCAGTATCCTATTACTTCTCCATCTCCTATTTCCTCCTCCCCTTCTGCTCTGAGAAGGAGGAGCCTCCCTCTCCTCATCTACCCTTCATCCCCAGAGATCAAGTCACTTCAGGACTAGGTCCATCTTCTCCAGATTATTTTACATATAGAAATTCAGAATCTAGACCGCCCTTAAAGATACTTCATTAAAATCTCTCCAGAAGTTCTCATTTATTTGCTATTTTCATACATATTTATCCTTACTCTTCCTGTATTCTAAATGATTGATTCTACTTTTGTAAGCTTTTCCTGATGCACATATTAATAGGCATTTATTTGAGGTACAAATATGTGAAGTTAATCACAATAAAATCTATGTTGCTAGCCGGGCGGTGGTAGCGCACGCCTTTAATCCCAGCACTTGGGAGGCAGAGGCAGGCGGATTTCTGAGTTCGAGGCTAGCCTGGTCTACCGAGTGAGTTCCAGCACAGCTAGGGCTACACAGAGAAACCCTGTCTCGAAAAACCAAAAAATAAAATAAAAAAAAAAAATCTATGTTGCTGTCACCTTGTCATCTGGATGTATTCTCAATTCTTCTACACTACATAGTAACTATTGAAACTATCATGTGACACAATTCTCAGTAGTCTCTACATTTTTATGTTACAGTACTCTTACTTTTCCATGTAAGACAATCTAGAATTCCACAAATATAGTATAGGGTGCCTCAACCCTTCACACTTTCAATGTGGAACTATCTAGTTTATCCTTGGAAAATCTGATTCTTTTTTAAGACTTTGGTCTTCAGTCAATACATTTTTCCCTCCATGTTGCAGGGCATTTGAAGACTCACTTGCTTGAAGTAACTCAACAAAGTGTTTGTAACTTTATTTTTGATGCTTATCTCAGTTGAATAAATGGTGTCGTCTCTCTCTTCATTCTCCCATATACACTGGTTGCATCTTGTTAGCTTTCAATAAATTTATCATCTTTGTATTCAATGACTGAGTAAATTTTGTACTTTCTAAAAATTTATTTGTGTATTTATATCCTGTCTCTCTAAAACAGTAACTACTTATTGTGTCCTGTATATAAGGTCATAATATCTTAAGCTTTTGATTACATTTGTTCTAGTATTTCTCTAAATGAGAATATCAGGTAAATTTTAGATTCTAGATGATCATACAAAATACAAGAATTTTAACAACTGCCATTGCAGGGCAGTATCTGGTTCATAGGTAAAGATAAAATGAATTGTTTTTTTATTTAATCTTTTATTTATTTATTTATTTATTTATTTATTTACATTCTAGATTTCTTTTTTTCTTTTCTTGAACTCAGTGTGTGTAATTGTTACCGGCCAAAGGGTGACTATAGAACTTTATCTCCATTATGTCATATGCTTTCTTTTCTTTTCATTGAAGTCTATAGTTATTTTCAGTTGAGTTTAACCATGAAGTTTTAAAATTTGTTACCAACAAATGCATTATAAATCCATTATTGAACAAAGACTTAATATTTTTTAAAGAATTGTTGGGAAATTTAATGAGAATTTTGATGTACTTGTTGTCATGCCTTATTTGGATATCTCTAAAAGTATTGTAATTCTTAGTTAAACAACAGAAACCAAATATATGTATATGATTCATCACATATGCAATAGCATATATTTATATTATCTTTGAGCAGCGCAGACAATTTGCTCTATATATCTTATCAATGCTTTTAGACTGTAATTTTATTAATCATTTATTAAGGTCACTATCAGATGTTTTACAATTTAAATAATGTAAACATAAATTGCAAAAAAAAATGATATCCAGAATATTACCTTCATTTTATAATATGGAAAGTTTTAAATAGAAGAAAGTCAAGTCTTTTATGTTTATTCAGATTTTATATACACATATATAAACTTTTTAAAAATTTTTATTGTCTAATTACTAAAACCTGCATGAAATATTTAAATATGCACAATTTTCATGTTCTCAAAATTTAGTGGCAAAATTAGACAGATTTCTTGCATGTTACACAGGCAAGAAACACTGTAAATATATACACTTAGACATGTTAAAGTATATACAATATTTTATATTAGAGAAAATTAAATTCTTAAGTGTTTGTTATATATGAAAAATTTATGATGGTCAAATAAATATTTTGAAATAAATGTTAAGCTATCTTGAAAATGTAGTGCTTATGAAACATTTAAATGTCAGAAAAGAAATGAAACACAATGTAATTGCTAGAAGTGAACATGTTAAACAAATTTGAAAAATAAAAGTTCATTTCAGGAAACACATTACGAGTGTTGTCAGAAGCAAAGTTCAAAGAACTCAGCAGATACCTCTGACTCTAAAAATTGACTCTAGCAAAGATATAGGTGCCCATATTGAATATTTTAATAAATTGTGTCTAAAGTAGCTAAATTTAAGTTAAACAAAATTTTGTGTTTATCATTAAAAATATCAAGAAAAAAATGGGCAATTGTTCTTTGTACTTTCACAGCTGAACAGATCTACTTGGTAAGGTCAAAACCCAGATTTCATTTCTTTTCTTTTTTATTGGATATTATATTTACATTTCAGATTTTATCCCCTTATCCCATTTCCCCCACCACCCAGGAACCTCCTATTCCATCTCCCCTCCTCCTGCTTCTATGAGGATATGCCCCCACCTACCACCCCACTCCCACCTCCCCACCCTCGAATTCCCCCCCACTCTATGTTCAGCCTTCATGGGACCAAGGATCTCCTCTCTCACTTATGCCCGACAAGGCCATCCTCCCCCTACATATACAGATGGAGTCATGGGTCCCTCCCTATTTGCTCCCAGGCTGGTGCAAAACCCAGATACAAATCGATGGCATAAGCAGTGTATAACCTCATAGAAACAGCGTGCTCAAGAACACATGGGGCTTTCGGTTTTCCAACTTACCTGTTTCTCTTCTGATGCCCAGACGATTGCTAAAGTCTATGGACTCTTTGTTAAACAAGTATATGTACATTATTTTTGTTTATTGTCAATGTTAGTTTAAAAATGAGTCACAAAGTTATGTAACATATGTGTAACAAATACGTTTGTTATTCTTAGGAAACTAAAGAATTATTCTTTCACAATATGTTATTTTGCACTAAATAAGTTTACTAGGATTTTTTTTTAATTTGTCAGTACAAGTTTGTGTGGAGAAAAAGAATGGTGTGTGTGTGTGTGTGTATGTGTGTGTGTGTGTGTATGTAAACATTATTTAGAAGAAATCAATCATGGGCAGATGCACATGATACCTAAAAAACAATAACAACAACAATAATAACAACAACAATTATAATAAAAATAAATAATAATAAAATAGTATCATAATAATAATATCATATTGTCAGCATGGGGAAGTGGAAATGGACACAAGTACCAACCCTAACAAGGAGCTTCTTGCAACTGATACTAACTCTTACTGGATACTAGGTTAAAGGAAGATTGTCACTGGGTAAAACAAGTACATTCTAGAGAAGGTCCCATGCACAGGAGGAGTTGCTCAACACAAAACAAACTTAATGTTTTTTGTGTATTTTTTGTTTTGATTAGCTTGGAGTTTTGTTTTGTTTTAGTTTGATTGGTCTGATTTTTTTTCTTTTTTATTTTGCAGTCTTTTGTTTTTGAAAGAGAAAATAAACAAGAATTTGGTATGCATGGACTTGCAAAGGACCTCAAAAGAGTGGAGAGGAAAACATGAGAAAAATACTATATGTAAAAAGATTAAAAAATAAACAAATTTATTAAGCTGCATTTTTTAAACAAAATATCCTGCTAATTTGCACAGGAGAAAAGAGGAATAATAAGTATATACACTTTATAAATTATGTCAAATGTCAAGCCGAAGTTAAAGCATAAAAAGGACTCAGGTTAGAGTATCAAAATTTATCATAGGCAAAGTGATGTGGGGATATTATGAAAACTATGAAAATAAAGTATTCCCTCAGTGTCTTCTGAAATGTTTTAACCAGTACATTAAGACAGGAAAAAAAATGTAACTTCTCCAAGACATATGTGATAATCCTTAAGGACAAGCTGTGGTGTAAGAAATACAGAGTTTTAAGTGAAATTCAGGCACGATGCTTTGAGGCATAGTAAGATATGCGTGTATTATCTTAAAGGCAGATTTCATGACAATAATCTGTAGGATTCTAAAACATATGGAATCAATAGTTATAAGATTACTTTATTTCTGCTGCAACCTCAGTGGCAGATCATGGAATATTGAAGGCAGGTGAGCTCTCAGTTCTAAATATGAAGAATAATGGAATCTAGCTAAGAAATTCCACTGATTGTATAGGGGTGGCACTTGAGCACAGTACTACCCAAGTTTTAGATATTCTTGGATCACGCATACTAATTATTGTAACTACTGTCTGATTCGATCTCAATTTTCTTGCTGTCCTGTGTTCCATTTGCATTATCTTAATGGTTTATAATATGTTCTTGAGAGAGTGAAAGTCACGGAAGATGTCATGTAGTGATATACTGGGATTATGTTCTCTGTTGATAATAATTTCTACACATTACTTAACATTGTAAAATATGTCAACATCATTTACATAAATTTTCCATTTTTAGAAATCTTTCTGTTACTTTCTTTATAATTCTTCTCTCATCATTCTTTATAACAGTTATTCAGACCTAGGCTTGATGATGCAGACCTACATGTTCAGCTGTTAGGATGCCAGCGCAAGAACGTGGGTTGACAGATACACAGGTAAACTTTATTGACATATAAATAATTGAATTATCAGTGCTACTTATTTACAGAGTTTAAGTTCTGAAAAGGAAAATCAGAACTTGTGACTCTTCTTCACCTATGTCCTAAGTAAAACCATCAAATTCTCTTGTGGAATTTTTCTTTTATTTTTATTATTTTTTATACAATATATTCTGACCAGAGTTTCCATTCCTCCACTCCTTTCAGGTGCTCCCCACCTTCCCATTCAGACAATTCCATGCCTTTTCTTTTTCTCAGAAAGCAAACAAATAGGTAAACCTAACAAAACAAACAAAACATAATAACAAATGAATAAAACTATATGAAACACATACACAAATATGAAAACACAAGTAAATGAACACTAGAGAATTTCCTAAACAAAGCAATGTGAGACAAAAGTCTACAAAAGCCTTTTACTTCTGTGCATGAGATATACTATTAATATGCCCAATGAGACCTTATTGTAGAAATTAATTTTTCCTTTGCATGCAGGTGTCCATTGCAGTTAGCTTCTTGGTTAGGGCTGGGATACAGCATCCATCCACCTCCTGGACTCAGCACTAAGATCCAGTGTGGCTTGAAACTGTGAAGACCTGTGCATATTACCTCAGTCTCAGTGAGTTCACGTGAACATCAGTCCTGTTTTATCTTGAAGTTGCCCCGTTGAAAGATCAGAAGTCACACTCTAGACAAGAATGGCTTGAGTGGGCCTCCTCTTTCCTTGCTCTTAGAATCTGTCTGCCTTCTCTTCTTAAAAGTTCCCTGAGCTCTGAAGGGAGGACCTTAATTAAGACATATTATTTCAGATTTATTGCTCCAGAAATCTTTCTGTCTTGAGTGTTTAAATGTCTATATTCCTTCATGTAATATCTTTCACATAAAATTTTTCTTTTTCACTATTGTTGGTGATAATTCTGGCAACTATATGTCTCTCTAAGGGTGTTCCATGTAAGCATCCTCCTATTGTTTATAAATTGAGAACAAGCTTCCATCTTAATATGCTCTTGTGGTTCTGCATACTGCCCATCTCGCACTGCAGAATCACAAAAAAAAGTCATAGCAGCAACTGGAACAAGGTTCATGGACTTCTCACTTTATTTGTATATTATTCCTATGTTAGTGCCATATATCAGGGTCTATTCAATGAATAGTTTGTGCAGTGAAGATCTGTAGGAGGTTCCTCTATGGTCTTAGGAGACCTTGGGAGACCCTAGTATTGCATGACTCAAAATAGAAATGAACCCTGTGGTCTGGTGACAGATTGAAGAGATACGGTACAGAGAGTTTTCCTTTCTCTGTGTGTGTTTATTTGTTTATACATTATGCTGTTTTCTTGAGATTGTTGTTCTCTGTGCATCCATCTCAGAATGCATTTACAATGCCAACTTCCACATAGAAAAATCAAAACCACATTCATTGAATAGAATTATGTTTGGAATTATTTATCTTAATTTCTGTATAGCTCTATGAAGGTTTGATTTTGAAATATTGGGTTTTGAAGTTCTGCCTTCATGAGCAAAAGTCTCAATCATTTGTTTATGCAATGTTCTTTATGCAAAGTATAATAGCTGAGTAGAAGAATTATCCAACTCCAAGAATCTCTCTGGGTTACAATTCCGAAATAGCTCCCATCTGTCCTTTATAAAGAAAAGTTACTGTCAACTGAATTAAAGTGTGAATAGCTAAATTAAATGGACTATAGCATATTTATTTTGTGGATAAGCAAGGTGGTATCCTAGGTGAGTATGGCTTTAAAGTTTGTTGTTTAGATAGTGGATCTTAGTTGATATTTTTATATTCATTTATATCATATATGAGTGCGTGTGTGTAATTTAATATTATAACTTTTTTGAGGAAATACATGTATTCTGTAATAGATACGTTGCATTAACTATGTACAGGAAGAGACACTAATACTCAATTTAATTAATCATTTTAAATTCTGAATAAAATTTATTTAGCTTCAAATGCTAGAATATAAGATATCCAGTACAGAGGTATAGATGTTGATTAGGTCATATGAAGTAAATAAAGGATAAAAATGATATATGAATGCTTTTTTAAATTTTAGCTTCTAAATAACACCAATATAATAAGTTCTCTATATAAAATAAATCCATCAACACAGACATTAAAAATTCACTAGCAATCCCGAGATGATATATTCCAACATATATGTATAAGTTTGTATTCAGTAACTATTATTCTTACAAATATTAATTGAACAAAGTCACCAAGACACCAAAACACACATATATTTCTTTCTTTACCCATATGTATTCTTAGACAAAACAAAAGGTCCAAATAAAGGAAAAATAGTCTGTAATGTCAGACTAAGAGTAATTTCAATTTTTCTCTATATTAGAATACCTCAAATGTTTAATTGTGATTCTAAGTAAAACATTCCCAATATTCTCTTTGTTTCTTTCCTCACCTGGCACTGGAGGAAAAGAAGCTCTTTTGATGTTTTCCTTTAGGTTTTCTGAAAATCTGACAGTAAATGTGATCTAAGGTTGTGTGGCTCAAACAGTCAATGTAGTTGCCAAAGTGTTTTCCCCACTGGGCACACACAAAATATGCCCTTTGATTCTAATCTTCAGCCTCCTTCTCAAAGGCCTGTCTCTGTTCATAACTCTTTTGGACTCAGACTATACTCAGACTATGCTTTAAGGTTTGTTTTTTTTTTTTTAATTAATTAATTTATTTATTTTTGCCAACGGTATTCCTGAGAGCTGCTTGCACCACAGATCTGCTGTATGGTTCGATTGCACAGCTATCCAACTAGGCAGCATTGTTTGTGTCTGCATTTCAATGATGTCTTAAAAGCATTTCCTTGCCTATAACTGTTTGCAATTACTTCTCCTGGCCATGCATCTGTACGCTCTAGTAGGAGAATGTATTCTTTCCATTTTATTAATAGAAGTGCAATTAGAATTAATATTAGACTCCTACTCAGTTAAAATCCCATAAGAAGTTTAATGGTAAAATCATAATAGAATCCCATTTTAAGTTGAGGAATTAAATTTTTCTTTGCTAAATCACTCAGAGTTGGTAATTGAAAAAATAAAGCCTACAGTGCCATTAGAAAGATATAAAAATAACAAAGATCCTTACATCTATGAACTAATGCAATTCAGGCTAGTGAAAACTAGACCTGTTTAAAACTACGACGAAAACACCAGTACAAGCAACAACAAAATACCTCAAATTTTAAAATAAAAGTTTACTTAGATTCTACTGTTATAGTTTTATTTCTTGTTTAAAAAAATAAAAACTCTCATCTCTAGTTTGAATTTTTGCAAACTCATTATCACACATGCAGTCAGCTCATCAGCGTAAATGCTCAAATGTTATCATTATTAATTTCTTTTGGACTTCTTATTTTTCTAGGATGGCTTTGTAATAGTCCTTCTAACACTGTGGCTTAGATTTGCACTAACCCGATGAGTCACAATATTTGACATGTTTTCAAATATCTGCTGCCTATGTGTTTGTCTGTATCAACACAGTTCAACAGTTATTAGGGACAATGTTTTATCTCAGAAAAATTGTTTAACGTGTTTCTATTTTCAACAACTAACATGGGAAAACAACCTAATGGATAAGCAGATATAATCTATAGTATGAATGCATATTTCAAATGTTGTAGAGTATGGTTGGGGGAAGCAGCTATTACACAGTATGTATATGTAGAGATGTTTTTTAGTCTTTAAAATGATATCAATCTCTCTCTCTCTCTCTCATGTGTGTGTGTGTGTGTGTGTGTGTGTGTGTGTGTTTGTAATTACATGTGGGATAACTTAGAGAAATTCATATTTGTTAAAGAGTAATAAAAGGAGAATGACAAAGTCAACAGCTCACTCACTTAGGAAATGTAAGAGGATCTCAAAGGAGATTACAGTAAACTGTGCCTGTTAGAACTGTGGGTAGTTATTAAGGTTTTGGTGTTGGATAGTCACCAATAGAAATATATATTAATATAAAGACACAAATGGTAGAAAACAGGTGAATAAACTGGTGCTAGGATTTGTGAGAAGAAATGGAGAAATGGAAAAATGGAGAGGAATCAGAATGGCTAGGAAGACAATAAAGCTTCTTTTGGATGTGATGAAATGATCCAGAAGTGATTATGGCAATACTGTACTTCTCTGTGAGCCTACTGAACACCACTGGATGATGTATTTTCATATTTCTAAATTTAATTAAAATATAATTACATATTTTACTCCCTCTGCATGATATATTTTAAATGGAGGAGTTGTATGACTCATGGATTAAATCTCAATGAAGCTGTTTGTAATTAAATAAAGCATACTGGAGGTTTTTCTTCTTATTAGTATATGTAGTAAAGTCAAATACCCATAAATGCCCAACGAATGTTATGAGAGAAATGCACCATGCAATTTCAATTCTACAGGCAACATTCCATGAAGAAAACTATAGCCAGTGGCCCATTGGCCTCTTTATAAATATAGTTTAATGGGAACACAAAAGTCCCCACATTTCACATTATTCATGTCTTCCTCCAAGAGCAATAGCTGAGTAGAGCAGTGCTCACTTAATCATAAAGCCAAGAAGCCTAAATGCTGTCTATGTGATCATTTAATTAGTATAGCTATGTCAAATCCAAAATCCAAGAAAGCCACTGATCACATTTTTGTAATGTCTGTCAAATTCACTCTATACATCAGTCCAGCTATGTATTGGAAAGGTTTAAATTTGCCACCAATATAAAGCGTTGTTTCTCCCTTAATTTGATTAACAACTTTTGCGGGTTTTTAAACTTCAGTGTTCAGTCAGTATGTGGTCATTTTAAGTTAGATAAACAATACATCAAATGTCTTTGATTTCTGCATATGCATATTATATTAACCACTGTGATGACTAATGCTAATAATCAATTTAACTGGATCTAGAATCATCAATATGATGAGACCCCAGGAAGCCTTTGATTGATCTTCCAGATGAGTTAGGCTGAAGTCGAAATATACACCTTAACTATGTATGATGGAATTCTGCATCTGTGAGTGCTGGACTGCTTTCTTGGAGTAAGCAAGCTGAAGTTAAAGTGCCATCCATCCATCTCTGCTTCCTGAGAGCTGATGCAACGGCACCAGCTGCCTCAAGCTCTGAATGCAAAAGTTCCTCCAACAAAACCCAGTACATCCTGGGACTGTTACTCAAAACAAACCTTCCTGATAGAACTTTCCTCTTCAAGGAATTTTATAACAAGATCAAAACAACTCTCCATCAAACTTTCTACATATAATCCTCCACATCATTGACAAATAGGGGATCTGGAAGACAAACTTAATTGTTGGTGTCTTACTATCATTTAGAGTCTGTGAGCAACATCAAGAACCTTGGAGGCAAAATAAGACTATGTTAATAAAGATTGAAATGATATGCACGAAATAGATCAATTCCTGAGCACTTCAACTGGCTACTCTTATTTCCTTCCTTATATGAGGGATTTCAAGTACTTTGCTCATATTCTCAGCCTTTCTCTGCCAGAAAGAAAGAAAGAAAGAAAGAAAGAAAGAAAGAAAGGAAGAAAGAAAGAAAGAAAGAAAGAAGGAAGGAAATCACTATTTCAAAGGATTAGTTAAGATTTTGAACTACAGAAAAAAAAAGGTCACATACAGTGAGGTATACCAGGCATGGCCTTATCTCAGAACCATTCTTTCGCCATCTCTACCAAAGCACCAAGACCTTATGCTGGAAATACCTATACATTCCTCACCACAATTTCTGTTAGCTGTCTAACAAGCTTTCCCTTACTTTCTTCTTTTAAATCCTGAGGTTTTAATAGTTTAAAATTTTTCAAAAGATATTATATAGAAAACAAAAGACAACTCTAAAAGAATTTATATCTCATAATTATTACCAGCTAGTTGATTATATACAGTTGTAGGTTGCCAGACACAAACTTGTGGAAAACCATCAATGGGAAATCAATTACCTCTTAAGACTAAATCATGACTGCTAAAAAAATATGATTTACATAAAAATTGTGTGTGTGTGGGTGTGTGTGTGTGTGTGTGTGTGTGTGTGTGTGTAGAGAGAGAGAGAGTAAAAAGCTTCATTTTTTTTTGTAAAAATACACCAAAGATTTCCTTGGAAGTCCTTTATTATTGCATTATACCCTGACAAAAATGAGCAAAGCACAGCAGAAAACTCAGATATCCCCTCTTAAATAGTCGCATTTTAACAGACTAGTAATAATAAAACGTGCTAACTCTGTACTGCCTAACAGACGGCAACAAAAGACTGCTTCAAAAAATAGATTCTGTTTCTGTCTGATCCTTATCTTTCACCAAGTATGGTGAATTTTGTCTCCTAGCCATCGACTATTTTAATGCATTCAGCTATAATTCTAGTGGTTTTTGTTCCCATACATTATCTAGTCTCAAGTGTTTAACATTCCCAAGGGGAAAAACACCCTCATCTTTGCAAACACCAACAAGCTAAATATCATTTCAGTCCAATGTTTCTTTTTAGGAGCAAACAGATTTGCAATCCTTTATGTTTTAGACATCATGTGGTCTCATACTAAGGAACTTAAGTAACTGAGAACAGAAGAGTATTGAAAATGATTTGATTATTTTCTTGAGAACATAAGAGTATTGATTTTAGTCTTTAGCCCTTCTGCTCCTTCATCTTGGGGGAAGTGGTCAGAAGGATATCTTAGTGATGATAACAGCTTTCTCAAAAAAAAAAAAAAAAGATTTCTAAACATTTTGCCAGATGACACTCCAGACACTTTCCAACTGTGATGAACTGTGAGTTCACTGCCCAGTTGTCAGAAATCCTAACTTGTAAAAAGACACACATACACACTCACAGAACACCAAGCAGTACTCTACAATAACCTTCAGACGCTAGAACACAGTGTCTCTGTTTTCAAACAGATCTGGGACCTGGCCATGGTACCTCTGAATGTCTCTGTATGTCTTTGCAATATGTTTGTTCCTGATTCTAATAGACAGAAAGTGAAACCAACTCTAATTCTGATCTTTGTAACAGCGACTTTAACAAGATTAAGTGTGTAGAAATTTTTTATCCTCTGTCACTCACCAATGGAAACGCATATACTACTGCACAGCAGGAGATACAACCTTGAGAAACATCACAAAGTCTAATAGCAATATATTACACAGACATAGAAGAGACCTCAAGAAAGGACAGAAAGTACATATGGAGCAGGAGAAGAAAAGTGACAATATACATTGACAAATATGTATTTTTGATAAATACAATCATCAGGACAACAATCCATGCTTAGAAGTCAATTACTATTAATGTAAAAATTAAACAAATAACATGCTAAGAATAAAGAATGCATTGGACTTGGAGCATAGTGGAATGATAGTGGAGAATGAAGTACAAATCATCCATTAATTATAAAAATGACTAAAGTGTTTGTCTAGAATTAAAGTAAAAGAGTTAGTAGTTTTGAACCACTCGGGTCATCCTTCAGCTGTTCGACAAATATTTGAATGCCTTTAGCTACTTCAAAGTTAGGTGTGCATAAGCTGGGATTGAGGATATTCAAGTGATCCTTAATAAACAGATTATCTCAAAGACATGGTTCAGAAGCTCCCTGAATATTAATGGTTATGGTTATCAATGCACCTTTCCTCTATAAAGCTTGGAGAATCAATAGCATCTCCTCATAGAAATGATTGTCTGCAGAGATGAGAAAAAGAGGCCCTCGTTCCTCAAGGAGGCTTTTGCTAAGTGAAAAGCAGACAAATCCATCTTCTCACCTATGGATCTGTTGGTCATTATCTTAAAATGGAGATGTAAAAAAGGTAAGTTCCTGGATTTAATGTGCTGTTTTATACTGAGAGAGAGAGAGAGAGAGAGAGAGAGAGAGAGAGAGAGAGAGAGAGAGAGAGAGAGAG
>JANHMN010000011.1:48850924-48865507 GCA_030674055.1 Rhabdomys pumilio
CTCTCTCTCTCTCTCTCTCTCTCTCTCTCTCTCTCTCTCTCTCTCTCCACACACACACACACATACACACACACACACACGCACACAATGAATCTAAAATTACCTAACAACTGAAGCATTCTATTCCCATTTTCTGGAATTTTATGAAGCTGAAATGACACACAGCAAGTCCAGAGTTTACGCTAATTTGCAAGCTTTTGAACACCTATAACAATTTCAAAGAATAGGTCCTATTTGGTGGGCGGATCGTTAATGAAATATGATTTTATCAGAAGAAAGGGAACTGTAACCTTAATTTTGCTGCTTTTGTGTTAAACTCCCTACGATAACATTAATACTTAGTGTCAGGTGAAGATGCATTTAGAGATAATGGCGGGAAACAAGGGTCACAGTGCATTCTTTGTTCTGATCCCTAAGGATACCAAGCACGAAATGAGCTAAACAAAGAATTCAACCTCCTTTTAAAATGTTTTTTTTTTTTAAAGGGGGAAAAATGACAATTCGAATCACCCAGTGTGGTTCTGCTAATGGCTTTCAGATTTCCACTTTAGAGATTTGGAATTATTATATTTTGTGCAGTTAACTCAAGTTACAAGTTTTTGCTCACACTTTCCTCATGTTGCATGACTGAGGAGCAGCATGTGTTGTGAGACGTGCCCTTAGAACTCACCGTTCTTACCCCCCAGCATGTGTAGTTGTTTCATATTATCTGGTACGACACCTTCCACTTCCACATTGGGCCATGCCTTCACCCCTTTCATTTATTTTCCTTTGCCTAACAATCTGTTCCCGGTGCATCCCTATAGCCAGTTAGTGGAGTTCTGCAATAAAATATGGTAGTGAGCATCAAAACTCTACAGCTACTCCTCAAGAGAATTTCTTTCCCCTTATGAAATATTTGTTTAGGATTCGACTACTTGCAAGTCAAGTGAGAGAGTTGAAATGATGTACTCCTGTCTTAGGTATTCCAAGCATTTGGGCTAATACCCACTTATAAGGGAGTGCATACCAGGTGTGTTCTTTTGTGATTGGGTTACCTCACTCAGGATGGTATTTTCTAGCTCATGAAGCTCAAGAAAAAGAAAGACCAAAGTGTGGGTGTTTCTGTCCTTCTTAGAAAGGGAAATAAAATACTCAAGGAATCAATGTAGACAAAGTGTGAAGCAGAGACTGAAGAGAAAGCCATCCAGAGACTGCCCCACCTGAGGATCCATTCCATATACAGTCACCAAACCCCAAAACTATTGTAGATGCCAAGAAGTGCATGCTGACAGAAACCTGATATAGCTGTCTCCTGAGAGGCTCTGCCAGAGCCTGACAAATACAGAGGGGATGCTCACAGACAACTACTGGACTGAGCATGGGGTCCCCAATGGAGTTAGAGAAAGGACTGAAGGAGCTGAAGGAGTTTGCAATCCCATAGGAAGAACAATAACATCAACCAACCAGACTCCTCAGAGCTCCCAGGGACTAAATCACCAACCAAGGAATACATATGGAGGCACCTATGACTCTAGCTGCATCATCTTGAATGAGGAGCCTTACTTCATCAAGTCAGGGAACTTCAGGGTGGGTTTGGTGAAGTTAATTCAGAATGCTGTAGCTCATTAGATCCATACACGGATAATTTTTCAATGCAATAATCAAAGATTGAAATGATTTATTTTCTACAGAAATAACAAAATTTAGAAGGTTTTCCTTATTTGTAATTTGACAACCAGGAGAGCAGGATGAACAGAGAATCAGGAAGGTCAGTCGAAACTGATCCATAAATTATTTCCACCTTTGGTTTTTCTATTTAAATATATAAACAATATTGAATTTTTTTTCAAGGAAATGAGACTTAGTGTGAATAACAAATCATCCTGATTTCTATAATCAGGGATAATCTTTAATAGTCATTTTTGTTGAACACATATTGAAGAAAATGGCAGGTATCTTAATTTAGTGGAATAAATAATTTAAATAAACAAGTAAAAAGCATGGAGTTTCTTTGCACTGGTGGATAATAATGACATTTATTCAAGCAGTACTTTAAAAATAAATCAATTAAATTTATAAATTGATTTTTTAATGCAGGAAATATTTTGAAATCAATAGTTCATACTTTAATGCTGAAATAATAGATTATAATAACATGCCAGGTATTTTAGTTACTTTGAATTGCATCAAAAAGTGTTTACAAAGCAAAGTTCTATTGAGTTACCTTAGATCAACTGATGAAATAAAAAAGATTCCATAAAGTATTCAGTAAAGATTCCATAAAGTATTCAGTATTGAGTAAAGTATTTTAGTAAATAGAAATATTTTGGAAATTATATGTTTATTATATTATGTTCAATATATTGTAAATGTGTTCATCCTTTGTAAAATTATATAGACATTTATTTACATGAACTATTCTTACTAATGGACAAGAATATATTCTTCAAATCCATACTCTCTCATGTTTAATTAAATGTAATGAGATCATAAATATTAAATGCCTTTTACAGGAGGATATTGTCAGCATATACAATACTCAGTGAACTCAGTTAAATATTCTTCAATCGTCTTCATAATAATCTGTAACACTATCACATTTTTGTTCCGCATTCTTTCTTCTGTTTTAAATAACCAATTGTTGTTCGGCTTTGATAGTGATTTTATTTACATTTTTTCTTAATAATAGGTAAGTGGAGTGATTTTATGTGTTGATGAAAAGAATAAATATCATTTGGTATTTTGTGACCGAGTTCTTCATAAAAAATTCATTTATTTTGTCATTAACACTATGAAGTGCAAACTTCTGCTAATTTCACTTACAGCATTAAAGCTGTGGCACCAAGACACACATCTGAAACTACACAATGTATAAATTATATACAGTTTAGTGGGAGGACACTCAAGGTACTAAGAGTTTAATTTGAACTAAAATTTACAGAATAGCAAGTAAGAAAACATTTTTGAATAATGTACAGTACCTAAGCAACCATGTTTTATAAAATATGAACACAATGCTATGCAAAACCAAGAAACAAAATTCACATTCCACTGAAATGCACAGTAAAATTATAGCCATTTAACCATTTATAACAACACAAGGTTTCCCATTATAAGCACAAAAGCAGCTACTCAACTGTTTGCAGAATATATTAATTTTAATTACTACAGTTAATGGCTTATCTATTTAAATAACCACATATTTTGAAATGCCAACCTGATAAATTTGAGGAAAGACTAATGAAGGTTTAAGGTCAACTATAATGAAAAAAATCCCCAATGACTAGAAGGAAAATAAAATCCAGGTGAAAATTTCACAGACTATTTTGCCAATCTTGTATCACATTACTAAACATAAATGATACGTACCAGTCTGCTCCTCGACAGAGGTATGATTACATTGTAAAACTATGGGAGATTAATACACTCACTAATTTCTCATATGAAGAAATTGACTTAGGAACATATTCCTTGTGCAGAACAAATGTGGAACTTGAGCTCAGCTACAAACTGCTCCTTAAGTGAGCTACTGCATGGACTTTCTATTTGTAATTCAAAAGCAAGGAAAGTATTCAACATATGTCCTATGTCCCATACTCCCTAAAATACATAATAATTTATCAAAATAAGAGGTATTTTATATAATATTTTCCAATTATACTTAAAGAAATACAGAAAAGGCTTGTTACTTGAATGTGCAATATACAAGCTATCCAAAGTGTACTAAAAGACCAAGTAATAGGAACCTGATGATCAGAAATGAGCTGATACATAGATAAAAAAAATTCTAAAGGAAATTGGACACCTAATGGGAGTTTTAACGCAATGGAACATAAAACAAGTATAACAATAACTGCATTTATAGTTTGATGCATGCAGCTATATTTATTGAGCATCAAATTTCTTCGTGACTGAGATATTTCCTAAATACTTTCTGTCAGTATGGAATGTGATTCCAGCCATAGATCAGGCAACAAATGAAAGATTGAACATCCCCTATCACCAATGAGTCAATACAGGCAAACACTACTGAGTGGATTTTACGAAACTAACACAAGGGAGCATTAGATGCAACTTGACCTAAGCCCAATATCATCACCACTTTGGTGAAGAAAAAGGAAACAGAAACCATAGGTAAAAGGTAAACTAGGGAGGCTGCTGTGCATCAAAGGGATTTTCTACCTGAAATGCAGTAACATGTATTTTAGGGAAAGAGAATGAATGGTCCCCTATGTATATCTCAGATACTCCCAAACACAAAGGCCACACACAGCCTAGCTCTGTCTGGAAGGTGGTCAGGAGTGGATGGGGATGCTGGGAAGGGTCACTAATGCAACCCAAGCAATCTCATTTTACTTTTGTTTTCTTTTGTTTTGTTTTCCCAAAGCTGTGGCTATAAATTCAAATGACCATCTTCCCTGGTGGCTCTCTCCTCTTTCAACCCCAAGTAAGGGCTGTGTTCAGTTCATTTGTGACAGACCACACAACCCTGCAGGGGGAGAAGCAGGCTCATTTATCCTTATCAGTTCCACCAATTAGGAAAACAGATGCATCCCAGAACAGTTGTGGTACATTAAGAGACAGGAAGGCACTGCATGGTCTATGAGCCTGGGAGACAGCTGGGGTAGGCATAAACAAATACAGTTGCTGACAGCTCAGGAATTTCTATATATGCCATAACTTTGAGTAAATATACATTACTAATCACAGTTAATACAACGGTTGTTAAAAATCTACACAGTTTTGAGATTAACTTATGGGATCCATGTCACACTGTCAATGGCAGAACTAAAAAATGTCTGCCTTTTTATTAACAAAGAAGATACATGAAAGGTTTACTTTGTAGAGAAAACTAACCTATAGAGTGCATACTTGTGGCATGTAATTTGTTCATATTAGTAATACACTCAGAGTTCTACTGAATAGGAATTCAGGGTGTGAGAGAAAAATTCTCTAAAAGAGAATTGGATTTGAACTCAAAGTTTCCTTTACAAACCAAGGAAATAAAAGAATAGCACAAAACACACCTGGCTAGAAGATGTCCTTGTGAAGATTCTCCTAACTCTCTAGTGAATGAGAAGAGGAAATGTCACTTTAAAGGGGACATCCAGTGAGTCATTCTAGTGACACAATCTGTATGCTGGAGTTCAAACCTGAGAAGCTCGCTCTACTCATAATAAAACCAATGAGAAACACAAAAGCAAAAACCAGCGTCACACTTTAAGATTCTTTATCTTTATAGCTTAACCTCAAAGTTACAATTTAAAATCTTGTGATATCATCTAAATATTAATATGATGTAGTTACAGTTAAAATTTTCATACTGCTATGTAAATACTGATATATGAAAAATATACGTAGTTATATTTTAAAATCTAACTTGTGGTGTTATTAAAAGGTTTGATTCGCTTTTATATTTCTATTTCACACGGTTAAGACTTTTTGATGTTTCAATCCATTCTCCAGTGTCTGTTCTCGGGCTTTAAAAACAAACAAAAAAAAAAAAACAAAACAAAAAAAAAAGGTTTTTCTATTTAAGAGCATCCAACAATATTCTTCTCTCTACATTCGTTTGAGAATTTCATGTCCTTCAGAAGTAGAGGATGGGCTAGATATACTGCCACTGTATGCAGGGACTTATAGTCCTTATAAATTAAGTTCTAACAGTTAGATATATGAGATTGTCAGGGATAAATGGCATGAATAAAGCTAAAAAATATTTAATCACTAATCAAGTCAGGTCTGATAAATTTTGAACAAGCATCTTGTTGCACAAAAGTTAGTATCAAGTTCACTTCAGATGCAGTGACTATTTCACCCTACTAAATTATTTATCATTCCACACTTCCCTTTAGTGATTCCTTCATCTCCATGTTAATCATCTTGATTTTCGTGAACTCAGATGACTTTTCCAAAATTAGGCAATGTCGTGTGATGAGGTTCACTCTGACAGTCATAGAGATGCTGACTCAGCAGCCACTATCCGTGTCAAAGGAGAGCTATATCCCACTAATGGGGTCAGCCAAGCCAGGGACCACTTTAAAAATATGAAATCATAGTCTGAATTTAAAGTGGTCAATATGGATAAGCTCATTCGTTTGCTTAGACTGGAATCTTTTAATTGCATGGAAGGTACTTCACTTACTGATGCATTAACTGGAGTATAGCCATTTTGACTCACTAGCAATTATCAGGTCAGCAATGCTACTCAAATAACTGCTTTTATTAGAGTGAAAAATAGCATAAAATAATTTGCTTTTAGTGACATTATGGCTCATTTCCTATACATCTGAAACTGTAGAAAATATATAAAATATCTTAAATGAAGTATGCATAATCACTTAGTATCAAAGAAGCAAACATTGATGGATGTGCATTTTTCTCTACTCATCTTAATTATTATTAATGAGCCACGATTAAAAATTAATCTCTGGAGTGATTCAAATCTCTCTGAAAAAGAACAAACTATTACTCTTTTTATTCACCATATCAGCTTAGCTGTATAGTTTTATTCTAAAATCTTTCTACTAATTAAATACTTATGTACCAAGATATACCTACTTATAGTTTAATATTTTTCTTCACTGAAATATTTATATAATGGCATTTCTAATGATGTTTAAAATATTATCTATGACATTAAAATAGTTCTGATCAATATTTTAATACATATTTCTTGAGTTTAATTAAGGACTAGAATATATGCTATCCAGAATGATGCCTTATGAATTTGTTAATTGTGAATACTAAATTACAAATGTGACAAAGTTCACAAGGTAATAAAATTATATTACTGGCAATATATTAAAATGTTAGACTATACACACCTATAAAAATTCACAACTCAGTATCTAAATAAATATAAGAACTACACAATTAAAATCAGAATTCATCGAGTTTAGAACCATAATTCTCCAGCTGACAACATAAATAAGTTTAAGGAACACATAAATATTTATTTTGATTTTGTTGTATTTCTTTCTTATGTTGTCTAAAAAGAAATTTATTCACAATCTCACCACTTATTAAATTTTTCCACATAGAGTTCTTTGTCATAAAGCTTTGTGAATCGAGTATGATTTACTTTCAACGTTACCTTGTTTGGTTTCTGGCATATCTAGCTGAAAGTCATAAGATGTTTGTAGATTTAGAAGTACTTCAGTTTCATAGAAAGTGGAATTCCTAGTGAATAGGTATAGTTAACTACCAGTGGCTGGCACTTGTGTGTCAAAGACAATGCCCTTTATACCAAACTAAATAATTTGTGCTATCATTGGTGTTCAAAAGACTGGTCCTTTTAGAGAGCTTTAAGTAAAAAAACCAACCTGGTCTTTTATTCCCCCAATGTATAAGTCTTTTATTGTCTCAAAGAGCCCAAATTATACTTGTAATCAGGATCTTGTTTCTGGAGTGGGCAAGTTAGATCTTACTCAACAGCCTGCTGTACTTTCCCTTTACAGACGCATTCTGATACCCTTGTTTTTAACTGTTGTGGCTTGCTGAATCAGAGCAGCCGAGATTGAAACAATTTTAATACCATTTCCTTCAAGGATTAATTCATCCTTCTAGGCTTGAGAGACAGAACAAGCAATTCTATGGATGTATTTTTTCACCCATGAAATTTCAGATTTCAACCAACAACCCATTGTCCTAAATAATGACATTGATGAGGAAGTCAGCACACACAGACTACATCTTGTAAAGGAAATCGAGCATAATACTCTTGATCGTGTTCTGAACACAACAACTGCAGATGGTTCTGACAGTGGCCAATTCCTTTGTTACTCCACCAGTTGTCAACCTGGAGCTACCTCCTCCTCCTCCTCCTCCTCCTCCTCCTCCTCCTCCTCCTCCTCCTCCTCCTCCTCCTCCTCCTCCTCCTCCTTCTTTCTTCTTCTTTTCCCAAGGAGATTCAGCTCTACATTGAATTCTATAGAATTCCCCTGGGGCCTTTCACAATGACTGTGGGCCACTTGAAAGTGATATCAACATTTACTGGAATGTGGAGTGTCTGATTGCTGAGACTAGTCTTCATTCTCACAGCAGATGAGGTAAAGAGTCTGCTTTTCTTTTCTTACAAACAAGAATCTAGAGCATTGGGAGACTAGACGGAAATGGGCACGGATTGCTGAAAGAGACATAACCACTGAAATCTGAAACCTTGTAGGGAGCAGACAAGGTTAGGACAAGTGTGAAAAGGGAAATAGCCTATAGAAACTGTGTGTTGAGCTAATAGTGCTGAGACAGGAGGTAAGAACATCAAGTGTTCTTACCTTAACTTCGATATTTGGGTAGCTAGGATAGCACAGGAAGCTAGGGAGATCCAGGAACACAAGGGTTGAATAGGCTAAATAACTGAGACAGTCAATAAGCTCAGCTTTTGTGTATGTCATGCTTCTAAAGTTTATTTTATTTCAAAAATATTCAAAAGGAACTAAAAATGGGACATTGTAACAGGGAAAGAGCTCAGGTTGTTATCTTGAGAAGTCAGTACTGGTCTCCCAGCTCTTGTGTGTGTGTTTGGAAAGACTCATGTAGACTTTAAGTATGTATAAGCACTCTTTGCTTTCTTAAAACTGGTGCTTTGACATTGATTGTAAAACTAAATAAAATACATGATAGAAATGTGCTGGTATAATAAAAGCAATGTGAGAGATGGCAAAGCTCTGAAATCTCTACAGAGATGTGTGTGTGGTTTATGGTGTGCATATTTCAGATAATGTATTGTTTAGGTATTGAGAAAATATTCTTAGTTCCATATTCATGGAATAAAGAATAAAAGTTTATTGAAAAGTTGTAAGAAAATTTTAATAATTTCCTAGCTATTTGTGGAACTTCTTATACAAGTCAAAACAGCAGTTTCCTAATTTACAAAATATAATGTGTTACTCATGTCAAAAACTGACTCAATGTTTACACATGTGGGAGGTTTTGTTTTGCTTGTTTTATTGTTTTTCTTTTGTTTTTGTTTGCTTGTTTGGGTTTGTTTTTTTTTTAATTTGATATTTTTCTAAGACAGGATTTATTAGTATAGTTTTGCATCCCCTGGAATTCACTCTGTAGACCAGGCTAGCCTTTAACTCACAGAGATTTGCCTGCCTCTGCCACCTGAGTGCTAGGATTGAAGGTGTATGCCAACACCCACCTGGTATAAGTTTGTTTCATGTGTCTGAGATGACTGGTTTTTTGGTTTAAACACTGGTGGGCTTATATGAAGGGAGTGGAGCATAGACAGAGGAGACTTCTCTTTTCTTTAGTTGATGAATTCACTTGCCAGTTACTGAAACGATGTATACAGTATATTTCTTTTAGAGGAAATTCTGTATTGTAGTTCCCTTTAAATATTCTTCAAAAATGAATGCACACACACCAAATTGTTATTTGTTGTACTTATAGCAGGTATGGTTAAGCCACAATGGGAAAAATTTAAGAAAATTGTCAAAAAATATTTAAAATATTAGGTATTTTATCTATCAACTAATGGTCCTGTATCCACAATTTTCAGATAACTATAATAAATTCCCTAAATGTTTAAACAAACAGAATATTTTTCTTAGTTCATCTTTTACAAAGCTAAAAATAATTTATGATATTCCAAACCCCACTCATGTTGTGCAAGAATGAAAACTAAAAGTTGTAGTGCAATGCAAAGGCTAATATTTGACAGACAACTCTTCCGGCTGCCATGTCTCAGTTGACAAGTTAAAAGCCAAAACACTATGGGTGAAATGCCTTTACACCCTAGCAGGTGGTTAGTCATCAATACTATTCACTGAAAGCCGTTGTGTGCAGAGCACTTCTCTTTCTTTCCTAATTCCCTGTCTGGCTTTAGGCAGAAACAACGGGAAGGTGGACAATGATTGGTGACACCTCAGAGAAGCTTGCACAGGAGAACAATAGAAAGCTTTCCCAGGAATGTGTCAGAATTATTTCATCAGCAGACTCTTAAATCATTGGATTTCCCACATAATTTGTTTTATGAAAAACTCGAAGATTTGGGTATAATAGTAAAATTTGAAATAAAGAATGACAATAAAGCATATGCGTGTGTGTGTATGTGTGGTGTGTGTGTGTGTGTGTGTGTGTGTGTGTGTGTGTGTGTTTAGAAGAAGACCAGTGAAACACAAATAGGAAATCTCCAAGAGCAGAAACAAATGGCTTTTGTTATTGTTGTTGTTTTGATTTGGGGCATGAGAATTACAGTTTAAGGTATATAATAGTTAATATATTTATTGAAAAACTTAAGAAATTGATAAATGACAAGTCACTACCAGTTTTAGTAGTCTTTATTGAAAGACATATTCATATGTGAAGAAAACACCAAGGTGTTAATATTTAAATAGAAAAATATCATCATCAAATTTTAAAAGCCTCAGTGACTTTATAAGGCATTTCAAAGGTAGGCTTTGTAAGTACTATCAGTATTTCAGCAATTGCCATTTGGTATTTCACATGTGTCAAATACTAAATAAATATTCCAATTACTCAGTGTAGGACAGTAAAGTAAATTTTGTATTTCTCTTAAACAAATTTTACGTCTTCCAAATAAAATTCTTAAAGCCTACCACAAATTTTGATAAATTTTTAAAAATAACAAAAATAATATATAATTGGTCTAGTAACCATACAGATTTAAAATACATAGATTCTTAATCTTAAACCTCTCCTATATCTAAATTTATTTATTTTCCTTTTTTTATAACATTCACTTTGTTTTTTTCAGCCCTGAAATTATTGAATAATAGAAATCAAGAAAAAAATTAATTTAAATGTTTGACAGGAATTTGTTTCACTTTTTAGGTTTTTAACTAAATAATTACATTGATACAGACATATGTATAAAATTATAAAGAAGTTGTATAAACATATAAAATTTATTTCAGGCGTATTTTAATTCAAAGTACAAACATTTTGAATTTGTGTTTATGTCGAAATACAAAATTGTATTTATTTAAAAAATCTGGACAATGTATCTATCCTATGAAGAATCCTAAAGTGAGCTACTATTTCCCTAAAATGCTGTCTCTCAAGTATGATATCAGAAGAACCAACAAGTTCACACATTATGCCATTTCACCACAGTCAATGTGGTATTTCCAATATAAAAACATACCAACTGCACGATGCTAGGCTGGCCACGTGAAGAATGGATTATATTATTTGATGACACAATGCGGTGTGTATGGGTAGCTCACGTAAAACAAGAGAGTAAAGAAATATAAGCAAAGATTCTCATGCTGCTTAATTGATGCCTTTCATTAAACTATAATTGTCACTGATGCTTGGAGTGCAGTTCTGCATTGAGGCTGGCATTACAGGACTACAGGTGTTTCTTAACCCTTTGCAGAAACAAATATTTCTGTACAATTGCTCACCACTGCGTAGATGCCAGATCTCACTTCATTTCTAGAACTCTTCTGCAACAAAGTCAGATGACTCTAGGAATACTGCTACTAATTTCAACAATGAAATACTATGGACGGGGTACCTGAAGGTTTACTTTCAGAGAAGAAAAGGTTGAAGAGGAAAAAAGAGGAAAGAAAAAATGAAGAAATTCTTTTTAGAGTGAATGCTGACACACTCTTCAGTGTCAGTAGGGCTGGAAGGTGTTCAAAATGCAAGTGATTGAGCTTTTTCTGCTAGTATGTATTTCAATATTTTCTAACAATAATATAAAACATTAAGATCCCTCGACTTCATCCTTCTGTGCCACGTCCTTCTTTAGCACCTTGACCTCAAATAAACTTTGAAATTAAAGCATATAGTGTTAGTATTCTTTTATTTTTTGTCCTGTGGTTACAATACTTTTTCCTTTAACTCTTAGAATGCTCTTTTAAATAAAAAATGCAAAAAACATCACTGAACAATCTGCAGCCAACATCCTGAGGATTTTATACAAAATTTTGGATTCACTAATTTTCCAAAATGTCTTCATATTTTCTATTATTTATTGAATGGGCATCATTTTCCTTGATAACTACATAACCCCATGAGATAAATAACCAGAGTTGTCATTTGTCAGGTAAAATAACTTCACATAAGAAAAGGAAAATCACTTGCTCAATACTGCACAGAAAAGTATTGTCTAAGGCCAGGCCTGTTGGATTTTACAGTGACATCCAGCACTGCCCTCTGCACCCATGATCTCTGGTTTTGCTTCTACAAATACAGAAAATAGTATTATGGAAGAACAGAATCTTTATGTGATCTACTATTACTGTTATTATTACTTTACCAGAAACTTCTCATATGAAAAAGATACAATGTGAAACTGAGAGAAAAGCTAACCATGTTACTCTCCAAAACGTGACTGAGAAGATTTTTTAACATGGGTATATCCACTCGTATCTGTTTATGTTTTGTTGTTCCTAATAAATTGGTTTGAAACGCACTAAGAGAGTGAGTAAGGTGATCAACATCCTGAATTAAGCTTCCCAATTCTGTCTTCTCGGCAGCAATTGTAAAAGCCACAGGCTTAACAGCAAGGAGCAGGGAAAGGGGGAGGGAAGAAAAGAACGTTCCCTGCAGCTGCAGCTGACTTTCTGGCAGAGTGGAAAGCCTCTGTGTTTGGCAGCTTAGCCTAGCATCTGGGCTTGTCAGTGAATTAGGTTGAGGGCTGACCTCCATAACCAACAAACACTAGGCATTCGCCTTGCTCTGTAATGGAGTTTTACTTTATTGTGCAATTATGATTAGGGTTATTATGAAATCTCCTCTAAATTAGTCAATAGAACCTATACTTAATATTATACTCAGAATAGAAATAATAATGATTTGGCTGTTTTTTTTTAAGATAAAATATGCTTGGTTAAAGTGAGATTTTGTATTTCTTACAAACTGTACAGTTTCATAAGGAGCTCCATCATGATTTGAAGCCATTGAGCTTTCCTATCTGATCTTGAAGTGGGTCCACCTTTAAGCCATCAAATAAGAGTGTAAGTCTATCTCCTTTAGACAGCAAGAAACAGCTTACTGCATTCCACTTTAATATGTAATAAGATAGTATGGAAATAATTTCTTAATAAAAATGTAAAGGATTCCTCGAATAGTTTAAGAATATTTTCTTCGTTTTGAATCTTAATAAATTAATTTATAAAGAATGGTTTAAAATGAGCCTCCCTTACTGGGGTCTCCTTCTGGCATAAACCAGTTTCCCTTAAGCTTAAACTTATTTTCTGAAAATGTAGATGTTTCTTAGAAAAATGTTTTACCAGATGAGAACTTCTTCAAAGGTATGCCTGTATCATAGCTCTTTTATAGAAAACAGGATAAAAATTAAAAGATACAGAAAAAGCATATACATTTACTCATATGCTATAAACAAAGAATTGCATACAATATTTATTGATATATGTTTGTCTACAAATAAGGCTGTTTATGCATTTCATATATGTACAAAAAATTTTAAAACACTTAAAATAAGTTTTTATCTTCAGAATCTAATAAACATTACATATTCATATTATATATGTGTGTCATAAATTCACAACACCTTGGTCTAATTAATACGTCCCACTTAACGGCAAAGACATCATATCTCACCTTCACTAAGTACTTCCACTTATATTGATTTAACTGCTCAAATAGAGGCAGTCTTCAAGCTGAAAAGGATGTTTGGAGAGGATCCAAGCCTAAACCCTTGGAGCACCTGACCCCTAGAGAGCATCCCCTTGATGGAGACTGCCATGGGCAAAGTCAGCAGCAACGCATTCATTCTTGATGCCTTGTGCTTGTACTTCGAGCTTACGCTGTGCAGCCTCTAACATAAGATTTAAATAGAGTTGAAATGAGATCACATTGAAGTCCAAAGTGCCATAAAGTTCATTTTAAACTTTCATCCAATTGAGCAAAAACATATTTCTTTTATAGTCTTTGCCACGTACCTTACTACAAGTCTTGGCGTAAAATGTTCCCACTTAATTCAGCCACAATTCTTTTTGCCTCCGCTTCATCTCATTTATAAAGCCTGTATGTGTGAGCAAGGTGTATATATATGCTCAACTACTAGCAGTGATGCATTAAACAAAAAGAAGAGAAGTGTTCTGATGTTTCACTAAATAAACTCCTTAGTTCTAGATTTTCCATTTTTAAAATGATGAGCAAGGTGGTATTATGCTTTAATTCATACATAATGAGCATCACAGCAAATATTCTAAAAGAAAAAAATCCTAATGGGACATGAGGCATTGCCACATATCTAATATTGTAACCAGTAGTAGTTAATGCTAACTAGGGGCTCTGAAATAGGATTAACTTTATTTGTAATCACTATGTGCACTTTCTCAAAAGATTATTTCCTTAAAAAGTAAACAGGCAAAGAGAATCAACCCGTCAACTACCTAAGCTTTCAGAAAAACTTAAGAGATCTCTGAATTTGTAGTGCCTGATAGTAGGTCAATAAAAAGCAGAAAATGTACAAAGTTAGCAAGAGAAAATAATGTACACCTGTAATTTCTGATGATGATCCAATTCAAAAACAAGAAAGAGGCAATTTTAAATTAGCATAACTCTTCATGTTTAGATCAATAAAGATAGCTTACTTGTTTCATTTTCCTTTTTCTTTTTTTTTTTTTTTTTTTTTTTTTTTTTTTTTTTTTTTTT
>JANHMN010000011.1:48865607-48906015 GCA_030674055.1 Rhabdomys pumilio
TTTTTTTTTTTTTTTTTTTTTTTTTTTTTTTTTTTTTTTTTTGTAATTTTGTGAGTCTGAGTTTTGGCCTACATGTATGTCTGTGCTCCAGGCACATGTGGTAGCCAGTACAGGTTGTCAGATCACTTGGAACTGGAGTTCTTGATGGTTTTTAGCCACGGAGTGAGCACTGGGAATCGACCCTGAGTCCCTTGGAAATGCAGTCATTTCTCCTAACTACTGAGATGTCTCTCCAATAGCAAGTGTCCTCATTTCTTAATATTTGTTGCACATCTAACATTTAAAATATACAAACTTAAATAAATAAACTCTCTCCCTCCCTTTCTTCTTTCATTTCTTCCTTCTTTCCTCCCCAACTTTCTTAATCACATCCTTTGTCTTTTGACAATCTCTTACTTATACTTTTGGATAAGGAAGGATGCGTCTCCAAATGTCATGTTCTTTTGAAATTTCAGGATCCTGTAATTGCTCCTAGGCAGTGTTCCCTTTTAAATGCCTGGCAAGTGACACATTAAGAAGTACATGCAGAAATTACTTCAGTAAAGTTTGTTTTGTTTGGATGTCATTATCTTATGGAAACAAATCACTGAAATGAAACTATTTTCCTGATTTTAAGAACAGTTCTATTTCGGAAGGTATTTCTAGTTACACATCTTAACAGGTAAAACTATTTGTGAAATACAGACAGAGTAAATCTCTTCAGTGAGTCACTTGGAAAAAGTATCAGGGCCTGTTTACCATACACCTTCATTTGGAGACCATTTAGATTCTGCCCCAGTCAAAAGCAACCAGTGAAAATATATTTAGAAAGTGTCCACTACATGTGAGTGTATGTAAAGTTTGGGGTGTTTGGGGTACTTTTTTGATAGTTAATCATGGCTTCATTTCAGATGTGTTTAAGTTCACTTACACTTATGTGTTGATGGTTATAAGATTCTTTGTTAGCAATGATCTTGTTAGATACCGGATATTGAAAATGAAAGAGAATCCCAAATTTGTACTGAGATCTAACTAAATCGTTTTCATCGTTAACACTGAGGCCATGATGTCAGAGGACATTGAGTCCATTAGACATTGATCTGAGGATGTGGAATTTAATTATATTTCGAATCTTCCTAGAAGAATTTTTATGTCATAGTAATAAAAATATATAAAAAGGATACCAAATATCTATGTCTATCCCGTGATATTCTTGCTTTTATAGTTTTAATTACCATCAGTCTTTTCTCTAGCTGGATCGCCAGAAAATTTCTACTTATTGCTGGTTTGGCTTTTTAGTTTTTGTATTTTTGTTTATTTTTTTGTCTGCCTTTTAAAGAGAAAACACCTTTAGATCCATGAGACATGAATCTTTTTTTTATCATCGATGAAACAAAGAAAGATGAAAAGAAGCTCTTGGAGAAGTTTCTGTAGTAGCCTTTGGAAAACAAAAATGACACACCAAGGCCATCTGCTTTCTGCCATTGATCGTGCACTCAATGGTTATGCCATATTGTCAAAGACTGACCGTCTTGGAAAATAACTATGCAAATTCCTCTTCTTATTCTAATAAAATGTCTTCAAGAAATAAAGGCTGATCATAAGAAATGATGAAAAGTGCATCAAGCCTGTATCAGTATATATTGACTGTATACAGTATTATGAGTTTCATGTTGACATCTGTGGGCAAAGGTGTGATGCTTGTCCATCATCTTCATCACCACCTCATCATCAGGACTCATCTCCCTCCCACTCTCATTGATCTCCTCCTCTCCAGGATTCTCTGTAATGCTTTCTTATTTCCCGAGTTTCGCCATGATATGCTATAGCCTTGAATCTAAGGGAAAACATATTAGTTCTTCCATCTAATTTTACCTCCAAATTATAAAAAAAAAATCATTGGATAATTCATAAGCTTTATAATACTTCAGAAAACAAACGAATAAAAAGAATCTTCATCTCAACCAAAAGTAAATTTCAATATATTCACTTGGAAAATTTTCAGCCAACTTTATTGATTTAAAGAGAAGGTACTTAATGTGCACTGGCTTTTTCATTAGTCTTATGAAGCTTTCTAAAAACTAAATCTATAGTCAATTGTACTAAGTATAAAGTTTTTTATACTCTGTAAACCATAGTATCTCTGGAAAAAAAATGTCATCTCCCAAAATATATGTCAAAGTTCTGATATTAAGCATCATTTTACTTTTGCTTTGTATATTGTCTCTTTTATTTTAGAAGATTACAATATAAAATTTTCAGGTCCAGCTTTCTTTTTCTTTCTTGAAACCCTGTCACATAACTCTCCTTTCTCTCTGTTTTATAAGTATTTTGAGTTGAAAAATCTATAACTATCTTTAAAGTTTCCATTTGATATTATCTTTCTCATAA
The DNA here is from genome assembly GCA_030674055.1 of Rhabdomys pumilio. Lineage (NCBI taxonomy): Eukaryota > Metazoa > Chordata > Mammalia > Rodentia > Muridae > Rhabdomys > Rhabdomys pumilio. Next base: position 48,867,978 of record JANHMN010000011.1, read on the forward strand.
TTATTACATTTAAAAACTAGAAAATACTTTAATAAAAATATCATTACCCAAAACACAATTTTACTTTAAATACTGTATTTACTTATTTCTGTTTTTGGAAATACGTCATAAGCAATATTTAACTCTTTCTAGGTCAATCTTCATTCTGTAGAAAAAGATGGCGTTTTCATGAGGAAATAATCTAATTCCTGAAGTTTCCTCAATCTCCATGGACTTTTCAAATATTGTGATTTCACTTCATTTAGAAGTGCCATTGGCTCTGAGGTCTAATGAATATTCACTTTACTGTTGTCTGTCACAGTAGGAAATGTGCATCCAACGAATTATTTTTATACCATAAAATAGAATCACAGCGAGCCATTATTTTTTCAAATTCCACATAGTGAATTTGTGTTCTGTTAAAGAATATAGATAGCAGGACAGAATGCAGAGACTTCTACATAACACTCATTATTTGTTGAGGTAATTCTTTTGTTTTGTGATCTTAAAGACAATAGGAATAATTATATTTTAAAAAGCAGATAAAATGTTCCGGCTCTATTGAAATGATTCTACACAGCACCACACACAGGAAGACCCCAGAGATCATCATCATCTCTCAACCAGAGTTTTATTGTTGACTGATTTAGATTATAAACTCTTCATTAACAATATTACAAAATCATTGGCATTTTGTAATTTGTACTTAACTCAGAGTTTCTTATGAAAAAATCAGGATACCTTTCAACAGAAAAACTATAATACACTCTAAGCTTTATTTGAATTCCAGCAATGTCATAGTATCTGAAAGAAGGTGTTATTCCTAACAAGAAACTATAGGACAATGGGATTCCAGTATGGGCTGTGTGTGTGTGCACATGCACATGTGAACATGCGTGTGTGTGTGTGTGTGTGTGTGTGTGTGTGTGTGTGTGTGTGTAAAAGTATATGAAATGCCAGCACTTTACATTCCAATTCAAATAATTCTAAAGTTTTTGACAAATAAAAGGCCAAGTATAAGGTTTTAAAAAGACATAGAAACATAAAACCTGGATGATCTCAAATTTTAGTATATCTTAAATATTAAAGACATGAAAAAAGTTCTGAAGTGTGCTATATCTTTCTGTTTAGAAAGAATGGCTCTATGTTGCAAAATATGTCTGAGAACAAAGATCTAATAGCAGTGTGCACTTGGTCAATTAGGAGAAAATATGTGAACATGAGCCCGAAGCTGTGTCTTAAACTTACTGCAGCAGAGTGTTTAACAAACCCAGTAGACAGGAGGCTGACAAAACTGCAGCACCACCTAGTTCTCCCTACAAAAGTTTCCAGGTACGCATCTCTCACTTACTCTGTAAAACTGAACACACATTCAAAATAAATCATTTGGTATGAAACTACACTCCAGAAAATTATCACCTGCAACACAGCATTTACTTAAATTGCTTTAATTTTAAAGTTTCTTATGAAATAAAAAGAAGGTAAAATTAAAGATAATGGGTAAGCTGAAGTTTTTTTCTAACTGTGCATTTTACTGTTATATGTAATCCAAATAAATTCGTCCCTAAATATATGCTGGGCCACTACCATTACAATCTCTCAAGTATATAGCAAGAAAAATAGAATGCTGTGACTTTATCTATTATATGTATATTGTCTGTTCCAAGTTTAGCACTAGGCAGTAAAAAATAATACTGAGAAGAAACACACACTCTCTTAGAACTATGATGTCATTCCTCTCTTCAAGTTGTCGAAGATCAGTGTTGAAAGAAGTAATACAATATCAAAATTATTTTTAGTTGGCCCTTGTGGTTCTATGTTTTCTTTTCTATAGTTTTTAAATTATTATGAGAGTTTATTTTGAAGTTATTAAATGGCATGTTCATATCCTCCGTAGCTTTGTTCTTTGTGTGGCTCACATTTCAGTTAAATTCAGGGGTGAGTCTGCAGGAAAGTAGGTTTCAAGATTGATATTTCATTAGCAGACTCAAAAAGCCATGTGGTAGAAGCGCAGGTTGTAATTAGGCACATTTCATAATGTAAGCTAGAGCTGATGTATATATAGACATATATGTCTATACATACATACACACACACACACACACACACACACACACACACGAGACACAAACAAGGAGCATTGTTTCTAGATAAAGCACTTTAAACATGTGTTCCCTGAGGCACAACATCTTCTTAAAGGACAGTGGCTGATAACATCAGAACTGCTCAAGCAGAACGCCATCTCTGAGGACCTAAATATTGCTCCTTGTTACATAGATCCCTTCCTCACAGACCTCCCCCCAACCCACATTCTTTCCTCTGACCAGGTCATCTGCAATTCTGCCCCGCTGTGCCTTTATGATATTAAATGCATCATCCTCTTGAACAAATCAGTTAGAATGGAGCGTGCTTGAATATTTCTTGTTCACTTGTCAGCTTCTTTCAAGTTGTGTTAATAAGAAAGAAAGAAAGAAAGAAAGAAAGAAAGAAAGAAAGAAAGAAAGAAAGACAGAGAGAGAGAGAAAGAAAGAAAGAAAGAAACTGGCATTATAGTGAGAGTGTTTTCAGGATAAAGGGCTGGAAGAAATGAGTTCTTTAATTCAGCCTTAAATAAAGAAATGTTAAAAGCCCAGAGAATTTTATACCATTGCTGATAAATCATTGATTTCAACAACTGGTTGATATGGCCACATTCATTTACTTTTGAAAATGTACTGCAATATGAAGAGAATTTTTATTTTTAACTCTCAAAAAAATAGAATGTGTTACATCCCTTGATATTTTATTGTGTTTTCCATAGACTGAAGGCTACATAAGGACAGAGACTGTTTCAACCTTGTTCTGCCATATGCCCAGGATTTAAACAGCCGACGGATAAATTATGCTTAAGAAAAGCAAAGGTTAGTAAAATTTTTATACGGTTTTTTTTTTTACACTGCATGAACATTGAGTCAATAAAAAGGGATGCTACACTCAAAGCACAAATTGGTACTCAGTTTAATTCTAGTAACAAAAAGAATTAATAGATAAAGAAATCTTAACCTTTCCGAAACTGTACACAAGTCAGCGTCTGACAGAATGTATGTGTGCTATGTGCCTGTCTGGTGCCTGAGGAAAACACAAGAGGGTGTGAGGTCCATGGGAACTGGAGTTAGAGAAGGTCGTGAGGTGCTGAATGGGTGCTGGGAACCAGATGTAAGACTTGTGCAACAGCAGCATTTGCTCGGGTACTCAGCTGACCTATCTTTCAACTAATAAAATTCTTATCATTGAGAATGCGCTGCAGACAGGATTTAATAAGAGGGAGGTGTGTTCAGCTTCAACTGAGGCTACAAAATTAATTGACAAAATGTACAAATAGAGAATGAAAAAGCCCTACAACTTATATTGACACACATATCTGAATACAACATTTAATCTCAGATTAATGACTGGCAGCAAGAAGATTTTGGTTTTTTTTGTTTTTTGGTTTTTGGTTTTTTTTTAACAAAGGCAGATAAATTTTATGCTTACTGTGCTGCAGAGTGACTTTAAGTGGTAAGGAAGATCCAGTCCCCCATCTCTAAAGCTCCAATCATGCCTCAAAGAATAGTCATTCCAACATCTAAGTCTACAGAGACAAAACCAAAGCTGAAAGAAGGGTCACTGACTGAAGGCTGCTAAGATAGGAGAAAGAGAGCTGAATCCTACAAAAATCCCACAATGTGTTTCTGCTTCAGGGAAGTTCCTGAACTGTGAGCCTTAAGATAATACCTTTACTAAGTATCTTCTGCAAAATAAACAATTTTCACTGCAAAACTGAGGACCCATACCAGCCACCAGCAATTCCACCTTAGGGACTCTGCTGCTGCTGCTGCTGCTGCTGCTGCTGCTGCTGCTGCTGCTGCTGCTGCTGCTGCTGCTGCTGCTGCTGCTGCTGCTGCTGCTGCTCAGCCGCATGTGCACCTCCCATTCCCATCCAGGATGAGTCCTATACATTACAACCTCATTTGTCTGTCAAACAATCACATTGTCAAAGGACCACTGGGTGAGGAGGTCCTCAGAGGAAAAACTATCTTATCAGACAGTAAGGCTATTATTTAGAAGAAAGTCTTGTTAGCATTCCTTCTAGGCTCCGCCTCACAGTTACCTGGCAACTGCCAGGTAGGCCAGGCTTACTATAAAAGGGGAAAAGGGACTGCCTCTCTCTCTCTCTCTCTCTCTCTCTCTCTCTGGCTTCCCCTCTTCCCCTCCCTCCCTCCCCCTCCCCGTCTCCCTTCTCCCTTTCTCTCTACCTCTTCTCACTTTCTCTCTCCCTCTCTCTCTCCCTTTTCTCTTTTATCTCTCCCTCCCTCTCCCTCTCTCCTTCTCACTCTGTCTCCCTCCCTCTTCTCTCCTCTCCCTACCTCTCTGTCTCTCTGCCTCCCTCTCTCTCTCCTCTCCTCTCCCTACATCCCTTTGTCTGTCTCTCTCTCTCTCTCTCTCTCTCTCTCTCTCTCTCTCCCTCTGTGTGTGTGTGTGTGTGTGTGTGTGTGTGTGTGTATGTCTCCCTCTCTGTCTCTCTACTCCCTTCTCAACTCCCCTGCCTAAATAAACTCTCTTCTACTCTACACCTTCATGTGGTTTGTATCTCAGGGGGAAAGGATGCCTCAGCATGGGCCCGCAGAGGCACCCTCTTCTCCCACACCATACTGTGCCTCCACCAAACATATCCCAGGCTTCTTTTTCTTTTTTATAAACCACAACACTTCACAGCTCGCCATACTGTGCCTCTACCAAAACATATCCTGATTTCTTTCTTTTTTTACAAAGCACAACAAGTCTCTTTGGTCTACTCACATGCATTAAACATATGCACTACTACAGGTCTTTTTATGTTAGCATTTCCTTCAAGACAATGCGTTCTGGATTAATGAGAGTCTGTCTAAGGTTAACCTAAAAACTGGGTAAAATGAGACAAATTTTAAAATTAAACTCACTTGTCACTTCTATAAGACTTCCAAAACAATAAACTTCACATGCTTTCATGCCTCTGTCTTAACTATTACATATAAGTGAATGAAATAAATCATTGCATTAAAACATCATTAATATTACCTAATCTGTAATGTATCTATAGTAAAATAAAAAATAAACAAGCAGACAGGAAATTATCTGGGATGGGTTTTACTTAAACAAAGATCTCTCTTTAAGGAGAATTCTACTGCAATATCATCTTTTCCAATACCAATGATATTGTCTTAACAAACACAAATCAGTAACATATCAAAATACTTTTTGTAAATGAGTAATGTAATGAACCAAAACTTTCTTCTCTTCCTGCATGTCTGGAGAGTGAATCAGGACTCGCCAAATCGACTGTACATTAGAAATGGAGGTTTTGCGTTCTGTGGTTCACTTTAATAAAAAGAAAGCTGCAGTACTAGTGAGATCGTTGGAAGAATACAAGTGTTAATATCAGTCCCACAAAGTGGCAAGAATATTTAGTAAACTGCGCCACTTGAGTCTAGTTAGAGCATTTATTTACAATGGATATTTCTCCAAGAGTGTGATGGAATAGTTTTAGCATCTGGCCTCTGGTAAACATTAAGTTAGCTTAGTTAATAACTTATTTTCAAACACTGAGTCATGAAACAGACAAAAAAAAAAAAAAAAAAACCTAAAATACACCAGGGAAATTGATTTTTTTTAAATGCAAAGGAAGAGGAACATGTCTGTGAAGAAAAGCCATGTGTCACTGGTACTTTTATGAAAGGCATTCTTAAACCACTTCACTTCACGTTAAAATGTAGTCACTGTAAATCTTAGAGCCTTTTCTTCTCCCCTCTTGGGGTCTCATGACTATATTTCAAATTCTTTCCAGAAGCAGTTAATATTCCTATCCTACCTTCCTCTGCTATTCAAATGTTAAAAGAGAAACAAATCAGATGCGTCATCACTCACATGCATCTCCACCTACAGAAGCATGACTAAGCATTTAAAAACAACAACAATACTTTGTACAGTTCTATATAGCAGCTCTGCAGGCTAACTGAGAATGCTCGTAAATCCCCAACCCCCTACTTTAGGGACTAATCAGAGAATGCCTACTCGTAACTTGGCAATAACAAAAGCAGGTCAGTGTATTCATAATCTCTTGGATCAAGGTCAGTTTTTAATTCCTCCTTGTTGATACATTTATCTGGAAATGAAAGCTATTAGGAGACTGATAAGGAGAGGTGCATGTGTTTAAACAGACTCATCATCAGGAACACTTGGGGAACTGGGAGCCGAAATCTGTAGGAAGTAAAAAAAAAAAAAAAAAAAAAAAAAAAAAAAAAAAAAAAAAAAAAGGATGTGTTTGCCCCAAAGAAGTCAGAAAGACTCAGAGCTTGAGAGGAATGTGTGCAATACAAATTTGAACTGACTGCCAGATCTGAAAGCAACGTGAATCTACAGTTTTGTCAAGTACATCGGCTCTTAGAATTCTTTACGGTTCTTAATATTTCTTCCTAATAGAATGTTTATTCTATTTAGAAGACGCTATCGGCATGTTGGCAGTTATAAATTCCTAAATTTCTGAATCATATTAAAGAATTGTTGCAAAGTTAAATGTATTGGATGGCAGCTAACCAATCAATGGAATGAAATTAGTTTTTAAAAAAGCTAAACTTGGATTAAAAGGAAGACTACAGTGTCTTTCTTGCACTCTGGAGGTTGATGGATGCTAGAGGAGACTTAAGTACATAACCTTCTAAATTCTTTTTTTTGAAAACATGTGACTGGGTTACATAGGTCATACGCTGGACAAAATAAAAAGTTTGGATCTTTCAAGAACTAGAAAGACATAAATGCTCATAATAATCAATAAAGGGCAAATGGCATTCTTTTGTCTATTAAAGCAAACACATCAGACAAGCCCTGTAGGCACTGGGCAGTGCCTGTAATTATTAAGCTGTAAATGGCTTTACAATATGTAAATATAAACTAACAAAATGGTCTTTTCACTTAAATGGTTAATGTGTCAGTTTAGAACAGATTTTCATTGTCTAAGTATAAATTTTAAAACGTCATAGTTATAGATTAATCCAGTGTCTTTTATGGCACATATAAGGCATGGGAATACATGTAAATAATAGAATACAATTAATATTGAAGCACTTTGAATATCAGGTAATGCAAGCAATCTGTTCCTATGAATGATAGAATGATTAAGCAAGCCAATTCTAGTGTTCCATCCACAAATAAGGTCACTTTAAAAAGATTTAGAAAAAAATATTTTAAAACTCTCTTCTCTCATTAAATGCACACAGTGTTTCACTCGAGTGCAAATAAAAACCAGAAAATATCATGTCTCAATTTTGGCATTGCACTGACATTTGACAGTCCATAAAGATTGCAGGCAATTAATGCTATCTAAAAATCTATAGCCTCACACGATAACCAGCAAAGCATCAAGACCCCACCACAGCAAAATGTGTTAATAGGCTAGTTAGGCAGCAGATTATTGACATAGGAACAATTTTTGATTCTCTTTTTCTAGAGGGGGAGTAAAATGAACAGTCTCTTATTCCAATTAAACAATGCACATTTCTATTATTATTTTCTTTCATTCCTAGACCAAAGAATTACTTGGAAACAACAAATACTATGCTATGTGTCACAATGGTAAATTTATTTCTGCCTTGGCAGAGGCACTGTCAAATGCAGAATATAACTGCTTGCTATATTGGTTCCATAGATATATATTTGCCCCCAGAATCGTCCTCCTCTGAATACCACCTACACATTCATAAGTGACAGTGAACTTACAGCTAGACCCCTGTTCTATCCCATATGATCCCTGCGAAGGCTTTGAAATGAGGCCAAGTGCATAATTAAGGCACACTGAATATCAGAGTACATGTAACAAACTAGAGTATTATGAATCCTCAGGGAAACCTCATAGAACTAATGTATTTTCTAAAGAAAGCTGCACATGAGTAAAGGGAGACTCAGATGCTAATTAGATCCTCTCAGAGAAAGCTATAGAAATGCTGCTCCTGGAATTCTGAAGTTGAACACAGAATGGAACATTTGTGTACAGGAGACTGGGTGAAAAAAAAGGGGGGGTGGCTTGATATAAAAGCCCTTCAATAGATGATTTACACAGTTTGTGAGAAAATAAACTAAGCAAAGCCAAAAATATAACAGTGAGAGAATTCTCATCTTTCCAAAAGGGTTAAGTATGAGAACTGATTTCCTATTAGAAAGGGATTATGTAACAACAGAGGGAAATACTCAGCCTAGCATATGCTAATTTAGTCGGCTTTGCCAGGCATTGCTGTGTAGTTTTGGCTGGCTGACTCACATTCCTTTCCTCCTCTTTTTTCCCCCCATTTATATTACTAGACGAAAGCGGTAGAACTCCTTTTAAAAATTCAATGATAACTGCAAAACATTGAGATCTGTCCTTTAGTGGTTGAGAAAGTCCATTACGTGTATATCTTCAGAAACTACCATTTTACAAACGACCTCTCTCATTTAAGGATTCACCATCCTTCATTAATTTCTTTTAATGTGCATTATTCCAGGTCGGTAGGATGGTAATGGAAAGGGGTTATTATATTCCTGGAGAGCACAAAGCAAGCTGGATTACCATTCAAACTTCAACAAATAAAATAGAAAGCAGTAGCAAAGGAGTGGCACTTAAATTTTGTGCACATTCTTATTTGATTTTAAACATACATACATACATACATACATATGTATATGTATATAGATATACAGGTACATACATATGTATATGTATATAGATATACAGGTATATACATATGTATTATTCATTTATTTAATGTATATATTCTGATTTATAATTTATGATTATTCATTTCAGTGTGAACTTATATGTGCAGATTAGAGGACAGGATATGTTAAGTATAAAACTGAACATAAAGCAGAGGTATCTTGGATACTTCCTATAGGAAGAGAAATAAGGGGCAAGCTAAAAGAAAAGATAAAATTACAAAGAAAATACAAGTATATTTTACACACTGAATATTCCAGGCTTGGATGTTTAAATAAGCACTACCAAGGCACCTACATTTTTAAACACAGATAAGTCTATCCCAGACACCAAAAATATTTCATTGCAAGAAGAAATTAATTGGTTTCATAAATTACATAGATTCAATAAAGGGCCAAACTCCACAGTACATCTTTGTCAGGAATGGTGCTTCCCCTTTCTGTTCCCAAGGATAAGCAATGAATGCATCAGATAGATAGATAGATAGATAGATAGATAGATAGATAGATAGATAGATAAATAGATAGATAGATTCATCGTTAGGGACTCAATTCCGCCTCTAAAGGGTCTTTTCTTTCCCTATAACCCAAAATCATTGGCACTGATTTATCACACATTTTTGTATTTCTAAAAGCAAAAGAATGCTTATTTTGATTTTGTAAATAATCCCCAGCTAAAACTAGACACACTCTTCCTCTGAAGTATTGAAATGGGTAGAAAATAATTTAAATACTCGAGTGAAATCTATTTGCTCACTGAGAGTTATCCCAATGGTGAATAAGGACTTTCTAGATATTTACTTCAGACCTCTAAAGTATACTGTGAATAATGAATAACCAACTCTATCTAAGGAAGATCTGATAACTTCTTACATCTAGTCAAGCAGGAGCCGGTTTCAGTGATTTACTCTTGAAAGCACAAAGATCCAGAATAAATTCTCAACTCTATAGAAAGTTTCCAAATTTGAAATTTGGTTGTTTTCAGTGGAAGAATTTCTTCTTATAAGTGATGAAGAAAACATATCCATTAAATGAGAAGAAGAAATAAATACTAAGAATAAAGTTAACTCATCTTTTACTCATAAATTCGATTATTATTACAGATTTTCATTATTTACAAACCTAACAAGGTTGACCTTTATACTTAAACATAGTGGTATATTCTCAGTTTGAACATGTATGAGTATACATGGCAAGGTAACTGATGATTATTTCCAGTTCTCAATAATTTCTTGACTTATTCTGACTTAATTCATGTCTAATTAAGAAGATTATTTAGTTGCATAATGTTCAAACAGAATACCTTTTCTAAGAGGAAAATAATATTATATCTCCTTAAGAAAATCCATCAAACACATTAAGAGGAGCTTGTGAGCTCACTTCTTGGATAAAAATCAATATGCACAATATGTCAAATGTTTTTGTTCTGCAGCAAATGGGATTCAAGCAGAATTGCGTTCCTGACTGTTATCTGCTTGGATTTCATGGTGTGCTGAAAATAACAGTAGTTGCTTAGATCTCACTATTTTTAGGCACTCATTTGACGACTGTTCCTACAGGAAGCCAACATTCAATAATGAGGACTCGTAAAAACATATGCCACGTATTGGCACCGACTTATCTGAACACAGATGAAAAGGTTAATTCCTGTTTCTCCTAAAAATAAAAACAAAATAAAACAACAGGGAAACAAACAAAAATCAAAGTCTGTTTTGGGTAGGATAGGAAACACGGTAGAAAGACAGAACCTGAGAGAATAAGTCCTTACCCAGAACACTTCTCTGTCAGTGAGGCACATGTGAAGTGTGGGATTCCTACTTTAACTCCACTATTCATCTTCATTAAATTGACTCACAAGCCTGATGGTTTCCAAGAAAGTCAAATGTTCACCAGGACTTAATGAAAAGATACATAATCTTACTAGGAATTCTTTTTGAATCTTTGAACAAAACCTGCTTTCCCTTTTGTTTTTGCCATGAGATGGTATGATAACACACTCTGGAATAGTTTAGGTCTTAAAGGGTTAAGGGTTTGTTCAAGTCTGCCATAAGCTAGAAAAATACTTCTCATCTCCCTCTCCTGCCACATGACTGCTTTCCTGTGTTTGTCTGCTGCTGCTGAACACATAAAACCTAAGATGTCATTAGCATCATCACACAGCAGGGGGCTTCAGTGCCTCCAGCTTCAGGGTAATCCTCACTACCTCTTCAGAGTAGGAGTTTTGGGAACATGCCTTTTGAGTTCTTCAAGAAGCATACTCCAAAACCTTGACATTTTCAAAGAAAATACTTCCAATAAACTTGAACTTGTCCTTTTAAATTTTTTTAAGTTAAACAAGTAAATTTAAATTATGGTTATTTTTTGTTTCTTTTTTTGTTTTTTTTTTTTTTTGTTTTTTTTGTTTGTTTGTTTTTTGTTTTTCTTTTTTGTCAAAGAATGAGTTTATGATCTAGTCTAGTCTGACATAAATTATCGGGGATTTTTAATCTTGGAAAATAAAAGCAACTAACTGGGTGGGGAAGGATATTGAGAATAATTAGCTAAATTGAATTCGTAGAAGAGTACATATGCACATAAATATCCATAATTGCTTACATTTAAGTTTTCTTTAAGACACAACTGTTTTAGAAACAAATTTAGACCTACAAAATACCAAAATTTTTTTCATATATGTAATAAGGCATGTGTGCTGCTATATTATGAAACAAAGACACAAACATGACCCAGGACTGCCTGGAAAACACACATTGTTCAATGTCGTTTGATTTATTATGTATTTACTAAGCAAAGGATGAAAATTACACAGAAGTATACATTAAATTAGCCCTTGGAGACACGTATTTATTTCTACCACTGGTCCCTAGAGCAGTAAAAAGAGCAAATTAAAATATAGCTACCAATTTGGCAACAGTCTTCTACTTCATCTGGGGATTTTTGGTACTTGGTTTTATGGTTGGTTTCACCTGTTTCTTCAACCTACTCAGTCACCAGTACAGAAGGATTGACTTTCCCAAGTTGTTTCATGAAGCAAAATGCATTGAAGCAAAAACTTTCTCAATAAATTTTCAGGACACATGTCAGAAAACTAAAATAATAATAATAATAATAATATGAAAATCTATATTACACTACTTCTTCATCCTCAGGGATTAAATGACTCATCTGTTCTCTATCAGAGTGTATCCTACTAGTAGCCTCTCTATTTTAAAGGGGAAAGTGACAGCAAGCAATGCTTATTCTGGGCTACTTTAAAATATAGAATTAGGATGTCATCCAACAACTTGTAACTTAAATTTTACTCTTGAAGTGATTTAAGTAATTTGTTTCTTTAAGAAAAATGATTCGATCTCACAGTTTCATTGCAGAGGAGGCAGTTTTAAAGTTTCAGAACCACTGGTGGAGGACAGGGAAATCAGTCCTTGTATCTTCGATGCTGCTTATCCATGCCTTATCATACCTTCCAGCATTGTAATAGTAGCAGAAATAGGAAACAGAAACTGAAACAATCTTCCTCACTGTGAGACAAAATCAGCCAAGAAACCCAGAATCCTTTGCGGGAGATTTTTCTTAACTGCTGCTCTTTAAGGTAGACAGCTACTTCACCCAGTCAGACTATGGCTCTCACCTACACTTCTTTCCAAAGTGTCTGTTATCCAGAAAGGGAGAAGTGAGTGCATGGTGTTCTAGCTTCACTGATCCTAAGAAATATCCTTGACTGGACTGAGGTTACTTGGGTACATTTAAGAGGTAAGAGATTTGGGAAGCATTATTGTGATGGCAAAAGGTATTTAACATACAGTGCATTTTCTATAAGACGTCTTGTGAACTTCACGACATTAACATGTACAAAGCAGCATGCAATATGTATATTCACCCTAGTGTTAATCTGCAGGTATTTATTAGTAAGTACAGCAAATTATTAATGAAAATACCTTATGAAAAACTATGAAACCCTTTTATTTGTGTCACACATTTTTTCTGTGAGATTAATTGAGAGAGAGAGAGAGAGAGAGAGAGAGAGAGAGAGAATGAATATTCAGGGAAATCAGATGTCCCTGCACACGTCTGTTCTGTTTTTCTTTCTTTCCAGGCTTGTTTTCTATGTGCACAGGACCCACTTCATCTCAGCAGTGCTTTTTCATGCTCGGGAAGTGATGTTTAGGAAAGGTGAGCTAAGCAGCATTTATTTCAGGGCCCAAGGAGCTCTTAGTTACAGGGGTTGAGCAAGTGCACTTGCATTTCTTATGCTTCAGCTTACTGTGCTTCCCTTCCTCTTGATTTTCCGCCTTCCTCGATATAGAATAAGAAAACAGTTGGAACTTTAAAGCTGAATCTCATTATATATATATTTTTTTATTTTCCAAGTTATATTTTGTTCAGAAACAAACACTGATTAGAACATATTTATTTTCTATCTATTTGTTTTGAATGGACACACCGGGTATAAATTAAAGTGATTTTGAAGATCACTAGGAAACCTGCAACAACCCCGGCTTAATCTTTACGTGACTTGGTTCTAACTATTGGCTTACTTTTCCTCATATTGAGAAATGAAATCGTAACTTTGTTTTGAGAAAATGTTAAAAAAAAAGAAAAGAAAAGAAAAGAAAAGAAAATAGTGACAGTGTAAAACAGAGAGTTAAAACACTGAAGCACCGAGAAGAAATGTTTTTTAAAGGTCTCTTTAGTGTGGTACTTACTGCAAAACCAGAGATAATATTTTAAGAAATATCTAAATTGATTAGCAGTAAGTGACTGTTACCAAATTGCCTCCAGCGCTAGAAAATAAGAAGCTGCAGACTTAGTGACTGGAGTCTTTGCCTAGTCATAACTAGGAGCAGACAGGGCAGACACCCACCTTTCCAGCATCAGCTCTTCACTAGATCCCCCCATAACCTGCCTTCCCTGTACATGGAAAGACCTATGGTGTGTTTAATCCCTGTTCAGGAAATAAAGCCTGCCTTTGCCCAGGCCAGCCAAGACCTAATCAAACAGTAGGCTGGTGGGAAAACATAAATCAGAACCTGAAAGCAGTGTTTACAGCCCAAAGGAAGAAAAGGCAGGCGTGAGCAATTTGTTTGAGGAAGAACTGACAACATCAACAAAGTATGATGGGTCTGGAGAAGCCAATGTTTGATAAATGGGAGGCAGCCATGAGGAGAAGATAATTCAAGTGTGTTTGCACTCTCTCCCCCTTTCTCTTCTTTTTAATCCTCTTTAATATGGACTAAGATGTTCATAAGACATCATGGAACTGATGCTCATTCCCTGGCTCCTGGCTGCTGTACAGGATATTTACTTACTTACTCACTCACTCACTCACTCACTGGAACCTGGGATTGATGCTACTGCTGCTGCTGTTGTAGTACATTTTCCCTGCCAAACTCACACCTCTCCCCAGCCCCATCTCCCCTTGTCTGTTGGGAAAAGCAGCTGGGTCTCAGTCATTGGTTTACATACTCAATAAGAGCCCAATGCCTATGATGGAATCTCTCCTTTCTGGGTTAAGAAAGTGTGAATCCTCCCCAGGAGCCAGCTCCCCCATCCGTGTGTGTGTGTGTGTGTGTGTGTGTGTGTGTGTGTGTGTGTGTGTATTTAAATGAGGGAGGGAGGGAGAGAGTTAGAGAGAGAGAGAGAGAGAGAGAGAGAGAGAGAGAGAGAGAGAAAGAGGAGAGAGGAGAGAGGCACAAGCAGACAGTTCTTTTCAGTGCACTGAATAGACAATTCACAGAGATGTGTTGAAGGAGCCTGGAGGCGACCCCCAAGTGCAGTGCGTGAGCACAAGCTCTATAATAATCTCCTCCGACCAGCCCAGCCGCGTGGGCAATGACCAGCCAGTGCCAAAATACTGAGACTGTCAGAGAAAAACACATCCAGCCGTGCCGGATTTCCACCGAAATCACCAAATTAACTGATTTCCCCATATCTCTCTTCCCCGTAGCCGGTGCAGGCAGACGCCGGCGTGCGGTGTGGGATGCGCGCGCCGGCGCGCTCCCGCGAACACACACACACACACACACACACACACACACACACACACAGAGGCAGGCATGCACGCACGCACAGAGGGAGGGAAGAGGGAGAAAACAGCTGAGAAATCCAAGTTACTGAGAGGTGAACTAGGGACTCTGAGAGGATGTTTTCCCGGCAGGATTAGAAATCCAAGTAAAGCTTCAGCCACCTGGGTACTAGTACCAGGGTGGGGGAGTGAGCGCTGAAAAAAGAGAGCAGGAGGTGTGAGCATGGAAGACGCACTCTCTGCTTTCTTGGCACATGACATTTTAAATTTATATCCCATGTAAAACACATTTAAAAATCTCCACGATATATTCAAGGAAACATCTGTACATGGTTAGTTAATTGATTCAGTAATTTCTTGCCCATTCCTTCACTCACATTCATAAAATATGCACAAATAAAATACTGTCCCAATATGTACCCCCCCCTCCCAGAAGACGGCAAGAAAGAGGCTACATTCCAAGAACTTGCTGAAAGATGGTTCATTGACCTCATTTAAATCCTGCAAAAAAATAAAAAATGTTTGGATTTGGATCGCCCGGAGGGTCTACGTGTGTCTTACTTTCACATTCCTTCTACCCAGAGACAAATAAATTTGATCAACTAATCTTTCTCACAAATACCAATGAGTGGCAGAAGAGTTGGAGGTGGACAAAGATTTATCAAGAAAAGAGACACCCAGCTTTAAAAAAAGAAAGAAAAAAAAAACTATCGACCATCGTCTCGCATTCATCCTTCCCTTTTCTCTCATTCAAGCTGCATCCTAGTGTTACTCTTCAAAGCAACGCTCTTCCGCCTTTCGGTCCTGCACATGCACGCCTCTTGTGCCTCCTCCACCACCCCAAAGTGCCTTCTCCCATACACTCCAACTCACGCCTAGCCATTTATTTCAAAATTAGCTTCTTCTTCCCTTTCCATACATCCTACCCCCTCCATTCTCCAAAAGAGAAGATCTGGGGAGAAATGAACCCAAATCCCCTAGCCGCCTTGCATCAGGACCAGTGATTTGCATAACTGTTTTGTGTGGGTTTTCCCTCCATTGCAGACGCAGGGGTTTTTATATTTCACGTTGAAAGGATGATATTAATTACGGAAAGAAGCGGCAGACAGAGGATAGACAGGTAGAGGTTCTGGGAGAAAATCCAAACCAGTGAAGTAGCTGCCAGAGAGCACGCATTTCTTTGGTTTAAAAAGAAAAAAAAAAAAATGCAAACCGCGCAGACTGGATAATAAAAAGTCGATGTGTTGATAAAGTGGATTTATGTCTTTTAAATTGTCCCTTCACTCCGTTTTAAATTTCTTGTTTCATTCATAACCTCTCTCTCTCTCTCTCTCTCTCTCTCTCTCTCTCTCTCTCTCTCTCTCCTCTGTTCCCTAGCTCGCTCTCCTCTCTCTAGACCAGACAGAGTCTCCCTTCTCTTCCTAGGTGAATGACACGTCTCACAACCCCCCCCCCCCGGGATGTTATTGCAATGCACAGGGTGCCGCCGCTGCTGCTGTTCTTGCCGTCGCGGTAGCTCGCTTCCAGGCTCTCACACACTTTTTTAAAGACACATGGATGAAATGCTGGTGGGAAGAAGAGAAAGAGGAAGGCGACCCTAAAAGGGGAGGAGGTTAAAGAGATGACAAGAGGTGGAAAGGGTCGCTTAAGAGCGTGATGTGGGAGGTGGCTGGCGAGGGTGGGTGGGAGAATGGGAGAATGGAATGTGGAGACAGGCACAAGTTGCCAGCCACCGGGAGTGGGAGGGGGATGCTGGCGGGGATCGAGTGGGGTGGAATGAAGGCAGCTCAGGTGAATGAAAAAGGCGAAAGGTGCCGCGTAAGGAGCTGCCTGCTATGCTACCAGAGCTGGGCTGAGCCAGCGCTGGAGAAGCAACGGCTGGTGCAAACTGCCACTGCCCCCTGCAGCACCGGGGCGGAGGGGGAGGGACTGGAAACCGCCGGGCACTGGGGGATTGCCAGGGGAGAGTGGAAATACGGGGTGGAATGGGGAGGATGGGGAATGGGCGTGAAGCGATGCTCCCCACAGCGGGGCGGGGATTACCTTGTAACAGGAGCCCGCAGACACTGTAGAAGCGGAGAACCGCGCTGCGTTTCCAAATCATGGTCCCTTCTTTTAAGGGTCTGGGGAAGGATCGTGGGGGCAAGGAGGTGCTGGTTGAGCGAACCAGACAGTGCAAGGGCTCCTCTGGTGTCGTCCTCCCGGATCCCGCCGGACCCACGATACCTCCGCTGCGGTGTTCGAACCCGCGCGGAAGCTGGTTGCCGGCAGCAAAAGCGGCAGTGGCAGAGCACCCGCAGAATGGGGTTTCGGTGGGCTAAATAGTTTCTTCTGCTGCTGCTGGTGGTGCAGCCCCGACAACCAATCTGCCGGGCACTGCTTTGGAGCTTGCCTTCCTTTCGGAGCTCGCGGCAAGTCCCAGAGCCCGCTCGGAGGCTGCTCAAGCAGGTGATGCAGAGATGCCGGGGTGTCGGGGAAGGTGCAAGGCGAGGGCTGCAAGGAGTGGGTAGGTCACGGAAGGGAGGGGTGGGGGACAGGGGCAACAAGCTGGCAGCACCGCCGCTCGCTCTCGGGTGTCAGAGTCCTGGGAGAAGAAGCGGCAGCAGTGGTAGCAGCGCTTGGTAGCGGTGGCAGCAGCGGCGGCGGCTCCCGGATGCTCCGGCTGCAGCAGCAGCAGTGGCGGCGGCGGCGGCGGCGGCGGCGACGGAGGCGGCGGCGGCGGCGGCAGCAGCAGCTCTAGCGAGCACCAGACACAAGGGCAAGCTCAGCGCGGCGAAGGCCCCGCCCCTACCCTGGCCAGGGATAGACTCCGCCCCCTGACCAATGGGAACACACCCACCCACCACACCGGGCCAATGACAGAGAAGGGTGGGAGGAGACAAGCGCCGGGAAAAACAAACAGGCTTCTCAAGGACCCTTCGGGCAGGAAGCTCTGAAGCCCCCTTTCACGCACTCAGGACTGGCATCACCTCCTTAGAGGTGGCCACGTGCTAACTTGCAGGGAAGACAGCCCTATTCAGGAACAGGTTCTGAGCCCTGGAGAAGAATTCAGCCAATCGCCACGGCGAGGGGGCGGGGTTAGCTGTATCCACCCCCACCGCCCCCAGCACCACCCCATCCCACATCCCCAGGTTCTGGAATCCGATGTGCCTGGGCATGGTCTTGGGTGCGAAGTTCTTCTGAGTATTTGGACTCGTAGAGCAGATGGTGGCTGCACCTACCCACTCACCAGCTGCAGTAGCAATCTTTAACACTCCCAGCCGCAAAGGGAGAGATTACAGAGGGCGTGGGAGAGGCTAAGTATAGGGCGCTGAACACCTACCTGCCTGCAAGAACTTGGGCAAGACGAGATTTAGATGCGAAGGGGAAAAAAATCAATTTGTTGTTGTTTTTCTTCAGAAAGTTTACATATACCACGTTCACTTCTTATGTAGCTCTGGGAGTGAAGGTACAGGTACTGAAATCGGGTTCAAATCCCATAGCTGCCTCTTTGGTTTCATAATGCTTTTGTGGTAGTTTACTTAAGCGTTTATCTCTGAAGGCTTCTCAATTGAAAAACAAAGATGATAGTAATATTTATCTTACCATTGTAACGATAAAACGAAAAGGCAAACATGTAAGTGGGAGACAGATAGTTTGCTTTGTAAAGGGCAGTGTAGCTGTGAAGAAGAATTTTTCTAATTAAAAGTAACAGGAAATTTTAGCAAATGTCTTTTAAAATTCCAACAATAGTACTAAGAAGAAAGAAGAGGAAATGTGTTTCATTCAAGGATGTGACGTAAAGTGGTTAGAAAGAATCACTTAATATAAACCAATACCACGAGCTTTAGAAGATCAGCTTTAAATGAGCAAGACAAATTATTCACCAGTTTTTCTAAGCGAGTTTAGTTCGTATTTTTTCCTCGCTATGACCAGTTTTTAATTGGACCAAATTAGCAGATGATGGAAGAGTTCTGGTGTGTTGTATCAGTCACAATGTAAATAGGTCGACTTTGTTAGATACCGCACAATAGAAGCTTGCAATCAAAAAAGACTGAGGCAAAGGTGAAAGGCAAGACCAATATGGATGCCCTTTGTCCTTTCTCAAGACTGCTTCCTTTGAGGTAACTTTTATATAAGCCAACCCTTGCCTTTTAGCTGATGATCCATTCATATCTCTGCTCACCTTTCTCCATAAGGTTCTCCAAATTAAGGTGTGACACGTTTGTAATAAAACTGCAAGCAGGATCTTAAAGGAAAAGGAAGGGAGAATAATTTGATTATTGCTGAAGTTGTTACCCACCATGAGTGAAAGTCATTAAGGAAGACAGAAAGCCTGTGCATACCCCTATCATTTAAGCTGTAGTGAGCATCAAAAGGTGACGCCCTAATACTATAACTCTTGCTTCAGCTCTGTGTCAGGAAGACTATAACAAATGGGAATATCAGAAAGGGATGGTTTGATATGTCAAGCCTACTGGGTTCCAGCTTGTACCTTCTTGCTTCCACCTCTCCCCTTTAGTCATCCAAAGGAGTAGACTTTGATCGATTTTAAGGTTATAATGAGCAGAAAGGTTAAAAAAAAAAAAAACCTTAAAATTGTTATATTCAGGAAAACATCCCGGTTGGCAGAAATATTTCAGTACTAGTGACTGACAACGTGAAACAGATCACATTTGATTCTTGTTGGAAAACACACAAAGAAGAGCTCCACCCAGAAGCGGTCTGTGGAACTAGTGTTTAATATGTGGTCCTAGGAACAGAAGAGTGCAGAATCTCATGTAGTAAACAGCACTCACTAGACACGAATCTGCTTGAAAACTATTCTGTATGAGTTTTGGAAGCATTGAACATTGGCATGTTTTGCCAGATGCTCCATAGAGAATTTCAACATTCTAATGAAATAGAAGACACTCGGCCTCTAGGGACTTAAGATATATTATTATTTTAAGGAACTTCAAAGATATATTTCTTAAAATAAACCAAAAACATCACTTGTTAAGTACAGAAGAAAACTACCCAGTTTAATTAGTTTTAAGAAAATGTTAAAAGTTTTATTCATGAGTTAAAGCTTTTTTTTTATTCATGTTTTTTTTTTTTATTCATGTTCACACTCACATCTTGGATACAGGGGATAGGTAGCTATTTTCTGTACTTACTCAAGTTTTTAAGGTGAGAAACATTCAAATTATAAATACTGGAAGTTTTGTAAGTAATACCATTTTCATGTCCAAAACCAGATATACTCCATTTGCAAAGTAGTATACTCTTAGATGCCATTAGTCTAATCCAATTAATATTTAAAAGTATCAAACATGGGCGGCAGAGATAGCTCAGCAGTTAAGAGCACTCATTGCTTTTACAGAGGACTAAGTTCCATTTCCAGTACTCGCATGACACATTACAGATCAAAACTGTTTGTAATGTCAATTTCAGGTGATCTGTTGTACTATTCTGGCCTTTATAGGTAAAGGAGTGCACACACACACACACACACACACACACACACACACCTACATTATGCAAACAAACATACAAGTCAAACAATCATATAGACAAAATGATTTAAAACTTAAAATCTATCAATATCAAATACTCAGTGATTTTTTTTTACTTCAATACTTTAAAGAAAGCCCTCTTAAGTGTTATGGATTTGTAACGGATTGAATACATTTTTTTTCCCTGAAATCCACAAGAACTCTAGAAAACAATTAAATATCTTCAAATATATATTCATGTTTTCATGTATAGCTATTATTATCTGAATATATCATCACTGTGACAGCAAGTGTACAAATTAGCTGGTTAATCAGACAATGATTAAATTTTACAAACTGCCAAAATTGACATCTATCCATGTGTTCCTAGTTGCAAAAGTCTTCAATGTGAAACTACTTAGCAAAATTGCTTTTTAGGGTGAAGCTTTATATATTCTTTCATTGCATGACAAAACTACTTCAAACTTTAATGCAATATTTTGTAGAACAATTAATACATAGAAAGCAACAATTGCAAAACTGGTCGTTTAGATTTTCCCTGACTGTTTATGAGAAATTCTTAATACTCCCTTGTGATGGGCTAATGAACCTGTTCATTTGTTTTGTCTCAGAATGATATTCAATCTCTCTCTTCTTTCAGTTGTACCATGGACATAATAACTCTCTTAGCATAGTAATCACTGCAGAAGCTATGCTTACTTGTAGTTTATAAATATTTCCAGAGAAAGAATTAGGAATTATCATGATTGTGATATTTACTTTTTTCCTTCTGGGAACAAAACAAATTGCTTACAAATTTAATTGTTAAAGTTATTAAAAACAAAGCAGAAAAAATTACTATGTAGCCTCACTTTTGTCCCAATGTAGAATTTCCTGAGAGTTGATATAGGTAAAAGTTTTATGTTTCACTTTTTAAATGTTGAATGTATGTGAAATATTTAAGCATTTAAAATATACAACAATTATAGATTCCCAGGACTCAAAAGCTAAAAAAAATCCATGCTAAATTGACTCTCATAGCAAATTGACTTATAGTAAATTGACCTAGAAAAAGAAATTTCATGGCCTGATGAAAATGGAAACCATTGTGGAAGAAAATTAGCTCACTGAGTACTGGAAGCATTTCCCTGTTATTCTCTTTGCTTTCTGGCGTGTCATATATGATGTTAGCCACCAATGTTGCAAAGCACTAAAGAATTTATGGCTATAGTATATATCAGATAGATCATAGTATACATAGTCTACTGTATAGTATTAATATAGGGTACATGGAACACATAATGAGAGGAGATAGCAGTATTAATATCCTGTAAATATATATTTGCTTAAGTTTTCTTAGTCTTTTAAAACCATTCTGTCTTCTTTAAAATTACATCTTTATTTCAAGCCACCTCAAGTGGCTTATCACTCGAGTTTTGAAATTATATTAAAAATGGTGTACAAAGGCGAAGAAAAAATCACAGGTACTTGGCTACTGACAACCTAATGATGTGCAATTTCTTTCTCTGTTTGATATGCATACACTAAGTTACAACATAATCAATATTTTTATAGTCTCTTATTCTAACTTATGCAATCACAATGGAATGAGAAAAAAAAACTGTGTTACCTGTCAGCATATGGTCTAGATCTGCTTTAAGGTATATATCCATCCATACATTTTTTTAAAGCTCACCAAGATGGACAATACATTTCCCTAGATTTTTTTCCCAAGTCAGAAGAAAAAACTCATCCTGCTTTATATAGTAGTATATGAATCTGGAATTTAAAAGCATACACTATGTAAAACAGAAGTTTTGCAAATGACCACAGATAAATGGAAACATCCAGAAGATGACTCTTTGAACCAGTGAATTTATTTAAATTAAAACAACCTTTATTATTTTATTACTTTAAAAATCTAATAAAATGAAAATAACTTCTCCACGTCCACCTAAAAAGTTTGATAATGAGTACATAGTTTGAATGTTCTTCACTGGAATACTTCTTCTTTGACCATCTTAATGGAGACTGGAGAGATGATGGAGAGATTAGGATTGTACACGGTTCTTGCAGAGGCCTGGGGTTCAATTTTCAGCACCCATGTTTTATGATTTACCAGTTTAACTCCAGCTCCAGATAGAGCAATTTCTCTGATCTCCTGCAAACATCAGCCTGTAATCTCGCACCTAACTATGCACATGATCAAGATACGGTAAATTGCAACAAGGAAAGGACCATCATGAATGCCTTTCATTTACCAAGAAGGTTCATCCTTGGTGTTCCCAGTGAGGAGTTACAGGTGAGTCCCTTTTCCCTTTCCACTGAGTAAAGACACTCCAGGTGCCTAGTGGTATGTTGTTTTGTGCTCTTTTTGAACTGGAGATCATATTTTGTAAACCATTGTTGGCCTTTGTAGGCTGTTTTCTCTTTACCCAAACTGTAAATTTAAAAAATAAAATGCAGACATTTTCTTGGTGACTGGTTATAAAATCAAAATCTAAAATGAAACAGCAATTACTCAACAGTTATGATGAAGGAGTGGGTGGACTTATTTGGTGTAAATCATTAAGTATTTAAAAATTCCATACAATGTGTTTTGATGCTATTTAACTCTAACTCCTCCCAGGTCTACCCTCCAATTCTTTCCTGCCCAAATTTGTGTTCTCTTGTGTATTTCAGTCTATCTAATGGTTCTAAAATTTGTGTTATTCACATATTCTTGTACCTGTGTGCATCTTCAGAAACAACACTCTTAAATGAAATAAACTCTCTTACTGACAGTGACTACTAATTGCTAATAGCTCCTCAGATAAGGGTAGGACCACCAGGCTCTCTGTACTGTATTTTACCTTCCTTGTTCATGTTGTCTAAATAGTTGGGAATTCTTATACGCCACTACCCTGCTGTGTAAGGAAAAATACTCTTTCCTTGCAATCATTCACTGCTTCTGGCTTTTTTACTATCTTTTCATCTCCTACTCCATGATAAACTCAGTCTTTGATTGAGGGAATATAACCAGATGCTCCATTTAGGCTGAACACTGTGCAGTCTTCTTAAAAGTATTTATACTTTTAAATGGTGGTGAATAATTTAGGTCGAATAATTTAATTATCTTGTTTTAAGATTTTCTTTATGTTTACATTAGTATTTAATAGAACTCCCATTAAAATTTTTATAGGTTACTTCTGTGGAAAAAGCCAACTAGAACAGTGATACTGAAACAAACTAAGGTCTCTGTGTGTTTATTCTGTTTAATGTAGTTAAAAAGTTAACATTATGAGCTCATATAACTTAGAAAAATTGTGAAAACAACTGTTATTTAACTTGAGTCTTTGTAACTCCAAGATAACTTGTTATCATACAATTCTATTTTTCAGACAATTTGAAACACTAGGCATCATTAAATGATACAAAGGGGAAGTGGAATAAAACATTTTGAATTATAAACCTAAAAATTACTAAGAGTACAAAGGATAATTGAAGAAATGTATCTTTAAAGTAATATCAAAATTATGATACTTAAATATGAGTCTTAAAATGATAAGCCTATGTTCCCAACTAGGTAGTCACTAACAGTAAGTGAGTACTTAAAATTCAATTTAAATTAGTTTAAATTAAATTAATTACAAACTGTGAGTTTTCCTCATACTAATAAAAATTTAAATACCCAACTAACCAGCTAGTAAGGACTATTATGACCACAATAAAAACTATTAGGTGGAAAGTGAACTACTTGCATCTTTAAATAAATATCAGTCACATTGCATTATTGTAATTATCATTATATAATTATTTTTATTTATTGCTTTAAGTGCATGCTTTTTATAAATTAAACTTTTCATTGATATACATGGAAAAGGGTATATAAATTTTTTATTGTAATCATGCCTACTTGGTAGCCTGCAGCCTATCTCCTGTGACTGTGAAGTTATTAACATATATTTCCGAAGTGGATGCATCCTAAGAAATTGGTTTGCTTATAAATACTAAGTACTTGCAAGAATTTCAATCATGGGCTAGTGACCCTTGAAAAACAATGGTTGTAGTCCCAGTTTCCGGTGTTTCATTGTATTTATCAACTTCCTTTACCAAGCAACTCTCATATATCTGGAACATCTTTTCTTCTATTTTATTAGAAAGGGAATTTCTGAATAAGATCATACTTTGGATTCTTAGATTCAGTAAAAAAGCTACATCTCAGCAGAGTGGGTAGAAATCACACGTTTTGCTTGGGTTGGAAGGGCTAGATTTTATGTGAATCCCAAAATGTGGCATCAGATGTTGGCTCTCAGAGCTTGCGCCTAGTTCTAGCAACTCCAGGTGATCACTCTTGTACTTACACTAGAGCCTATCTATCCCCTCCCACAGGTCCTTCTTCCCCTTTCCTTATCCACACATTTAGTGTCAAAAATAAAACAAAATAACAACAACAACATCATCAAGAAAAATCTGCACCACCCATGGTAAATGGTGTGGTGTCTACTTAAATGTGGGTAAAAGAGAAGTATTCAGAAGCTGGGGTCATTTGGAAAGCAAGACTCTTAGTTAATAAATCTTAATTAAGAAAATGCCCCCAGAGGGTTGGCCTGTAGTCAAATCTGTAGGACATTTTCTTGATTGGGTATTAATGTGTGAAGGCTTTGCCTGTTCTCAGTGGCGCATTCCCTAGGCAGGTAGTCATGGATAAAATATGAGTTTGGAATGAGCAAGCCATGAAGAGCAAGCCAGTAACCAGCACTGCTCTATGGCCTCTCCCTCAGGTTTGCCTCCGGAATTGTAAGCTGAATCAAACTGTTTCTTTCACAAAAGCTTTTGGTTGTGGTGTTTTATTACAGCAGTAGAAATTGTAATTAAGATGGCAAATAAACAACCCTACCCCCCCCAAAAAAAAACCAAAATTCAGACAAAAAAAAGTTTAAAAAAAAAAACACAAAAAACATCAAGTTCAATTTTTCCATCCCATATGCTTTTGAGTACATGATCATCTCCCAGACCTGGTCAACTTTCCATGAGTCATACCCTTAAAGATAACAAATTCTCTTCTCTTCTCGGCAGCTGTAGGTTGGTAAGAGGTTTTCAGCAAGGGTGGAACTTCATGACCTCTTCCTTTCTCCCTGTTGGGATTCTATTATAATTGATGAGTTCATGTACAACTCCCCTTTTTTAGCTTGAAAACATTTTGGTTGTAGTCTTCTGCTGCCTGTGTGTCTTTCACTCTTTCTGACCCCTTCTCTGCCCATGACTTCATGAACATTTTTTATCGTGGCCCTTTCTAACTAAGAATTTTTCTCTAACTCAAGGTAGATAAACATATATATTAATATCTGAATCCATAATTTACTCAAAATAAGACATAGGTACATGTTTTTTTTTAACTCAGCTTGTTTTAGATCCATGAAATCATACAATTTCTTAAGAATAAAAATAAAGCAGCAAACTTCTGAGAGAGGTAATTTTTTTAAATAAGAATTAAATATTGTTTGAATATTTGATATGGCAAAATATAAAATATAGTCAGTGTTTCATTGAGTTGGATGATATTTTGGTTTTGTGATTGTCAATAATGAGAATGCTGCTTTACATAAATACATAAGACAAAATGTCAGACGGATGGTGAGGACTGTCTCATAAAATGTTACATATTCTATCTGATCCCAAGCCAAGATTCATTAAAAAACTTAGCAACTCAGAAAGTAGTTTTTAAAACCACACATTCTAATATGATACAATGAAAATCTATGTTTATTCGATATTTGTAGACTATGGAATACAGGTAAAAAATGATACTTAAGGTCCATGTTTTCCATGTGTATCATGTTAGAAAAGTAGGCAACTTTGTATGTGCAATAGAATGCTGTGTTTTGTGGTGTTGAATCTGAGCCATGCTGTATGAGGTTCTGCGTGTTGATGTTAGACTGTGTGAGAGCAGATGCAATATGAAGTGTGTGGAATGTGTGTTCAGAACAAAGGCTTAAGAGAAGAAAAAAGCTGCAGCAAAGGAGAGCACTGTCAGAAGCGCCTCAAATTCATTATATATTGATTTTATATTAACTTTTGATTACTACATGTATAGAAACTGATGTTTTACCAAGTGCTCACAATCTTTTCTTTGTTACATGACCACTGAATTTTAGAAGTAAGCTGGACTATGGTCCAATGATATAATCAAAGTTGATAAGGTATTAGTCTTTTGGTTGCAGTTGACATAAATAAAAATCATATTAGCTTAAACAAAATATTGAAGTACTATTGCCTCATTTAATTTTAATGTCTAGAGTTGCAAGCGAGGGGTGAACAATCCCATTATAGATTAAGTTAAATCTAGCTATGTTGTCCCCATAGCAAGGGGTGGAACCTCATGACCTCTTCCTTACTCCCTGTTGGGATTCTATTATAATTGATGAGTTCATATATACAACTCACCTATTATAGCTTGAAAACAGTTTGGTTGTTTTCAAGAACCAACCAAACTAGATTCAAGAACACTACCAGATCTATCTCCTTGTAAGGAAGGGTGAAGGGAAAAGAAGCTTAGAGCTTCCTTCTCCCTACTTATATGGAAAGATTCTGAAAATTAAAAACTTATGCCTTCACAGTTTGACCAGTGTGCCCCGCGCAATCGTCTCACCTGCAAGAACGCACGCGGAGACATTAGGATCCTTCTGCAGCAAGACGTTTTTATTACGATGATGAGAGGAAGACCCCGAGCCCCAGAGAGGCACTGCCTATATACACCCTAAAGCGGTGTGTTCACTTTAGATTGGCTGCTTGCCGATAACCCCGTATGACTTCCCGGGTTGGGCAGTGACTTGGCGTGCTTTCACCACTTGCACATGCACAATTTACTTTGTCTACCCACGGGAGCACCAGATGCCAGCGCCATCTTGTAATGGCAAATGCTGTCGCTGCTCACTGCAGCTCTGTACAGACCAGTAGTCCTCAAGTGCCACTGAAGGTACAGATTTTGATTAAATTTTCCTATTTGATAGGGTATGAATAATTATTAAAAAAAAAAGATTCTGGACATACAAGATGAATCAGATGTCAGTTACCAAATACAATTAAATAATAGAATGTGATACAAAAGAAATTTATCTTGACAATAATGTCAACTGATTACTCATACTCCATGGAATAAAGTGGCACATAATAATCTCTAACACTTCACACAACACAATGGGGCCTCATTAAGTAGAGGAAGAACAAATCATCACGCAGCAGTAAAAAGTTATTATTACTGGCACGGTTTTGAAAAGGATTATCCTCAGGTGTTTAGAAAACCAAAGGATTTTTCTCTACTTTGTATGATAGCTCATAATTCTATGTATCTCACTGTCAATCAGCTTTTGAAAAACAGCAACAATAAAATACTGATTTCCAGTTTTGTCATCCTATAGTTGGGAACATGATTTCTAGGTCTCTTAGAGTCATAGCCTGGATTCACACATACACCCTTACAAATCCCCCACTGTATTTCACTCAACAGCTGTCTCCTTTAAATGTCTTATAGTTTTCATGACCACTTCTCTAATTTGTCAGGGAATTATAAAGGACTTCTAAGACCTGAGAAAAGCAACCGTGGATTTGTTCCTGCGATATTTACCTGAATATTCATTAGACATGTACAAAAAGGTAAGTCATCCCAACTGTAGTCAAGAACACCACCAGTAACTACTTCAGGAGAGATTAGAATGATTTTTTTTATAATTTATATATAAACTTATTCTTAAACACTCAACATTTTTGAAATTGCTTATGAATACAATCCTTAACTCAGGAAGACAAGAGGATATGTGATACCTATTTGATACCTATTAAGTTTTATCATTGCCTGTAGAATGACCACCATGATTTTAGTAGCTCAAGGAAGAATTTGAGCCATTTGAAAACAGAAGATGAGGGATGCAATAGTTACAAATGGATTCAAGCTTAAGACAAACATATAAACACTTGATGCTAAACTGAATATATTTTGTGTATGGATGGCTACTTAGCTTCTTGCTAGACCAAAAGGTTAGATTTTGATCATCTTGGACCATCTCTGGAGAAATAGTTTGTGATTCAGGAAATTCTAAAATCATGCTTATATTTTGATTTTGTTTTTGTTTATATTTTGATTTTGTTTATTTTTCTGTGATCTTGGGAGGAATGGATGCATGCATACATGCTTACTTTACATACATATGTAGCTATCTTCATGGAATAAAATAATACAACAATTTAAAAGAGACAAAACTACTTCAAAAAAAGAAAAAAATGTCTGTAGCAAAGCGAGTCCACCTGGAATTGAAAATGTGATATGAAAGCTGAAGCAACAATTTAGAATATTTCTAAAATAATTCAGTCTAAAATGTTTCACCTATAATCCAGTTTATATGATCAAATTTCTCAGCAAGTAGCAATATAAGAATAATATCATGAATATTTCTATGAGGTTCTACAATATTTTTTCCATAAATAATTATTATAAAGGTGAAGAAAATAAATTATTATGAGATTATTACATAACAATTTTATATCACCCACATAATCCTCAATCCTATACAATCTCTCTAAGACATCCAATAATTATTGATTATTTTGTAAACAAAGCTTCTCAACTAAAATACTTCAATGATTTGTAAAACTTGTAAAAGAAATAATACAAGAATTTTTGACTTTATACTTTGATCATTTCAGTTTCTTTCTTTTCACCATTCACAAGCAAGGAGAGACATCAGGTTACTACTACTACAGAGTAAACTTTCTTCCATTTGCTCAAATTTCCCAATTTAAAAGCGCTACCTATTGTCATGAAAATTAACAATGATGATGATGAAGATAGACATGGTGGTGAAGATGGTAGGAGAGAAGTTTCTGGGATAGCAGGACAGTGTGTTGTCTCAGCGTATACTAAAATACCTGTATATACATTCCTTAAAGTGAAAACCTGGCACTATTTTTGAAGATTTTTCAGATGTCTCTCAAGATTTCCTAAGACAAAATTTCCACAGGACTTTCATGCAAAAGGTTTCTGTACTTAAAACGTATTTACAGAAGTGGCATTATCAAATATCATTTGAAAATGTCAATGCCTTTCCTTAGGCACACAATGCTTCTATATTTTTCATTTTCCCTCTTGTCTTCCTGTTATTTCTATAGTTCATGTTATCCTTCCAATTCATAAACTAGGTTCCAGGCTTTCATTATTGGTCTGAATTCCAAATACCCTAGAGGTATTTTATTCCTAATGTATCTTCTATTTTGCATCACTTGAAAATACAAGAACATAAACATGTTCTCGTTCCTGAGGACTATCTAGAGCATCATTTCTCAGTAATTATAAAAAATGCTTCAGTTTTAGGTAATTAAATTAATAATCTTCAGATAACAAACTCAGTCCTAACACTCTTGATTTTACATTTCTAAGGAATTAGTCTATGAATTTGGTCAGCTGGGTCCTTGTGAGCATGAATAAAATAGTGTAACTGTATCTAAAATCATACCTACTGGTTTATATAATTTAATAGACTAATATTTTCCCATGTCTGCACATTTCTCCTAGAGACTTATCACAACATTCTCTATATCCTGAGATAGAGTGATTTAAATGAGAGTGAATTTTGCTCTCAGCTACCATGTGTTTTGGAAGAAACAGCCTGTAGCTAAAGTTACCATTTCTGCTGGTTTTATGTATTGGAGGAATTGTGAATTATAGTTGATTTCCAGCAATCTAAATTTAACAGTGGTTTGCATTGTATAAACTACACTTGTATTTATGATTTTAATAAATAATCATTTTAATCACCACCTGTATTCTGAAGTTTTTTGATATACTACAAATAACAAGAACAAAATATTACCTTTGCAAATAAATCATTCGTTGGTAAATGAAATTGCCATGAGCCCTAGTTGTGCATAGATCTATGTGTCACCCCCCACCACACACACACATCTATTTCAAGACTTAGCCCTTTCAAAGCAGAAAACAAAGACTAGTGGGGAGATGTAATGTTACATTAGACATGTGGCACTGAACACAGAGAAATGTCTTTATCTTATTGTGAGCATTTTAGTCAAAACATGCAAACAAAGAAGAAAATAATCTCAAAAATATAATCCTGGGGCTGAGGGAATGGTTTAGTGCATAAAAGTGCTTGGTTTACAAGCATGATCTGGACAGCACACACAGGAAAATAATATCATCAGGAATATCACCAACAAAACATTCCTGCATGCCTTCAGTAGATAAAAGCTAAGGGTTCCTCGTACAGAAGAGTCCTTTACAGGTAAAAAATCTTCAGACATAGAAAATATATTCTTCCTACTATCAGTACATGAAAATACCAGAAAGTTTTTATTTTTGTTTTATTTTGCTGATTTGTTTAATTTTTTTTTTGTTCCAAAGAGTGGGTGTCATTGTAAATTTAATTTTTATTTGCCAGAAGTAATTGTCATCTGGGAGGCTTACTCCTGAATAAGCTCGCCCTTTCTACTTTTCTGGATTCTGGCTGGCTGCTTCAACTCAGCTGTTCTGGCTCAAACTCCTGCCCAAGCTGATTGAATCAAACTGGCTTATCTCAGCTTTTTGACCCAATTGCTAAGCTTGGCCTCATACTAACATTATAACATGTTCTATCCTTCTGGATCCTTCTCATTCTTTGGCTTGTTCTGTCTTTGCTGTGTTTAGCTTATTCTCTCTGCAACCAGTTTCTATAAAACTGTCTCAGTAAAAACTGCCTCTCAATTCCATGCACTGAACTACCCCCAACTCAACTGCCACGAACTCAGCTTCATTACTCTTTCATCTGAATCCTCATCTCTGAATTCTCCCTGCTCTCTTCTTAAAAAGCTTTTCTTTCCTGTGTTGTACTCCTGATAGTTGGGTATATTCTATGCCATCAAATCTTTCTCTGATCCACTAATTTGTCTGTCCCTCAATTAGAGTTCTTTGTTTAAACCCTACTATGGGCATAGCTGTATGCCAGCCAGAGGGAATAAAGGCATGTTGTATGAGTGCATTCCACAGGGATCATACAGACATAGAAGGCCTTTATAAATGATCAGAGCAGCCATGATGCTGCATTAAAATTACTATACATATGGCAACCCAATGTAATAGAAAATTGGTTTCAAGCTAATTTCTTTGGCAAGAACATTCAGCCATTCTAGATACTTCTGTTTCTATCTTCAAAATATAGGGCTTTCACTCCTGATGATTAAAATGTCTTCCTTGTCCTGTGACCGCTGCAGAATGAAAACAGATCAGAGTTCAGTGTTCTCATCTTTGTGTAAATATTTTCTTCCTGTTCAATTTTTCATTGTTTATAAGAATATTCACTGAGTGCAGTGTAGCCCATTTCAGACCTAACATGAAAAGAGTCCCATAATCCAAGAACAAAAAATAAAGTGACACTGCAATCAAATACCATGAGACAGGAGACTCTCCAAATCAAGTAAAAATCTCCCATAAATAATGAGTTTTCTCAAAAGAGAGTTAAAGTTACAAAGACTAAATACTTCCACAAATTCAAATTCAAAAGCATCATAAAACAGATGTTGAAGTCCAACACAAAGTTTTGTCTACTATTTTGGTAATATATTTACAATGTGCTTTTTTTCTGTTTAACTTAGTCTGTGATAGTTCTATGTGCCAGAATTTGCCCCTTCAGTAACTCTGTGAGAACTTTCCTTTCCATTTTCAAAATGGGTATGGTTCTTTAGAGTTATACTTGCAGCATATCCCCTTTGTCCTATCATGTTTATAAGCATTGTATAGTAGTGTGACCTTTCAGAACACAGGACTCAGAACCACCTGTTAGAAGCTATCTAGCATATCTGATCATCCCTTTTCTTCTCTCAACTTGAATTTGATGCAGAAAGGCATAAAGTGAAAGATTGCTGTTAAAACCAGCAAATGAGAGAATCTGGAGTCAATGCTGAATTTCCCTGGAGTGGCAGATTCATTTCCTGCCTTGGCTCCCAAATCTGAATTAAAACTGAGAGATAGGTCACCATGTGAATTTCTCTACTAAGCATTCACCTGTTGCCATTTTAGTATGGGCTCCAGGGAGCTTCCATTCTTTCATTCCAAAACTATACAGTATCATAGTTGTTAGAATCCTTCCTCATTTTTGTGCTCCAACCTGGAGTGAACTGTAAGGATCCTTGGCAAATAGAAACTGTAGCTGATGTTTCTGATCCAAGCTTCTGAGCAGACTACTAGGCAGCATCCTACAGAGCCCATTTTATCCATTGTTAATGCACAAAGTTTAGTTATATTTCCTTATTGTATTTTCTATGCTGATGGGCTTACCAGAATGTTGGTCCTTATTGAATGTTTTCAGTGTTATCTTTATTGTATCATCAGAGTCTTCTATTATAGAACAGTTAGGTAAATGAGAAATCCACTCATTATTGTATTTTAAATTCCAGAACTCAATTTTTACCATTAAACCTTTCCTGATACTGCTATCGTCAGCATGAAATAACTGTAGTTTCACACTAGCAAAGGTTTTTCTGCCATTCTGTGCCTTAACTCCCTGTGAAGACACTCTTTTCTCAATAATTCTATGTTTGCCTCAGCTGTGTCTGCTTCCTAAGGCCTCTGTGGTCTGCCAACATCCACCACGACATCTGCTAAGGCCCTGACTGCCAGAATATATACCCTAAGTGTAGTACAAGATCAAGATGTGGTAGCCAGCTTCCTGAAGTCCTCCAAATTTGGCCAGAGCTCTCCTTGCTTCTTTTTTGCGAAGCCCATGCAGCCCATGCCTTCCCTTGTGCTAATCCTGTCTCATAGTTGTCATCTGCCAAGACAGCCTGTATGCTAAAGCCTCATGCCCAGTGTACTGAAGCTAAAAGCCAAAAGCATCCCTGCAAATACCCGATAGACCCAATATAAGCTGCTGTACACATTGAGGTCAAACGCCCTTGAGCACAAAGCTCAAAATCTTGTGTCTTTGCCACACCTTCCCCTCAAAAAATCATTCTCAGCTGTACAACTGCTTTAAACTCTCTTTTGATTTTTGTGTGTGTGTCATAATGCTTTAATTATGAATCTGGTTTAAACAGATGGAGAAATAAATTACTTAGAACAACAAAGTTAACCTGTGAGAGTTAAATAGAAGGTGGTTTGAAGTACTTTTGTGTTCATTCAGATGAGGGTATGATACAACAGTCTACGACTCAGTATACGGAAAAGTAATCCTTTTGCCACGTGTTCATCCAAAATGAACAGGAAAAAAAAAAAAAGGATTGCAGATACATGATTGAGCGTGATCAAGATCAAAATAGTCTTCCAAAATTCTACTAGGATAAACGTGAATACAGGGATCAAAGTTATCACAATCAATTCTACTATCTGACTCACGGCAA
This sequence comes from Rhabdomys pumilio, assembly GCA_030674055.1. NCBI lineage: Eukaryota > Metazoa > Chordata > Mammalia > Rodentia > Muridae > Rhabdomys > Rhabdomys pumilio. The sequence continues at coordinate 48,901,533 of JANHMN010000011.1, forward strand.
GAAATAACTACAATGCTCTGAAAGTAGACTATTCTTATCACAAAATAATGCGAAGTTTTTTTTTGTGTAATAAAGATATATCTCCACTACATATGTACCACATGTAGCCGTCACTTCTCAAGTTAGCTCCTGGTAGTTATTTTAAGTAAAACTCATACAGGAAACATGATATTGTAACAGAAAAGATCAGAGAAAAATAAGGTCATGTACAATAATGTCCCTGTGGAATATACCACATACTGGAAAGTGTCTTTTGATGCCAAACAAAATCATTCTTTTCTTGAAGTAGATCTAACATGTGATTAAGAATTGCTCTAAGTTTCTATCAACTGTTGTGGTACTTATATTTCAGAGTTACTTTTCTTAAAATTGGAACGTGGCCTTGGTGGTATAGATTAAAAATCTGTGGCTCAAAAGAGAGCAGGTAAAAAATTTATGGTGATTCTCACCACACAAGGAATATTTGGTTTAAAATGTAAGCCAGAAAGGATGGATATAAGAGTTTTAGAACATGGATAAATTACTATATGGGTTTTTTTTCCCCAAAGGTTCTTGAGTTCAGGCTTTACCCCCAAACACTTCACAGTGAAGTTTATGACTGTTAGTTAGATACTTAAGTTTGAGTTCCCCAATAATTCATAGGTTGAGATCTACAGTTCCAAATGACAGCGCTTGGAAATGGGCCATTCAGAGGCAACTAGGTCATGATCTTGGAGCCTGTTCAAATAGTATTTTATGGACAAAAACCACAGAGAGCTCATTTACCTCTTCTGCTGTGTAAGTGCATGGTAAGATAGCATCACGTACAAATCAAAATGGCCCTTGTCCACCCACAAAGTATGCAAATTTCTTGACTTGAATTTCTGAGCTTTTAAAATGTGAGAAATAAATGCCTGCTCTTCAGAGGGCTGCCTGATCTGTCCTCAGTGAGAGAAGTTGCTCCCAACCCTGAAAATACTTGAGGCCCTAGGGAGTGGGGAGGCTTGGCAGGGTGGGAGATGGGGGTGGTGAGTGGGGAATGAGTGTCTTGAGTGGGGGTTGGGGACATCTTGGAGACAGGGGTGAGGAGAAATGGGATGAGGAACTGTGGGAGGGCAGACCAGGAGGGAGTAATGACTGGACTGTAAAATAAATAAATAAATAAATAAATAAATAAATAAATAAATAAATGTAATAAAAAATAAATAAATAAAAATAAATCCATGCCTGTTGTTTATAATACAACTTTTTTTAACTCTTTTTTTTTTTTTTAGGTTTACAACATTTTGTTATAAAAAGCCTACATGGACAAAGTAAGAAATTAAAGAAAAAAAGTAATCGTGAGTACCTTAACGTAACAAAATGAACACTTCCGTACATGTCCTCCTATTTAAGATGATTAATGATACTTTTGAATATCTGGTGATAATGTCATAGGAAAAGATTAAAAGATATTTCCTAAAACCCTCTATTGCCTTGTGCACCTGTTCCTACTTCCTGTTAGTGTTTGCCACACTGGGGTAGTGCATTTATCAATTCTATCCATAGTGAGGTAAATTTAGAGAGAGGGAGTTTATTTCTAGCATAAAAGGAAGAAAACCCCCTTAGCTATGGAACTGCATGTCCTGTTACTTGAGCAGTATGATCCCAGAAATGGGAATATTATGGATGTAACAGACCCTTTCATTAAATTATGTTTTAATGGCAGTATATTCTTTGCATTGGAAGATTTAATAAGGTCATAAAAAAGAATATTCCTTCAGACTATTCCAAGAGAACAATTTTATAGCAGTCATTATACATGACAATTATATCAGGTGCAACCTTGAAGAAGTTTTAAAAATTTGCATTGTATTTCCAGGTTCTTTCCATGTAAAAAGTGTACGTCAAAAAAAAAATGAAAAACAGAAACTACATTGTATGATTCAGCATCTTTTTGTTTGAAAACTCTTAACTTCAATATAGCATTGTGTGATGAGTTGACTAAAATGTTTTCAAGAGCATTCACAACATCATCCTCTAGTACAATCATTTGTTTTCACATGTGAAAGTCTAAGTTTAGTTTCATGAATTTGTCTTACAGAGTTTGCCCAGAACAAAGAGGTAAGAATCATAGACTTGAAGATGATACATACTTCCTTTAGAGTACACAGAGAAATCAGGATAGAACTGAGCTGGAAATGCTTTATCTTCTGGCCCATGCTCACAGTACTGAAAGGTGTTATTCAAGCTGCTGGTGAAGAGAATTTATCAGTGGTCTTACCTAGATGTAGACCATATGAATAACAATACTTAAAATCCAGGCAAGACAACCCTGCTGGTACATAGCCATGAACAACTGTATTTCAGGCCTACTTCTTGCAACAGGGTACAGATCTTATACTGTAAACCTAGTAAGGCCTATGACTAGGGAGTGCATAAATCTGGATGGAAACATGCTAGTGCCAAACTATCTCCTAAGTAATTATGTTAACTTAGAATAATTAAGTTATAATTATTATAACTTCTAGGGAAGCGAAGTTCCATTTTGAATTGACTAAAACACTCAATCCTGAGCTTTGTACCTGGTCAGAGTGCTGAGAATCAGTGTCTGGTGAGCATTTAGCCTTAAATCTAGATCATTTTATCAAGCTTCCCCCGGTTCCAGAGACCAAAGTGAAAAGAAAGGAGAAGTTAAGGAGTCAGATGGTGAGTAAGCGAGACACGAAATGGTGCAACCCAGATATGATGTCGCTGTTGCAATCCTGAATTGAGAGCAACTGTGAACAGCAGAACAAGATTGAGCTCTCCAAATAAGAGCCATGTGTAGGGGTAGTGCCATGGGACTCATGCTTTCTTGAACAGCTAGTAACAGTCAGTGGTTTCTGGAGGTTTGTCAGGTCCTCTAATGTTATAACCCTAGGAATTAAGTAGCAAGAAGTTCAGAGGAGAAGGAAACAAGAGAGTACCGATTGCTAATTGTAATCATAATACACTGTATATGTACTATATATATGAATAAAGTTGTCAAAAGTAATACTAAGAACAACTCACTGAACAATGAATGTTTCTACCTTACCTGGAAACATTATTTATTAGGTTCATTTGATAATTTACAAATTAACCATACAAAATTCTAATACATAGCCTCAAATACATATTGACTATATGTTCTGTTTAAAGTTATGTGCGTACTTCAACATCAGGTACATGCCTGTCGATTTCCCTTGAATACAGGGCAAATGAAAAATGCATAACTGATAATATATGAATAAAGATAAGTAAAAAATAGCACATTATTAGCTGTGATAAAGTGCTTTGTTTTATTTATTTTATGTTAACTTGGAGTGAGCAGGGCCACTCTCACTGGTGTTTTAATAACCAAATGAAATTAATCTTAGTTATAACTGTGCTCATCTTGTATCAGAACTTGCACATAATATCCTTGTGCCCACAAATATGTTTAAATCTTTTCCCTTCACCACCTTATCTATACAACATACTCTTTTAAATTTTTATTTAATCGCTTTTTTTGCACACTTTATATTTTAATTCCCCTCCTGGTCTATCCCATACCCTACCCCAAGTCTCTAGAGGATGCCCCAACTCCCCTACCCTCTACTTCACCAGACTTCCCCACTCCCTGGTGCCTCCAGTCCCTTGAAGGTTAGGTGCATCTTCTCTGAGTGAGTCCAAACCCGTCAGTCCTCTGCTGTATATGTGTCAGGGCCTCATATTAGCTGGTGTATGCTGCCTGGTTGGTGGCTCAGTGTCAGAGATCTCAGGGGTTTAAGTTAATTGAGACTGCTAGTTCTCCTATAAGGTCGCCTTCTTCCTCAGCCTAGAACTGACCTTAATACTTGCATGTAATTAAACGGTATAAAATGCATTTACTCTTAATGGGGAAAGCCAGACCTTTTGAAAGACAAACCCTTTTAAAACACACAAACTATGTTGCTGAACCTGGAGTTTATATTACAATGTTTTCTTGTTAAACTTATCAGACTTGTGTTGACATTTATTTCTATATGGATTCCATTAAGCTTTTACTTTTGTTAAAAACCGTAGATTAGGGAAAAAGTGCTTTCTCTAAATTGTTAATCTTTGATGATCATTATGCTCATTTCAAATTGGGCAACATTCTGTTGCAAATAGCTTTCTTAGAGAGGTTTGCCGTTGTGTAATTTGTTTTATCAGATATTCCTTCAACTCTTATTTTTGTCAATTATTCCCTTTGAAATTAAAGACATAATTGCATCTTCATTTCTTAAAAATAGCACTTAACACATTTATAACATTTCCTCGGTTTCTACTCGGTTTTACATTAAAGTTACCTAAGCTTAAGTTACTATTTTTTCGTTGTTTCTTTCAAAGCTGCTTACAAGTAGTTCTATTCCCTTGGAATTCAAGAATAGATCTCTGTGTGTGAGTATCTCTGTCTTTGTGTCTCTGTGTCTGTGCCTGTCTCTCTCTCTCTTTCTCTCTCTCTCTCTCTCTCTCTCTCTCTCTCTCTCTCTCTCTCTCT
>JANHMN010000011.1:48906025-48949296 GCA_030674055.1 Rhabdomys pumilio
CTCTCTCTCTCTCTCTCTCTCTCTCTCTCTCTCTCTCTCTCTCTCTCGGGTAAATTTTGTATTATCTAGCTTACTGGCAATGCATTTCTAAACTTTATTAATACTGTTTTCCAATTCTTCCAACACAGTGCTATCCTGCAATTCATCTTTCCCTTGGCATACCAGTAACTTTTCAAAACTCATTCTAAATTATTGCTTTGTTGCATCTTATTATGCCTCTATAAGAAAGTATCCCTTGCTATTACAATTTTTGTTAGATTACATAAAAATTTGAATTTCAATCTTTGAATCAATAGATTTTAGTTCACATGTTCATTAGATCCATCAGAGGTACTGTGTTAATAATTTGAGTTTAAGAGAGACTGGGCTCAGTAAAAAATCTTGCTGCCACTAAAATATTTGTATATCAGTTTTTTTAAGTCAGCATACAAGCGTCCTAAAACTAAAATGCCTAAAAATCAAGAATTTCAATTGTATTATCATAAAATAAACAAAATGTCAAGTGTTAAATTATTACTTAAAATAAAACTCATAAGGAGCCTGGAAGACTATAGAACTTTTTGAAATTACTACCCAAAAATGCATAACAAGAATATCTGACTTGTTTTAAACATCATGATTTTAGCTCGGCTTATTAAATTCTTGATGAATCTATGTTCATTTTATATTTCCTGTTACTTTTAGAGGATTTATAAAACTCAAACGTTTCTTAATATTTTCTCAGTGTCTTACACTAATTAAACTTTCAACCATATCCGTATACTTTATATCTCTGGAAATTTATATTAAAGAAATCTTGCCTTCACCCTTGCCCTGCTGTCAGACCATATTATATGTTCAGAAGAGGTGTGGATTATTTCCATCTCTTCTGCTCCAAGATTTCTTTTTGTCGCAACTAGTTTCCTGATTATTATAACCAACTTAATCCTTCCCCTAAGATTCTTTTACATTATTTATGGTTCACATGTCAAATATCCAGGAAAAATCTACTTTAATGTACTTATCAATTTCAAATAGTTACTCTTTTTGACAGGCAAAATGTATTCACAATAAGTCCCTGTGGCAGACTATATGTCTGTGATGTTGCACCCAGCAGCATGTGACACTGTGTGATTTTCACGTCTATGTCACTTCCAGTTAAAAATGTGCATGGCTCTTTACATACTGTGTTCTTACAATATTCAGGACTTGTGACTCACATGCACTAGGTTTTATGGTGTTTTAGATCTGTTACGTTCTTATTTTTTACCATTTATTGTAGTGTTAAGTGCTGGCCTCCAAGATTTGGAGTCAGCAAGTAGTCTTTGGGACCTGTCCCCTACTTAATTCTGATTGGTAAATAAAGGTGTCAGTAGCCAATACCTGGGGAGAAGAGACATAGGCGGGGTTTTAGATTTTCCATGCTTGGGACCATCAGGAAGAGAGAGAGAAAGAAGTGAGGGTGACCATGGGATAGAGAAACAAGAAGAGTCGCCATTGCCTCTGGGCCAAGAGAACATGGCCCAGATGGCTGCCCAACTGGGTTAAGAATAATAGCCAAGAGAGACACAGTACATAGTAAGTGATAATTTGGGGTTATAGATGGGAAAGTAGACTCTAACAACATGGAGGATAGGCAATTGCCTAGCTATTGTTTTGCTTAAGACATATTAAAATATAAGTGTGTGTGTGTGTGTGTGTGTGTTATTCAGGAACATAAATGATCTAAGGAGGGAAGGAACCCCGCACCAGGAAACTTGAGGAAGCTGCTTTCAAAACTCCAAAAGTTCTACAGGCTTCTACTGTAAGCAGTTAAGTTATGTAGTAACAATAAGTGAAGTAATGCATTTTCTACCATGACCTAGGACCTAGGAATTCAGTGTCTATTCTTTCAGATGGAATGTACTTCCTTGTACATGAATCAGTTTCTGTAGTCTCAAACACTCCATCCAAAAGTTTAAATCCAGATAAAACACTATTCTACTGCCTCATTTCCATGCATAGAATCATCTCAATATAAAGATGGCAAAAAGTAGAAAAATTGTGTTCACCCTTGTTTGTACTGGAAGCACTGAAGCACTCTTCAAATATGATATTGTGTCTTCTAAAAACGGACAGTCTGTTTAGTGGTTTTGTCACTGAATGTGCTACTTCTCGTATCAGTTTATTTGCATCTACAGAAACATGCACATTGTTCTTGAATTGATACGGTTTATCATTATTTATTTATTTTCATATTTTTGCTTATTTTTGAAAAGAAAAAGACTTGACATTTTAATATTAATATAATCCTTTCTCTATCTGCTTTCTTAAAAAAAAAAAAGTTTGTTTATTTACAATGTATGCTGTGTTCTGCCTGCATACATGCCTGCATGCCAGAAGAGGGCACCAGATTCCATTAGAGAGGGTTGTGAGCCACTATGTGGTTGCTAGGAATTGCAGTTAATGCTCTAAACCTCTGCAGCTCTCTCTATGTGCTTTCTACCCAACAAACTATCCCACATGGCTCTTCCTGTTCTTCTTAAAAGTGATAGCATTTCTTTTCACTAATTATTATTGCATGCAAATAGTACATGTATATGTGTATATATGTATATATAATTGCTAAACTATATTAATCTATATATATACTAAATAGACTAATATATGTATACTATACACACACACACACACACACACACACACACATATATATATATATATAAAAACATGATCTGCTTGGTCTGCATAAAATTATTTGTATGTGTGTTTTAAGGGCTGACCATTTGGTAATGGACACCTAATCAGTGTGCCCTTTCCTGGAAGAGGCCCATACCTCCCTTTTCCAATTTTGCCTATAATTCTCTGTGTATGGCTGAGGCCTAATATGCTACACTTTGGAATGTTCATTGGTTTCCTTCTGCTCATTTTAATTTAACTGCTATAGTATACTATAATTATTTATTTTCAGATATTAAAAAAAAAATCTTTCATTCCTGTGAATGATTCTAGCTGGTCACTGTCTATAACACCCCCCTCCCCGCATGTTTTCTAGTTTCCTAACATTTGGTTCATGCTGTTGATGGCCATATTAATAAACAGGATTAGTCTGCAATTTTCTTATCATTTCCATCTTGTTTTGGAATCTGAAGAACATTTTATGTATAGAAAGGCTTGGAAAGATATTTCCTGTTCTATATATTTCTATGCTATGATAATTTTATATTGTATCACCTTTTCTGACAGCTAGGTTGATTCCATTTCAGACTTCAAGGTGGCAGTTAAGGAGACTAGGCCTAAAAACTGAGCAAGTCTTGGCAAGCCTAGGCTCCAGCCTTCACGCCCAGGTAATGGAATTTCCCAGCCACCTGGCCTGGTGTAAGGACAGTGGATCAGCAGAAGTTTCCAGACTTCTTCAGCTACTTCCACAGTAACAGTTCCCAGACTTCCCCAGCAAGTTTCCAGGCCCCAGAACCCTGTAATGAAATATCCATAAAGATAAATCCAACAGATATACATAGAGGTCACCTACCCCAGAATTCCTAACGTGCTTTATCAGGCATGCAAGCTCACTTGACTGTCTATCTTGGTAATGAGAGACTCCAGAATGCTGGAGTTCTGCAGAATAAAACAATCTTTGGATTTACATACTATTTCAATCTAGAATGTTATTCTTCTGCTAATCATGGACCCTTACACTTTAAGTATTTGGTAGAATTCAGAAATGTTGGCTCTGGCCCTAGGTTGGTTCTAACGAGTACATGTTTACTGTATATTATTTACTGTGCTTGTTGTGGGCACTTTGGATTGTCTATTCCCACTTCAGCTGGCTAATTTTCATCTTACTGCTCTGGGAATGTACCAATGTTTCTACATTCATCAATATTCTGCTCCAAATACCCTACAGTATTCCTTTCTAATCATTACACACACACACACACACACACACACACCCCACACACACACACGCACACCCACACACACACACACTCACACAGTAGGGGGTAGGGAAAAAGGAGGTTAATAGTAATGTCTCCTTTTTCCATTTTTATTTTAGTAGGTTGAGTCTTTATACTTTTTCTTTATTAACCTGCCTAATGATTTGTTAGTCTTTTTACTTTAAAAAGAGCTTACTGATGCTGTAAAGGCTGGATGCCCAGAGCATAGGAAAATGCTAGGATAGTGAAGCAGGAGTGGGTGGGTGTGTGGATGGGAGAAGCTCCCTCATAGAAGCAGGGGAGAGAGGGGATGGGACAGGTGGTTTGCACAGGGGAAATCTGAAAGGGGTGTAACATTTGAAATGTAAATTAATAGAATAACCAATAAAAAAGAGAACTTACAGAAATTGTGAGTTTTCTTTTTTCTTTATTATTTTCCGATCAAACTTTATTCTTTCTGGTTTTTGCTATTTACTTTAGTTTTCTTTTCCTCCTCTTTTTCTGAGGAAATGGGGAGGAGAGTTGGGATAGGGGAGAAAGGAGATGAGAGGGAGGGAACTGGAGGAAAGGAAGGAGGGGACGCTGAAATCTGCAATTGGGATGTAAGGTAAATATTTTAATAAAAGAAAGGAAGGAAGAAAGAGAGAGGAAAAAGAGACTTTAATTTTCAATTTTACTCAGGGCATCAGTCAGTGTATATTATGAAGCCATTCTGAGAGTAAGCAAGGTCATGTGAGCAGAGTTAACTTGAATTCAAGTTGTATACAGTCACAAGGGCAAACTGACCGGCTGCATTTATCCTGTAAACAATTTGGGCTTGGAAGCATCCTTCTGAATAACAATGGGTAAGATGATGGGTAATCTGAAGCAGAAGTCACTCCTACTTACTTAATGTGGGAGGGGTATGAAGGTACATTCCATGGACAAATCCATGCTAATACAGAGACAGAGACCACAAGACTTGTCTTGTTTAGTTGGAGTTTTTTCACAAGCTCTCAGAAATCTACACAGATTCATTCCTGTGCTATGTTCCAATATCTCCCCCTTTTTTTATTTTTAAACTATGTCCAGAGTGGTTTTGTTTCAAACTGTTGTTGATAAATCTAGTTGTCATCTGATGCATGAGTATGCTATAAGTAGGCAAATTATAAATGCAATAAATCTTGGTAGCATGTTGAATGATTTTTCCCTTTTTACTCTGATATCTAGACCAAAGAACATTTACATGTATTTATAGTTACAATTTAATATTTATATTTTATATTATATAAATCATACATGTGATATAATAATGTATAAATCACATACATCTACAATTTTAATTGATTATGTGATTATATAATTATTAATGTAATAATATATAATCAATAATATTAATATTGTGAATGATAAATATATTGTTTTTATCATTTTCATAAAAATAGTAGCATAACCAGGATCTAAAATACATCCAGTACTATTGTTTAAATTATGAAATTTATTATAAGAGTGTAAAGATTATCTTGATAAGAGACACATGTGATTAGTAATTCTGGTGTCAGGTAAACCATAAATATATATTTGTCTTCTAATAAGAATGCACATTTTATGATGTCCTATGCAAACAGGAAGTGAATCAAATCCAAAGAGAAATTAATGCAGTCCCTTCTGTATGTCAGATATCTGCTAATAGTTTTTTGAGTTCAAGGATTTATACCTATAATTTCTCTCTAAAAGATATTTCAGCTGTTATTTTTATTGTCTCATTTCTCTCCTCTCCCTTTTTTCTCCTCCTTTCCTCATTCTCTCTGTTTCCAAATCATTTTTGTATTGATAAGATCTTACTATACCATGGCCTCAAACTATCTAATATTACTTCCTACTCCATCCTATGTGCTGGGATTTTACATGCACACCACAGCTCTCAATACATTCAGATACTTTAGTAAATTCAGGTTGGACTTAATGGCCTCATTAATAATTTAACATTTTTTACTATTCAAATTTAACTTCTTAGTAAGTTAATCAATTTCATTTTTTATTTCAATATAGTAATCAGCCAAATTTGTGATTATTTTTTTGCTGTATTTTTTAAGCATATTTGAGATTATCCCCTCAGTATTTGCTAAGATAAAATTTTTATTGCATCTTCAGGGCTCTATAGATACATTACAGATATCTCTTGCATGATCAAATAGATTCTTGTCTAGTTCATCTTCTCCTAAATTCATCTATCAAGTCTTGAAAGTAAGTCATGGAAGCCCCTGAATATCATAGAACAGTCTTCCGTCATTTCCCCAGTGTTTGCTCCATGAATGTTGGGGACAAGATACTAGGAACGTGGATGGTATAATTATTAAATATTCCTAATGGATTGAAAATTTTAATCATTAAAAGACTCACTAGTCAAATTTTTGTTTGAAAGTTCCTTTTCATACTAATCTCTTCTAATTAGCAAACCTTCCCATGTGTATTCAAGTATCAGATTAGAAAAGTTGGTAAGAAGTCCACAAAGTCCAGAAAAGTTAGTATTGGTCAGAAAAGCTGCTAATGTGATACATTTTTCTATCAAATTTTTTCACTTTTGTTGTTTCTTTGAGACTAAATGAATCCAACAGGGAACCTACAAAAATTCTTCTTTTTAAGTATATTCTGACAATCTATGCCTTTCCAGTAAGTTGTTTGATTTAATCATATTAAAAAGTGTCCATGTAGCTAAATTTTTATTTTTGGTTCTCATTTATTGAATATTTGTGTATTGTCTTATTTAAATTCATTATATTTGGATTATTTTAATTCAGCACTTAAATGTATTGAATATTTTCAACAGTTTGAGCTTTTAAAATGTTTCTACCTTACGATGTGGTATACATCAAAGCCTCTCTATATAAACATTTTTATTTATTAGAATTTCATCCATCTCGAGTGTCATGCCAAATACCAATAGAGTTGTGTTACTTTTGAAATTTACAATGATAGTCATTATAATTAGGAAAAAATTTAAAGACACTTGCAGGGTATTTGACATGATTCTAACACATCGCTGGATGTTTTAACTTTGCTTAGTGAGATTATGAATTTAAAGAATGCTGCTCTGCTGAGCCAAAACTATCAAAGTACTGCAGATAATGCTGATAAAATTATCCATGACTTGATCAAGCATCAAGAATGGTATATATAGCTTGATCACTTTAGCCCTTTTTGTCCTGGTAATATATTTATTCCTGCCCATAATGTGAAAGCTTGTCTTCAATCACATCAGCATGTTAGCAGTCAAAGTTCATGACTTGAAACTGAAAATGGACCCCTAGAGATATTACATTAATAGACTGGCAAGTCAATGACATGTAAGATTCTGCACAGAGCCTTACCAATCCAAGACAGAAATGCATTGCTTTTGATAATGCATATTCCACAATGGGTAAGGAAGGCATGTCAGAATGAACCAAGACAGGCTTGTTTATGAAATGAAAAAGAGAGAGAGGTTGAGAGCTTTTGGCGCTGCTTGGCATAAATCTGACATGAGCCAAGGACAAGAAAATGGGCTGCTTGGCAGGAATATGACATTGGCCAAGGACAAAGAAATGGCTTCAGGCAGGACTCAGCCATTAGACTAGAACAAAGAAGTAATTTAAGGCAGAAATCTAAATCTTAGGCTGTAACAAAGAAGTGATTTTAGGCAGGAATATAAATCTTAGGCTAGAACAAGGAGGTAGGCTTCAGTCATGAAAATGACTTTGGGCTAGGACAGGAAAGAGGCTCAGATATTTTGGTCCTCCTTATAAGCCCTTAGAAACAGTGATCATGGGAATTATCATGGGACTTTATTACCTTGCTTATTCTTTGACTATTTGTGTTCATTGTCTTGTTTGTTCCTTGAGTATTTGCATCTATTTTATTGCTAGTTCCTCAACCTAGAACTGACCTTAATACTTGCATGTAGTTAAAATGGTACAAAGAAAAAAGAGGAGGAGGAATAGGATAGGGTGTTTATGAAGGGCAGAATGGGGAAAGGGGATAACATCTGAAATGTAAATAAATAAAATATCCAATACAAAATATTTGATCCAAATTTATTCTAATGATATTCCTAGGAGACATAACAAATGTGTTACTTTATACCTTTATCCCTTTTCTGTAAGTTTTATATTATCATTACAAAAGTTACTTCTATAAATCTTATGAACTCAACAGTATTTTAGAGTGGTGTACGTTAGAGATAGTATAGATTTGATTCTAGACCATAGCAATAAAGTAGATATTATAATACAAAACCTACACAATTCTTTTTGCTTTCACAATGCATATATAGTTTATGTTAATACCTGTATTATCTCTATCATATTGGTTCGTTAATATTATGTGTAAATATGTACATATCTTAATTATAATTATTTTCATTCTTAAAAAAGTAATAATTCTTTAAGCCAAAATTGGTACCTTTTTAGTTTGCTGGATCATACATCAGTGTTGACTATTAACTGATCAGGGTTGATGGACAGTTATGTGGTAAATTTAACAATTTCACATTTCTATTATTATTACTTATATGAACTTTTTCACACCTTTGTAATATTTTGGAATAAACTATTTTTTCAGTTCAGTTAAAATGATTTAAAAATTTTTACATAGTATATTTTATTTTATTAAATATTTTATTTATTACATTTCAGATGTCATTCCCTTTCCCCATTTTTCCACCCTAGAACCCACTATCTTCCTTTTTGCTTTTATTTTATACCTCATGCTGGTCTTAAACTCACCAGCCTTCTGCTTAAACAATTATATCCTACTGTAAAAAACTTCACACACAAATTTGCCAAGAAATTGCAACAAAGAAGTCAGTCTTATTGAAAGATTTCTCAGTAGCATGTGTCATGTTCTTGGAAATATTTTATTTATATACTGTAAAACTTTTCTCAACTGAGGAGTGAATCATTTCAAATCGATTATGCTGTTATTTTATGTAATAGTATAAATCATTAATTTTACCACTGTGTATCATTAGTAGATTATATATCAAGAAACTATTTTCTTTCATTACTCATGGGATATACCTCTTTATCATTAAAGTTGTATCATGGTGTCATAATAATCCAGTCTTTATGATTCAGGGTTCTCTAGAGGAATGTAACTGATAGGATGGATGAATGTAAGTGTGTTTGATTTATTCGAGTGGCTTAGAGGTTGTAGTTTCAGTAGTCCAACAAATGGATGTCTCCTGAAGGAAAGATCAAGAATCTGGTAGTTGGTTGGACCTTGTGCCTGAAGGTCTCAGCAGATCCATTCTGGTCCTAGAGTTCCAGAGAACTGCTGCTCTTTAGTCTATGTTAGAATCCTGAAGAAGTATATTCTAATACCAGCAAAAGAATGCCTCAGGAATAGGGCAGATGGGTTTGCCAGCATAAATGAGGGCATGCAGACAGAAAGAAAACAAAGCTCCCTTCTTCCATGGTCTTTTATGTGGGTTGCCTCTAGAAAGTGTATTCCCAATTTTGGAGGGGTCTTTCTACCTTCAATGATCCAGATTTCAAATGGGTCTTTGTAGGACCTTTATAGGATGGCTGGTTTTGGTCAAAGCACTGGCTAGAAATAGCCCAGAGACCCAACAGGTGTCCATTGCCTGTGAAGGATGGACATCTATTTGCCACAGTCCCAAAATCCAGGCTTCTAACATGTGGTGTGGAACTCCATTGACCTGCACTGTTCAGTCACTTTCAGGGCAATGGAGCCCTGCTCAAAGAGCACAGGTAAAGGATGTGACTACAGGCCTTAGGCCTTAGAGAGATTTACATACTAATGAGATTCCTGAAGGAAAGAGGGCAGAGCCAATTAAGTATTCTTCCCCAGCCCCTCCCCATTTCTCTCCCTATTTAACTCAGGTCTGCCCTGAGTTTCACAGGGGGTGCACATCCAGATTCACCCATCAACCATCATACCAGTAAAGCTGTTTTGGAAACCCAAGGACTTTCTCATGTCATTGGGACTGTGCCTCGTGGAACCATGGAGAAGGCTTTTAATGAGCTGCTGTAGCCAGCTGCTGCGCCTAACTCCCACCTGGAGGAACCCTCAATGTTCCTAGCCACCCTACTTACAGGTCTTCACAATCAAAGGAGCCAATCCAAAAACAAAACAAAAACAAAACCCCTACAGGTATGCCCACCTCTAGTCAAGTTGACAACTAAGAACAGCATCATCCATCACACATTTGTATATTCAGGATACAATTCCAAGTCTAGGTACCTCATTGACTCTGCAACACATAGAATTACTTTCTTCAAAAATCATGAACACTTCCTAGTTATACTTCAGAATTAAAATCAACTGCTTTGAAACTCCCGTATATGTTGTTACCCGGATCACTCTTCCTGAACCAGCAATATCCCCATCTTAATGTGCAATACTTTCCAAAGTTTTTACTGTTATTGTTAATTTAATTTGCAAGTATACGTGAAAGGGTAGTAAAAAGAAAAAAAATTAATCATAATGACTAATGTTGAGGTTATTGCTTGATCAATAGACTACAGAGGGCATTTCTGTACCAAAGGCATGAGAATAGTACTAATACTATGTCACTCTCTACTAGAGACCATGAGTCAAGGATCTATACTTAATAAACATAGTTAAAAATTTTATTGTTAGCTAGTTCCCCACAATGGGTATAACTTGTTTGTCCCATTATTTAGATATTTAAAAATGATTTAATCAAGCATTTGCTGCCACAGTTCAAGTTCCTTACTCTCAGCAGAGTGAAAATGTGCTTGGACATTGCTATGCTTTGAACATTGGCATAAGGACATCCTGCAGATGGTTTGATCTTCTGCCTTTACCACATCATCCATAGAGTTATTAACCTTTCTCGTCATTTGCACATTCAGTTTACCAGCCATTTTATTTCCTGCAGAATGTTTCATTTGCAGGTAGAATTTTACCAACTGCTTTACTTGAGATCTTATTTATGCTTTCCTCACTGAACTTAAACATCATTAGTTTTTGAATGAATATGAGAGGTGAATAACTTGTCCTTGAACTTTTAAAGTCACTACATGTTAATTATTTAGACTAATTTCAACTTGTTTAAGTCTTAGGGAGTAGGGAAGATAAAGAGACAGATTGGGAAATAGCTAATCAGTAAAAGGACTCACAACATTCATAAGGTTATCATTAAAATTTTCTCTCATAATAATATAGGTTTTAGGGTCTCAGAACAGTAATAATAACATCAAAGAATCTGATCACATACTATCATAAAAGTTCTAATAACAATGTAAAAGATTAAAATATATAAATTACTAAAACATAGCTGGAGACCAGTGGTATATGTCTTAAATCCCAGCACTAGAGAGGCAGAGGCAGGTCGATCTCTCTGTTCTAGATGAGCCTGTTATACAGAGAGAGTTCCACCATATTGAAGACTATTACTCAAAAAAGCTTCCCTCCAAAAATGAAACCAACCAAACAAAAATCACCAAAACATGAAGAAAAAAAAACACCCTATTAGAAAACAGTGAAGATAGATTTGATTTATGCAGCCTTACCTTACACCTTTATTTTATTAAACAAAACCTGAATTAAAAACTAAAACAAAACAGTTTGTCTGAAGTAAAATAAGGTAAACAGTAATAAAATGAAGACTGCAATTTTATTAGTAAATGTAAATGGTTAATTTATTTATTAAGTATGTAAGTCTGAGAAGTGAAAAGTTTCTTACACTGAGGATTTTCTTTACTATGTCTGTTGCTCATTCTTCTCTGGACTGCTACTATGAGTTGGTTGTGGAAATTAAGAGGTGAGAAGAAGCAAAGTTCTTCCATGCCTAACATACATTCCTTTTTGGTATTGTTTCACAACTCGTATTATATCTACCTCCACTCCCTCACTACATTACTTCATATTCTTGATATCCAAAAAGAAACAAAAATTCCAACAAACCAAAATCCAATAGACTAAAAGTTAAGACACACACACACACACACACACACACACACACACACACGCACGCACCTCAAGAAAACCAAAAACCAATAGCAAGTGCAATTCATATTGTATTGGCCAGCTACAACGCCTGACTTGTTTAGTATGGTTGACATATCAAGTTTCACTCCATTGGAAAAAACTAATTTTTCTTCTTCCAGAAGCTACCAATAACAAATGCATTCTTGGAATTCATTCATGCATATGAGTGCATAGATGCATTATTTAAACATGGGTGCACAGGCTATGTATCTAAAAGAAAGTATATTAGCTACACCCTGCCTTCAAGATGATACTTTCCTATTCCATTTAAATCTCAGCTAGGTGTTTGCAGCAACTGTATAATTGTAAATGTATGATTAAACGTTTAAAATTAGAAAGCAACAACAACAAAAACATATCACTTCTTTGTTAGGGGTAGGACTGTGTGCCCACATTCCCTCTTTCATGCTTGGATTTGGTTTGCTTTAAGATTGTTTTGTGCTTCATATCATAGTCTCTGTTTATGTGTGTATCAGTCATGAATCTGGATGACACTCTTTCTTTGGAATCATTTACCACTTCTTGCTCTTAGAATCTTAAAAATTTTTCCACCTCCTATTCTGCATAGATCTCTGAGTCTTATAGGAATGAGTTTGACCAAAGAAACAAATACATACAGACATTTAGGACTTAAGTGCTCCACTCTCTATTCATTGTCCAAGTCTGAGTCTCTGTGTTAACTACCGTCCAATGTAAAGGAAGGCTTCTCTGATGGTGATTGAGTAATTTACTGAACTATTGGTATAATAATATGACTTTGAAAATCATGTTATTGCTATATTAATTAGGCAGAATAATAGATTTTCTTCCCTATATTTAATATCTATGTAGGTTCTGATTTTTTACTATTATAGCGCTGACAGAAATGAGCTCAATCTTATGTGTTGAACTCATATCTAATTAAAAAAAGGTAGTTGGTTACTGTGTCATTTTTTTGTTATTCTTTTTAAAATATATTTTTATTGGGTATTATATTTACATTTCAGATTTTATCCACTTATCCTACTTCCTCCCACCACTCAGAAACCTCCAATTCCATCCTCCCTCCTCATGCTTCTATGAGGCTGTTCCCTCATATTCCCCCCCCCACACACTCTGTGTTCATTTTTCATGGGACCAAGAATCTCCTCTCCCACCTATGCCCAACAAGTCCATCCTCCTCTACATATACAGCTGGAGTCATGGGTCCCTCCCTATGTGCTCCCAGGCTGGTGGTTTAGACTCTGGGGAGCTCTGGTTGGTTGGTATTGTTGCTCTCCTCATGGGGTTACAAACCCTTTCTGCTCCTTTAGTCTTCTCTCTAACTTCTCCATTGTGAAACCCTTGATCATATCAGTGGTTAGCTGTGAGCATCGTCCTCTGAATGTGTCAGTCTCTGGCAGACCTCTAAGAAGACAGCTATATCATGTTCTTGTCAGCATGCACTTCGAGCCATCCATATCAGTGTCTAGCTTAGGTGACTGTACATGGGATGGATACCCAGGTGGAATGGTCTCCAGATGGCCCCTCTTTCAGTTTCTGTCCCACATTTTGTTTCTATATTTGCTCCCGTGAGTATTTTTGTTACTCGTTCTATGTAGAACTGAGGCATCACCACTTGGTCTTCCTTCTTCATGAGCTTCATGTGGTCTGTGAGTTGAGTCTTCATTATTCTAAGCTTTTGGGCTAACATCCACTTATCAGTGAGTAAATATCATATGTGTTCTTTCGTGATTGCGTTAACTCACTCAGGATGATAATTTCTAGTTCCATCCATTTACCTAAAAATTTCTCGAATTCATTATTTTTAATAGCTGAGTAATACTCCATTGTGTAAATGTACCACATTTATTTTTTTGTATCCATTCCTCTGTTGAGGGACATCTTGGTTCTTTTCAGCTTCTGGCTATTATAAATAAGGCTGCTATGAACATAGTGGAGCATATGTCCTTGTTATATGTTGGAGCATCTTCTGGGTATTTGCCAAGGAGTGGTATAGCTGGATCCTCAGGTAATGCTATGTCTAGTTTTCTGAGGAACCGCCAGACTGATTTCTAGAGTGTTTGTACCAGCTTGCAATCCCACCAACAATGGAGGAGTGTTCCTCTTTCTCTGCATCTTCGCCAGCATCTACTATCACCTGAGTTTTTGATCTTAGCCATTCTGACTGGTGTGAGGTGGTATCTGTGTCTTTCGAAGACAGTTTTCTAGTTTAAGTCACAGGGTTCATAGATGTGTGGGGTTGATGTGCACACATCTCATTCAGTAGCATGCATAGTACCTTCTAGAGCCATGAGCACTAGTCAGTTGGGGTGAAATTTCTAATGTGCCACTAGCTCCATTTCTCTGTGTTCAATGATGTGAGTAAGAGGCTGTTTCAGCAGTGATAGTTGGTAGAGAGTTACCAATAACACCATAGTAGTGTTTAGTGTTTGCAGATTACTCTATGTTCCAGTTTAGTCAATGACTCACCAAGATGCAATCCATTGGAATTTTAATTGGTAGCAAATGATATCTATTTGGGGGAGTCTCTTGACCATATATAGGAAAACCATTTAAATTTCTTTCATACCTGTTTATATTTTAGAAAACTTCTGTAGCAATAGGTTTCCATACAACTTTTCCAAAAGCCCTTATTGTTAGTTGTGCTTCCCCATAATCACTGTCATTCCCCTTCCCATTTAATGATGCTACTCTAGGTTCCCTTTATCTGTTTGTTTGTTGACTCTGGATTTCTCTGTGTAGCTCTGGCTGTTTTGAAACTCTCTGTATGCAATGTCCTTGAATTCAGAGATCAGCTGTCTCAGCCTCCTGAGTGCTGTGATTAAGGGAGTGCACCACTATCTCCCAGCTTCTTTTGCCTCTTAATAACCTTATACCCTTTTTTCCCTTTTCTTGGAAGATACTCTACTCCGTCCTGGTCCTTTACTAAATAAAATGTATGGCTATTCTATTTTATTTTGGTTTTGTTGTTGTTGTTGTTGTTGTTGTTGTTTTTGTTTTTTGATTTTTTTGTTTTTTTGTTTTTGTTTTGTTTTGATTTTTAGTATGGCTATTCTAAATGAAATACACATACCTAAATCCTAAAAAATATCAACTACATAATATAAATAGCTAAATAATAATATTCCAGTGTATAAATGGATTTCATTATCTGTTCATCACTTGATGGACATCTAGGCCAGATGCAGCCAAATACTCAGTAAGAATATGAAGGAAAGAGAAACTCAAAAAAAGATTTGAAAAAAAAATACAGCTTGATCAGAAAGGCAATTTAGGCAAAGTTTTAGCCAAGAAGATTGACTTCAATAAACCAGGTGCTTTTCACAGAAGCTTGATGGGGAACTCAGGAACAAGCACCAAAGCTTTAACGCTCACAAAAGCAATATATGGAAATACAAAGTTATTTCAAAGACTTTCCACAAAAGACAATTTTGAACAGTCTCTGGAACAGTCATAGAAACTTCATGTCCATAACTCCCCATAGGATCATTGGTCCTACATTTGGCAGAGAATGTGGAGATTACTGCAGCTGTTCCAAACAGACTTACAGCAAGCACTGAGGCAGATTTTGGTAGTGTCTACTTACAGCTGGATTTGTTGGCAGGTAGGATTATGAAGAATGACACAGATAGGTCAAGGGAAAGCCTGGAAGTTCAGGCTAAGACTGGAATCTCCAAAAGCAGAGAATGTGAAGACAAAACTTCAATGGATATTCTAGAAAGATATAGTTATTAAAAATATGGAATGGTTGTTGAGTAAAGCTATAAGCAATGTGAAAATTTTACCAAGATGAGAGGCTGCATGAGATGCAAGGTCACAGATTTAGGACTGTCTGAGACTCTGGAGCCCAACAGAACTAGTTCAATTTGCATTAAATAAATATTTTATAATTCTTAGTCTCAGTCCATCTTTTCTATTTTATTATTCCTTACTTTAGAGAAGGATTATTTATATTTCATCTTTGTAGCAAGAAATACATAAATTTGGTTGGACTGTTATAGAAGATGATTTGGTTGTTTGAGAAATGATAGAGAATCTGAGAAAGTTGAATCTGGATTAAATACCAACTGTATTTTTGCATTGTGAAGCAGATACAAATATTTTTGTGCTAGTAAAAAAACACTATACTTTGAGTCTTGGATAACTCTCAAAGTTTCAAGCTTGTTCCCCCAAATTGTGTTGTTAGAAACTGGAAACATGACAGGGTGTGGTCTATCAGCAAGCCATTTTTTGCTAAAAGAACACTCTTGCAAAGGACTTTGAGCACTTCTCTTTCTCTTGTCTGTCACAGCCATGAGAAAATTGCTTAGTTAGGCCACTGATTTCTACCATGAGATGCTTCCACAGACTTGAAATAAGAAAATCAGTCACTCATGGACATATACCTCCTAAAGAATGAGTCAAAATAAACTCCTTTGTCTTTATAAATGGATAGCTCAGGTATTTGTTACAATAATAATTATCTAACTAATAAAATTTATAGACTAAAACATAAAACAAAAATAAGAAATACAATCAATAAAAACTAGTGTAAAAATTTATCAAAAACTATTATCAATGTGAAAGCATACATCTAACACAAAATTCATATAGCTCTTTCAACAATAAATAAGAATTAATAGTATTTTAAAAATCAGCAGAGGATGAAATTTCTCATTAGTTCTCAATGACATCACATTATCCATTTTTTTTTTTTTTTAGCTCAACGTGAACTGAAAGGATGATGAAATTGCAATAGAATCTTACACAGAGTGTAGACAGCAACCAATGAAAATGGTCAGGTCTTCTCAGACATCAGTTGGAATCTAATTCAAGTACACATGGAAAAGAGCTCACTTATGGTAGGACAGTTCCTTACTGCACAGATTTTAGTGGCCAAACAGTTTTAGCTACCATACACTAGATATGTTTAATTTTCTATGTGCAGCTAGAAGTCCAACATTTTTTTCCTCTGATGATTTATTTCATTTATTCCAATTTTTTGGTAAAAGGATGGAGTGACTTTTCAACATCTTTCTAGCTGAAGTTTCATCAGTTATATTCTTTTGTAGCCCAACAATTACTTCAGGCTGTTATGTACTCAAGCATTTTTTTTTTTAATTTCTTCTATATCCTTGATATTTCTCTGCATATCTTTGTAGAGAAGGTAGTCTGACACATGTTTATTTTAGTTCATAGATCTCTGGAGACACATTTGGATATTCTAAGAGTTCATGACTGAAGCTTTATTATCCCTTAGTTATTTTTATTCCTTTAATGTAGATTTCCCTGTATGGTGATTAAATTTAACAACGTTATAGGATTTTGAATCATCATGGAAGCCAACCTTTGGACATGTCTAAGCTAGAGTGTATAGATAGGGTTTGTACATATTGGAAGACTGACCCTAAATGTACTCCATATCATTCCATGGGATGTGCCTCTAATGTAAATGAAACGGGTAAAGGGAGCTGAACAGCAATGTTCATTTGGTTTCTGTTTCTTGACTTTGCATATAATGTATTCTGCTTGTCTCTTCTATCACATCTTTCCTTTCATAATACACTATGCCTTCAAATTGTGAGCGAAAGTAAGACTTTCCCTTTTTAAGTTGGTCTTGTTACCTATTTTGTCACAACAAAATGTAAGTGACTAAAACATCTTCCTCTACACCCTACATTTTTCTCTGTCATAAAGATAATCAGAATATGCCCTGCCTGTGCAGCTCAGACCTATCAAGCTTTCTGAGGATATATTGGACTCTGCTCCAGGCTTCACTTAAATTGCTCCTTATTAAACACAAAAGTGCTAATGAGTGCAGGGATAAGATGCTGTGACCTAGATGAAATTAGATGTATTAACAACAGTATCAGATGGAGGTGGTTTTAGAATTGTGTACTTTGCCATTGCACAACAATGCTATGGGGATGAAGAGCTCCCACTTAACCTTTGTAGAGACAAAAGTAAGTATGTAGCCAATTTGCTAATACATGTGACGCTTCATAAGACAATCGCATTTTAGCTTATTTTGAGTTGTAATTTTTAGTACAGATCATACAGTCTTCTGTATCATGAGTGAGATATTTTTTAGTATAATGTTAATTTTTGTTCTGTCTATGATGTGCTTATATTTTTCTGTATGCTTAATACTATAATTATTTTGGAAAAGGTTGTCCATTTTGAAATCATATATGTTTGTATTTTGTTTGATGAAGCAGATATTTTCTTTCATTTTGCTTCTTTATTATTATTTATTACTAGCACTAATAAATGGATAATTATCTCTGAGTTAGTCTTTTATTCAATAATTATTAATAAGTACAAGAAAGCAGGTAAGAGTCTAAGCATTAGTGCTAAACAATAAGCTATAAATAAAATAAATATGGGAGCTGGTCTTTATAAAGTTGTTCATAATCTAGATTATTTTAAATTATTGAAAAGTTTATATATTAAGTAAATTAAAACAAAACCATGCTTCCATACTTTTCTGCCATTTGTTCTTTTTTAATAACTGTGTAACTAATATTCCTCTGTGTGACTTTTTATTCACACTATTTTACTGCATGATAATAACTTAAGTACTTATTAAAGAATTAATTTTAAAGAGACAGTATTAGGGTAAATATTTTCAATACATCAATTCATCATTAATATATAGCCCTCAGTGTTCACTGGGTTCTGGTAGGTTTGGAGAAAATGTTGCAGTTGTCTAAAATACACTTACAGTATCTGGAACACAGAAGACCTCCCTTAGAGTCCATGGATATGAAGACAGTCAAGAAATATTTTCTGTTACTCATCAAAGTATAACAAATTATGTTTAAAAAGATGTACCTCTTCCTCTATCTCTCAACTGATTGTTTATGCTATTTATATATTTGTGTTTTCCTGTATGTGGCCACTTTTACACACACATACACACACACACACACACACACATATATGTATACATACATATATAGATACATACATGTACATTTTATGTTATATATATATTATATATATAAATATATATTATATTATATATAATATATATTTATGTTATATTATATATATATATACTTAAAAATTTATTTCATATGAATTTTCTCAAAGTAGCAACTATCTTTTAGTAATTATCTAGAAGTATAAAGCATTTAATGTTTTTAAAGGATTACGAGAAAAAGTTGTATAATAGACACTTTTTCTTTCTCATTTTTCAGCACTTCTAATCCTAACCAGTATGTTTTGTGTATTGGTTTCTTATATCTATATAATTTTTACTAAATGGATAATTTTCAACAAAATGTCCTTAACTTTACACTATTAAGGTAATGATTATTCTAGGATTTAAAACATTTTTCTTTTTATTGTTATATGAGTAATTTTGAAATACATAATCTTTAGATCAAGATCCTTTTTCTAGTTTTTATATATTGACATATCATTGAGACTAACTAGATAGATAGATAGATAGATAGATAGATAGATAGATAGATAGATAGGCAGAACTAATATCAACTCAGTATTCAACATTATTTAATTTGCACCATTTATTCTTGGAATATTATTTTATCGCATATGATCCTTATATCATATTTTCTTCCTTTGCATATTTACCCAGTTGCTGCAATTTATAACATTAAAGCCAACTTATTACTTAGATTTCATTTGTTGTCTTTTGTTATTTTCTATAAAAATGGAATAAGCTTTGGTCCCAAGAAGTCAAACATCTCATTTCCTTGTGGGTCTAGTAACTGGAGGAGGATATGCCTGTACACATACACGATTAACATTGGTTCTCTATTTCAAGTCTAAGCTTCATATGTGTTATATATTGGTTCCTGATAAATCTTTCACTAGCTTCACAACAATAGTCTTAGTTTGCTTTCTTTGCTAAAATGTTTCTAAGTTCCAATTTTATGTGTATTCCACTGGAGGGTTTATTTAAAAATCCAAGGAACAAAGGGACATACCTAAACATAACAAAGACAATTTGCAGCAAGCTTATAGCCAACACCAAATGGAATGATGATAAGCTCAAAGCAATTCCAGTAAAATCAGGAACAAAACACTGTTGTCAGCTTTCTGCATATCTCTTTGACACAATACTTGAAGTTTTATCTAAAGCAATGAGAAAACTGAAGGAGATAAATGAGATACAGATTGGAAATGAAGAAGTCAAAGTATGGCTACTTACAGATGGTATATTAGTATATATCAGTGACTCTAAAAATTCCAACAGGGAACAAGTACAGCTCACAGACACTTTCAGCCAAGTTGCTAGATATAAGAATAAATTTTAAAAATACAGTATTCCTCCTATACACAAATGGCAAAAGGACAGAGAAAGAAATTAGGAAACCAACACCTTTCAAAATAGCCTCAAATAATATAAAGTATCTTGGGGTAACTCTAACCAAGTAAGTAGAAGACTTGTATGATAAAACTTCAATTCTCTGAAGAAAGAAACCAAAGAAGATATCAGAAGATATTGGAAGATGGAAAAATCACCCTTGTTCATGAGTCGGTAGGACTAACACATTAAAGAATGGCCATTCTACCAAAAGCAATCTACAGATTCCGTGTAATCCCTTGACAAAATTCCAACCCAATTCTTTATAGATTTCAAAATGACAATTTTCAACTTCCTATGATAAAACAAACAACCTAAGATAACTAAAATCATCGAAAACAATAACAAAATAAACGACAGAAGATATCACCATCCATTATTTTAAGCTGTACTTATAGAGCTATAGCAATAAAATAGTATTAGAATAAAATCATGTAAGTTGATCAATGGAATTGAAATAAAGACCAAAACATATATCCACACTCATATAGACACCTGATATGCATATAATGATAACACAAATACATACTAGAAAACAGTGTTTTCAAGAAATGTTACAGGTCAAAATGGATGTTTGCATGTAGAAGAATCCAAATAGATCCATATATATCACCCTGTAAATTGGTCAATTCTAAGAGAGTCAAAGAACTCAACATAACACCAGATATGATGACCCTTATAGAAGAGAAGACGGGAAATAGATTTGAATTCATTGGCACAAGAGTTTTTGAACAGAGAATTGATAATACAGGCAGTAAGACCAACAATTTATAAATGGACCTTATGAAACTGTAAAGCTTCTGTAAGGGAAAGAACACTGTCAATTGGACAAAAACATGAATTAAAGGATAAGAAAAGATTTTTACCAACAGTACATCTGATAGAAAACTAATATCCAAAATATATAAAGAACTCAAGAAAGTAGGTATAAAAAAACCCAAAATAGAGAACAGGTCTAAATAAAAAGAAATGTAAATAGTGGAGTCGCAAATGGCTGAGAAACACTTCAAGAAAAGTTCCACACCTTTAGCTATCAGAAAAATGCAAATTAAAACTATTTTGAGATTTCATCTTACACTGTCAGAATGGCTATTATCAATAACAAGTAAAAGCCAATGGTGGCCAGGGTGTGGAGCAAAGAAACAGTTCTTCATTGCTGGTAAAGTGTGAACTTGTACAGCTTCTATGGAACTCAATATGGTGATTTCTCAGAAAGTTGGAAATTAATCAACCTCAAGA
This sequence comes from Rhabdomys pumilio, assembly GCA_030674055.1. NCBI lineage: Eukaryota > Metazoa > Chordata > Mammalia > Rodentia > Muridae > Rhabdomys > Rhabdomys pumilio. The sequence continues at coordinate 48,927,452 of JANHMN010000011.1, forward strand.
CCCAGCTATAGTACTCTTGTGCATATAGCCAAAGGATGCTCTGTCAGACCACAAGGAAACTTGCTCAACAATGTTCATTGTGGCTTCATTCATAAGAGCTGGAAATTGGAAATTATTTTAATAGAATAATAGATAAAGAAAATTACACAATGCAATATTATTCAGCTGTTAAAATAAATTGGGTTTCTGGACGTTTCTTCTTTCTGTCTCCCTAATATTCAATCCTCCAGTATCATCCCCTAGAACTGCAGCAGATTACTGGGTGCATTCTCCATTCTCCCCTTCCCACAGCTCCTGTAAATCACACATACCTTCCTCTACTAAACTCTCTTTTCCCAGTCATTGCTGTATCCCATCCCTTAACTCCAGCAGGCATTTTCTCTTCAGCCACAAGGCATGGCTGCCATAAAACCAGGTAGGTTGGCTGCAGACCTTCTCCTTCTTACTCAGCTGTTTAAAAAAAAATGACATCATGAAATTTGCAAGCAAACAGTTAGAACAAGATAAAAAAATACCCTGAGGTAACCCAGACTTAGAAAGACAAATAACAATATGTTTTCATTTAAAATTAGATACTATTTATTAAGTAAGTGATAACCAAAGGATAGTGATAGACCCAAAAGAGTTAGATAAAGAAGAAGGGTTTTGAGAATGCATGGATCTACAATGGAAAGAAAAATAGAATATACATTTAAGGGTGGACTGGAGGCTGGTAGGGATGGAAACAGAAGGGGATGGGTTGGGGGTTATATGGGATATAGGGAGAGAATGAAGGGTGAGAAGACTGGAATTGGGGGATAGTGAGTGGAAAGTTCTGTGAATATCAATATATTGATATTGTTCTAATACAAGCAATAGTGGTTCTAATGTGAACTCTTCATAATATGGAATATGCAGTCTCAACTGGTCATTTCTTACAGCCATGCAAAGCTTGCAGTGGAGGAACTGGGTTGATTTCAACTGAGTTGTTGGCCAAGGGAATCCCAAACAAATTCTCAAACAACCTAGACAATTGTTAAGACAGTGGTTTGCTCTCCACAATTTGAAAGTGGAATTACATTGTCAAGGACAACATCCACAAAAGTCATTGAACATGAAGAAGTTAAGTTGGTTCCTACATCGAGTCTTCATAACTATGCCTAATCTTTTCAACCTGGGAAAGTATTCTCCTGGCTACCAAAAAAATAATGGGGATGCCAGTCCAGCCAAAAACCTATTACCTACAACCTGTCCTTCCTTCAAAATATGCTAGGCTAACTCTGAACTTTTCATAGTACCCAATAAAGGTTTGATTTGATTTAAGATCTACTTCAAGTAACCATACCTGGTGCTGCATGGGTAAGTGAGAAACAGAGACTAGAAATCCTGGAGACTTAGGATAAAACCAAATGTGGCTGGTCTAAAAAAATTCAATAAAATTATTCTTAATGATATTGTGCTATACTCATAGATCAGTGCCTTATCATCCAGCCATCATCAGAGAGGCTTCATCTGGCAGCAGATGGAAAGAGATGTAATGACCCACAGACAGACATGTGGAGAGAGATGCGAAATTGGGGGTTTCCATCAAATCTTCCCACTCAGAGTTCAGAAAATTCTACAGAAGAGGCAGCAATGCAAGGTGCATATGAGTTCACAGGCATTGACACATCAACCACAGGGCCTATAGAATACCTATACCAGGTATTCTGCAAATATATTATAGATGTTAGCTTAGAATTGTTATGAAAATTCTGACTATAAGAATGAGTGAGTCTCTGACACTACTGGCTTCTCTCATAATTCTTTGCCTCTTGTTGGGTTGTTACGTTCAACATTGGTATGAAAGGTTTTGCTTCATATTATATTTTATTTTGTCATGCTTGATTGTTATCTCTTAGAAGCCTGTTCTTTTATAATTAGAGACAGAAAGAGTAAATCTAGAGGGAGGAGGTGACAAGATACTAGGAGGATTAAAGGATGTGAAACTTTAATCAGGATACATTGTATGAGAAAAGAATCCATTTTCAATAAGAGAGAAAAGGGGGGAAATCCTAATTTCCATTTTAAATTTGAGAATGAATTGTGTCTCTTAAAAATGTAACTGAAAACTTAATACTTTATATTATTGTTGGTATGTGTTTAACTCCTTTTCTAAAGCTTAGTGCTTTAAACATTAGTTTTATGTATGAAATATTGCTACTTCTCTTCTTCAAACATATTTTCTGTAATGTACATTCTTAAGTTATTTCTTTTTTATTCTCTTTTATATGTATATTTCAGTTGTATTTTTTTTTTGCAAAAAACAAAGAAATATTCCTGACATTACAATGCCATAAGCACTATTTTTCAATATTTTTGATAATTTATTTTATAAGTTTTTTGTTTATGTATATGTATGTATATGTATGTTTATACATGTGTATATGTATATGTATATACACACATGTGTATGCATTAGAGATAAAATAGAGATATGGCTATATAAATCATTGTTGACATATTTCTTCAATACTTTTACTACATTAGTAGGGATATTTTAATAAATAGTTCATTTTTTGTATGTAGGATTATATGTCTTAGTAAGTTCCCTTTTACTAAACCTCTGAGGTTTTTGTCACTAACAGTTCAGAATAGCACAAACTCTTTAAACATTCTGTGTAGTATGGAATTTAGCACAGGAAATTAAATGCTTACAGATTTCTTAAAAGGACTGAAGACTAAAGGTCATTGAAAGCACAAATAGATCTGGGGTTTGTTGGTAGCTTTCAGGGAATTATGTAGTTTCTATTTCCAACCTGGCTCAAAAACACAGGAAGTCACTGCAGTGTTAGCTGTAGCTTCAGTGTGAATGATTCTTAGGGGAAATGGCCAGTGGATACCAGTATTTCAAATCTTTCACATCTATTCATCTGTCTGTCATTTCAATAGAAAGAAGAATAGCTGTGACTTAAAGACATCTAGCTTTAAAGAGTCACTTGCATTATTATAATCTATTCAAAGAACATCCACAGAAGCATCCCAAGAAATACATTTTCTAGGCACCAATTTCAAAGCTGACAGGAGGCAATAGGAGAGGATGAGGATGTTACCAGGTATGAATAATCGGTCTGGTGTAAATTTTCTCTCTAGTTTCTCAGGACCAGCATGAAGCCTACTCATGTTTTATACCAAACAATTAAAGGGGCATCAGATTCAGCACAATCAATACAGTATGACCTGTCTTACTGCCTTTTATTCCTTCTTAGAGATTTCTCAACCACTATATGTATCACTCAGGAACTTATTTACTTTTTTGTTAAAAACTAAGTCAGCCTTATCAATGCATTTTACATGAATTATGTGGGAAAGGTAAAAGTAACTGTTAAGATGCAAAAATAATGAAGCAAAATGAATGTAACTATAGCTAAATTTTTCAAATGTGTACCAGAGACCAGGGAGATGAGAGAATCTCAGGACTCATAGGGAGGGACCTTAGATGAAATATCCAACAGTTTGGAGAGGGAACTCATAGAGTTCACCTCCAGTAAAAAAAAAAAAATCAGTACATGAAGTGTAGGGATAGAGTTGCCATTCCTACCACCAAAAATTCTGACCCAGAATTGTTTTTGTCTTAAAGAACTGCAGGGACAAAAATAGAGAAGAGAATGAAGGAAAGGCTGTCCAATGACCATCCCAACTTGAGATCCATCTCAAGGGGATGGTACAAGGCCTGACACTATTACTGATGCTATTGTGTGCGTACAGACAGAAACCTAGAATGGCTTTCTTCTCAGAGGCCTAACAAGCAGCTGACTGAAATCAATGCAGAGATGCAGATATTTACACCCGACCACTGGACTGAAGTCAAGGACCTCTGTCATTGAGTTAGGGAAAGGTTGGAAGAAGTTGAGGAGGAGGGCAAGTCCATAGGAAGACCAGCAGTGTCAACTAAACCACTAAACAAAATAGAAACAAAGAGAACATTGCCAAATTCATTATATGATGCCACATTCAACAAAGAAAAAGAATTTCAGACCCATTTCCCTTATTAACACTGATGTAAAAATATTAAATAAATATAAACAAAATCCAAGAACCCATCCAAAATATCCACCATGATCAGATATGCTTAAATTTGTGGATGCAAGAATGTCTCAGCACAAGAAACTCCATCAATGTAATCAACAATATAAACAAACTGAAAGAAAAAAAACACATAATTATCTCTCATTAGATGATGAGAAACCTATGACAAAATCCATCAGTCTTTCATGGTTAAATTCTTGAAGAAAGCAGGAGTACAAGGGTTATACCTAAACATGATAAAGACAATATACAGCAAGCGTATATCTAACAAATTAAATGGAGAGGAACACAGGGCAACTCCTCTGAAATCAGGAAGACTTTTCATTCTCTCTATTTATTCAATATAGTGTTTGAAATTTTGGCTAGAGCAATGAGGCAACTAAAGTTCAAGAGGGTATAAATTGGAAAAAAAGTCAAATGATCACTCTTCACATGTGATAGGATAGTTTATATAAGGGACCCAAAAGTTCTACTATGGAATTCCTACATCTGAGAAAGATCTTTGATGATGTGGCTGAATACATGATTGACTCATATAACATACTAGCCCTCCTTTATACACACGATAAAAGGGCTGAGAAAGAAATTCGAGAAGCCACACCCAAAGCAAGCACAGCACCCTTTATAATTGCTACAAATAATATTAAATATCTGGGAGTAGCTCCAACCAAGCAAGTGAAAGAGCTATATGACAACAACTTCATGTCTTTGAGGACAGAAACAGATAAAGTTGTTAGAAGATGGAACATATCCCATGGTCATGGATCTGTAGAATTAATGGAGTAAAAAAAAATACTATTTTACCAAAAACAATTTCAGATTCAATAGAATTTCCATCAAAATTCCCCCACAATTCTTTTTTTAAATTAATTATTTTATATATTTACTTCCAAAATGTTGCCTCCCTCCCAGAGTTCTTCACCTCATTACCCCTACTCTTCATCTCCAAGAGGATGTCTCCACCCTGCATTCTCCAACCTGGGGAATCAAGTCTCTACAGGATTAGGTGTATCCTTTCCCACTAAGGCTAGAGAAGGCTAGATATGTGCTGAAGGCCCCTGGATCAGTTCATGTTTGGTGGCTTAGTTCCTGGGAGCTCTCAGAAGTCTAGCCAATGATTAATTACAGACTTTGAAATACTCAACTTCTTATGAAACAACAACAATAACAACAACAACAACAACAAAGATATCTAAAACAATCCTGCAAAATAATTTGATCCAAATCCATGAACCTCTCTAGCTACAATGCAGAATTGTAATAAAACCTACATGATATTGACATCAAAACAGACAGGTTGATCAATGGAACTGAACTGAAGACCCAGACATAAATTCACATATATGTGGATACTTAGTTTTTGACAAAAAAAATCAGAAATATGAATGAAAGCATGTTTAACAATTCTCTTCTATCAGGTTCGGTATGTTTGGTTTTATGCTGAGGTTTTTGATCCATTAGACTTGATTTTTTTTTTGTAAGGTGAAAGGTATCTATTTGCCTGTAAGATATGACAGGGTAAAAGTCATGCAAAAAGTGTGGCAGTGGCCAACCAATGACAGTTTCAGCTTGGGAATTGTGCCATGAGAGGAAACTGACCCTTGATATCATCTGAAAGTTCAGATATTAGAAGTGGGATGGTCCAGAGATCTAGAGTAGAACCAAAAACAATCGGTGAAACCAAAATAAAAAATAAATGTCAATTAAATAATTCCTTATGATATTCTGCTATACTCCTAGATTTGAGCTTAGCATAAGATTCACCAGAGAGCCTTTATCCAACAACTAGTAGAAACAAACAAAGAAACCCATAGCCAAACATTTGGAAGAACTTAGGGAATCGAGGAAGAGGAAGAGAAAGAGAAAGAGGAAGAGGAAGAGAAAAAGGAAGAGAAAGAGGGAGAGGAAGGAGTCAGAAGATTTAAGAACACCACAAAAACAAAACAAAACAAAACAAAACAAAACAAAACAAAACAAAGCAAAGCAAAGCAAAGCAAAGCAAAGCAAAGCAAAACAAAACAAAAACAAAAGAATAAACTAACCTGAGATTATAGTGTATCACAGAGACTGAACCAATTACCAGGAAGCCTGCATGAGTCTGGCCTAAGCTTTTTGCATTTATGTTAGGGTTGTGAAGCTCAGTCTTCTTGTAGACTCCTAACAATGGAAGCAGAGGCTGTCCCTGACTCTTTTGCATGTATTTAGAACCTCTTTTCTTCTATTGGGTTGTCTCATCCAGCTTAATAAGAAATGAGATGCCTAGTCTTCTTGCCATTCGATTTGCTATGTTAGGTTGCCCCTTTCTAAAGGGAAAGGAGAAAGAGTGGTGGAGGGGAATGTGGAAGAGAGACTGTGAGGACAGGAGGGAGGGGAAACTGCAGTTAGGATGTAGTATATGAAAAAAAGAATTAAAAAACAAACCAAAAGTGTTACAAACAAACCAAAAGTGTTACAAATCCTGGCATGGATATGAAGAAAGTAGCACATATTCCTATTGGTGGGTGTGCACATTAGTGCAGTCACTATGGCAATAAGTGTAGCACTTCCTTAAAAACCTGAGAGATGACACAGATATATCATTCTTGAGCATATTCTGAAACTAACCTTACTATTGAGATACCAGCATATCTATGTTCATTGCTGCTGTATTCATAGTAGACATGAAATAGAAAAAGCCCAGATATCCATCATTGGGTGAATAGATAATTAAAACAAGGTGCCTTTATAAAATGTAACATTACTTAGAAATTAAGAAAAAGAAAATTATAAAGTTTATAGATAAATGGAAGTAACTGGAAACAACAATTTTGAATGAGAAAAATCCAGATCCAGAAAAGCAAATGTACCTTGTCTTATCTTATTTGTGAACACCAGCTTTGTGATATATGTGTTAATTTAGAATATCTATAGAGGTCAGGAAATTAGTGAGGAGACATGGAGAAAAGATGCTAAAAGAAAAGTAATAAAATGCCACACTATATGGAAATAAATGGACTAGGAATATGAAGTGTTAATTGAAGTTAGGTGTAGGAGGACAGGATCAAAGAGGCAATACAAGGAGGGATAACTATCACTAAAGGATTCAAAAGGCATTAAACGGAAATTTCTGAAGGTGCTTCTCAAATTATAAATAAATATATATGGTGTGTGTGTGTGTGTGTGTGTGTGTGTGTGTGTGTGTAAATAAAAAGGCACCGTAGGATGCATTTGGTATATCGTTTCAAATTTTTGGCCAGTGACGTACCACAGACTCAAATATTAGTTCATATTGTCAATGTTTTGGACCACCCTCAGGAACTTCTATGTAAGACCTTACTGATGAAAATACCACATTATTTGACTCATAGAACATGAAATAAATTAAGCTGGCAATTGTTTGGAAGTTTCATCTCTACTAGATATTTTTCACAGTGTTGGGTGGTCCTATGCAAACTCTGGGAGTTAAAAACGAATCATCAATCTTTACCTGCTGTGAACTTTCGAGCTACAATAATGACAGTCATGGAAAGGTGTGCCTATTGGTGAAATAATGGCCTCAACAAAATGAGAGTAACCAACCACTTTCTGCTTTGGTTTATGCCTACTCCATAAGATGAAAGTCATATGTCAGTTATCAGTTATTACTACGATTCTGTTAAATTGGAATAATATCAAGCTGACACCAGATCATCTGCCATTATACCCAAAGATTATTGCATCTCTTCATCCTTATCAGAATAGCTTTTCTTGCAGTAAACATTGATTTACACTCAGCGCCATGGTTGGTCAAACATCAAAGAATAAGAGACTACAGAAGGTCATGGAAGCAATGTTTGTTTTGTAGACACAATGGGGTATTTTTTTAAATATAAAATTACAGGAATTATGACATAATCTTTACTGGCACATGCCATACAAAATACCATTATGAAGAGTGAGGTTGAACAAATCACAATCCTTTCCAAAGAGTGATTGGCAATTGATAGCTGCTGCTGCAAGAGAGTGTCAGTTTTCTGAAGAATGTTGTCCCCTGATAGATGGACCATGCTCCAGAAGATGAACCATACCCCAGGCTACAAAACTAGTACCAACTGGACTCAATGCTTTTGTTTGCATATTTGTTTTTATTGAGGATATGAATATGGTCCTGCTAGAAGATGGGGTTAGGTCTAGTAAGAGTTGGGGGAGATGAGTCAATATAAGAAAAGTGTAGTGTATATATTTAAAAAAACCTATCTGTAAAAAATCAATATAAAAAAACCACACAAACAAAAGGATGAAACAAAACAAATAAATAAGCAATTGTCACAAAAGTTCCCAAATCTTCTTGGAGAATGCTTTGACTGACTAAATAATTCTAACAAATTAGCATATATTATATTCCTTTCAACAGTTAGGATTATATACGCAAGTTAAAACACATTCCCTTTGTAGATTGGTTTTACTACATTAGGGAGCCAAAATTGTGAGTTAGTTCTCAATGTCCAGTTCATTGAAATTATTATTGTGCCCTTGTCAAAGGGCTCCCTTGTGGACATAAGATATCTAAACCATCAAAATGAGATTATATAGAGCAAAACCAATATTGGGTAGGTATATAAGGCTATGATAAAAGGCAACTGTCAATTCCAACCATCTAAGGGAAATAAATCCTCATCATGGTTATCAGAATATCAATTAAAAATTTAAAACAGAGTTCTAATATAAAAATTTTTGGTTACATTTAATGAGACACAGTCTGCCTCTTAAAAGCCATTCTCCTCTATTACTGGATCAACTGATTGGTGGGTGATAGTGAAGAGAACAGTGTGATTTCTTTTGCTATAATTCTATTACTTAAGGCTTTGATACAGTAAATGCTTTGCTAAAAACAGTAGCATGTGGCTCATCACAGGAGTGAATAATCCATTTCACATTCATATCAACAAGAAGGAAAGCCAAAATTATATGAAAAGATAGGGGTAATATTTGTCTTGTATAATGTAGTATGACGAGGTAAATGTTGTTACCTGTCTTTATTGAAAAATAAAAAGACATTAATTGGAGACTCCATATACTGCTATATATTCCTTTGTTAATAGATATTATATGCAGAAATCATACATATTTAATCATTAAAGAATAGATTTTTCATGGTGAATCAATCCTATATTGGAAGCTACATGATTTATTTTACCATTATTCATTCTTAGTTTGTGAATGAATTTAATGAATAAACAACTGAGGGGCAGCTAACATGGTAGATTGTACCGCACAGAATGACACATACTTTTATTTCTCTGTTTTGTGACTTACCTGTGATGTAATATGTTTCTAAAAGCATTTAGATAATTAAGTAACCTCTGTGCATTCTTTTCCATTCTCAAACACTCATCCTTAAACTTCTACAACAAATTTTCCTCTAGAGTTTTAATGGAACTGCTTCTAAGGCTATTAGCAGCTGGAAAAATCACTCAGCAAACACACTTGGTAATTAGTGTGGATGAATTAAAACATATCTGAACCTCTAGCCAATTCTATAACAAAGCAAAAGAAGTGTGCAGATAGGATACTGGAAGTCTGATTCCTGATGAAATTTCCCTTTATAATTATTTTTCAAGCCTATGATATTTAATACTATGCGTCATCTTGCTTGGATTAGGAAGAGGTTAAGATTTGATCAATCACTATACTTGATGTGTCAGTAAGGACAGAGTAGAATGACGTTCTGAATTTGGTGCTAGAATGGAATACCAAAGATGAGTTAGAAGAAAAATTAAGCACTGTATCTCACAGCTTTCAAAAGTAGAATTAAAAAAAAATTATTAGATATTTCTTTATTTATACTTCAAAAGTTATCCCCTTTCTTGGTTTCCCCTCGGAAGACCCCGTATCCCATCCTTCCTCACCCTGCTTCTATGAGGGTGCTCCCCCACCAACCCACAGACTATCGCTTTCCCTTCCTGGTGTTCCCCTACACTGGGGCATTAAGCATCTGAGGACCAAGGGCCTCTCCTCCCATTGATGCCAGAAAGGGCCATCAGCTACATATGTTGCTGGAGTCACGGGTTCATGTGTATATGGAATGGATCCCCAGGTTGGGTGGTCTCTGGATGGCCTTTCCTTCACTCTATGCTCCACACTTTGTCGCAGTATCTCCTCCTGTGAGTATTTTGTTCTCTCTTTTAAGAAGGACAGAAGCATCCACATTTTGTTCTTTTTCCTATTTGAGATTCATGTGATCTGTGAATTAATTGTATCTTGGGTATTCTGAGCTTTTGTGCCAATACATAATTATCAGCAAGCGCATACCATGTGTGTTCTTTTGTGATTTGGTTACCTCACTCAGGATGATATTTTCTAGTTCCATCAATTTGCCTGAGAACTTAATAAATTCATTGTTTTTAATAGCTGAATAGTATTTCATTGTGTACATGTACCATATTTTCTCTATCCATTTCTCTGTTGAAGGACATCTGGGTTCTTTCCAGCTTCTGACTATTATTAATATGGTTGCTATAAACATAGTGGAGCATGTGTCCTTGTTATATGTTGGAGCATCTTTTGGGTATATGCCCAGGAGTGGTAGAGCTGGGTTCTCAGGTAGTACTATGTCCAATTTTCTGAGGAACAGCCAGACTGATTTTCAGAGTGGCTGTCCCAGCTAGCAATCCCACCAACAATGGAGGAGTGTTCCTCTTTCTCTACATCCTTTCCAGCTTCTGCTATCACCTGCGTTTTTGATCTTAGCCATTCTCACTGGTGTGAGGTGGAATCTCAGAGTTGTTTTGATTTTCATTTCCCTGATGACTAAGGATGATACACATTTCTTTAGGTACTTCTTGGCCATTCAGTATTCCTAGTTGAGAATTCTTTAGCTCTGTGCCACAATTTAAAATAGGGTTATTTGGTTCTCAGGAGTCTAATTTCTTGAGTTCTTTGCATATATTGAATATTAGCCCTCTATTGGATGTAAGTTTGGTTGAGATCATTTCCCAATCTGTTGGTTGCCATTTTGTCCTATTAACCTTACAGAAACTTTACAATTTTATGAGGTCCCATTTGTCGATTCTTTATCTTAGAGCATAAGCCATCCGTGTTCTGTTCAGGAAAATTTCCCCTGCGTCCATTTGCTTGAGGTTTTTCCCCACTTTCTCTTCTATTACTTCCAGTGTATCAGGTTTTATGTGAAGGTCCTTGATCCACTTGGACTTGAGCTTTGTACAAGCAGATATGAATAGACTGATTTGCATCCTTTTACATGCTGACTGCCAGTTGAACCATGTTGAAAATGTTGTCTTTTTCCCACTGGATGGTTTTAGCTCCTTTGTCAAAGATCAAGTGACCATAGGTGTGTGAGTTCATTTTCGGGGTCTTCAATTCTATTACGCTGATCTTCCTGCCTGTTTCTGTATGAATACCATGCAGTTTTATCAGAGTTTTGCTCTGTAATACAGCTTGAGGTCAGGTTGGCAATAGTGATTCCCCCAGATGTTCTTTTATTGTTGAGAATAGTTTTCTACATCCTCGGGTTGTTTTGTTTTGCTTTTGTTTGTTTGGTTGGCTGGTTCTTTTATTTCAGATTAATTTGTAAATTGTTCTTTCTAACTCTGTGAAGAATTGAGTTTGAATTTTGATGGGGATTGCATTGAATCTGTAGATTGTTCTCGGCAAGATGGCCAGTTTTACTATATTAATCCTGTCAATCCAGGAGCATGGAAGATTTTTCCATCTTCAGAGATCTTCAATTTCTTTCTTTAGGGACTTGAAGTAGTTGTCATACAGATCTGTCACTTGCTTGGTTAGATTCATACCAAGGTATTTTACATTATTTGTGACTATTGTGAAGGGTGTCATTTCCCTAATTTCTTCCTCAGCCTGTTTATCCTTTAAGTAGAGAAAGGCTAGTGATTCGTTTGAGTTGATTTTATATCCAGCCACTTTGCTAAAGTTGCTTATCAGTTTAAAAGTTCTCTGGTGGAAGTTTTGGGGTCACTTAAGTATACTATCATATCATCTGCAAATAGTGATATTTTGACTTCTTCCTTTTCAATTTGTATCCCTTTGACTTTCTTTTGTATTCTAATTGCTCTGGATAGAACCTTGAGCACTCAATAGAGTAGGTAGGGAGAGTGTGGGCAGCCTTGTCTAGTCCCTGATTTTAGTGGGATTGCTTCAAGTTTCTCTCCACTTAGTTTGATGTTGGCTACTGATTTGCTGTATATTGCTTTTACTATGTTTAAGTATTAGCCTTGACTTCCTGTTCTTTCTAAAACTTTTAACATGAAGAAATGTTGAATTTTGTCAAATGCTTTCTTAGCATCTAGTGAGATGATCATGTGGGTTTTTTTTTTTTGAGTTTGTTTATGTAGTGACTTATGTTGATGGATTTCCAAATATTGAACCATTCCTGCATTCTTGAAATAAAGCCTACTTGATCATGGTGGACAATTGTTTCAATGTGTTCTTGGATTTGGTTTGCAAGAATTTTATTGATTATTTTTGCATCGATATTCATAAGGCAGATTTGTCTGAAGTTCTCTTTCTTTGTTGGGTTTTTGTGTGATTTAGGTATGAGCTTAATTGTGGCTTCAAAGAATGAATTGGGGAGTGTTACTTCTGTTTCTATATTTTGGAATAGTTTATAGAGAATAGATATTAGGTCTTCTTGGAATGTCTGATAGAATTCCACACTAAAACCACCTGGTCTTAAGCTTTTTTTTTTTTTTTTTTTTTTTTTTGGTGGAAATTCTTTTAATGTCTGGTTCTATTTCTTTAGGGGTTATAGGACTATCTGATCCTGATTTAACTTTGGTACCTGGTATTTGTCTAGGAAATTGTCCATTTCCTCCAGATATTCCAGTTTGTTGAGTATAGGGTTTTGTGGTAGAATCTGATGACCTTTTTTAATTTCCTCAGTTTCTGTTGTTATGTCTCCCTTTTCACTTCAGATTTTATTAATTTGGATACTGTCTCTGTGTTCCCTGGTTAGTCTGTCTAATGGTTTATCTATCTTGTTGATTTTCTCAAAGAACCAGCTCCTGGTTTTGCTGATTCTTTGTATAGTTCTTTTTCTTTCTACTTGGTTGATTTTAGCCTTGAGTCTGATTATTTCCTGCTGTCTACTCCTTTTTGGTGTATTTCCTTCTTTTGGTTCTAGAGTTTTCAGGTGTGCTGTCAAACTCTTAGTGTATGATCTCTTCAGTTTCTTTGTGTAGGTATTTAGAGCTATGAGTTTTCTCAGTTTCATTAAATTCTAAAAAGTCTTTAATGGCTTTATTTCTTCCCTGACCAAGTTATCACTGAATAGAGCATTGTTCAGTTTCCAAGTATATGTGGGCTTTCAATTGATTTTATCATTATTGAAGACCAGACTTAGTTTGTGGTCTGATAGGATGCTTGGGATTATTTCATTTTTCTTGTATGTGTTGAGGCCTGTATTGTGACCAGTTATGTGATAGATTTTGGAGAAGGTACCATGAGGTGCTGAAAAGAAGGTATATTCTTTTTTTTTTTTTTTCTTTTTGGATGAAATGTTCTATAAGTATCTGTTAAATTCATTTGGTTTATAACTTCTTAGTTTCACTGTGTCTTAGTTTAGTTTCTGTTCCATGATCTGTCCATTGATGAGAATTGGGTGTTGAAATCTCCCACTATTATTGTGTGAGGTGAAATGTGTGCTTTGAGCTTTAATAAAGATTTTTTTATGAATGTGGGTACCCTTGCATTTGAAGCATAGATGTTCAGAATTAATAGGTCATCTTGATTGCTTTTCCCTTTGATGAGTACCTTATCTATCTCTGTTAATAACTTTGGGTTGAAAGTGGATTTTTTCGATATTAGAATGGCTACTCCAGCTTGTTTCTTGGGACCATTTACTTGCAAAACTTTTTCCAGTTTTTAACTCTTTGGTAGGGTCTGTCTTTGTCACTGAGGTGTGTTTCCTTTATGTAGCAAAATGTTGGGTCCTATTTATGTGTCCAGTCTGTTAGTCTATGTCTTTTTATTGGGGGAATTGAGTCCACTGGTATTAAGTGATAACAAGGAAAAATGATTGTTTTGTCTTGTTATTTCTTTTGTTAGAGGTGAAATTATGTTTATGTATCTATCTTCTGTTTGGTTTGTTAAAAGATTAATTTCTTGCTTTTTCTAAGGTGTAAGTTTTCTCCTTATTTTGTATTTTCCAAATTATTATCCTTCATAGGGCTGGATTTGTGGGAAGATATTGTGTAAATTTGCTTTTGTCATAGAATATCTTGGTTTCTCCATCTATGTTAATTGAGAGTTTTGTGGATATAGTAGCCTGGGCTGGCATTTGTGTTCTCTCAGGGTCTGTATGACATCTTCCAGATCTTCTGGCTTTTAAAGTCTCTGGTGAGAAGTCTGGTGTAATTCTGATAGGTCTGCCTTTATAAATTACTTGACATTTTTCCCTACTGTATTTAATATTCTTTTTTGTTTTGTGCATTTGGTGTTTTGATTATTATGTGACATGGGGAATTTCTTTTCTGATCTAGCCTATTTGAATTTTTGTAGGCTTCTTGTATGTTCATAGGTATCTCTAGGTTAGGCAAGTTTTCTTCTATAATCTTGTTAAAGATATTTTCTGGCCCTTTAAGTTGGGAATCTTCACTCTCTTCTATACATATTATCCTTAAGTTTGGTCTTCTCATTGTGTCCTGGATTTCCAGGATGTTTTAGGCTAGAAGCATTTTACATTTTACATTTTGCATTTTTTTTGACAGTTGTGTCAATGTTTTCTAAGGCATCTTCTGCACCTGAGATTCTCTCTTCTATCTCTTATATTCTGTTGGTGATGCTTTCATCTATGACTCCTGATCTCTTTCCTAGGTTTTCTATTTACAGGGTAGTCTCCCTTTGTGATTTTTTTAATTGATTCTACTTTAATTTTTATGTTCTTTCTGGTTTTGTTCAATTTCTTCACCTGTTTGGTTGTGTTGTGATGTAATTCTTTAAGGGATGTTTATGTTTCCTTTTTAAGGGATTCTACCTGTTTACCTATGTTCTCCTGATTTTATTTGAGGGAATTATTTGTGTCCTTTTTAAACTCCTTTATCATCAGTATAAGAAGTGATTTTAAATCTGAATCTTGCTTTTCTGGTGTCATGGGGTATTCAGGACTTGCTATGGCGGGAGAACTAGCTTCTCATGATTCCAAGTAACTTTGTTTTTTGTTGCTTATATTTTTGTACTTGCCTTTCAACATCTGTTTATCTCTAGTGCTACCTTCAGTTACTGTCTTTGACTGGAGCCTCTCTGTCCTTTTATCTTGGTTGTGTCAGAACTCCTCAGAGTTCAGGTGTCTCTTTGATCCTGTCATCCTAAGATTCTGTGAGTGATTGCTCCTGGGAGTCATGCTGCATCTGGGATCCTGAAATTCTTGTGTGACCAAGCTCCTGAGGTCCTGTGATCCTATTATCCTATGTTCTTGGGCATGTTAAAACTCCTGGGAGTCTAGCTACCTCTGGGTTTTGTGGGGATTGGATGCAGAGCTGGAGCCCTAGGACTGCTCAGGGCACTGGCGCAGACCTGAAGTGTCCAGATCCACTGGCTGTGAGGGAGTTCCTGGGACCCATGGGTTCCATTATTCCCTGTTCGAGTGAGGGTGTGGTGGCCTCTTCCCCTACAATCCTGGACATGTTAGAGCTCCTGGGAGTCTAGCTACCTCTGGGTTTTGGGGGATTGGGTGCATAGCTGGTGTCCTAGAATTGCTCAGAGCATTTGCAGACAGGAAGCTCATGTAATTGAGTTCTTGCAGACAGAACTAGATTCCCCTCCTAAGTTACATTCTTTTAAGTTTTTCCTTGTTGTAAATAGAAAAGGAGATGGAAGGACGGCTGGGAAAAGAAGAAGGAATTGAAGAGGAGAAAGAAAGAGAGGGAGAAAGAGATGAAGGTTTAAGAGGGAGGGAGAGAGTGAGGGTAGAGGGAGAAATAAAAAAGAGAGGATGGGAGGAAATGAAGAAGAGAGGAAGAGAAGAGAGGGTGAGGGAGAGAGAGGGAGTGAGAAAGGGAAAAGGGGAGAGAGTTATCAATCTTATGTCTTTCTTAAATGTCTTTCAGGTAAATAATTCCACAATGAAATTTTCTCATTAATGATACAATTAAGTCATTGTGGGTCTCAAAGGGCACATTTCATAATTTTCACATAGGGGTTATTAGCATCATATGAATTTTTTGAAAGCAGAATTATAGCAAACCCTATACCATCAGAGCCATCATTAGTTTCTAACGTATTTTTGGATGCTCAAATCAACATTTAAATTAACATTTAAAATATATTTTTAAAATAAAAGAAATGTGAGTGTGTGTGTATGTTTGTGTGTGTGTGTGTGTGAGTGTATGAGAGAGAGAGAGAGAGAGAGAGAGAGAGAGAGAGAGAGAGAGAAATTGAGAGTGTGTGTCTGAATGTATGTCATGTGGGTATATGTACCCATAAAGACCCAAGGAAGTATCAATTTTCTGGAGCTGGAGCACAGGCCTTTATGAACTTCCTAATGTGACTGTTGGGAAGTAAACTTGTGTCTTCTGAAAGACTAAGAATAACTCTTTACCAAGAATATCTCCATACATTTTATTAAAATTCTCTATGAGACCATTGAGATGGACTAAATAATTACATAAAAAATTTAGCCTAAACAAATCTTAGGAGTACAAAATTTTAGTTAAGTTCCTCAGCTGTCATTTGGAAGTCCATTAAAAACTCAATCCTGGGATATTATGGATCTGATAACAGTTAATAATAGTCATGTTTGATAGTTCTGGCAGTACTGTTGCTACATAAAGTATCCTTTTCATCAACACACACACACACACATGCATATATATATTTATATATATAAGATTGTGATTATATATATATTAATATATATAAGATTGTACATGTATATATATAAAATAGTACATGTACAATCTTAAAATTATTATTATTTGCAAAAGGATGTTTCTTTCTCTGTAAGCTTTTCTGTTTCAGTTTTTATTGTATGAATTATTGAGAGTTCAGAAGAATCCTGACTTATACATATATAATTTGTAATTTTTTAATTTTTAGTTGAAAAGGCCAAGTGGACAAGCATTTCACATTTTAGTCATTTTTATGATCTAGGCTTATTCAGAACTCTCAGCTTTACAGAATGCTTTGCAATAAAATGTATCAGTTATCTTGTCTATTATCGAAAATATTTCAACTCATGCTATCAAGCTACTTTGGAGTCACTACTTTGTCTTCTCTTTCTTTAAATATCTTCCTTTTTCCTCTCCACCCATACTTCCTTTCTTCCATTTCTTCTGCTTTTCTTTCCTTTCATTCCTCCCTCTCTTCCTCTTTCCCTTCTTTTCTTCCTTTCCCCTCTCCCTCCTTTCTTTGCTCCTTCATTTTGTTACATGTTATAACTGAATCTTTTAATATGATGCTTGTATAGTTCAATTCTAAAGTGTCTTATTTATTTACTATTAACAAATAAACTTATTTGAAAATTATTTTATTATTTAAACACTGCTATTCATTCATTAAGAAATGATAGTTTCTGTATATTTAGGCAGTTCTGACATAATATCCAGGAGGCTATTGTCTCTTGGTTATCCCCTAAATGGGGAATATTTCTAACAGATAACTCTTCATACATACTATTAATTTTTAGTATTTAATAAAATAAGCATTAACTTTAAAAATTTATATTAATAATTTTAAGTATACTCTAAAATCTGTATATCTATTAATTTGAATACTTATCCTGGAATGTTATATCAATAAATATAACACCATTTAACCAGACATAGTTTAAGTTGTGTTTTTACTTATCCAAACTAATATATAAAGTTAACCAAATGTTTCTTTCCAAAGCCTAGAATAAGATTCTATTCATCCTGTATTAATTTAATGTTGTCTCCTAGTTACTATTTTATACTGTAAAACTGGCTTATTTAAGTAATTCCACTTCAAATTCTCACATGTATAAAGTATCAATATCTTGATTGCATTGTTGTTTACATTGTTTCTGCCAATTTTGGATTTGGCGGTCATTCTCTTTAGGAAATCCGAAGTACACTCTAGTTCTAGAAATAACAAGAAAAGATGATATTGAATTTATCAAGGACAGTGTTTAAGGTGAAGAAAGTATAGAGTCTTCAAATGAAATTTTTTTGCCCTTTCAGCTGTAAAAGAATGAACAAAAGAACTGTTGTCCTTAGATACTTGGCTTACACAAATTTGTCAAAATCCTCCATAATTTCTCCCACACTCTTCTCTAGTTGTTGACAGGGCACAAGTACTAAAAATTCTGGAGAAGATTTGGGTTCAACTTCTTTAATTCTCTCACAATCAAATTTTTGATTTGTTTCTAGAAATATTAGTTACTGGAACAAAACCATTGTTCACTACTTTAGAATATTTTTATGCTGCATTATTATTTTCATAGTTTCATTAACTTTCATACATTAAAAAATGTACCTACTTATAACATTCCTACAATTCAGAAATCTGAATCAAATCACAGAGTGGTTTAAAGCATTATTTTTTATGAGTTTCTCATTTCAGGTGACTAAAAACTGGTATAATATCAGTTTTCAGTTCAAGAATCTATCAGGGCCTCACATGCTTCTAGCTGTGTAAGATGTTTACCACTTAGAACAGTGGTCACAGGAGTGTTCATGGAATTTTGTTTATTGCCTTACTTGTTCTTTAACTATTTGTGTTTATTGTCTTGCTTGTTCCTTTACTATATGCATCTATTGTATTGCTAGTCCCTCGAACTAGAACTGACTTTAATACTTGAATGCAATTAAAATGGCATAAAAGCAAAAGGAGGAGGGTGGATAGGATACAGGGCTTCTAGGGAGGGAAAATGGGGAAAGGGGATGACACCTGAAATGTAAATAAAGAAAAATATGCAATTAAAAAAATTAAGTGTAGAAGTTCCAGCGATGTTAAGATACTGAATGAATACATACAAATCCCTCCATATATATCCAAATATATAATATTTTAAATTTTATTATTTTTTGCCCTGCATAGTTTTACATTCTTATAATTACTTTGGAGACTGAAATCATAATATGGTAAATTCAATGTGTACAGATCCGACAAATCATAAAAGCAACAAACAGAAACCGTCTTATTTTACAGGTAGAACTTTGCTACACACTGACTGCTTTTATTAGGATATATTTTATCTTTAGGAATTGCATCAGACTTGTTTTAAAATGGAGATAAAAAAAGGTTTAGTGTGAAGAAGCAAATACAGAAAGTGCAGGGGAAAATAGTTATCTAGGGCACCTGTGAGAGTTCTTGTAGAAGCAATTTGCTTTCTTTGTAGTTTTTTTTTCCCCAAAGAGGCTTATTAAACTTCAGTAAGTTATTATGTTAATGTTAGTAAGTTCAACTCCCCAAATAAAATGATTGTATTTTTTGAGAAAACCAAATGGTTTTACCACATTCAGGAGATCACATGTAAAGCAATATAGTATTGTTACAAAAAAATATTACAAGGTATGACACTGTGGTGGTTTAGACAAAAATAGTCACCCATAGGTTCATATATCTGAATGTTTGGTCATTATGGAGTAGTACCACTTGAAGAGACCTTGTGAAAGATGTATGTCACTGAGTGTGAGATTCGTGGTTTCAAAAGTCTTAAGCCAGGCCCAGAGTCTCTCTCTTCCTGCTTCCCTTGGATCCAGATATAGTACTCTCAGCTACCATGTCTGCCAGCTGTCCTCCATGGTCGTTGCCATGAGGATAATGGACTAAATCTCTGAGAGTATAACCCAGCTCCATTGAAATAATTTATTTTGTAAGAGTTGCCGTGGCTGTGATGTCTCTTTATAGAAATAGAAGACTATCTAAGACTGAAGGTGGTACTTTTTAACTATGGTATTGCTGTAATAGGCATGATCATGCTATTATCCGGATTTTGGGTCTTTAGATTAGAAAACTCACTTAATACTTTAAGTGGAGCTTAGTGGCCCTTTTTAGTAGGAGTATGGGAGATAATGTTGCTGAGGATGATTTGAACTATAAGGGTCCAGTTTCAGAAGTTTCAGAGGGTATGTATTTTTGTAAATGACCTAGAAACCATTCTTGTGATATTTTGTCAAGGACTATGGCTGCTTTTTACCATTGTCTAAAAATCTGCCTGACTCTGTAACTGTTTTGGATTAATGGCATTGTCAAAAGAGATTTCAAAAAAAATTAATATTCACTCCGTTGCATGGTTATTATTGGTCATTTTAAGTGGTCATTATAATCAAAAGGAACAAGCCTGTAGGCACCACCCCTTTATGAAATTTGCATTTGCTCCTGCCTCCTAGTTCCTGACCTGTTGGAGTTCCTAACCTGACTTCCTTTAAAGATGGACTGGAGTGTAGAATTATAAGCCAAATAAATCCTTTCTATACAAATTTGCTTTTGGTCATGGTAATTCATCATAGCAATAGTAACCCTAATTAAGAAAAACCCTTAGCTCTCCCACCAAGCTCAAAAAGATTATAAGCTAAGGCTGTTAAATATTATATAGTTTACTACTAAGTGATTGATTAGTTGGTTGGCTGCATGTAAGTCAAAAATAATAAATTGGTTTAATATAATGCAAAGAGAACAGGAAGTATGATAACAGAAGATTCACCTGCTACATATTTCTTTTACATGCATTTTCGTCATTTGTAATTAGTTTAGAATTGCATATATTGCTTTAGTAAAACAAACGACTAGCATGCTCTGCTTTTTACATAGATCCCAATGGTAGAAACAGACCCTAAGATAAATGGATTCAACATACCAGTTCCAGCCCCAAACTATGTTACACCAGTGTGGAACTACAGTTAATTTAGGAGATTAAAGACTAACAAACAGTGATTTAGAAATACCTGTGTTTTCTAAACAATCTCATGAGAATCTCAAGATAAACAAATTATAGTGAATCATAACCTACTAAGTTTTCCACAATTTCACAGAACTAACTCAAGCGTTTCAGTCCTTAAATTTAGATTAACTTGCTAGAGTTGGCACTGTGATGTCTGTAAACACAATTATGATTTGTACATGCATTTATAGATGAACATACTTTGACCATGATTTGAATGCTTGAAAACTTTTATGCTTTTTTTAGAAGATGTATCATGTCTGCAGAGTCTTAAAATATTTTTCAAGATTTTTTTATCTTGAGGAGATTGTGTCTTATTCACCCTTGTATCTTTCATATGATTTTTTAATCAATGTGTTGTATATGAGAAGTACACAATATTATTTTCTATAGACTTATTTATTTTTATAAGTGCAAATGTCATTGTCTTTGTCCTTTAAGAAAAGTAAATCATACATCTGTGCTAACATCAATATTTAATTAAAGTTTAAAAAGCCATATAGACTTCTACATATTTCTGTCCATTTCTCTCCTTGCAAACAATTCTGCTCACTAGCTCATCATAAGAGCTCTGTTTTTATATCAACTCCATTATCATTGTGGATATTTTTCTAGCTATAATTAAGAAACTAATAGAATGATCATTTTGCAAAGTATTGGAAGTTACTGCTGTATTTGTCACTATGAAAGGAAACTTCTCTTACGGGGAAAGCTAAACCTCTGTCATGTTTTCAGTCCAAGCTTACCAGTCTTTCTCTACTGTCATTGAGGGCTTTGATTTATGTCGCTCACTATGAGGGTTTAGAGAATAAGTCAATGCTGGGCCTTTCTGTACTGTTTGGTACACATGTCTTAGTTTGTCTACTACTGTCATTACTTTTTCACCTGACATTCAAAGTGATAAAACTGTTGAAACACACACACACACACACACACACACACACACACACACACACACACA
>JANHMN010000011.1:48949306-48983005 GCA_030674055.1 Rhabdomys pumilio
ACACACACACACACACACACACACACACACACACACACACACACACACAGAGAGAGAGAGAGAGAGAGAGAGAGAGAGAGAGAGAGAGAGATGACAGAGACAGAGACAGAGAGACAGAGAGTTATAGATCAGGAAGATTGATCAGGAAGAAGTGAAAACCCATATTAGTATAAACAAATCACCCACTGAGTATTAAGATAATACTGTATTCTCTATAGTCTGACACATCTTAAAAGAGTCTGAACAAAGATATTTCTAGTGACATACAACATTTCACAATGTCATGTTAAAGCAATACAGAATTTCTAAATGTGGTTGAAGATGTACTTACTAAAAATATAGATACCTGTTTAGAACTAAGTGGGGCTGGTACTCTCTGGAGTGTCTCATTCTGTGATAGTATTTACAAGTTATTAAACATGAGTTTAGAGGCTCTTGATACAGATCATGAAAGATATGAGAATTTGGACTAGCATCAGTCACACTTTGTTTTCTTCTTTTTTTAAAAAGTAATGAGGTGTTCCATACATCATTATTCTGTGAGATTGATATCTTTTAATCAATGCCTGTGCTAGCTAAGCACTTAACAGATATAATTTATTTGTTATTGTCATGAGTTTGCCACTAATGAATATTGAAGAATAAATAAATGGCTGATAGAAGGTTATATGTTGATGTATTTTCTTTAAAATGTCCACTTTCAATCATTTCCTTCTTAAAATTCACAAACAAAAAATTAATCAAGGAAAAAATAAATTGACAGATAAATGCTAATGTGACTGTTTAGATTCCTTTGCAGAAATGGTCCATATGTCCATTCCACAGATAATGAGCTCAGTAATGTGACTTATTCAGTATTATATGATTTACTACAATCTAGTCAGAAAATATAAGCCATTTCTTTAATAGAGACAATTTTATATGAATTAATCTTTATAATTATTGGGGTTAATGAGATTAGTTAATAAAAAATGAACTGTTACATTATCATGGAAATGCAGTTATTTAAATGTAGAAATCCAAACAGGAAGATGTTGCCATTATTAAATACAGACACAAGCACATTGGGAGTATAGGTCTTTTCTGAGAAGTTGCTTATGGAACGTTTAAATCCTGGAAAGATGGAGAACTCAAATACAGACCTCTAGGAAAAAACATTCTGCTTGACAATTGTCATGGTTTTGATATGCTTAGCCCAGGGAGTGGTACTATTTGGAGGTCTGGCCTTGCTGGAGTAGGTATGCCACTGTGGATATGGGCTTTAATACGCTAATCCTAGCTGCCTGAAAGTGAGTCTTCTGCTAGTCACCTTTGGAACAAGAGGTAGAATTCTCAGCTCCTCAAACTCCGTGCCTGCCTTGATGTTGCCACCCCCCGCCCCCGTCTTGAAGAACCTGGACTGAACCTCTGGACATGTAAGCCAGCCCCAGTTAAATGTTCTCTTTGTAAGAATTACCTTGATCATAGTGTCTGCACAGAGATGTAAAAACCTAACTAAGATAATAATGATTAAAAAAACAAAGGGTTCTGTTACAAGTTGAAAACAGAATCCTGAAGGAGAGTTTTGTTCAAGGCACTGGTGCTTCTGCCTCTTAAGATGCTCAGAAGTCTTGTATAGGGTATTCAGAAGGCCTGTAAAACACAAATACCTTCCTCTCCAAGCAAGAAGCATTGTTTCAGTTCTTTGCATGCAGAAGGGAAATCTCTTATTAGAATTCAATTACTTTCATATTCTTTTAGATGTTGAGAGTTTGGAGATTTTTACTGTCCACAAATCTCTGTCTCCCTACACACTGAAGATGACATTCAGTCTCTCTCTATAAAAACCAGCTAGAATTCATGTTTCTCACCCAAATTAAAAGCCAGAGGAACTTGGAGCAAAGTGTGGAATACTGGCTTCTGAACCTGCCATGGCCATTGTATTCTTGGATTCACAGCATCTGTGATGGATACAAGACCAGGCTCAATAACATCCTGTCATGAAAATGGGAGAAAATCCTCATGAGCATCAGTCTTCTCTGAAGAAATATACACAGTTGTGTGTTAATGGGGTTCGAAGAGGTTGTCCAATATAAAGTGCCTGTCCATACATTATATCTTTGATGCAGATTAACTGAGCTTTTAGCTATTTTTTTCACTTTTGGCATTTTATTTTTAATTTTAATTGATTCTGATATGATTATGAGGATGCATGAGGAGGAAATGAATGATGGAAATCTTCCAGTCTCTTATTTCAACGCATATACACATTATTACGATTCATACATTCATTTTTTTAGCTGTCCCAATCATCTATACTGGTAGGATAATATGTTAAAAATGTTTTACTACATGCACTAGTTACTAGCTATTGAGCTTTTAGCTATTTTAACAGATATCTTTTCACTAGAGATTTCTCCTAATGGAGAAGTCTAAGAGCCAGAGTCTAATGATAAATGTTGCTTACAGAATTGATTGTGGAATGAGTATGTTATGCAGAAGAGATTCATTGAGAATAAGCGTATAAAGAGATAGGTAGGTAGGCAGGTGGATATTTAGAAATTAAAGTCCATGAAGATAGAGATTTTGATTTTCTAAGTTATCAATATATCTGATCTACTAAAATAGTGCTTGAGAAATGATGACTAACTACTAAAAGAGTCACTGCATAAATACATTGATTATAAATTTTAGCCTCATTTCCAAATGCTAATGAAAATCTTCCAAAATCTCTACTTTAACGTTTGCATATGAATGTACTGTAATTCACATTACATTCTTGAAGTAAGAGACATTTGATTTGTCATTTGTCTTTTCATAAGTGCGGTGTGATTGATAATCTTACACCTGCTTGAGATAAACTGACTTTAAATATTTATCTCTTCTTTTTATGATGTTTTTATTAGCATGTATTAATTATATACAATACTGGGTTTCATCGGGACCTTTTCATACTGATACATAACATAGTTCAAGCTTGTTCACATACCACCCCTTGTTAGCCCTCTCTTGTCTCACTCCCACTTTATTTCTTGTCTCAAATAGCATCCTTCCACTTTTAAATGTTTGTTTATTTGTCTTGTGACTTAATAAGTTTCATTATGTCTGTTTTCAGGATTATGGGTGATAGTTTGTTTATAGGAGCATATCACCTTACCAGTGATATTATCACTGGGGAAAAATGTCTCTCTCACCAACATAATTAACAATTAACTATGTATGTTTCCTCAGTAAGGGCTGAGGCCCATGAGTTTTTCCCTTTTTCATGACAGAATGTTAATGTACCCTGTCTTGTGCCCAATGTAATTGATGTAAATTCAAGAGCACAACAACCATGTTAGGCCTAGTATTTCACACTCTCCTCACAACTTTTTATGTCTTCTAAAGACCCTCTAAATCTTTTTCTTTAGTCTTGAGTCTCCAAAGGTTGAAACTGTAGGTTGCAGGGTCTACAAATGCATGCATGACACCTACCTGATCAATATCACTTACAGGAAGATATACTGTGAGATACAAACAATTGTGCCTTTTGACTATACACTATAAATTTAGCTAGTGTTCATTTAGGTACAAGCTAAAGCAATTGATATTTTATCACTTAATATTTTATTCAGTTTTTCTTATACTACTGAATTTGATAAAATTTCTTTGGCATAAAATATAGCACTGTGGATTTGTATATTTTAATTAATTTCTATCACAGATTTCTCTACCTGCAGAATGAATTATTATATCAATAGTTCTATTTTATTGGTTAGTTCTGATAATTAAACAAGTTATATTAAAATGCCTAGTATCTCTCTAGCTTTCTGCCAGTAGACTGTGATGTAAGTCTCAGCTAATTCTCCAGACACATGCTTTCCTCCATGATGATAGTGGACTAAACCTCTGGAACTATCTGGGAAAGTATCTGGAAGAGCAATTCATTGGAACTGGAAAATTTCAATGTAATCACCATATGTGGCTTACAGAAGACACACCCAGTAGCCATTACTTGGGTGAGTAACTCAGTGGTAAGGGTGACGTACTATCTATGAATTTCAGTATACAGATTTCCCTGAGAAACCCCAAAGCATAAGGAACACACTAGGTGGTCCGAGGCCCCTGACTCACATACAGAAGAGGACTTCTTGCTCTGGCCTCAGTGGGAGAAGATGTGCCTAACCCTAGAGAGACTTGAGGACTCAGGGAGTGTGGAGGCCTGGTGGGCTTTGGGGAGGAGAAATGGGATGAGGAACTGTGGGAGGGCATACCAGGGTGGGGGCGGTGAGTGGACTATAAAAATAAATAAAAGTAATAAAAAAACAAAAGGTAAGTAAGGCACGAGGATACTTGGTAGTTTCCTAGTAAGCTTAGAGTAAAAGGTTCATTTGATCTCGTGTGTATGTGTGTCGTAGTTTTTATCTTGGCATTGCATAGGATTGAATTCACAGTCCTAGGCATGCTGTGCAAGCATTCTAATATTAAATTTAACTCCCAGACTTCATTTTGAAGTTTTTCATCCTTTCTTTTTGTGTGCACCAAATATCTCAATATAAATTACAAGTAATGTCCGTGAGAGAAAGGAACTTGACAAATCTTTGTACTGGGGAGACATAGGTTTATGTTTATAAGGTATGAGAAACCTTGATTTGGATGTAATGTTTCTATTAACCTGTCTACATTTCAAGCTTGTTTTCTGCTCTGTATTGTTACTTTGTTTATTAATACAAAAGCACAGAGTGCACAGGGGGATGACTTCTTTTAATCAGAAGCTGTTCTTTTCACAGACCTTTGTGAGATCTATTATTATTGGCTTTTACCAGCCTCAGATTTAAGAAATTTAGCACAATCATTTATATTGTATGTCAATCAAATTAAAACTTAAAACAGTGTATAGTGCTAGATATTATAATGTTGGAAACAAGCAAGAATATGCTAATACTGATAGAATGCAGCTCGCATTTCATTGAGCTTAATGTCTTCACTCTCAGACTGGGTTTAAAGGAATAGATGCTGAAAATTAGCACGCTATTTGAGATTGGAGAGGCTTGCACGAGCATATCCTCATAGGCTCTGATGATAGACTGACCCCCAGTTAGCAGAGCAGTTTGTGTAGGTTTTGAACATGTGACCTTTCTGGAGGAAGTATTTCATTTGGTTCATATTTTTAGCTTCAAATACCATGGCCATTCTCTGTTTCCCACTTATAGTTTAAAATATGGTCTCTCAGCTGTTCTTGCCACCATATCTGCTAACTGCTGGCGTTATTATTTGTAGTGATGGACTTACATGCCTCTGAAGGCATAAGTCCAAATAAACTCTTTCTTCTAAAGGTCGCCTTTAGATGGTCAACGTGGTCCATCACAACAATAGAAAAATAACTAATATAGTACCTAACTTGAACTTGCCCTATCATCCAAATAAGCACAAACAAGTATGGACAGTAATACATTATTTACATTTGTACTGCAAGTAACAGAAGTTTATATTTCTCACTGTTAGAGTCCAAGTGAATACCTTCATGAAAAAAAATTGTCTTTGAGAGTCCTGGAAAGAATTTTTCTTTCTGAAATAATGTATAAATTATGCAGATCTTTTCTTTACAAGAATAATATTTATTTTTCTCTCTCTAATATGAAGACTTTTTATGTATGTTGTAGTAGGGCCTTAAGCATGAGATCAGTTTATAAGAGTAGAGCTTTCCCTTTAGGTTTGCACTACGCATCCCATCAGTGTTTCTTATGACATGAAGACTCAGAGCATCATTTGCTAGACCCTAGAAAGGCTGAATCCTTGTTGCATTAATAAAACACCACAGGATTTGGTTTTACAATGCAGACATACTATTAATATGCTCTAGTTAAAATTGGCATTTGTCTCTGACACAAGTAAAAATAGAGCTAACAAAGGAGGAAATGACAAGTCAGAAATATAAAAATAATTACTCAATGCAGGATAGAAAATTCAGAAAATATAGAAACTGAATGGTGATATAATGATAACATGGGTCCAAAGAAGTGTGGACCAGCTAAAGAAGTTTGTCACCAAATACAACAACCTATATATGATTCATATAATACACATTGTGAATTATGAAGTTGACTGCTTAAAGCTGTCTTGTGGCCACCTTATGCATGGTATGGCACATTTGTGCACATAAACATACACACACACACACACACACACACACACACACACACACACACACACAATTAAAAATATACTAAAGTAAAAGTAAAATAAATAATAAATACTTTTTAAACACCAAACTCTATGAAAGAAATTTAAGTTTTCCATAACTCAAAATTTTTGGAGACCATTGGATAAGGAGAAGAAAATGTGTCAACTATAGCATCAATTAAGCATCAATGCAAAATATATTGCAAATAGTTATAATTTTAGCATAGTGCCTGGTTGTTTTGTAGCTTGTCATGCCATATTTGGTTGATGTTGTAGGAAGGTATGCTCTTTTCTCAGAGGAGGTGAATGGGGGTTGGATCTGGGGGTAATGTGAAGTGGGGGGAAGGAGGGATGAGAAACTGCAGTTGGGATATAATATGTGAAAGAAGAGTAAATAAAAGGGAAAAAGATTTTAACAGTTGATAATAATGAAAACATAAGAAATAAAATGTAGATTGCTCTTCTTTTTTGATACAGAATCCACTTTCATATTTTTAAACCACTATAATCCTGGTGTGGATAACTTAATCTTGATCTGTTCAATTCATAACAATTCATATCAGTTTAATTACTTATGTTAGCTAAATTCAACATTCACAAATCATTTCTAGTTCAGTTTGCAAACACAGTCTAATCTTTCTTTGCTCTAACTGCTACTTGAGGTCTCTTGTGAGTGCAAATAGTAGAGCAATATCACTGGTGTCACAAGGCACTTAAGAACAAGAGGAACCCTTGAGCTCACCAGAAAGTCCTAAGGCCAAGGGAGAAGTAAAATTTGAATTGATAATTCCACAATTTGTGGATAAGCAAACATGGATGAGTTAAAGGATGCAGGTCAGGTTAACATCAGCAGTTCACTTTGGAGAGATAGAAAGGTTTAATTACCAAAGTAGTACAACATTAGAATCTATCTGTGCAAGAACACAGTCTAGCCAAGTCTCAGCTGAAAAGCAAGCTGACACAAAGTCAAGTGCCTCCCTGGTTTCTCATCTCCATTTAAGTCTACTCTGGCCTATACAGTCTCAACTTAAAAACACAGAAGCGGTGTTTCACTTGAAAAGTGTTAAAGATATCTTTATCCTGGACTAGAGATACAAAATCTATATAACCAGATCAATGAAGTTTATTTGATGGTATCTAGATTTAGTTAGCTTGAAATTATTAGAGACACAGAGGAAAAAAAACTATCCACTTGTAAAATAGAATTTTCTATTTGTATTTTAGAACTCAAGATTTGTGTGTGTGGGTGTGTGTATGTGGGTCTCACTGCTTTCACCATTTTAAAGTTCTAATTAGTAAATGTTACTAAATATTTCCACTTAGAAAAATCAATAATTTCTTGAAATCATATTTTGCATCTATTTCTCTTTGGTGTCCTCATCATGTAGCTATGCTTTGTTAAATCTGAAAATACAACAGAGTCCACAGAAGATACATTTTTCTTTAATGTGACAACCCCACTAATTGCAACTGCTGTGTTTTCTACTGCCCAAATTGCCTTCACATCACTTATGATGCAGCAATTTGGGATCCAGAATATCCTCTTTTCCTATTAAAGTGTTTTGTGTTCGCATGGGATGCTTAAAATCACTTGGCTTCATTCTACTGTGTTTCCCATTTAATCACAGAAACAAATGTGTTTGTCTCTTTTCAAAACCGTTTTACTAAGAGTCTGTACAGTGCCTCAAGTGAATACTACATATCTTCAGTGGAAATCCAAGAACTCAGTGAAGTGTTCATATCTCTCTCTCTCTCTCTCTCTCTCTCTGTATTTGGGTCCATTCACTCTTGTTGATGCATATGGAAATCAGAGGTTAGCAACCTCTGATACCTTTTGAAAATTATTTCTCTACCATATATTTAGGAAATGGGTTCTATCATAAAACATAAAGCTTATAGCTGCTCTGGGAACTCTGGCCACTCAGATCTCCATCGCTTGCCTCTATTTGTATGTGCACTCAGGCCGCAGTACCATACCTCTGTGTTGCAGACCATCATAAGTGAAAGATTAGTATCCTGTAATCCTATGTGAATTCTGGCTTATAAGCACCACCTCTTGTGGGAGGTAGTACTGTTATGTTCTGGCAGCTAGCTCCTTTACTTCCACATACTGTTCATACCTATCTCCTCCAAACCCTGCATCTAACAACTTTAGAACATCCCAGCCCCATCAAAAATATCTGGCTATAGATATTCCCATCTCTGAACAACAATATAATTGTCCAAATGCTTGGTAACAATCAAATTTAAATAGTTCCTATTCAAGTGTATTCCTGATGTATATGATTATGTAGAATAATAGAGCTGATAAGACCTAAAGTGATTTTGAGTGTACACTCAGTAAAGTAAAATTGTGTCTTCTGGTAACTTTTTAAAGGAATCCTTTCTTTATCATCATAAGCCTGTGTATAATTGGGCATGCATACCATTAAAATCAGATGTATTTTTGATGAGAAAAATCTTTGTAGTAAAAGTGACTGTATGACCTCCTCTTTTGAGCAAAATAAAGAACCACTCTCAAAACATACTTATTGGTAACTATCTTCTCCTTCCTTTGCACACCATAGGAAGAAAGCCCAGGCTGTAGACTAAAACCCTGGCATCATGCTGTCAAACTTTCCAGTGTATTCCTCTGTAACCTGCAATATTTCTCTGTACTGAATTAAATTATCTTGGTTTGTTTGTTTGTTTTGCAACTCTGTGAGAGTCCCTACTTTCCAGTCTTTGGGTAGGAAGCTCTGAACCTGGAAAAATATCTGTTAATTACTATAATCTCAGCTCTAGCTTGTTACATGGTTTAGAGGAAGATATGAAGCACCAACTTCTCAGTTTTGTTAAATAAGCTTTTTCTCCTATTGAGACTTTATGCCAGTGCACAAGTCTTGAAGTTTCAATTTCTAGAGTTTCATGTTTATCACAATTGATAAATTAGTACTTACCCCCTCAATTTCTGCTGTCAAGTTCGACACAGCCTAGAGTCATCTGAAGAAATATGACTTTATGGATTATCCAGGATCAGCTTGGCCTGAAGCCAGGGCATGGAGAGAACGAGGGTGAGGGAGGGTGAAACACATTATGGGCAGCACCATCCCTAGATAGGTGCACTTGGCCTATATTAGAATTCTAGCAGCATAAGATCCAAGAAGCAAATCAGAAAGTTTCTATTTGTGGTATTGTTTCAGGTTCTGCTTGAATTCCTGTCCTGATTTTTTACAATGAGGACTGACACAAATAAACTTTCCTCCTCCAGGTTGCTTTTGGTCAAGGTATTTATCCCAGTAACAGAAATCCAACTTGAAAAAAAAAACTATTAATTAATGATTTGCCTTATTCATAATGGTATAGGTTGAATTATTTTGCATGTTTAAACTCAATTAGTTTACTGTTCTTCATGTTTGGCCCTGATATCATTGTACTTATAACATTCGACTTTTATTGATTAGGCATTTTGCATTAATATGGAATGACTGTTACTCGCTATTCTTTTGATATGTTATTTTTTTATGTAACTCAATGATGCTTAAATAGGATCATATACAATCAGTTGATGGAGTTATGAAAAGTTGTATTCTAGTCTCACTTATTAAGGATTCAATACTTGCTGGAAATTTTAATAGTATTTGCTTCTGAATGTCCCAAAGCAAGTACTAATTTGAAATCACAGAAGTCAAGATGAAAAAGAAAAAAAAATCTTAGCAACAACACAATCTTTTTTTTTTTTAATTATCTGTCTTTGTTTTAGGTAAGCATTCACCAAATGTAAAAATTTCATGAACCTTTACGTTTTTTTCAGTAGACTCTTATCTTTTATGTTGATATTTACATAAGATTCTGTGAATTGGCTCTTTTTAATTACAGCCATTTTTATTTGAATGCAAACTTTTAATTGCCACAAATGGTATTAAACAAGCAAGAATAGTTTTAAAACTTCAGTTTTTATTATATTCATTTCCCTTCTCGAGGCCTCATATCAGACTTGTTTCATTTCGATTCAGAAATGTACTTAGGAACATTAAAAAATATACGGGCATAATGACTATAAACCAATAATTTCAGTTTTACTTTGAGAGAAATATTG
Organism: Rhabdomys pumilio; assembly: GCA_030674055.1. NCBI lineage: Eukaryota > Metazoa > Chordata > Mammalia > Rodentia > Muridae > Rhabdomys > Rhabdomys pumilio. Next base: position 48,959,526 of record JANHMN010000011.1, read on the forward strand.
AAATAAATTTCTCCTGGTGTGTTTTAGGCCTCATTAATGCTGGAGCTTGGCATTACCTCACATTTCCCTTTTTATCATTCAAAAAGGTATTGCTTCTGCAAACAAGGTATTGTTTTCAGGAGCTGGAGAATATTAAATACCTAAAATATTGTTTAATATAATTTTGAAATGAGGTGAGGTGAGCTTGCCTTGATATATTGAGCAGTAAGAGTGAAGTGATGATGTCTCAGTTGCCAAGTTGTTTGCATATGTAGGACATTTGCTATACTCTTACTACCAAATTTCAGACAAGTTACCCACCCACCCCAACACACAAACATACAAATTCCTGTGCTAAGAATCCTGTGTTAGAAAAATGTTCTGAGTTCCCAGAGAGTGTTGCTATTCTTTGAGGAAAAAATTCTTTTAGATGGTGGTGAAGTAACTCTCAAAATAAAAGAAATGCCACAGACACAGTGAACACATTAAAACTCTGAGTTAACTGTGAATTTAAAGAATATATATAAGGCAGGCACTAGGCTTCCTATAAATAGTTATAGGAATACTTCCTACATTTTACAGACATTAAAAATGATGTGTTGGATTAAATCTCAATTAAAATATTTTTATCGTTCTATGTTATATTTATTCCATTTGGGGGGGGTATTAGGGTTCAGAGCCAATGTTTTCTATGTGCTTATAGCTAGCTATAACCCTTTCCTCTTTGGTGTATTATTCAAGGTGTTTATTTAAGATAGGGTCTTTTAATGTAGTGTTGCATACCCTGGAACTTGCTATGTAGCTAAAGCTGACCTCGAACTCAAAAATCTACCTGTCTATGCTGCTTGAGTGATGCAATTAAAGGAGTACTTCCAAACACCTAGACCTTGCCCTATTACTGTTTTCATGATATTTAACGTTTTCTGACTCACTTGAGACTTACTGGTTGAACAAATCTAGATTTACCACAGAGAAGATATTTTAAAAAAAAAAGAAGAAAACAAAAATCCCAAACAAAATGAGATTATTTTTTGTATCCAGAAATAAAACAGGAATGTTTAGTATATTAAGTGAAATAAATTTTTCACTCTGAATACTTTCCACTCATTGTGTTGCCCACCTTGAATCTAGTAACAAAAATTAGGTATATAACCAAATACTATAATTACAGGTAATTTAAACAAATTTAGTTCATAATTATTAAATCTCTCCTTCTAGGAAAAATATTTTACCGAGTTATTTCATGAATTAAAAGATTTTATGTTCCTAAGTGATACACTGTTTTTTTTTTACGTTTTAGGCATATTGACAATTTGTTATCCTGTATATGACTAAACAAATGTTATAAAACCTCAACTCTGGGGATGTAGACTTAGACAAATTTTAATTGTGCTCTATGTTTATTTAGCTTATTCAGTTTGCATGTATCTTAGAATACCTTCAACATAGTAGTTTTAAATATCAACTTCCCCTGTGCTATCTCACTCTATACAGGAGTTTTGTTTTGTTAGCTTATCTTGTGCCTTGTTAATTATTTGCAAAGATCATATAAACGTGCTCAGATTGAAATCTTTTCCCAATTGATGTGGCTTGGAAATATTTGACAGCAAATAATTTATTTGTTAGGAAAACAAAGGTTTACAAGCTTAGAAAACCTCCTTTAGTTTTCAAATAGTAGAAATCTTTGTATTCTTAGTAACTGAAATGTGTTTGCATTCTGTTCTGTTGGAATTTGGGAACCAAGTTTTATATTTAAGTTGCTATATTCATATCATTTGATCATTTCTTATTTAGCTGCAACTTTAGCTGACCTGGAGTATGTGAGCATTTTACATTTGTGTTTATATGCTTACAAATAAATATATCACTAAATGAATATTTTTCATGTTAATATTTAAGAACTTCCATAAGTTCTATGACCATAAAAACCAAACAAAATGGGATTATTTTTTGTATCCAGAAATAAAACAGGAATGTTTAGTATATTAAGTGAAATAAATTTTTCACTCTGAATACTTTCCACTCATTGTGTTGCCCACCTTGAATCTAGTAACTGAAATGCCATGAGGTTTTAACCTTTACTTAGTCAGTGTATAACCTAAGATATGCTGGCCTCCTACCTCCACATCCTGAGTACTGAGCATACCATCATAGCTGGCCTATTAAGAGGTACCTCATACATTAAATGCAGGGTGCCTGTATGATTGACATTCAATGGGAAAAATTCCAAAAACAAATATGAGATATGTAGATTTTAAAAATTATTTAGAACACCTGTCTTTCAATTTTGTACTGTGTTCCAGAACTAGTATTTTATAAACCATTATGAGACAGGATTTTAGATCTACAAAAGGAAGCATCAAAATTAATTCTGTTGCCTTTTGAGTTACCGTGAACATTTGTAAACCTCATTTGTACCAACTCTAAAGTCAAGAAAAATAAACCAACCTTATGCAGTTACTGCTAGTATTACATGAATAGTCCATGCAGATATCTTGGCACTGCAAATACCCTCAACAAATGGTAGCTCATATTATTGTGACACCTCTTGTGATTCATTTCTTTCAAATATCTACTTTCTCCCTCTCCAAGTTCAAACTGTTTTATGAATCTTTCATTACTGTTGGAAACATGTTCTGAGTTTCACGCAACTAAAGTGTCCAAGTCCATTAGCCAAACATTTTAATTGCTTTTCTTTTCAACTGAATCTTATGTTGAACATCACCCTTTTCAGTAAACAGAATATGTGTAGAAAAGAGGGGGAAAATCAGTTTTCTTGTATGTAGTATTTTAGGCTCATTGGCTGGGGCTTTGAAAATCACAATGGTAAAATACAAGATTGAGAGAAAGATTGGAGTTGATTAACCTGTGCCCCTTACTTACATAAGAGAACTCAGTGTTGAGTAATTAGATGGGTGACTGCCCCTCCTTAATATAAATAGCATCTAACAGAGGAAAAAAGTGTTAGAGAAAGGGAAAGGAAAAAGAGAGAGAACTTAGATATTTTGACATGCAAAGTTGTGGGGTTTAATATCTGGTAAGGCCAGTAACTAAGGCTTGTATGACACCCGTCAGTTATTGCATTGGGTTGCGGAGAGTGTGTAAAAACACAAGTCAGCTGCTGGTGACTCTGAGGAAAGAGGATAGTGGGGAATCCCTACACGAAGTTTTCTGCCTTTCAACATAAAAGGAGAAAATAAAATTTAACTTTCTATTTTGCTGCTTCTTCTGATGTGTAGTTAGCTGAAAATAGTCCTACGTTAAGGTAATGTATTTAAGAGTAACACGGTCTGCTTCCCTTTGCACATAAATAAGTAGAAATAAGTTTTGTTTATTTAAAAATATGCATTTTAGAAAAGATACAGTGCTTCATATGCATTAAATATTTAGTAAGTACTAAGCAAATACATGCTTGAATCTTTATTATCTTTGTGTTTATATTCTACATTTAGCCAATAATGTACAGAGAGAAAAGTCATGAGTTATATTTAAAATGGACTTTGTGTGAACAAGAATGAATACTTGCTATTGCTTGGATAAGATCTGAAGAGTTCTCTAAGGGTTTGTGTGTGATAATGCAAATGCCATGTGAGGTATTAAGAAAGCACTAGCATTCCTACCTCCGCTTTTCTAGATAGGGCATTTGGGGCATAATTTGGATTAGACACATTAATCAAAGTACCCCTTATGACTGAATAGTGGTGGTTTTTACAAAAGCAGAAAGATGGCCCAGAGGGGAAACAAAAGGAGTGTGCATTCTCCTGACATTTGGTGACCTCAGATGCTTTTGTATTCCATATGTAAGAACAAATAGAGGTACCAGAAGCACTGGACAAGAGGTTAAGTAGACTACATTTTTCCAGAAATGCTCCAGTTTTAGTATCTCCATTACAGTATTGATAACTAGACACAAATTGATATAGACCCTATGTATTTTCAACAAGCCTACACAAATGAGACAACATTGAATCCTAGAGAGCCTGAGTTTCAGTTCAGATGAAGATGATTAAAAATTAGGTAAAAAATTTCAAAAGACTACCATATATAGAAATAAAAATACCTTTAATTGCTATGACTTATTTTTAAAATGGGATGTAACTAGGTCATTAAAAATCATTAAAGATTAGCTGAGATATTTATTTATCTTTGTAGATATATCCTGATCTCCTAAAAATAGAAATATCTTAAAGATAAATTAAATAAAAAATTACCAAGATACTATAAGGAAATGCATATGCAAACTTTTTTGAAAAATTTAGGAAATATAAAAGTGCATATTTGTCTATTTTGCATATATTAAAGATATACCAGCAATTATCAATAATATTTTGTTCTGAATTGCATAACAAAGGAGGATAAAAAGAAGCAAGGCTCTAATTTTCACTATGGCATTTATATCCTATATGTCCCTTTATGTTTTCATTAGCATCATATGATGTTTGATAATCTACTTCTATTCTTAGCAGTCTAAATAATTTATCATTTATTATATGTTAAATACCCATGGCTTGCTTAATGTTCAAATGATATATGCTGTGATGAGTTGAGCTTTATTCCATTAATGTATATTCCTACATGTAGAATGTCTCTTATCATTCTTAGAGGAATGAAATATATGAGAGCTCTTTTTCTATCTGAGTTGATAGCAAGAAGCAGAGGAGTGAATATTTTACTATGAAGTCTTTAGCTTTGCTTTTATTGTAACAGAAAAAATACCATTAGCCAATGTTTGTGATATGGCTAATTGTAAGATAGGAGAATATATATACAGCTTTCTTATTTAAATATTGAAGTCACAGATCCAGCATCAGTGGAAAAAACATAGTCCATACAATTGGGGAATAAAATGAGAAATTATCTAAAAACAAATAATTTTGGTGTTTACGAATATGTTAACAATTCAATAAACATGAGTTTATTAAGAAGTCAGTAAACACAGGCACAAAATATATATTCCTATAATCTAATAAAATATAATCTGTGGAAGGAAGCATATGTTAATGGTTTAAGTGTTGAATTATGGTGTTGTTTCCTATAGATCAAGAAATCAAGCATGACACTAGATAACTTCACTATGTGTATTGTATAATTTATAGAGAGCCTCAAAAGGAAAATAGAGTACTTGAACTTTGGCAACTCACTTCTCTCTTATAGTGAGGGTTGTAGTGAGGGTTCTAGTCATCTTGAGATATCTACACAATGATGTTTGTCACTATTTCTTTAGCATATCATTTATTATGAAATAATTCTTCATCAAATTTTTGTGGAGCTGTCTAATTGTTTTGTGTTCCTTTGTTTCTCATTGTTCTGGTATTTTAATTTGCATCTCTTTGCTACTGTTTTGTTTGCAATTAAAAACAAAGCAAGAACAATAGAGACACACTGCAGGTTTCAGGAACATTTGTGTTATTTTTTTCCCACTGTGTTGCTATTAAAATTGATGAAAGATTTAAAAGAATAATGTATTCATTTCAAAGTCAACCTGAACTTTATTATAAAATGTATTTACTAAAATTATAAAATATTTGTTTATAACAATGCTATGGATTTTATTCAAAAAGTCTTGTAAATTTTACTTTTACTGATGGAATTAAAAATAAATCTTTTGAAACTTCCTTATAGTACCCCTCCCTATCATACGGGCCAGGAATTTTTTCTATAAATACAGACTAGAATTTTTAGGACCGAACTTTAATCAGTTATCTTTTGAAAATTAAATTTTGAAAATTTTAGAAATTTCCTTTTGGAAAAGTCAAAAAGGTTTTACTTGGTATAAAAATCACCTATTAAGTTCAGTTCTAGGCATTTACATAAATGTCTCATAAAAGCACAATGTCATATACATAGAGATTCATAATGTTACAAGAAATTGCTAACTTTACCAAAGTTGATGATCAGATATTCAAAAGTAGAAAAGAAAGGTGACATCATGTCAGCAGTGATTCAAGACTGACACTTTTCATTGAAACCTGGTGACTATAGTGTCTTCTATAAAGCTATCAAACATATAAGAGACAATAAAAAGATCCATTATTTATAGCATAGGCTCAAATTCTTCAAAACCTGTTTCAGCACATAATGCTAAAGACCTAAAGAGCAAATAGGAGACTTCTTTGATTTTGAGATTCATTGACCCAATGTTGCCCCAAGGTCTATCTTTTAGAAATATATTAATAGTCAAAAGAAAGTCAGTCATCTTCAATAGAAAATGTCAAGATGGGTGTGTCAAATTTTCAATATAAAACTTTTCAAGATTATGGCAGCAGTAAGTATGACTGCAACTCACTCTCTGAAGAGGGAGGCTCCGTGGTATTTTGTAAGTAATCTAGAGGAATTTTAACTCGGTAATATGACTACTCTGGCTTGAATACAGACACACCTTTAATCCAAGGAGACAGAGGTAAGCAGATCTCTGACTTCAAAGCCAGCCTGAGACAGTAAGTTCTAAGTAGAGGAAAGCTTAAGTCCATGTGTGATGGTATAAACTGTTAATCTCCAGCACTCAGAAGATATGCAGATCTCTGAGTTCTAATCAGTCAGTTCGGTTTAGTCAGTGAGTTGAGAGGCAGTACAGTGGAATGGAGTTCCTGACAGTTCAGTTTGTGAAGTTTAGAGCCAGTTTTTACAGAGACAGGTTGAAGAGAGTATAAGTTAGACAAAGGTGAATACAGAACGAGCCAGAGAATGAGAAGCAGACAGAAGATAAAGAACAGATTGCCAGAGTTAGTTTGAGGCCAAGCAGAGTAATTCAGTGAAAAGCTAAGAGAAGTCAGATAAAATCAGTCATCTTGGAGAAGAGTTTGGACCAGAACAGCAGTGTTGAACCAGACAGCCAGAGAATGAAAAAGAGCTAAAATGGATGAGTTTATTCATCATTAAGCCTCCAAGATGACAATTACATCTGACAAATAAAAGTTACTTTTACACAGTGCTTATGTTGTGAAATTGTGATTACAAGAGTATGTAATCCTGGAGAAAAAGAGGACATTGACATGAGAATGTGACTTTTTTATCATTATTTCCAAGGCTTTCGTAAAACAAGTGGAAATGTTCTACATAGCCAAGAGGCATATACATGGACAAATGTTATTTGGGCACTGGGTACTAAGGAAACTGGAGTTACATAAAGAGAACCTGAGATTTGTACATACTCCAATTCAGCTTAACCCTGGAATGCTTGTCCTACAAGGACAGAACAGCTTATTTATTCTATTGCTCACTGTCTTAGTTACTGTTCTAGTTCGCTGAAGAGTCAACATGACCAAGGAAACTCTCAGAAAAGAAAGCACTCAATTGGGAGCTTGTTTACAAATTTGGAGATTTAGTCCATGATTGTCAGGTGGGAAGCAGACAGACATCGTAATGACACAGTAGCTGGGAGCTTTATATTCTGATCTGTCGTCAGTATGCAAGAAGAAAGACACTGGGCCAGTATGTGCTTTTGAAACCTCAAAGTCTCCCCAGTGGCACAATTTTCCAACAAGGCCATTCCAATGCCAACAAGGCCATACCAACTCCAACAGGGCTATACCTCCTAGACTCTTCCAAATATTTTTAATTGAGGACCAAGAATTCAAACATATGAGCCTATGGGGACCATTCTCATTCTAACTACCACATTCATGTGTTCTATACTTAAAATCCTCTCTCCTTGATAGAAGTAATGTAGTTGCCATCCCTGTAGAGATGATATATGCCATATGTACAAGGTACAACTGGGCCACTTGACGTATATGTACTTCTGAGGGAACATTGCAGTTTATATACTTATTAATAATATGATTTTTCTCATGCCATTGTCACTTATTTTCCTCTGTCACTGTGGAACCAGAACTTGTGACATAGAAACAGTAAGAATGTCAGAAGTTCTTTGCTCTTTACACACTGAATTTGATTCTATTCTCACCTGCAGGAGAACTGGTCTAAAACACACAAACTAATAAATGAAATAAGGAAGTAATTTGATCTTCTGATCTTTACTACCTGATAGGAAAAATGCTAACATACATATAACAGTAACTTTGTAAGAAGGTAATCTTTTTAAAAAGATTTATTTCCAAAGTTATAGAAATAAGAGGAACAAACAGCTCAAAATAACTTCATGAGAGTAAGTAGCATTTATATTGACATCACAATTTTTGTGGACAGAAATGTTACCATACTCTGACAAATAACTAAACACCTTTCTCAAAATATTTTCATAGACTTTTAAAATATAGATTTAAATAAATCTTTAAGTTGAGCATACTAATGTACTTTAAAACCTTCATCACTTAATTCAATACTCATACAAAGAAAAGCAATGTCCTCTGCATCTATTAGACATTTGAAGTCACACAAATATTACACTATTTCTACAAAGTACTTGTGGATCAAAGGATAACTAGCAAATAGATACAATTGCAAGAGAAATGGGGAGATATTATAATAATGGTAAATAACATGGAGTAGCAACACATGAAAGAAGAGATCAGTGCTTAATGTCAAAAGAAGCTTCAAAGAAATATCAGAGTTCGTAAAAGAATGAAAGTGTTTAGCAGCACTACATTGACAAGAGAGCTGGAGAGACAAGAATGAACAAATAATGAGCCAGAAGTGGGGTTGAAGAAAATACTCAGAAGACAAATTTGACTTTTATTCTTTAACTTACTGGCTAAATCATAGTGTAAGTGACTCTTTGAAAGCCTAATTATCATCATTCCATCTCTCTACCCTACCCCATTCTGTTACCTTCTATTCTTTTTCCAAATTTAAACCAATGTGTTTTTTCTTTTCTTAGCTTTAAATACTTCCAACTGTATCTACAACCTCTTGCACAGCTTGTTTCCCTTGCTACAGTAGCCTATAATCAATTGATCAGCTATTTTAAATTTCTAGGATATGCCAAATGTATCATTTTTTGTATATGCCCTTTTCTTAATTTACATTTTGTTGAATATTTTATTTACATTTCAGATGCAATTCCCCTTTTCCCATTTCCCCACCCTAGAGAACACCTATACCATCCCCTCTTCTCCTTTTTGCTTTTATACAATTTTTCCCCTTGAATAGATTGTTGACATTTTATTTGTCACCTTTAAAATAATGTTGTGTAACTGAATGTGTGTTGTCTATAGAACTTACCAAATTCTTTTTTTTAAATATATATATTTTTTATTGGATATTTTATTTACATTTCAGATGCCAATCCCTTTCTACATTTCCCTTCCCCAGAAAACACCTATCCCGTGCCCCCCCTTTTCCATTTGGCTTTTATACAATTTTTTAAATGTTAATCAAGGGCTTTGTAAGTATGGTAATGCTCAATCAGAAGTGTAACCTAATACCCAACCTAGCTATGTAAACTATCTTTGACTAGTGGAGACACGTGAACTTCTGCCTCCATGCCCCCTCTCTCTTTCTCTCTCTTTTTCTCTCTCATTACCGAGCTTCTCCTCTACTTCATCTTCTCCTCTCCTTACTCCATATTTTCCTCTCAGTGCTCCTTTCCCCTTAGTTCCTCCTACATATTACCCTTCCTGTTAAAATAAAGCTTTTCTCTCAGAATACAATTAGAGCATAATTATTCCTATTTGTACCAGTGAGGTACAAAATAGTCTTAATACCCAGTCCATCCTTTTGTTGACTAGCCAGAACCTCTGCCGTCTCTCTTGACTAGAACACTTAGTTTTGAACCTGGCTTTTTCTTGGCTTTAGAATGAATGTCAGCTGAGAACCCTCCACTCAGATCTTTTCTCTCAAGGTAAATAGCCTGGATTGGCTATGAGTCTATAGGTCTTCAATGCCGTCAGAAATCCAGAATGACTAAATTAACTGAATTTATGGGAAGCAATAAGCATAGCTTCTACAACTTAGCCAATTTATAGAGACCGCTGAACACCTGGACAACCCCTATACTACTGAACGTTGGAGCATCAAATCTTCAGCCTTCTCGCCCAAACTCATCTGACAGACTTTAGTGCTGCAGAATTATTAAGGGCTGGTTACTCTGTCTAGGCAGATATAATCAGTCGACTATTCTGCGAGTGTGTACTTTTCTGTAGATGGAGAGAGGCAATTCTTGCCTGGTGGTTGTCTCACCACAACGGGAGTAACTCCAATGATGCTCAATTTCTTCTTAGAATCCAAGACAGGAAGCTGTCAGGAGCAGACAGGTCTCTAATCAAAATGAACATTAATATAGAAATATTTGTGACGTCAATTCCATGCATTTCCGACGTTTTGAAATCCAACTATCCATGTAAGGCAATCTGGACTAACAATAAACTAACAATAAACTCAGAGCCATGAATTTGCTATAGGCCCTTAACTCACAGGCTAACCATCTCAAATCAGTTAGAAATGTTAAAGAAGGACTGGGTCTAAGCCTTGTATCCCTAAATGCGTTATATAGGCATAATGCCTATGAGAGAAACAATATCAATCTCACTTTTATATCAATAAGAAGCTCGTACCAATGAAAACCTTAAATTTGAAATCAAAGTAAATTTCGTACTATTTAAAAAACTGTAACTTCATCTTAATAACATTTATATATATTTTTACCAATAGGTTATGGCTATGCAATAAATCCTAGCTAAGCCTTTCTTGTTTCAACAAAACCACTACTTTTCCATAGAAAGAAAGCCCAAAATTAACCACCTCAGTCCCCAAGCCCAGGGAATAGGGGTGTCGAATCTTCATTAACTTCTTCAAGCTGATTTTGGGCATTGAGATATTAGAAAAGGGACAGGGAGAAGAGTAAATTAATAAGCCTCTGATGCTGTGTCTTCACTGCATCCAGCTGAAATTCCAGGACATCAGAGATTTGAGCAAGTCTGCTCAGCTTGCTTGATGAGTAGATATACCAAGGCTGTACATTCTGCAATATACAATTCTCAAAACAAATTTTAGTATCAATTTTTGTTTGAATTCTGGAATCTAGTATTTTAGTGGCCTGCCTGTGTCATGTTTAATCCATATAATTCTGGGAGTTTTATGAGAGTGTGCTCCCACCATCCTCCCATTCCCGCTTCCATACAATCAAATTCCCCAATAGTAGGAAATTCAAAATTTCAGGCATCAAGGCCCTCCACTTCCACTGTTGACTAACACCTTACCCCATGCCTCCTCCTCTAATTACTGTGAGAGTGTGCTCCTACCATCTTTCATTCCTGCCTTCCTGTTCTCAAAATTCCACAATACTAGGGAATCCAAACTTTCAAGCACCAAGGCCCTCCACTTTCACTGATTCTTGGCAAGGCCACCCTCAACTACCAATACTGGTGGAGCCATGAGTCCCTCCCTTTGATTTTTCTGGCTGGAGATTTTAGAATGGCTACTCCAGCTTGTTTCTTAGGACCATTTGCTTGAAAAATTGTTTTCCAGCCTTTTACTCTAAGGTAGAGTCTGTCTTTGTCACTGAGGTGGGTTTCCTGTATCTAGCAAAATGCTGGGTCCTGTTTACGTATCCGGTCTGTTAGCCTATGTCTTTTAATTTGGGAACTGAGTCTATTGATGTTAAGAGATATTAAGAAACAGTGATTATTGCTTCCCGTTATTTTTGTTATTAGAGGTGGAATTATCTTTGTGTGGCTATCTTCTTTTTGATTTGTTGGAAGAGGATCACTTTCTTGCTCTTTCTGGGGTATAATTTCCCTTCTTGTATTGGAGCTTTCCTGCTATTATCCTTTGTAATGCTGGGTTTGTGGAAAGATATTGTGTAAATTTGGTTTTGTCGTGGAATATCTTGGTTTCTCCATCTATGGTAATTGAGAGTTTTGCTGGGTATAGTAGCCTGGGCTGGCATTTGTGATCTCTTAGGATCTGTATGACATCTGTCCAACATCTTCTTGTTTTTATAGTATCTGGTGAGAAGTCTGGTGTAATTCTGATAGGTCTGCCCTTATATGTTACTTGACCTGTTTTCCTTACTGCATTTAATATTTTTTCTTTGTTTTGTGCACTTAGTGTTTTGATTATTATGTGATGGGAGGTATTTATGTTCTGGTCTAGTCTATTTGGCATTCTATAGGCTTCTTGAATGTTTATGGGTGTTTCGGTCTTTAGATTAGGGAAGTTTTCTTCTATAATTTTGTTGAAGATATTTTTTGGCCCTTTAAGTTGGGATTCTTCACTCTCATCTATACCTATTATCCTTAGGTTTGGTCTTCTCATTGTGTCCTGAATTTCCTGGATATTTTGTGTTAAGAACTTTTTGCATTTTGTGTTTTCTTTGACAATTGTGTCAATATTTTCTATGGTATTTTCTGCACCTGAGATTCTCTCTTCTATCTCTTTTATTCTGTTGGCGATGCTTGCATCCATGACTCCTATTATTTTTCCTAGGTTTTCTGTCTTGAGGGTAGTGTCCCTTTGTGATTTCTTTATTGTTTCTACTTCCATTTGTATGTCCTGGTTGGTTTTGTTCAATTCCTTCACCTGTTTGGTTGTGTTCTGTTGTAATTCTTCAAGAGATTTTTGTGTTTCCTCTTTAAGTACTTCTACCTGTTTACATGTGTTCTCAAATTCTTTGAGAGTGTTATTTATGTCCTTTTAAGTCCTCTATCATCATTATTAGAAGGGATTTCAAATCTGAATGTTGCTTTCTTAGTAATATAGGGAAGTCAGTAATTTCTTGTGTGAAAAAACAAAGTTCTAAGGATGCCAAGTACTCTGGGTTGCTCATGCTTATATTCTTGTGTTTGCCTTTGGCCATCTGGATCTCCTTAGTGCTGCCTGCCCTGTCTCTGACTGGAGTCTGTCTTTCCTATTATCTTGGTTGTATCAGAACTGTGTGGGGTGGGTGTTACTACTGATATTAGAGCTGGGTCCCAAGATCTGCTCAGTGCTTAGGTGCAGACAGGAAGGAACCAATACTCCTGGACAGGAGTGACTTCCTGGGTCCTAGTGGGTCCCAGTTACTCCCTGTTTGGGGCAGGCATTGCTGTCTGTTTAAATAAGAGACTGCCTGGGTCAGAGCTCCTGAAAGGCCCGCTTCCTCTGGGTTCTGTGAGATTGGGGGCAGAGCTGCTGCCTGGGATCTGCTCAGTCCTTGGGCTTAGACCAGAAGTAATCAGTGCTCAGGGCCAGGGGTGACTTCCTTGTATCTTTTTTTTCTAATTATACAATTTGATTTGTTCTCTTTCATATCACAGGATTAGTATCATCTTTTATAGGCACTTTCTCAGAACATGCTAAGTATCTAACACCCACTGTTATTAGTTGCAAGGTAATTATCTTCCACCTTAAATAGAAAAAAATGTGGTTATTTTACTCATTATATTTTAAAACTCATTTTTCCTATTAAAAGAGAAATTTTAAGCATTTAATGAAAATGTTCTGGGTAAATAGATAAACTATTTGTTTAGAGTCTATAAAAGAGAAAAACCAAAAAAAGAATTTTGCACATAATACAATAACAGTTGTTTTAATATTTGTGGAAAATAGATTTAAAAGAAATGCAATAATAAACCCTCATCTAAGAGATATTTATTTGTATGGAGATTTATTTACATAGGGAGAAAGGTATCTGAAGAAGGTATGTTTCTGAAGAAACAGTATTGTTTTATTTTTTATTTTTTTTATTTTATAAAATACATTTCAGATTTTATCCCCTTACCCCATTCCCCCCACCACCCAGGAACCCCCTGTCCAGTTCCCCCTCCTGCCTCTACAAGGGTGTGCCCCCACCTACTCCCCATTCCTCCCTACCCTCTAATTCCTCCCCACTCGGTGTTCAGCCTTTATGGGACCAGGGATCTCCTCTCCCACCTATGCCCGACAAGGCCATCCTCCCCTAAGTATACAGCTGAAGTCATGGGTGCCTCCCTTTGTGCTCCCAGGCTGGTGGTTTAGACCCTGGGAAGCTTTTGTTGGCTCGCACTGTTGCTCTCCTCTTGGGGCCACAAACTCTTTCAGCTCCATCAGTCCTCTAACTTCTTCATTGGGAACCCTTGATTGGATCAATGGGTAGCTACGAGCATCTGCCTCTGGATATGTCAGACTCTGGCAGACTTTCGAGGAGACAGCTGCATCAAGCTCCTTTCAGCGTGCACTTCCTGACATCCATATCTGCGTCTATCTTTGGTGACTGCACATGGGACAGATATCAAGGTAGAGTGATCTTCCGATGGCCCCTCCCTGACTTTCTGTCCCACATTTTGTCACCTTATTTGCTCTCTTGAGCATTCTGTCACTCCTTCCAAGAAGGACCGAGGTATTCACACTTGGTCTTTTTTCTTCATGTGGTCAGTTAGTTGAATCTTGGCTATTTCGAGCTTTTGGGCTAACATCCGCTCATCAGTGAGTAAATACCATGTGTGTTCTTTTGTGATTGGGTTACCTCACTCAGGATGATAGTTTTTATTTCCATCCATTTACCTAAGAATTTCTCAAATTCATTATTTTTAATAGTTGAGTAGTACTCCATTGTGTAAATGTACCACATTTTGTATCTATTCCTCTGTTGAAGGACATCTGGGTTCTTTCCAGTTTCTGGCTAGAGATTGTGGCATGGCTTTTTCACATTGTGTTGGATTTAAAAGTTAAAGGTTCAGGTTAGACATATATGGAATTGTACCCATCAAATTCTGTCTCTGCGTGCATATTTCTGCATGTATATTTCTTCATATTTCCCCTATCCTTAAATGTCTCATATCTCCCTAAAGCAGGTGTTGAATATGAGTTCATGATGTTTCTGTTGTTATTATTATATTTTTGCCTTTGTTTTTATTTTGTGTTGATTATGTATGTGTGTGTGTGTGTGTGTGTGTGTGTGTGTGTGTGTGTGTGTTGCTCTGTAATCTCCCGTGTTTTCTCCCCTGAATGGTTCTAAAAGCAATAACTCATTGGCTGGGGGCACCCACACCTATTTATCAACATTCCAAATTATCACTCTGTCACCAACACTGCTGAGATAAGAGCTTGGTAATGGTTTAAGATAATAATGTAGAGGAGTGGCATGAACTAATATTTAATGAACAAAAATTAAGAGAAGTATTAACAATTAAAGTGGCCACAAAAATGTTACAATAGACAGATGTGAAAGGGTTCTACTGCAAAAATAAGATAAAATAATAATCAAAGATAGTAACATTTTAGGCTATCAAATATATTCTAGATTCATATAAATAAAACCATTCTTAAAATGACTGGAAACCAAAATTGAAAATATCTTTTTGATTTTGAGACTTACAAGTATAACAATAAACAGAAAATTGATAGTAAAAGTAGAATATAAGTACTTCTATTATAAAGAAAGGTGTGTATTTTAGGTAACAGAATAATTGCAGTGGCTAAGAAAGAGTTTTCTTTCTTTTATTTTTTCCTTTTGTAAAAATGATAGGGAGTTTCAAGTAATTCAAACTGCTGTACTCAAAACTGGTGGCCGAGTATAAACTTGAACTTTTGATTCACCTCTCTCTGCCAGCCAAGTACTGGAATTATAGAAATGCATCAGCTTTTTAAAATTTTCTTCTCTTATGCATAAATTTTAGTTAATGCATTGTAGTATGTAAGACTTACTTGTATAAAATTTTAACAAGTAAGTCTAATGGTTGGTCAGTTAAATTATAAAACTATTTAAACTATTCATGTAGAACTTTAGGGGATATTTCGTATTCTCTAGAATGTAATAATTTACTTCTTCTAATATTAATACTAAAATAAGTTAGTGATTAAAGAAACAATAAAGATTTCCAGTAGAGAAAAACGTGTTATTATTTTAATTAAATATAAACCACTAATAATTAGATATATAGACACCAGTTGTATTTGGATTTGAACTAGTACCAATCAAGAATCTCACCTGGGGCATGATGCTTACAAAATGTTGAATCCCTAGCGTTTATAACGTACTTTCAGAGTGTAGAAAATATAGGCGCTATTGGAGTAATGTCTGGGACTACAACTCAAGAAGGACAATGTCTTTTTAACAGTGAGTTGGTTTTAGAAAAAGATTCTATATAGGTCAACCACAATCTTTTCCTATTAACCTTCTTTTTCCTCTACCTATGGTCAGTGGGCTAGAAGCGAGGTTGAGGCATTGAAGAACCCTAAATAAAGTAGGTTTTGAAAAATCTAAGTCTATGGATTGTATTTAGTACTAAAGACTATTGAATTTCAAAAGATGTCATTAAATTTATAAGACATGACATATATTAAAATTTAGAAAACAAGTAATGTTTCTCTGAATATGTCCAGATTTGTGAGCATTTTCACCAATGGAACACGAGGGCAATGAAATTGTATGACTTCCAAAATTAGGTAATAAATAGCTGAGACAATGAATAAGGGAAGGACACTAACAGAAAATTCAATTAAGAATGTAGAGTATACTTGCCTGAGAAAGCATCAGTGAATCAATGGCTGTGAATCCTCCATACGGAGACATCACTAAGTTACCAATGACTAACTACACATAGGAAACATATTACTTTGCTAAAGAGAGTCAAGATAACTAATTAGAGATCCATGATCATAGCCGGGTGGTGGTGGCACATGCCTTTAATCCCAGCACTTGGGAGGCAGAGGCAGGTGGATTCCTGAGTTCGAGGCCAGCCTGGTCTACCGAGTGAGTTCCAGTGAGTGAGTTTCAGGACAGCCAGGGCTACACAGAGAAACCCTGTCTCAAAAAAACAAAACAAAAAAAAAAAGAGAGAGAGAGAGAGAGATCATGATCACAACAGAATGACTACTTTATGTCATAAATATGGGATAGATTTTTTAATGTAGGCAGGTGATGGAAATGATTAATGGTCATTATCTTTTCATGTGATTCATCTTAGAGAGAAAAAATTAACTTGTGGCAAATACAAAAATAAATGGAACAAAATGTAATGTTTACACACTAATAAAACACTAACACTAGGTATTAGGTATTGAATCTATGCAAATAGGAGGGTTCATTCCACCACACTCCACTTTTTATGTTTTGTGAAAGACTTGTTTCTTGGAAAGTTTCACAGAGGGGAAAAAAATAAAAGTAATTTTCATTAGGAATGAAAGTGGAGTTTAGGAAGACTATGGCTCCTTCAAATTTGTAATCCAAATCCTAGAAGAAAGAAAGAATTAACACAGGATTTGAAAAGAAGTTAAAAGTTGTATTTGAGAAGAATTAAAGGTAGAACGGAAACTGAGAGATGAAAGTGCACCTTGAAAGATATGATAAAATCACTTTGTTCTGTAATTCTGTGCGTTACCTGAATACACTGCCCACAAGTTTTAGAAACCATTTTGGGCAAAAACATTGTCTTTACCTTTGTATTTCTAATGACTAACCTGCCACATGCCATGTTTAGGATGTTCCAACACATCACATAAAGTGAAAGGGGTGCAAATTTGAGTTTTAATAAAATAAAGGCTGCACATGCATATTTATGCGGAGCTGAATTTATAGAGAAAGAATTATTAATGAATAAGTTTTTATGTTCTGCCATCAGAACTGTTCTGCATGTCATACTGTAATTCATATGACAAATGATCAGGGCATGGCACACAAATTATGTACTTTATGGTTGGAAACCATATAGAAGAAAGAGACACTAAAATAAATCCAGAGCCATTTTTATTTAAAACAAATACAAATATATATATATATAAGCACATGATTTTGCAACATGTTAAAACTGACATGAGGAAATATTATAAAATAGAGTGATTTCTAAAGATGAACCGTGAAAGTCCTCCTCATCTTTTTACCATAAGAAACTTTATGCACATGAATATATATGCATGCACATGAGTGCAAGCACACGTCTATGTATGCTCGCATGCGTGTGTGCACACACACACATACACACAAATTAGCATACAGATATTAAGACATCTCTGCAAACAAAGAACTGTTATTTTAATGTGAGAGATATAAGAGTCTCATATGTAGCATATACATCTGAAATATGACAAGAATTACACAGTTTTCAAAAAACATATTACTATTACCTCCATGAAATAAAGAGACAGAATCATTGAGTTCATAAATGGCTACAGTTCAAGGCCTGCTTATCTCTAAAATACTTGCCAATAATTAAAATATTCAGCTGGTCTGTAGTACCAGATTAAAACCTACTAACTTAGACACATTCATTGTCCTGATTATTTATCAAGGAAAAAAAATTTCTAAAATTGGGTCAGAGAATTGATAATGTTTTTATACAAGGAAATATAGAGGTTGCATAAGGCAATGTGAGAAATTTTAGCTTTTCTGAACGTGGTATAATAGCTGAAATTAATTACTCAAAATTAAGAAATTTGGCAGAGGTATTTGGAGGTTAAGTATATCCCTATGAGAGAAAGAAGAAATTAAAAAATATATATATATAAGAGAGATGATCATGAGGAGAGAATCCCTGTTCACCTTTCCAGATGTCACAAAGTGGTGGCTCATGTTTAAAATGATATAAAAAAAATTCCCCTGGGAAGGAATCAAGCCAACAGCTTTAAAGAGCAAAATAGCTGGAGAAATGTTTAAAGGAATATAGAGGCTAAAAAATCCCATTGAAGACTTGGAAGTAGAAATTCACTCAGAAATATGGTGTCTATAAAGACCACATAAAGAAAAAAGAAAGACTGGTAAGGATAAAACATATCCCACAGATATATAAAGTATATGAAAAAAAATAAGAGAGACGAACAGTAAAATGCCACAGGATAGTTTGACACTAGAAAAAAAAAACAGCAACAACTAAACAATGGCGATGCTTCTGTTCCCTAGATGATAGCTGAGGTCTTTATAAAAGAACTTTGGAAAGCAGAAAGCAGAAAGAACCATGCTGGTACAGCATACCAGTCAAAGAATAAGGAAGTGATTTATTGGCTGGAAATCATAGTAAGGAGGTCAAGAATAAAAAAACCTCAATGAATTATTGTGGCTGAATTTAGCATATTTTAATATATTATTACTAAAATATTTTAAAATGTTTATCACTGGATGCTTGAATTAAGATTTTTGTTTTTAAGATCTTTATAAGGAGTTTCATACCAAGATAACTGGATAATTACCAGTAAATTGCCATTTAAAATGGACTTTTAAAAGCATGACATAAACATTTAGATAACTCAGTAGGATGAGAAATGCAGAGACTTTGGGACACTTAAGCAATATACTATAAGGAGAAAGTAAATCATATATATATATAATTTTAACGAAGCAAATGTTTGATCAGGAAAACAATAACAACACAGTTTTTTTTTTTGAGACCATCTGTCTGAATATTGTGAAAATAAAGTGAAGACATTTCTTAACAACACTGTAAACAGCCTTCACTCAGTGGTAGGGAAATGTCTCTGAAGGTTGTATAACTCAAGGTGCCAGAAATACGAGTCCAACTTTCTTGTCAAGCTTTTATGTGTCTACATAGTTTAACTGCTCTTAAGAAAGTAAGCAAAATCAGAGACAAGATGCTAATGTCCACTGTAAAACTACATTTCATGTCCATGCTGTTGCCTAACTGACTAATGTATTTCAATTCTTTGGGGATTTAATAAATTAAATCAAACACTTTGAAACAATTTAAGTGATAGTAAATTGGAAGACCTTCAACCATGGTTTCAGTAAACTCTTCCACCTTTAAGTTAACACACATATTCCAAGCAAAGGTAAAGACTTTTGTGGAAATGATCTCAAATATAATACAACTGTGTTTGACATCCTCTAAAATTTCATTAACATGGGAGAATTAGTCATTAGAGAAGAGACAAGAAGGCAGTGATTGTTATAACTGGACAGACTTCTTTTGCATTTTACTGAGGTTAGTGACAAGTGATTACTCTCAAACTATTCTATTCCTAAAAATATAATTCTTTATTTCCAGTGTAATGTAATTCTCATCTATTAACATGTGGCTGTTCTGACTTTAGTGCAGAGGAACTGTGACCAACATTATGGCTGTCCTTGGGGCACATTTGTTTACCCTTGAATTAAACACTTTGCATGTACATTTAAATTACCTTTATGCTTTTTCTTCCCTCTCAATGTATGATGTTTGCAAACTACTCTGGATTAGCTTCACACCTTCTGTGGCTCCCTTGCACATTTCCATTTGTCCACTTTTCTTAGTTTCTTTGTTTTTGCACAATGGAAGAGAGAAATTCACTCCTGAATTCAAAATGAACTGTAACAATGTATGAAAGACCACTACATGAAAGATCAAGAAAATGGGACTGTTTTACTGAAAACCAAAAAATAAATAAATAAATAAGGAAAGAAAGAAACAAACCAAAAAGCACAAATTATTCTTAAAAGAAGATATGAAATAATAGACAACTGTAGAGATAAAAATAATGTAAAAAACAGGGAAGATATCTTATCTTACAGAACTATCATTAGGGATCAATATATAACATAGATATTTTTAATCTTAGAGATGAAGATATTTTTAAGTTTTATTTTTTATTAATATATCTGAAGAAAGTTGTAGAACTGGGTCAAGATAAAGATGTCTTTTAGGAAGGACATAAGCTTCTGTCTGAATGTGACATTAAAAGTCTTCCCAAGAGAATTTCCTGAAGAAGAGAATGGGAAATAAAAATTAGCCTTAAAGTTTTAGGGCAATGACCCCAGATTTTATCCTTGGCCAAGAACTTAAAATGTTCTTAGTTTTGTTCTTCTGTGAATCTATAATTAACTTACTCTAAAAATTCACTCTCACAGTTGTTTATACAATATATTTTTGAGTTTGAATGAAGAAGGACAGGAATCGGCTGGCATGGGATGGCTTTGGTAAAGATGCAGAAGTTATAGACTAGACCTGTGAGCTGTGGATAATTGGAGGCAAGAAATCTTCTGTCATTGACAAGGACTTCTGATCTCAAGATCAATTTAAATATTTGAACAGATCATGTTGTAAATATGGTAGTAACAATAATATCTTTCATTTACAGAAAACATCTATATACATATCTGCATACCTAAGTTGGTGAGCTGTGTAAATGTGGACTTGGTCAGCTCACAATTATAAAGGAATTTTAATCCAGCAAAATGGTTGCAATGATAAGAGATTTTGTCACAACACATTATAGGTCTATGTGATCTAGCCAGAATGACACATCATTAATTCCCCTGGCTAGAATATAAACATACACTTAGTACACACCTTTAATCCCAAACAATTAAGTAAGGTTAATTTGTAGAAGAAAAAAGCCATTTTTGCAAGTGACATCTAATTTGGGGGGGAGGGTTTGAACAAAATGATGAATCAGAAAAAGATTTGTCAGAATAGTTTAGGAGAGGAGACAATTTTATCAAGACAGTTTTACAGGTTGCAGAAACAACAAGCTAGATGCCCCGTGGAGATAGAATGAGACAGAAAAAAAATCAAGAAGGTTAAAACACACTGACAAATTTAGTATGAGGTCAAGCACAGCAATTTAATCAGAAATGAAAAGGAAACAGTTTGAATCAGTCAGTTTGAAGAAGTATTTTGAGGCATAACAGTTTAGTTGAACCTGCCAACCATAGTTCAGAAAGAAATAGAAAGGGTAATCTTATTCACCATTAAACCTCTGAGACAACAATTATATTTCACAAATAAAAGATAATTTTACATATGATATCTTTTCAACCATACAGATTAGCATAGGATCTGAATTCTTCATGACTTTAAAGGCATACTGTGTATTTTCCTGGACACAGTGGTCTTCATATCTAGCAGAAAAATCACATCTCCTTAGGCTTCAACAAGCCTAGAATATACTGCTGTTCATTTTATGTCACATTGAATTAATGTCACTGGTATTCCCAGATTAAAAATAGAGAAGTGTAAAGCCAGGAGAATTAAGAAATTGACAGGCATCTGGTAAATAATGGGAAGATAATGTTTTGAAATCTGGGAATTCACAGGAAGAAGTTAGTTTCTTGCAGAGCTCCCTAAAATGTGGTATGTGAAATGAATGGAATTTGTTTGTTCTTTCTCCAGTACCAGATAAACAAAGACACAAAAAAATAGGTGATCAGAATCCAATCACAGAAACATAGATGAAGTAAGTAAATTAATGGTAGTAGCATGCACACTTATTACATTGAAAACTTAGTAGTATTTTTGTAAAATGTGAACAATGTGCAAAAATCGTGTATCCTTTATAACTCCAGGCTTATCAAAAGTTAAAGAATAAAAGTTATGAGTATAATAGTGATTATTTTAGTCAAGAAAATTAACTTTTATAAAGCCTTTTTGGTATCATATTTTAGTGTGTGGCATTTGATTTTAAGTCTGAGTTAATGATTGCTATGTTTTGAGTATTTTTCTAGTAATATCTCCTTATTAGATTTTAGGAATTTATTTATTTTCAATCAAATATAAAACTAAATATAATGTAAAACATTTTGTTCTTTTAACATTACTACATTGCATAAAAACATTGTTGCTATTAGGATATTGAGGAGAAGCAAAATGCACTCAAAATGGAAAATAAATAATAAAAGGACTATTAACTCAGAGGAATGAACCTATAATAATGTAATTTCAATAGAGGATGCTGTTTAAACATATATGTATAATATTCAGATAACTTCTTAAATAATCTTATAAGAGAAAGGCATTGTAGAAGTAGACCCAATATGGAAATACCTATCTTGTTTCTTTTTAATTTTTTTCTTCCTTCCTTTTTTCTCTTTCTTTCTTTCTTTCTTTCTTTCTTTCTTTCTTTTTTCTTTTTTCTTTTTCTTTTCTTCTGTCTCTGTTTATATTTCTCTTCCTTTCTTGAAGCTACAGTTTTACACTTTATAACAAGCAATGTATAAAAAATCTGCATCTCCATATTTTTCCTTCTACTTTCTGCATCACATAGTATAAAGTGCTATGTCAAATACAATGGCAAGTGAGAAATGAAAAATTAAAGCATCTTGGGTCACTGAAATGACTGAGTAACTAGAGGCCTTGTGGTTGTCTACTTGAGATGTCTCTGTAGGCAAGCAGTTTGACACTGTAAACAGTAGGGAATAGGAAGCTCCGGTGCCTGGATACACTGTGAACTAAAGGAAAGCTTTAGCAATTTCAAGCCCAACCTGTATGAGAAAGACTTTTTGACAATTTCTCACAGCTGAGGCTATGCCATGTCAATAATTCATGTTCACTAAGAAATTCTTCTACTCTTTACAGGTTCACTCAGGATTTCCATAGCTCCACACATCTCTGAATTTTTAAGGTTTTGAAAAATAAGATATAATATGAATTTAATGATATTATTTTTACTATAAGAAAATAGATAAATATGCTTAATTCTACACTCATTAACTCTACAAGTTATTCTTTAAGTGAAACACATCATTCCAGCCCATTCCTTCACAATGTTCACAAAAATCTGTAGCCATTAGCTATTTCCAAAAAGCTATAGGGTTCTTTCAACAAAATAAATCAGTTTTATTTTCTATCCAAGTTCTCAATTTTTCCCTTTATGTTTTGCTGATTTTTCTTTAAGTTTGTCATCTCTGCAATGCACTCAAAGATCCTGAAAGAAAAGCACTCTCCCCCAAACACACACACACACACACACACACACACACACACACACACACACACACA
>JANHMN010000011.1:48983379-49077366 GCA_030674055.1 Rhabdomys pumilio
TGTGTGTGTGTGTGTGTGTGTGTGTGTGTGTGTGTGTGTGTGTGTGTTAGACAGAGAGAGAGAGAGAGGGAGAGACTGATAGACACAGAGAGACAGAGACACAGAGAGACAGAGACACACAGAGAGACAGTGACAGAGAGTGGAAGGAGGGAAAGAAAGAGGGAGATAGAGAACAACAGAAAGAAGACAGAAGCAGGGAACATGACAAGAAGCAGATAAAATAAAAGACTTATTTATTTACTGGATGGCATGCTATGTAGGACACCTTTTTTTCCTCTTCTTTTCTTTCTTTTTTTTCTGACAAAAGAGTCTTCTCTCATACAATACCTCCTGATTCAAGTTTTTCTTCCCTCACTCTTCCCAGTTCCCCTGACCTCTCTCTCCGTTCAGTTCCACTTCCACTCCTTCTCCTTTCAGAAAATAGCATGCTACCAAGAGACATCAACCAAACACAACAAAACAAAATACAATTAAGACGAAGCAAAAGCCCTCACATGGAAGTTTAAGAAGGTAATCCTATAGAAGGAAAAGAATTCCAAAACCAAGAAAAAGAGTCTGAGACACACCTGCTTCCCAAGTAGGCAGAGGCACTGGTGCAGACTCTTTTTACTTTATCCCCCACCCCTTTTCTAAGTATCAAATTAGTTTTATATTTCTTGTTTCCTCGTGACATCTTTACGTCATTGACAATTTTCCAGTTTTGACGATGAAAAAAAAATCACCAAATATGCAAGGCCTTGTGCCTTATAGAGCAGCTGGCTTGTACAGCATTCAGGGAGTGAACATGCACACCTGTGTGTTCTTCATAGCCTGTTTTGCTGTAGACATCGCAATCATCCTACGTTGAAAGTTTTGTTGTTTTCGTAGCATCTAAAGCTCGCATCAGAAAATATCTGAATCTATATGCATTTATGCATTCCATATAACAAGAAAAGCTGATTTTCCTTACCATAATTTTTAAACTAGAAATCTTCATAAACCCAAATCTTGTGCCTTTGTTTCTGTAAGGATGATTCATTGTCATTTTGAGCCTAGCCTTTATTCTTTTTATATGGAAAAATAAATATTTGCAACAATCCTCTCCCTCTAGCTTTTCTACTCAGCAGGGAGAGGGGATTAGACAAGTGTATGAGCATATTGGTCAATCTAGCTTGATTGTTTTCCTCAAGCAATGGGCCATTTTAATTTTCTATCGCATTTATAGTCATATCTGAGGAAGGGCAAAATAGGTTAATGAAATCATTATAATTTCATTCAAATGATATATATTTTAACAGCTCAATTAAAGAAAGGGATACCAGGGCACCACATTTCAGTTTGCCTTTTGGAAATCATGGCACTATAATACCTATAAAGACCTTGAATGCATTTTGCAAAACTAAAATTACTCTGAAGCCATTAGCATCACCAAGCATACCTATAAAGAATGTATACTGTGAAAATAGATCTGTTGTTTTATCCACCTAATTTCTGTTTAATCACGTTTCTGTTCATAACTTTTCATTTTTATTTAAGTTAACATTCAAGGTATTAGATATCACCATGGCATTTCTGAACAAAGTGTGTTTTAGTAAGTTTTCTCTCCAATAATCTTTTCTATTTTTCTTTTTGTCTGTCTCCTGTACCTTAGTTTTATATTTGCTTTGAGGACAAAACCTTTTGATTTACATGTTATATCTGCTTATGTAAGTTTATATGTTTAAGTTTATATGCTTGGCTTGCAAGTGATGTCAGAAGCTGGAGGAGGGCATCAAATCTTCTGAAACTACATTGTGGGCAATTGTGAGGAACCTGATGTGGGTGCAGTGGATACTTTTACGTCTCCAGCCACCTCATGCTCTTTGTAAGGTAATGCAACAAGGCTTCTATTAAAGTACAGGAGTCAGACTCAATTAGAACTTTGTATTTGCTGCTTACTAGAGACCTATCTTTTATTCATATTAAACCCACTTATATACCCTTATCTTCAGCAGTTAGAATAACTTGTAAATATTATTATACTCATGCTTATGGGGCATTGAGTAGGCCACATGTGTGCATAGTAACATACACTCTGTACATGCTACATATATGATATATGTGTGTTTAATGTATACTGTCTTGGATGTTTATTTGGTGTGATCACTATTATTACTTTGTCATAGCCTTTGGGATACAGAAATTTCTGAATTGAAGGTATTTCATGGCTTTTTATTCCTTAGTATCCATTCAAGAAAAGGAATACAATGATATACATTATTCTAGGGCTGGATATAAACACTAATTAACATAATCTTATGTACACTGTTAATCATTACGTATGTGACGATCCATGAGTATTGTTTCACAGAGAAGACATGATAAAGGCCACAGGATAAGCACTTTCTCAGTTACATGTACAGCTAGTGCTAAGCCAAATGAGACCTAAGAATCATTATTTCTACAGAAAAGTAAGTGTGTTTATTTCTATAATTTCTTACTTTTTGTATAACAACATCCCTAAAAGTCTGAAGCACTTTTACCTTTTTCTCAAAAGTCTCTTTCCTGGTTTCTGAATTCTAGCTGGTAAACAATATTCAATCTTGTAGAGGTTTGCAGAATGGCTGTCCTCAAGCTTATCCAATTTTAATAAGCCACTAAGACACCTGTGTAGAATTTCTCAAATTTCTGGATGAGTAAGCACATTCCCGATGCTGAAAAAAATTTATGGTATCCATTGTATACAATATAAAAGTTTCTAAAAAGTTGTTCAGCTATACAGTTTCCCTAGTATAAAAAACAGGATGTGGCATAAATGAAATATTCTCTTAGCCAAGTCACATACAGAACATCTGTTACTTTAGCTCTGGGAAATAAACTGAGAATAATTGCTATGAAAGCTCCTGTCATAGATACATAAATTGATGATAGATAGATAGATAAATAGATAGATAGATAGATAGATAGATAGATAGATAGATAGATAGATAGATAGATAGATAGTAGATAGATGTAGCAAGATAGATGCAGGTTAACTTATGAATTTTGAGAGAACCTTGGAATACTAGAACAGTCTCAGATCCAAAACAAATGTTTTTTATGTGAAATTATCTTATATGGAGGCTGAGGGGACAGTTTACCAGCGTAAAGAACTATACTGTTCTTTAAGTGGACCCGAATTCAGTTTCAACCATTTGGTGGATCCTACAAAGTCTATGGCCTTTGTTGATATTTCATTCAGCAAGCCTCCTTATACTCATATATAATAACATACCTAAAATAAAATGGTTTTAAAATAAAACTATTATATATGATCACAATTATTGTAAGAGAACGATGTATGTTTTAAAATTAGTCTCCACCTTCCACACAATTGTAGGAATACAGACATTATAATTTTATGTGGATAGGTTACAATAGCTATTTCCTTTTCCCCTTTATTGAAAGTAGATTTTTCTTTATCACATATCTTAATTATGGTTTCCCCTCATCCATCCTTACTCATTTCTTCCCTCCTCTCCTACTAACCAGATCTACTCCTTTCTGCTTCTCACTAGAAAGCAAAGACTTCTAGGGAAAAATAATAAAATATAATATGATTAGCTAATACAAAAGCAACATCAGAATAAGATAAACAAGTAAACAAAAGGACAAAAAGAAGGAAAAAGACCAAGGAAAGGCACAAGAAACATATATAGACTTAGTGACCCATTGGTTTGCACTCTTAGGAATCCCATAAAAATGCTAAACTGGAAGCCATAACATATATACAAAGAACTTGCTGGGTTAAAAAAATTAGAAAAAATCCATATTATAATAAAAATATAATAAAAAGACTATATATATATATATATATATATATATATATATATATATATATATATTAGGAGACAACAAAGAACTTCCAAAGATTCCACTGAGTTCATTTTCTGTTGGCCATCTCCTGCTGGGCAGCAGCCTAGCCTTATGAGTTTTCTGTCTCCTTAGTGAGACTCCCTTGGAGAAAACTAAATTTTCATTTGCAAGTGCTTATCACATGAATATTCCTTCTAGTTTAGGGATGGAGGCATGTGTCCACTTCTTTTTTTTCTACAACCAAATCTTGTGCAGACCTGTGTAGGCCTTGTGCATGCTGCCTCAGTCTCTGTGAGTTTATATATGCATTGATCATTGATTTAGAGGGTCTTTATTCCTTGATATATTCTAACCAGTCTGGTTTTTATACTGCCTCCTCTCCTGCAGAGCCCAGCAGGGAGGGATTTGATGGAGATATCCCATTTAGAGCTGTGTGATTCAAGGTTTCTCTCTCTACAGGTAATGTCTGATTGTATCTTTGTATGTGTTCCTATCTGCTGCAGGAGGAAGTCTCTCTAAAGCTGGCTCATAAGCACAACAGAATGTAATTAAGAGTCATTTTTTGGTACATTTTATTTTTTTATTGTTGTTTATTTATTTTTGAGCAGTGGTATTTGGGTTTACTCTACATCTCTGGGCAATTCCTTCTCAGGGTCATGATAACCCAAGCAGCATCAAGCATTGGAATTATCCCACACCAAATCTGATATTTGTTGATTATCCCCACAAACCTTGTGCCACCATTGCACCAGCATATCTTGGAGGTAACACACCATACACGGTTTGTGGCTCGATTGGTATTCACATTTCTCCTTTAGAACTGTGCAGAAAACCTTCCTGTACCAAAGACTCCAGAATGGAGAGGTATAGGCTGTATGTAAGCACTAGCTCAACTTCTGCATGTTCAATGAGTTGTGTAGGTGTTGTCTTCAGCAATGGGACACTGTTGTTGTATAGAGCAAGTTATAGTTTTACAAATGATCTGGTTTGATTTGGGGATTTTCATTCAACTTTTTTATGACCAATCCCAGTTTGGGAAGCTTGGTTTGGTGATAAGGTATGTTCAGGAGGGTCTCTGTGTCTCTCATTATTTGGCAATTCCATTTAGATAATCTTGTATATATTTTAGGCAAGTTCTGTTATATTAGATTTTTAGACTGCTCCTCAAATGTCCCTCACTATCAGCTGTCCCAGTATAATCTCTCTCATTGCTCTCTTCCCTTCTTCTCCCTCTTTTTATATTTGACCTTCCCATTACAGTCCCACGCTCTGTCCATTTACACTACTTATTCTAGTTCCCTTTCCTACAGCTGCATCTAACCTCATGGCGAATGATCGTTTGATGCACTTATTCATGGTTTTAGTTTATAATTATTTTGTTGGAAAAATTTACATCTATGTTCTTTGTGGAAATTGGTCTGTAATTCCCTTTCTTTCTTGGATCTTTAAGTGTAGCAGAGTAACTGTGACCTTGTAAAACCAACTGGACAATGTTTCTTCTGTTTCTACTTTGTGAAATAATTTGAAGAGCATTGGAATTAACGCTTCTTTGAAAAGCTAGTTGAATTGTGGTCTAAAATCATCTCACCCTGGACTTTTTTGATTGGTACCCTTTTAATTACTGATTCCACTTCACAAGAGATTATACGTTTGTTAAAATTGTGTACCCAATCTTGATTTAACATTTTTAAGCGTTGTGTATCAATTTGAGCATGAGTTTTTAAAGTACATCTCTATGATTCTTTGCATTTCCTCGGTGTCTTTATGTCCATGTTTTCATCTCTGATTTTGCTAATTTGGATTTTCTGTTTGCCTTTTAGTTAATTTGCCTAAGGTTCTGTCAATCTTATTGATTTTTCTCAAAGGACCACCTGTCTGTTTCATCGATTCTTTGTTTTACCTTTTGTTTCTATTTAATTGATTTCAGCCCTCTGTTTGATTGTTTCTTGCTGCCTGCTCCTTTTTGGTGTACTTTCTTCTTTCAGTTCTAGGATTTTAAGGTCTGCTGTTAAGATCCTAGTATCAGATTTCTCCAGTTGCTTTTATGTGGGCATTTATTTTATAAACTTGCCTCTCAGAACCACCTTCATTGTATCTCATAATTTGGAGCACTTTTTGGTATTCCTTTGCATTCTATTCTAGAGAGTCCTTAATTTTTAGTTAATGTTTGTCTTGACTCACTTTTTATTCAATAAAGAGTTGTTCATTTCCATGAGTTTGGAACCTTTCTCTTGGTGTTGATATATAGCTTTATTATGTGGTGGTCAGATAGGACACAAGCTATTATTTCAATGTTGTTGTTATCTGTTGATGATTGCTTTGTGTCTAAGTACATGGTCAGTTTTGAAGAAAATTTCATGAGGCACTAAAAGAAGAAATTCTCTCTCTCCCTCCCTCCCTCCCTCTCTCTCTCTCTCTCTCTCTCTCTCTCTCTCTCTACTTGGCTTTAATTTTATTTGTTTTTTTATTAGTTATTTTTATTTACATTTCAATCGTTTTTCCCCTTTCCAGGTCTCCCCTTCAGAACTCCTATCCCATCCCCTCTCCCCTTGCCTCTATGAGGGTGCTCCCCCACCCACATACCCACTCCTGATTTCCTGCCCAGGCACTCCCCTACACTGGGCCATCAAACCCCCTCAGGCCCAAGAGTGCTCCTCCCTCTGACATCCAACAAGGCCATCCTCTGCCACGCCACGTATGCAGATGGAGCCATAAGTCCCTCCATGTGTACTCTTTGGTTGGTGGTCCAATCTCCTGGAGATCTGGGTAGGGTATGACCAGTTGAAACTGTTGCCCCCCCCCATGGCACTGCAAACCCTCCTCAGCTTTTCTGTTTGAGTGACTGTTTTGTAACCATCCATTAGGTTTATTTGGTTTGTGATATAAGATAGCTCCAAAATTTATTTGCTTATTTTTTTTCCTGGATGACCTGTTTAGTAAGAATTGGGTACTGAAGTCTCATTCTACCAGTGTGTGAGGAGAAATATGTGATTTTAGCTATAGTAATATTCCTTTTATGAACTTGAGTGTCCTTGGGTTTAGAGCATAGTGCTTAACAATTTAAATGATCTTTTTATGGAGTTTTTCTTTGATGTGTATGTAATATTCCCTATCTGTTCAGAATACTTTTGGGCCAAATCCTATTTTGTCAGATATTAAAATGTTTATAACAGCTTGCTTTTTAGATTCACTTGACTGGAATATCTTTTTCTTTCAGTTTACCTTGAAGTGATGTCTATCCTTAGTGTTAAGGCCTATTGAGTGTAGCACAAGGATGGGTCATCTTTTCTGCATCCATCCCATTAGTCTGTATCTTATTATTTAGGAATTGACATTAGTGATATTGAGATATATCAACAACCATTATTTGTTGATTCCTGTTATGTTGTTTTTATTGTGAAGGTGGTAGTGGTGGTGGTAATGATACTAGTGTATATGTAAAACTGTAAGCCATCCCCAATGAAATAGTTTCTTTTATAAGAGTTGTCATGGTCATAGTGACCCTTCACAGCAATAAAGCTCAGACTGAGACATCATCCTATAAAGTAAAAATTGTCAAAGGGACATAAAAATTGGAAGAATCTAGATCTCAGACTATTCCTAATGCATGCAAATGATAAATAGTATTCAAAGTGTGTAACTGAACAAATAATTAAAAAAGAAGAATATGAAAATACACACTATAATAATGTGTAGTAGGATTTTATATGTATCTACATTCTTATAAAAAATCAATTTTCAAATATTGGTGGTGATATCAGATGACAGACTTTTTATATGCTGCTGGCAGGCAGGATTGCAAACTGGTACAAACACTTTTACAAAGGACTTGGCATTATGTATAAAAGCTGGTGACATATGTGTCTATGAACTAGAAAGCCTAATAATCATTTTATAGAAAAGAACCTATGCATATATATTTTCAAAAAGCATAAATATCTTCATAGAAAAATATTGTATAGCTGATTTCAACATACTTTTTTGTTTCTTACCATTTTCTTTTTTAAACAGATACACATAGGGCTTAATGTTTATGTGTAGGCGTATTTATATGAGTTCTTTTGAATAATATAGGTACATGAGGTATTAATATGCAAACTATTTTGAATCTGGGAAGAGTTGAAAGAAATTAAATTCCCATTAACAGTAGCATAAATGGACAAATACTTGTATTTATGCAGCAAAACATAAATGAAAGAACTTCACCTACTATGAAATTTTAAGAAGCTTCAGTTAAAGAGTCACATACGATAGATATTTGTAAGTTTACTTTACTTTGATATATTTCAGAATTATGTGAAATAAGCACTAGATTGTCTAAATCTTTAAAGTCTATATTTTTAAAATCAAGTTAAAAATAAATTTGAAAACCAGGTCATGCAGTAGCAAAGCATAAGAAAATATAAGGAAAAGAGAATTATACACAAGGTGTCATAAACAATAAATTCATTTTACAAATAGAGTACTTTGGATATATGAACCTTATTTGCATTGTTGTATATTATTCCTCATTTTTAAATAAATATGCCTTATATGGTAAAAAATAACTTTAAATTTAAAAATTATCAACGTGAATGTAGTAGAATTATATAAAATATAATATTTAATTTATTCATTCATGTAGAAAATATATTTTGAAATGGCTGTTATAAATATTATATATAATAGAGATGGATTTTGTAGAATATCCTTTCAGTCTCAGTACTAGTGAGGCAGGAGGATTGCTGTCAGTTTGACACTATCCTGGACTACAGAGTGAGACCATATCTCAAATAAACAAATAAACGAACAAAATTTTATTCATTGAAAAGGAAAATTGTCTTCTCTTTAGCTGTCCAATGAAGAAATAGAAATATCTGACTAGTAACTAGAGAAATCTGATTAAAGTGACTTGAGCATATTATGATTCTTTCCACATAAATTTGTCTAATGTAGAGTCACCATAGTGTCTATAGAACTTCACAGCAACCCACAAAGTTTAGATTTTCTAATGTGTCTGATATTGTTAAAAAGGCTCAGCAGGAAAAGGCAGATGTCAACTAAGCCTGCAACATGAATTCAAACTCCTGACTCACGTAAAGGTAGGAGCAAACAAGCAGTTCCATAAAATTTCTCTCTGACTCCAAGTATGTGCATCGTAGCACACATGATTCTCAACATCATATAGACAAATAAGGAAATAAGTAAATATTTCAACTGGTCAAAGCTGGATTAATGATTTTAAACACCCGCTTCTAAATCTTTACTCCCTCCAGCATCTCTGGTACATGGTCAGTTACAGGCCAAAGTGTCAGAAGCCAGTAGACTTGGTAAGTAAAATGTGACTTCAAAATACACTTAATTTTATTAAATTAAAAGGAAATTTATTCAATAATTAATTTATGTAATTTAAATTAATTTAAAATACATATGGAGAGAAAATTTGAGTCTTATTTTTTATTTCTTAAAATCATGTCATTAAGCAAATGTAAACAAATGAAAATATTGCTTTATTTTGTCCTTCATATAAATATAGAATTTTCATATGCTATGTATGTTTTCTTTGGACAAGAATGTAATACTTTATTTCTTAAAACACATCCAGTGTAATGGAGAGAGAGATGGCTCAGTGGTTAAGAGTACTGGCTGTTCTTCCAGAGGAACTACATATGATTCTCAGCACTCATGTGGCAAATAACAACCATTTGTAACTCCATTTCCAGGGGATCCGATGCTATTTCCTGCCCTCCATGCACATCAGACACACAAGTGGGACACAGATATACTTTCAGGCAAAACACCAATAAATATTGAATTAAGTCAAACTAAAATGTAAAAATATACACCTGGGAAATTGTCAAAATTGTTCACTGAGAGTGGCTCCAGTCTTCTTTACAGATATTCTTTCTTTTCAAATATCAATACACACACAATGTATGTCCTACTTTCTTTCTGAACTTGCTTCATTAACAACAGTGTTATGTAGAGATATTATTTTCTACATATTATAGGGAGGGTATGCCAAGAAATTTCAAAAATATAATCCCATAAACAATAGCTGCCCAATAATACCAGTTAACATACTTACTTGGAAGTCAACATACTTATTTGGAAGTGTCAAATCCTACATGACCCCATGTCTACATGAAGAACTACAGACAATAAATGGTTCCTGAGAGACAAAGGATCAGTCTTCTCTAGGGATGAAGCCTAGAATGAGTTATCCAATCTCAAGTAATAAGTGCTAAATGCAAACATGTACAATCAAAGAATTAATTAGACTTTCTTTATATCTATATTTATTAGTAATTAGTATATATATGACTAATAGTATATATACCATTTATTAGCATATATATTATATATACATTATTTATTAGTAATTAATATATATATGCTAATTAAACAAGAGAAGGTCAGAAATTTGAAAATGAGTTAGGAAGACATAGGAGGAATTGGAGAGATGACAGTACTGAAATGATGTAAGTAAAATACTTATATTTACAAACATCTTAAAGAAAAAGAAAAGTTAAAACTAAAGAAAAGGTAAAACTCAACTCTGCAATGCTATATGAACTTGTATTACATTTAGTCTGTATCTGCATTGGCTATCTGATCAGAGGGTAAGGTTAAATTAGTCCTTTTGAATGATACTTTTCCACAACTGTCATATAACTAGGTACCATGGTAACTGAACAATATAGTAATAGCCTTACCCACAGTATGTGAATCTCGGTTTTCTAAGAAAAACTACCAAAATGTTACTAAACACAAAAAGATTTTATTTGTGTAAATTCCAGATAGTACATAACAAGGAGAGAGCTAGTTAAGATTGGAAGTGTCTTCAGAATGTGATAAAAAGAAAACTGATTCCATTGTAGGGCAGAATGAGAAAAGTCAGAATTTTGGAAGCTCCCCTTCAATCACACTGTGCAAGGAACATTTGGACAAACCATCAGGGAGTCCTTGAGCCTAAGCCAGGCAACAATGGGCACACTTTTTGTCAAATATTTGTTTCTGAAGCCTGGTTCAGTCTACTGCAGACTGCTATAGGGCCACTGAAGCAGAAGCCAGTAGATTGGTCAGTAAAAGTCTACCTAGTTGAAATCTTGCTTAGTAAACTGAGACAATTCATTCTTTCTGTTGAGAATGGGGATAAAAATATTCAAAATTTTAAAAACATTTACTTTAGAGCACTTCATTAGATGTGCCTTCCTGTGGCCTTGAAAAGTATATGTATCACCTCAAAGAATAGATGAGGCTTTATTTATTTATCAGCCTTACGACGCAGGAATCTCATTCTGAAGAGAACAGTAGAGTTTCTTCATGCCAAAATAGAGAATGGAACTGTACCCACCACTGTCTACTGGAATGAAAGGACTGAACTTTAATAAGTACTTTGCCTGAAGCTATAAATGGTGTTGTTCAGCCTTCTGACACAGTATCTAAGGTGAAGAGACACTACAAATAAAGAAACATTGAAAATAAAATATTCGTTGGGTACTTGCTTACAGCTCAGAGGGTGAATCATGGACATGACGTTAGGTAGGCAGATATGGTGCTGGGGAGAAGCTAAGAGCTTACATCCTGATTAACTAGTTTGTTTCAAAGCCAAACTACTGGGTCTAGCACTGGCTTTTGCTATCTCAAAGTCTATGCCCACTGAAATACCTCCTCCAACGAGGCCACACCTTCTAAAATTTCCTTAAAATTCTACCAACTGGGAACCAAGTACTCACTCAAGTAAGCCTATGGGATTCAGTCTCATTCAAACCATCATACTTGTGAACTAGGTTTTATTTATCTGGCAAACGTGTGGAGAGGGCTTTATACATTCTTGGCTACATAAAGGTGACGGTTGGTTCTGTTTCTATAACCTCTTTGTTGAGTTTTGCAACAGGCATCATATTTCAGCTTTAATGATTTTATAATAATAACAGAGAAGTTTCAGTCCACAAAACTTTAATGGAAAGTGTTAGGTAGGCTACTGGGAGATGGTTTTATTTTTTTAAAGGTTGTGGTAGTTTGATTATGCTTGTTCCAGGGAGTGGCACTATTACTAGGTATGGTCTTGTTGGAGGAAATGTGTTGCTGTCAGGGTGGAAAATTCTTTATTCAAATTACTCAATACACAGTGTTAAGTCCAAACGTGTCACTGAGTTCTTTATGTGCAGTCTGAGTTATGTACCTTTCCTGTTCTGTTTTCCCCTAGGGGCACATTTACTATTCTGCATTCTGTCTTGGTTACTTTCTTTGACCTTTTCTTGCTTTCATTTCGCTCCTCTTGACTTACAAATCCCTTTCAATCTATAGCAAATGCAATGGATAAATAGCACAATTTTAACTTCTCACCTCTTTATTTTAAATATACTCTTTCTTCAAACTGCTGGTAGTATTTATAGCAATGTACCAAGATCCTGCTGTTCATAAGAGATAACAGTCAATTCTTCTCAAATTTTTAATCTTCTTTCATTCTAAACAGAAAAAAAAGTACTTTAGTTGTTAATAAATCTAAGAAATTTCTGTGACAAGGAAGTATGTACAGATTTCTAAGAGAGTAAAGTCTCATTTATATAAAATTGGAATGGAAAAGTATCATGTTAATTATTTATATTGCTCAATATAATTGAAGCAATCAAGTCATTGTATTATAAAGTTTCTTTTGACTTAAGAAGCTGTCTGCAAACCTACTAAACATGTCCTTGGGCCAATCATAGACCTAGCTATTCACTTAAATAATGAAATGATTGCTTTACATACATATTTGTCTGAAAATATAGTCGTGAAGAGACTATGAAACAAACAAACAAAAAATCCACAATGCAATAGCAATAAAAATGATCACCTAAAAGTGAAATCTATGTATCAACACAACTTTATACTGGTTGATTCAAGATCACAGTAAATAAAGGTAGCTACCCAACTTGTGCTTGCTCTCTGAGAGGCAGTTTGAATCATAGACATTTGTGAATACATGACAGCCATCTGCTTTGCTTCTGTTCAGAGTGTATGATTTCATGGAACTATTAGTGCTTGTCTTTCTTTTCATAGAAAAATAAGAACCCCTACAACGTGGCTTTGTTTTCTGCTAGAGCTTACATCCCATGCTTCTAGTTTTTTTCTAAGTCTTCAGAGATTTCAACAATAAGATTTTAAAATAACTTTTGATATTTTCTGCCCTTCATTTGGGAATATATATACTGGTATCAGAACAGACCCAACTCCTCCACACACACAGTGAGCACACTGCACATAGGAAGTTGGAGGTCTGCATCTTTCCTTGTAAGATAAAACAATAAGAAAAACAACTCACATTTTTATCTAATTATGTTACTTGTGTTCACAAGCAGACACACTCACACAAATAACCCTTAATAGCATCTCAACTAGGTCTCTATATAATCACTAGTTTATCATCATCGTCATCACCATCACCATCATCATCATCATCAATCTATTTTGGTGTTTGAGCAGAGACAACTGGCAATATTTCTCTTATACCCCAAAGACACCATCTCAATATACTTGCTGGATTTTACTTAATAAAAGACAGATACACTACTTTTTTGTTGTTTTCTGTTTGTTTTTAATACCTTTATAACATGTGAAGTTAATTTAATTTTAGGGCCCATATATTTTAGAGGACTGTGGGAATAAGTGGATAAAAATAAATATTTTTTGCAAATAGAAACAATTCTTCAGTATGCTCTAGCACAGTTCCTCTTATTTTTACCATTGATGCAGCCTTCAATATGGTTGTATTCAGCTTCTATCCAACTGAGGATAAATTTCATTCTGGTTGGTCCTTAAGAAAAATGAGGCTTCCTAAACACACATAAAGCTAGTGAAAACGTTCTTGCTTATATACCATAAGTGATAAAAACCTTACATTTACAATAAAGGTTGCCTTCATAACAGTGTCTCATATCTTGGTTTCTCTGAATTAGAGTCTCCTGTAATATTAGCATGCCATTATTATTAGGCTTGACTGCCGGTTGTGAGCCACAGAAAAGCACACAGACGGATTTCACTACAGGCAAATGCAAACACTGAGACTTTAATGGCTGTTAAGTAAATTTAAACTAAAAATAAACAACAGACTTAATAGGGGCTTAATTACTGTCAAAGGCACAGTTTCAAAAAAGAACAGAATTTGTCTCCATACCTGTCATGAAAATATATTTTTCCCTTGAAGGAAAATCTTATTTGTCTTTTAAAAATATGAGAACTGTCAAGCAAACAGGTACCACTCTGTTTAATTATTGACTGCTTTTCTTTAGATATAAGACTATTCTCAGAGATGAGACAAAATTAGAGCCTCAAACTACAAACACACGTCGTGAAAACAGGCTTGTCTTTGTCACACACTCTCATATGTTTAGCTTCTTCTGACATTCAGGTTTAAAGATTGATTGAGCTAGAACTTGGTTTCGTTCTCTCTGTTGCTTGATTTTTCCCCGGCATTTGTCTTATTGCTAATCTAGTTAGCTTGCTTTTTTTAGAACAGCAACTGTTAGATATTTATTGATTACCATTTCATATTGATGTGCTTTGAGCACATCTACAAAGCCTCACGCATATGAAAGAGCATAGAACCCTTGTTTACTTCACACATTAATGTTCCATCCATCAGCTATCATCGACTTAAATGAATTCTAATTGGCAAGAAAGGCTCAGAGTTGGCAGAAGAGAAAACTTTACCAGACTCTTCTTGGAGTTTTGTCAGTTTACACACTGGGAAAATGAAACAAGAGGAGATTGACAGAAGGCTTCTGAATAAAGTAGAGCTAAGTGAAAGGAATTCCCACTCTAAAGGTAAGATGGCTTTACTGTTTTATCTAACCTAAGATGACCTCTCCTACTCAAAGAGGAATTTTCTCAGTATCTCTCTCTGTGTGTGTGTGTGTGTGTGTGTGTGTGTGTGTGTGTGTGTGTGTGTCTGTACGCCATTTGTAAAAGTAAGTTTTATTCACCTGAAGCAATTGTTGCTGAATAAGCTCACCTTTTCTAGCTCTTTCTGTACTCTGACTGACTGGTTCAACTAAGCTCTTCTGGCTCAAACTTCTCTCCAAGCTGACTGATTCAAATTAGCTTCTCCCAAATTCTGACTGAATTGCTCTGCTTGGCTTTATACTAACTCTAATAATCTGTTCTAATCTTCTGGCTCCTTATTATCTGGCTTCCCCAGGCCCTGCTGACCTGTACTGAAATGCTCAAACTCAACTCCACTGCACTGATTCACTCACTGAACTGACTAATTAGTCAGTTTCCTAAGTTCTGGGATTTAAGGCATGTGCCACTATGCCTGGACCCAAGATTTTCTTTACCTGTAACTCAAACTCAGAGATCTGAGTGCTTGTGTCCTGCGATTAAAGGTGTGTCTGTATTCCAGCCAAAGTAGCCATAAAGCTAGATTAAAATTCTGGTACACCCATTTCTGTGTAACTCTACATAGAGCAGTGTATTTGGGGAAGTATTTTGCTCTCGTGCTTCATGAGCTATGTTAACGCTCTGAAACATTTCCTATAAAAGCTCTGCTTTGACTCACTGCAACATCTCACATGCTGTGGGCAATTTGGTTTCTTCTGACTTCTTGTTCTGCCCATCTCAGCTGAGGGAGCTCAGTTACCTTAACTACTACAGACTCATCAAAGAAGGCATAATTGTATTAATTTTATTTTTAAAGTTTTACATTTTCTTATATTGTGTCTGTCAGTAGACATCAGAAGACTTTTGTTATATCCTGTTGTCTTGTACTTGGACACGAAAAAGAGTCATTTGTTTCTGAGTCTGTTCTGAGGGACAATTAAAGTCTGATCTATGACATAGTCTGTTTTCAAAATCCATGGAGTTCCTTTCATGGTATTCTATATTCTACTAAATATTATCTATATTCTTACTCTTCTTCCCTGTTGATGAAATAATTCATAAGTTTCTAAATAATATTGAGTGGGCAAGTGATTATGCTGTGTTAGTTGCCATTTTTGAATACAATACATTTGTGTGCTCCTTATTCTTTTTAAATTTTTTCTTTTTATTATTTTGTGTTTGTTCTAACAAAGCTATAAGGAACAAAGGGAAGATTTTTGTGTGTGTGTGTGTGTGTGTGTGTGTGTGTGTGTGTGTGTGAACATTCAGTAACTTGATTCAAATCAGACTTGTAGAAGCACAATCAATGTTATGCAGAGCTTATCATGGCTACTAAAAGAGTATTTTTGCAGTTAGGCTCCTGACCTTGATCTTTGGATTCTGGGTGAGTAGATCAGGAAAAAAAATCTGGTTATCTTTTTATTCCAAAATTCAATGTAATAGGAGAACATCATTTGGTTCTTTTGCACTGGTCTTAAGGCACACTGGCTTTGGTATATGCCAACTTGCTTACTCATTGCTTGCCCACTATTCTTTTAGAAGTAAAGCTTTTAGCTATGTTGCTTAGTTTTGTTGTCTTGTAATGGTTAGTATTGGTTGTAACATTGGCCTAAAACCTTCATAGTTCTATTGTTCAAAGGAATCCAGCAGTGTGGTGAGTGCCATGGTTCTCATTATTTGGGAAGCTCTATAGACAAATCTTTGCTTTAAGTCACAGATGCAAAAGTCACCTACTTACCTTGTCAATGTTCTTATGAGCTTTACACTCGTTCTTGTAAGAAAACTTTTTCTTAGTCAACAATCCAAGCGAGAAAAGTGTTAGCTTGTTTCCAGTATGTCATATGAAGGAGAAGATATTTAAGCATGGGACTTTAAGGGAGATATTGTCAAATTATGTCAATCTAGGAGATGAATTTTTCTTTAAGGAACCCGGGAGTGTATATAACATCACCTGATTCTGAGATATTTTCAAGTCTGCATGTCTATGTGTGCCTGTGTCAACATAAGCCCAGAGTAGGAGAAACATCTATCCAGACAACAACATTGCTAATGCTCTGTGATAATTTGCCTCTGCTTTTCTTAGATCTAGTTCTAAGAGTAAATTTAGTGAACCATAAGATAGCTCTTTTGCACTCTCTTCAAGAATACATCCCACTCCAACTGTACAAATTGTATTGTAATCTTAAAAAGCCCAATTACTAGTCTTTCAATAGAAAGGTAGAATTTGAATGGATATACACTCCAGCTCAGATCCTGTTAGTGGCCAGAACATTTGTCTTTTGAATTACAAAGATTTCTCCCAGTAAAAGATTAAAAATTTGAATAGCTCTCTTTTTAAGGGACTGTCTTATTGGTACCTATAAAAAGACAAAAAAGAAAGAGGGAAAGTAATGAATAACTTTAAGACTCCTTTGATAGGTTAAGAGACAAAAATCAGATTTAGAACAAAATGTGAATCTTTTAAACCACAAGATCTTTTGGATCTTCTGGAGCCCCGATTTCCAATGTCCATCCCTGAATCCAGCCCCTAGAGCTGTCTTGGAATTGATGAGGAACACCTTCACAGAATTATTTTCAAATTGGAAAACAATCAATGTCTGTGTCCCTCATTTACCGTTGTGGTACCCTTTAGTAATTCCCACTTCATTTCACACTTCCAATCTGCTCTTGTTTCAACTGCTACTGTGCCTCTCCATCTGACAGTTTGTGGCAACCCATGGGCCAACCA
The DNA here is from genome assembly GCA_030674055.1 of Rhabdomys pumilio. Taxonomy (NCBI): domain Eukaryota; kingdom Metazoa; phylum Chordata; class Mammalia; order Rodentia; family Muridae; genus Rhabdomys; species Rhabdomys pumilio. The sequence goes on from JANHMN010000011.1 coordinate 49,000,769, forward strand.
AAGTGTAGGATTCTTGAGCGTGTGGACAAACAGAATTGGATGGCAGGTTCATAAAAATTTTCTATTTCCTTTCTCTCTCAGCTATTATTAGGAGGTAGTATAGGTCTTTGAAGGTCTGCATCCTTCCTTCATCTCTGTATACTTAGTTGAGTTCAGAAGGCCTTACTTCTTTGACCTCCTACACTATATTTTTGAGCACTTGGTTTTGTCTTCTGGAAGGGACAGAGGAAGCCTTGAGGTAACAGAGAGATTGTGAAACACTGGGTAAAGGCGAATTGTTGAATGGGCATTTAAACGTGAAAGAAGCAATGCTTTAAGTTCATGGGAATTTGGCAATGTTTTTTTCTCCGACACTGGTCGGAGTGCAAATGTTGATAGTGTGTGGAATTGTGAATGTTTACTGATGTTTTGAACAGTTTCTACAGAAACTAACAACTGTAGCTTCCTCCTCCTGAATGACACAGCCAGAGACTGTTCTCCAAACACCTCCTATGCATACCAACTTTCCCAGTTACTGTGATGTAAACAATAAACACATTTGTTCATCTTCAACAGTGTGCAAAGAGCCCAGCTGGTGCTAGCACTTCTATATGTGTGTTTGTCCTTTCAGCATTCTCTCACTATCCCTACTCAGTTTTGAAGAACAAGCTCCACAGGACACTGAAGTAGGCCTTTGAGTTAAGCAGGAGCCTGGTATAGCTGTCCGCTGAGAAGCTCTGCTAGAGCCAGACCAATATAGATGCGGATGTGCACAGCCAAACATTGGACCGACTGCAAAAACCCCAATGGAGAAGTTAGGACATAGACTATAGGAACTGACGGAGTTTGCAACCTCACAGGAAGATCAACAATATCAATCAACCAGACGCCCCAAATCTCCCAGGGACTAAACCACCAACCAAAGAGAACACATGGAGGGACCCATGACTCCAGTCACATATGTAGCAGAGAATGGCCTTGTCCAGCATCACTGGAAGGGGTTGCCCTTGGTCCTGTGGAGGCTTGATGTCCAAGGATAAACAAATGCTAGTGTGCTAAGCCAGGATTGGGTAAAAGGGTGGGGGAGAACCTTCATTGAGGCAAGGAGGAGGGAGGAGGGGATGGGGACTTGTGAAGGGGAAACTGCAAAGGGGGATAACATTTGAAATGTAAATAAATAAAATAATCAGTCAAAACGACCGATTTTGTTTTTAGCCTTAGAGTGATTCCTTTCTTTTACTTAGCTTTAACTTTACTGAAATGAGCCCATATTTTTTTTCTCAAATTCCTATCAATTAAACCCTCAGTGATCTTTCACAGAAAACTTAAGATATACTCAAGTAGATTCCTTTAAGACATAATATTTTATTTGCTTCTGATCCATTCACCTTCATTTGGTCACCAGTGGATACCAAATATTAAAAGATACACAAGACTTCTGGCTCAAATATAAGGGTGTCGGAATGAGACTTGAGTCTTAGAGGAACATATACACTACTGAAGAAAAGAGACAATTTTTAATAGTAGTTTACCTATAATTTTTATTTTGCTTTAAATATTTATTATAATATACATGGGTAAATGAACAACTTCACAGTGTCCAGTTTGTAGCATTTTCAAAATGAATATATAATTCAAATTGAGACATGGAACACTGCCTCCAACATTATGTTATGTAATTCAACATATGTTATGCTATATAAATGAATGCTATATAAATGAAAACATGCTGTTTGCTTCACTGCTTCTCCTCTTTCATTCAAAATTATGTATACGTTTTATTCATGTTAGTGGATGTTCATTTTAATTCTGTATTTGACTTGATCTTTTTTATTCTATTATTGGCCAACCTTTGAGTATATTAAAATTTTAACTGTTATAACCAGTGGTGTTATGCATATTGTTATATAAATTTTGTGCACAAAAATAATCACTTGCACATATTCAGAAATACAACTGCTTAGCCAAAGGCTGTACTCTGTTTTGATGAATTATGTCTGTATCACATCAATTCATATGGAAGGAATGTCTGAAAAGTACAGACTGCTCCTTGATTTCCTAGGGAATCTTGCTTATAACTGGTCCTTATTTATATTTCGCTCTGCTTTTTAAAATTTATTCTAATGGTATGTGGAAGAATATTCTCATAAATTAAACTTTCACTTCTTTGAGGATCAAGCATGTTAAATACTTTTTCACTCACTGTGTGTGTACTTTCATGTCTATGTGTGTGTGTGTGTATGTGTATGCCCATATAGTCATAATTTTTATCTAATAACATAAGAATTTATGTTTTATAAATATTTAATGTGTGGGTGGTGATCACAAAAATGTACTGGTCCACAGGCAGTGTTCAGTCTTCAAGAGTAGGTTCTTGCCTTCCACATGTGAGATGGGTTTTCTCTTGTTGTTTCTGCTGTTCAATTGACTCCACCCAGCCTTTCTCATCCAGAGCATCCTCCTCTTCACACTTTCCATCACTCTATAAAAATACTAGGAGTACAGAATACACAACGGCCTTTTTCATGACTTTTACTGATACAACTCGGATCATCTGACTTGTACAAGAAGCACATTTCAGGTCTAGGAGCTAGACATATATCTGAGAGAGATATGAGAGAGGGGTCACATAAAAATGATGAACTTCTGGTTTTGTATTCATCGTTTTGACCTGAGAAAAATGTCTTACAGGCATGTTTTTCCACAAACAGTACCTGAATTCTGCAAAAAATATCTATTGTTTTCCAGATATAATTGTCATCTCAGAGGCTCACTACTAAATGAGCTCACCCTTTCTGCTTCTTTCTGAACACTGGCTGGCTGCTTTAATTCAGCTGTTTTGGCTCAACACTTGTCTCCAAGCTGATAGATTCAAACTGGCTTCTCTCAGCTTCTCATTGAATTGCTCTGCTTGGGAAAACTGCCATGCTTCCTACCATGATGACAATGGGCTGAATCTCTGAGATTGTAAGCCAGCGCCATTATAAGAGTTTATAAATGTTTGCCTTTATAAATGTTTGCCATTATAAGAATTACCTTGGTTGTGGTATCTTTTCACAGCAACAAAAACCCTAAACTAAAAGAGTATTGGACTCATACATGTTCTTTGTATTCTCCCATCTAAATTGTATGTTCTCTAAATCTTGCACTAGAATCCCTCAGCTTGTTGCACAATCTATTGTGCTACTAGTATTCTGGTCACTTCTTCTTTTCCCTATTAAAATGCCTTGAAGGTATCTGGAAACCTTGCTCCCTCACATCTTCAAGTATATGTTTATGCTCCTTTATCAATTTCCACAGCTATATATGCCATTATTTCATTAAGTTCAACTTTATTTGAACATATACTCTTTTTTTTCTAGGTGTGTTATACATACCAGTTTCTAAGCCGTACATAACATGCATGTAGAACAATTAATACACAACAGTGGTATTTTAAAGTTTAAGAAAGGTACTTGATAGGCAATGTATTTTTAAAAATAATTTATTTGAAGTTATAAATGATTAATTTGAATTATAATAAATAAATAATTAATTTAATTATGAATAATAAATCTGAAAATTTATCTATTGAAAATAGACTTTTTTGTCTCATACAACACATTCTCACCACAGTTTTCCCTGCTTTCATTTCTCTCAGCTTCTCCCTTCACCTCTCCTCTCCTCAGATCTTCTCCCCTTCTATTTTTCTTTAAAAAGAACAGGCCTCCAAGAAAAAAAAAAACCAAAAATCAAAAAACCTGGCAAAACAAGATAAAATAAAACAAGACAAAAGCTGACATCACTGAAGCTGAACAAGTCAAGCTAATAGAAGAAAATTGGTACAAAGATCAGGTAAAAGAATCTGAGACATACCTACTGAATTAAAGGTACTTCTCATCAAAAGAAGATAAACACTTGGTAGGTAGAAAGTCAGTTCATGCCATTGATTAGATATTGAAACATACTCATTTCTAAATTTAATAAGATATCTGATTTTTCTCATTCTCATTTGTACTTTTAAGCCTTGCTTCAGATATTGCTTTCAAGTTTGGAATGACTACAACTGCCACCAAGGAACAAGTAACCTTAAACAGAGGCATCAAAATGCTACATACAAACCATGTTAGTTATATTTCTCATAAATACGTAGTCATATATTTCAATTTATTATAATAAAGTACCAGATACAACCAATGTAAAAGGAAGTAATCTGCTTCTTTTGGTCCATTAGTTTTGTGACTTTATCTTCTAGGGATTTGTCCCTGAGAGACAGATAAGATACACACTGTGGAGCTAAGCTACTCACAGAAGTGAGACAGAAAAGAGGAAGGGATTTGGGACTTGGGTCTCACCCTCTTTTTGATGACTCAGTCTCTCTATGTCTCCACTATGTTTAAACTGTGCCAAAGTTGAGACCTTCTATGAATAAATGTTTAGGGGCACTTCAGATCAAACTAAAGAAAACTTACAATAATACTGGAAAGAAAAAGATAGATTTATAGAGATTCTAAGTTTATAAACTCTCAGAAAGAATATAAGAGAGGGTTGTATTTAATGTCTTTAGCCACAGGATTAATCTATGTTAATTATCAGCTAAGAAGAGAAGAGCTAAGAAGAGTCATGCAAAACCAGCCTGGCAGCATGTTGGTTGAAGCTAACTCAGAGTGTAGGAAGGCAGTTCTAAGATAAAATTATGAACTATTACAGAACAAACAAATAGAAATAGGCCAATGGGTCCATGAGCTATTCACAGATTAGTTTATATTCTACCAATTTAAAGTTGCAAGCTGTACCAGTCTGTTTAGAACTTTTCTAAGTCATCAATGAGTGACATTTTAACTGCGGTGACTTCAAATTTCCCCAGCAAGTGTGCAAGATATCACTTTTCTCTTAAAACTCACTTATATAGTATCCAATGTCTTAAGTATTGCTCTCTCCTTTCTAGTCAGTTTAAAAAAAATGTTTTACTTTCATTAGTTTTACACTATCTGCTTCAAAGAGCTGTATTTGTCATGGTTTAACTTTTGAGTGGTTCTACATCCCATTTTACATAGTTATATGGTGTTAACTTAATTCCCTAGTAAGTGTAATTCCTTATTCCTGACAGTTCTACCCACTGCTTGAATAATATCTCTTCAATCACATAATAAATAGATCTATAGTCTAAAATGGCTTACTAGATATATTCTACGCGGATGCCCATAGAAAATTTTAGTTTCATGGCTCTCTAGGTCAAAGTTATCTTCCTCTCTAAAACTGCTCTTCCTTCCTTCCTTTTTCTTTAAGTTAATGAAATCACTATTCAGTAAGTCACCCAGGCTAGAAACCTAATTATGACGCTCAACTCATCCATTTATCTCATCTCTCACAATCAATCAGTCAGCACATCTTGTTAATTCTACCTCCTGCATATCTTTAGGATCTGTTTTCTGCTTTTCATTCTCAGTGCTACCTCTGGATCACAGGTTCATCATCCCTTTTTCTGGGCTAACCACAATTATCTTTCTGACCACTCTGGCAGGCTCAAAAATATTTTGGTCTTCCATGAATCTTTTGCACAACTATACATGTGTGTTTCTATAACATAAATAGAATCTATTTCAGTTTTACTTTCAAAGCTGCATGTGTATAATTATAGAAATATTTTAATATTTTATAAGTTCTGACATCAGATGAATCTAAATTGAAAACAGTTATATTTTCTGAGGGGAAATAAGAGACAAATATCATCCAACAAAAAATATGAAAATCAATAAAAGGCACTACATATTAATTTTGTGTGTTGTATTTTATTATTTTTAAAACAAGTCCTTTAATTTTAGGTTATTTAGGATGAAAATACCTGTACTCAATGGGACTTTGATTTCCCTTAGACTGAAGTTAGCATATAGTTATTTTTCTATTGCATATATACATATATACACATATCTACATCATTTATATTGAAATGTGTGTGCATATGTATATACTGCTTAAGCAACAATCTAAGGAAAACAATATTTATGAATTCATGAGAATTTATGAATTCATTAAATGAGCTTAAACTTTCTAATTAGAAGTATTTTTTTTTTTTAGAAAGAAAGAACTCTTGGGGTGCATTAAAAAAAAGTGAAAATTGTTTGTAATCAGCACTTTCCCCCTTAATGAATAGGGCAATGAGTTGGTATTAAAATGTGCATTTATAAATAGGATTCTGCAAGCATGTGACATTACGCACCTGCCCGATAGCTTTAAATTGCAAATGCAAGTTTTTTCTTGTCTTTCCCTATTTTGTATATATTTATAGAAATTGATCACATTATTTTTCATATGTGATAAAACTTCTCTTTCTTTCTGTTATTTAAAATGCCAAGCATGCTGCTAAACAACAACAAACAAACTAGCTTTGGTTATTATATTCCTTATCAAGTAAAAAATTTAATGGTACATTGTAATCTAATAAATTATCATTCTACTATATCTAGTTCAGAATAATCTAATTTTAAAAGTATAACTTATGCTAAGATGTTTACTTTAATTATTTATTTTCTTCCTGATAATTTTAAAAATAATTCCAGGTTTCTGATTTATACATCTTGAGTGGGTCCAAGTGCAAACTCAGGAAATATAGCTTCTACAAGAACACTGAACACGGACTTAAACCAAAGTCAGGTCAGTTTGCCATGATTTCCCTCCACTAAAAATGAGAAGGAGTTAAAATAAACATATATGCTTGAAAAATTTTATAACATTCTTAGTGTCCATCTCTAATTTCTTGAGTACACCATAACAGGAAGATCTGTTTCAGCTTGTCAGTTATATCTTTGGAACTAATTTTATGTGTGAAAAGCATTCTCACCTAAGTAATTTTTTATATTACAGAGCAACAAAGACTAGAGCAGATTATTTGATGATTTATTAGTTTGGAGACTGACATGCAACTTATAAATGACCCCGTTCCTCAGCATAGTGATTAAAGTATAACTTGAAATCGATGCTGCATATTACCATAAGCCATGTACAATACCCTTTGGGGAAATAGACAAGTAGAGAGTGCATCTAAGATTTTTTCATTTAATGTTGTAAAATATGCTACTTGGCAATCTAGAAGATTTTCTTAGATGTATAAGGAGAGTGAGTGACGTAATAAATAGTGAACAGACACCCATTTCTCCCTCCATTTTTCAGAATGTAGCTCTCATCAAAAAATATTGGGTTTATAGAAAGACTTTAGTAGTATGAATGCTTTAAAAATTCTTAATACCTTGAAGAAGAAGAGATTTGTATTTGGAAAGAAACATACTCCTCCTTTTGAAATAACCTGAACTTTAACAATTTAATTATTATTCACTTTTCAACTTAATGTTTTTCATGAGCAAAGTTGTGTTTAATGTTAAAAATTCAGAAAACGATGCTGTGGATTGGAGATCTTTTAACATGGTTCCTTGTAACTTGACTCCTGATAAATTCCCTCAGGTGAAATTCATTTTTATAAGATACGTAAACACTTAGTCAGTGTGAACTGACTAAGCAGAGCCAGACATAGTTTCAGAAGGAAGAATGGATAATGATCATGAGTTGGCAAAAAATGACAACCATTTTTTATAGCCAATTGCAGACACAATACAAATCACTCCTAAAATTTATGAAAAATATATTCATTAGTAAACAGGTAATTAAAAACAAAAATCCAAATTGTGCAGTTTTTGCATGAAAATATTGACCAAATTAACTCCTTTCATATTTCTGTGAGGACACTGTCTATAGCAAGTTCTTTTTTTTAATAACCACTTTATGATTAGTTAGGTGTAACCTGTAGTAACTGATGTGCCTGTGCTATTTATAGTTAGCAACTTCATTCTCATTTTTCTGTCTTAGCACCCTTATGCATGTGGACTGAGACACATATAAAAATGTACCAACAAATGATATAATGTGTCCAAATACTCAGAAATAGAATGTCAGTGGGTAAGCTGTGAGTATAGTTATTATTATATAAAGCAAAGAAAATGAAGATTCTAAACATATACACCTCAAAACAAGTGAATTCCAATATAAATTGAATGTCATCCTCCAAAATAACAAATTTCTGAGTGAAGTAATAGCTACACTTATATTTTCAACTTTTATTTTTCTTTAGTATGGCATGAATATCTTCCTGTCTGCCTTCTATGTGTTCCATCTTTCAAAATTTTAAGTTAATGTATAAAGAATAACACTAATGGATGAACACATACAAGGTACTATGTGGAAACCCACTGGAGGAATTTTCCCATGGAATTTGCTTAAGAGTTTCTCTCCATAACGTTAAGTTTATATCCCATAATTTCTTCTTTCATTCAACAAATCTTGTCATCTCAAACTTTTATTGTACCTATGTTTAAATGTACTACAAAGGAAATTAATAAAGGAACTAATAACTTATGATCTCTTTAGAACCAAAAAGTACTATACTGATAAAGGATTGGCAACATATACATTTTTATTGAAGTTGATAACATTATCAATAAGGAAATATACCAGGATCAATAATGCTGACACTAATAGAGTTATTGCAGTGGAGATAGAGGTAACTAAACTGTGAAAGTAACATTATCAATGATCACTCTTTCTGGGATAGTGTCTTAAAAATGAGTATATAGAGAAAAGGAGATGATTCTATGAATAAAGGCACATTTGGGAAATTTGAATATGATTTTCTGTATCCACCTGCAGGAAATGATCTAATGATCATAATTTGTTCTCTTTCATCTATATGCTTAAACATGCCTATACACATACATAAAGACAGGCATGAAAAAGTAAAAAAAAGATGGCAGATAGCTTGAAACAAATGCTACATAGTAAATTTTTTTGTGGTTAATTTCTCAAAGTATATAAAAAACATCAATGGGAATTCCCAGTACAGTAAGCTACTTTAAATTGTTTTTTAAAAAACACACTTAAGGAGCATCAGATTTTGGAGAGGCTACTTCTAGTGATTATCAATATGATATATATTTTAAATACATTTACTTTATCAATATTTATTAATTTCTTACATCTGAGTCATGATATACTTACAGGTTATATATATATATACATACATACATACATACATACATATATGTGTATATATATGCAGGTTATATAAATATAAAAACATAAAATTGTGTAAACATGTTTATATATCTTGATCCTATATTATGAAAAATATGCAAAATATTTTAATGTTTGCTTGGTGAACAAAAGATAAAATAAAAACTGCAGCCAAAAAAAAAAAAAAAAAAGACATGTGAGTATTAAATCAATTTATGGAAGATATTTGAAATATGTTTGTAAGTCAATATGCTCATTGATGAAACTGGGAATTTAGAGGAAGTATAGTTTATTACTGAATGTGACACAGAAAGTTTCTTGTGGAGGCACATGCCTTTAATCCCAGCACTTGGGAGGCAGAGGCAGGCAAAATTCTGAGTTCAAGGCCAGCCTGGTCTATAGACAGAGTGAGTTCCAGGACAGCCAGGCTACATAGAGAAACCTTGTCTCAAAAAAAAAAAAAAAAACAAACCAATATATTGAGATATATATATATATATATATATATATATATATATATATATATATATATATATATATCACAGGACACAAGAGCAAGCCAAGCTTTGGTTTAAATAACCTGCCTTACTTTAAGCTGCCATAAACAATTATAAATCTGTTAGCTTATAAACAATAGTTTTTGTAAAAGTAACTTTTATTTGTCAGGTGTAATTGTCATCTCTGAGGCTTACTGCTGAATAAGCTTAACCTTTCTTCTTTCTGAACTCTGACTAACTGATTCGACTCAGTTGTTTTGGTTGAAAACTTCAGTCCAGCTTTTCTGGACATCTGACTGAAGTGCTCTGCTTGGCCTCATACTAATTTTGGAAATATGTTCTAGTCTTCTGGCTCAATCTCATTCTTTGGCTCATTCTGTCTTCATGTGTATCTAGCTTGTTCTCTCTGCAACCCATCTCTATAAAACTGTTCTTGTAAAACTTATTCCCCTCTCCCTATCTGTAGCTTATCATTATCTCTGTTCTCATGAGAGTTGGGCATATTTTATCTCTGACTTTTTCTGTAAAATCTTTCTCTGATTTACAACTTTAGCTAACTCTCAAATAGATGTCACTTTCAAAGACAGATGCTTTTCCCTATTAAGTAAAATTTCATTGTTTGGGAATAAAAATGTGTACTAAGGGCGTGTCTGCATTCCAACCAAATCATAACTATAATGCAGAGTGTGTTTGCATTCCAGCTGGTTTACATAGAACTAGACAGTCTTTGGATGTAATCCATGTCCAGAGCAACCATGTTGCTGGATTAAATTTTCTCTACAAGTTCTGAAGAGTGTTAATTCACGATTGCAGTATCACCTTGCCAAAATTTCTTGTGAGGAGTACTTTCCCCGCTGCAGAATACTGTTTGTTGACTTGCAATCTCATAGTCCAGACAAAGAGTACCAGGATTCCTCACAGTGACTACTTTTAAAATGGGAGTAATTACATGCATGAGACCTATGCTACTATGACCTAATTACCTCCTAAGGCTACACTTCCTGAGTTCATTAATTTATGTAAAAATGTCTTCTCCAAGAAGAAGAGTACATTGTCTATTGATAAGAAGCCTGTTTTTTATAGCAAGAAATTCTGCTCACAAGCCAAGGCAACAAAATTGGGGGAGGAGGAGAATTAAAAATATATGAACAAAATGAATTATATGAGATTCTGAGAGAATTAATAAAATATTATTAAAAAACTATTAGAACAAAATCATTATATTGTGGGACTGTGAAATGATTGCTTTGTTTCTGGTGGAGCACTGGCAAGGGATACCCTGCAAGAGACGGCATACACTTCACCACACTCCCAGACTCCAGGTTCCTGACAGGTGGCCAAAGACATCCATTGATCAGTGCCTTTTAGTCACATAGGGCAATGCCCCCACTAGCCCCTTCTACAGGTAGAGGGCATGACTACAGATCCCTCAAGAGATATCCATATTAATGTGGTACCTGAAGGCCAGAAGGCATAGCCAATTAAGCATTCTTTCCAAGACTCTCCTCCCTCCCTATTTAAGTCAGGTCCACCCTGAGAAGACAGCTTCATACACTTTCCACCATGACAATAAATCTTTTAAAACCATGGATTTCTTCCTGTCTTTGGGGCCCCACCATGGAGAACCTTGGAGAAGGCTTTTGAGTACAGAGCCCCTGCTTAATCTCCTGCTAGAATACTTCTCTACATTTCTGCCAACTCAAGCAAGCTAGCCGAACCAGCTATCCATCCAAGTAAATGCCATAACCAAGAGTCTCCTACTTTATGGGGTGCCACCAGAAGTCTCCCTCTAGCCCCTCTAGGCTGTGGTCCGGTCCAGCCCGAATACCTGCTATCTCAGTCTTTCTTCAGCTCCCACATGCTCCTGGTCAGCTGCTTCAGCCTGGAGACCCCCACTAAGGAGCTCTGACCCCGTGGGACTTCAGGTTGAGACCTCTCCAGGCCCAGGCAGAGTCTTGTAGATTCTCAGCCCAGCAACCGCCCAGCAATGCATGGAGTGAACTCAATCAAATTTTCACATGCCTCTGGCTTCCTGAGCCATAGCAGACATGAGGGAACCACAACACAGCCCAACAGGACCCATGCCCACGCCCTAGCTACACCCTCACAATTGATGTCTTTCAGAATTATGTTTTCATTATTATTATTACTCTTTCTATGTTCTTCTCAAACTTACTTCTACCTCCCTGTTTATCCAATTTTATGTTCTTTACCTCTTTTTTAAGTCTGTTGGTACCAAATTGTGTTCAAGTGTTCTGTAGTGTGGTGTCATTTACTGGTGCATGGCCTGCCTACCAGGGATCACACATTTCTAGAAAGCTGAATCTTCCCCTCCCAAAAGCTATTACATATCAATAGCTTTTCTTCTAGGTGTTGACTCTCATGACCATTTTCAACATGGCAATGTTCAGAATCTCTCTTGCTTGAACTTGTAAAGTTCAAATACATTCAGTCACAATCCATGAGTCAATGCATATTCCTTCTGTCAAGAAAACACTGTTTTTTTGTTTGTTTGTTTTTGTTGTTTTCTACAATCTCTGGCTTTTAGAATCTTAGAATCTCTTTCTGAGTTCTCTTTCACAATATATTCCTGAGTCTTGGGAGGAAAGGGTGAGATGTATATGTAATACTCCTCAGTCTTTTATTCTTTGAGTCTTGAATACTTATGGCATTCTGTTAATTTCCATCAATAGTAGGAAAATTCTTTGATGAACGTTGAAGGACAAAGTCATTTATGGATATAAACTACTAGGTAGAATAATCATAATAGGTTTTCCCCTTAGGGCTTGTGACCTAGTTTGCCACAGGCTCTTGGCCTTAATGATGTAAGTATGGGTTCCATATTGAAGTAGGCCTTAATTGCAGTTATTGGTTATAATAAATTAATTGCAGTTATTGTTTATAATGTTATGGTTACTCCATAACATTCATGACACTATTGCAATGGAGAGCATATCTTGATAGAGGAGTCATTATTGAAGCTTACATTGTTTGCAGCTTGATAAGACTGATGATTTCTCTTCTTCTTTGATAACATGCACCATATATTCAAACACCATGAAAGCTACTTTACAAGGATAAACCTTTCTGGCCAATCTCCTGATTTTTCCTTGTTCTATGACCTAATCATGTGGTATAATTCAGCATCAGGATCTTACCATGTAGTTCTTGAGAGTAATCAAAAGCAATCACCTATAATATTTGGGGTTTTGTGGGACTTCAGTGGCCCACAACTCAAACAAACGAACAAACAAACAAAACAAAAACACTCAAGCTTTCCATGGTACTGAAGCTTTTGTTTGCTAGCATATAGTATCTAATTGTGTGGTACCATTCCTGGCTTATAGGGTAAATATATTTAGACTGTTTGTAAATGTGTATATGCAAATTTTTATGAAGCTTCTGTAGTTTTAGGTATCTGTACTAATTCTGAAGAATTCTCAATAAGTATTTCATACAACCAATGATGGTTGCCTTTTCATTTTAAAGATCTTCATAAATTAGGCTCCTAATTTGAATGGCAGGAGTTAGCTCTCTAGTTTTATACTTGTAAGTCACTTAATCACATTGCCTTTGTTAATGAAGATGATAATAGAACTCCATGGTAAAAATATCCACTCTGAATTTCTATCAGAATCAGAGGGATAGAGTGTTTCAGATTGGAAAAGCAAAAAGTATTCCCATTTGATATCATTTCATTATATTAAATACCCATATAAATCAAAAGGAAAATATGCTAACTCTGTAAGGATATATTTATATGTAAATATAAAAATTATATTAAATAGAAACAATACAAATAAAATAGAGGCAGAATTAAAATAAAATTTTCAAGATACCTTACAATTATAATTTGCTCATATTATATAGCTCTTCTAGTTATCTAAAAATATTGAATATTTCTTTTAAATTTCCTCTGCTTACATAAATTTTTATGAGAAATTTCATATAATAGTTAATCATTTACACGAAAAAAATGTGCATTTTTGAAAGAAAGACAGAATATCCTGATGTACTTAAGAATCCATATGGATATAATGTGTGGTAAATTTTAAACATAACTATGAATGTGCATATGTCAGCAATAAACTTTTAAATATACATTTATTTAGAAAATATATTGTGTTATACTGGTTATATCTTTTATATGTAGATAAAATCATAAATATAACAAAAATTATGTCCTTTTCTATATTATATTGCATTACAAAGTTTTTAAGGATGTATTTTTCTTTAAATATATATTTATCAATAGCATTTTAAAATTAAAGATGGTCAGTTGTCAGCAAAATATAAAACTATCAAAGAGTTATATTTGTTTTTTTTTCTTTTTCTTTTTCTTTTTTGGTTTTTCAAGACAGGGTTTCTCTGTACAGCCCTGGCTGTCCTGGAACTCACTCTGTAGACCAGGCTGGCCTCGAACTCAGAAATCCACCTGCCTCTGCCTCCCAAGAGCTGGGATTAAAGGCATGTGACACCACCACCCGGCAAGAGTTATATTTCAATGTCTACCTTAACATTAAAAATACTAATCAAAATCTGTTCTTGTACAATCACCATTGATTTTTGTTCTTAAATAATTTTACACTGTGATCATTTTTTTATAATATGACATAGATAAATAATAGTCATGGTACACTTTCTCCTAGGGAAAACTATAGCATAAGAGTTGATTTTACATTTATTTAAACAAACTTCCATACAAACAAACAACTATCTTGTTACCCTATTTGAATATTCAGACAAAAAGCAACTTAGAAGAGAAATGAATTTATTTTGCCTTATAGTTTCAAAATAGAAATGAGCTGTAAAAGTAGAGAGATGCATGAGATCAGCTCATTGCATTTCATTCTCACAGAGGAAGAAGAAAAAAGAGAAGGGAAGAGGAGGGGAGGGCAGGGGAGGGGAGGGGGAGGGGGAGGAGAGGAGAAGAAAGTAGAGTAAAAGGAAATACAGGGTAGGATATAGAGGGAGGGAGGGAGAAATAGAAAACAAAAGAAGACAGAGAGAAGAGACAAAGATAGGCAGAAAGAGACACAGAACAATTGAGATCCCAGCTACAGAAGATCAAAGCCCATCCCCAGCAACTTAATTCCTCCAGCAAGAATCTACCTTCCTAAGTTATATAGCTTTCACATATAGCATTATATACTATATGGCGACTAAGGGGCAAAATGCATGACCTATGGGGGACATTTCTCATTCTAACTACAGCCAGCAATAAGCAATATGGAAGACAGATTTATTTCTGTTTGTTTATAAAAATGAGGTACAAATATAATGCCTGTTTGTTTCCTTTAAGAAAGTTCAAGAACTTTGTCCTTGTCCCCAGTCCTACTTCAGTAACATTTTCAATTCTGTATCTCAGAGTCTCAGAACTTCTTATCTAAAGGCCAGGACCTAAAAAAATAATTAACATGCCATAATATCATTGAAATGAGGGCAGAAATCGTGGCAAGGTCTGGAGAATCATGTACAAAGCCTTACAAAAATCAGGATATAATTATAATAATAAATTGGCAAAGATAATGACTAGTTGTACATCCTTCCCAACCTGCAAAATGCCAGTTGGCATGTAGGAGGATAGACACACTGGTGTGTGTGAAGGTGACCTATAGCTTATTATTTACGGAATCACATACACCTGGGTGGAGATTCAAGCTGCTAAGGAGACACAACACATGGAACTCTACCTAGAACTCTATCCAACAAAACAAGTCTGTTTAACCTGAATTATGCAAGAAAATCTTTAAAATCTCCAAGCTATGCAAATATCAAAAAAACTCATTTATGTGGCATAAATTCTAAAATCTTTGTAAAAGGGCATTTAAGGTACCAAATTATCTCTTCTTTCCAACCCACCTCCTGTTTTAGAGCCTGAGGAGTCAGTTTAGATCATGAGTTATACAATGGCAAACCTCTTCTCAAAACTTGAGTGAGTTCCACTTACCCAGTAGGAAACCCTATTCTCAATAAGGTTAAATGACTCTTGCTATGTCTTTGAATTGCCAGTTTCATAGTACTGACAATGTAAGAATTCCAGAGAACGGTTAGACAGGCAAAGATAAGGTTATTCAAGACAATCAGTTAGAGAGGGGGAACTAAACTCCCCAGCTTGAAATAGATAGACCATATTCACTGTGAATAGAAGACTCACTCCAATCTCCTGTAAGAAGTTGGGTCTTCAGTCTTGAGAGATGAGTACTAAGTAGTGGAATTGAGATCAGTAAGTTTCAAGGCCTTTGACAATGGACTCCAACTCCTGTTTCCCTGGCAACACTAGAGAGTGAAACATAACATCTGCATCTCTTTAGGATTTAAAATGGAATATGAAAAGATGGAGGTATTCCAATTTTGTTAAAGCTCATTAAAAAGAAAGGGACTTCCTGCTGGCGAAAAGAACTGAGTCTGAGTCTGAGTTCTTCTTACTTCCCTGGGTGAAGACTTGACATTCTGATAGACTGCCAACAGAGAATCCAGCTGGACCTGTTAATCACATGGTCAGGAGACAACTCCATAGAAAAGTTGACTTACTTAAAGATATGCTAACGAAATTATCCCCTGTATAAATTCATCTATATATCCCTCCTAGGAAACATTCTGACCCCTTACTGTAAATGCAGCTGTTTGCAGATATTCATTGCTAATTTTGCCCATTTTACTGTATTCAAAATCGAAAAGCATCACTTTTAATTTTCTTCCTCTTTATATCTTTTCACATACTGGCCAAAAGCTTAACTGGTTTTCCTGACACTTTGGACTTTATCACTGTTTATCTGAAGAGTTTCTCCACAGATATTTCCCAATTTCCATGTCTAAAAGATATGGTTTTCATTTTTTTTTATTCCTCTGACTCCACCAGAATGCTGCTGAGATTTGTTTGTGACTTGCCCAATTTTTTTTGTTTTTCTATCAAACTGTAATTAAATTGTCATCAAACTTTCATCTGAGTCCATTTCTAAGTCCCATATTAGCAAAGAATCCACAAAAGGAAATACTGATTTTTCTCATAACTATAGAAGTTATACTAATTTACATTTCTACCAACAGTATGTAAATGTTTCCATTTCTCTGTGGCTTTACCAGCATATGCTGTATTAACAAAAATGTAGTGCTTGTATAATGGAATATTATCCACTCATAAGAACCATGTTCATTTGTATGTATCCTCTGATAGCAAACATTATAGTCAGGTCAAAAGTTCCTTAAGACACAGGCTGCTCTAAAGAGAGGTTAAACATTTTATCCTGCAAGGAGGTTTGTTCAGCTTAGTAAATAAACAACTAAAAAGATCCAGGAAGTCTCTGAACTTGACCAGATTTCCTAGATCTCTCCATCTCTATGCTT
The DNA here is from genome assembly GCA_030674055.1 of Rhabdomys pumilio. Lineage (NCBI taxonomy): Eukaryota > Metazoa > Chordata > Mammalia > Rodentia > Muridae > Rhabdomys > Rhabdomys pumilio. The sequence continues at coordinate 49,017,631 of JANHMN010000011.1, forward strand.
ATGTGAGTTGTAAGGACCGCTGAGACACTACTGGACAAGTCTAGCTAAATAAAAGATGCAGAGTCCACCAAGCTGCTTGAAAGACAGGCTAGATGAACTACTTAGAAGACAAGAGACAGGTCAAGGTGCCTGAGATCCCTGAAAGAGATCCTCTATTCTGGTGCAGAGTGACAGTTGTACAGTGAGCTCCAGGTTTCTAGCTTCCATGACCCATTACCCATGTCATGATGAGCTTATAGTGATACAGATATCTTAAAGTCATTTCTTCCCCTATGATTAACCTCCAAACTATATTCCTGTAAGTATCCTAATTATTAATAGTATTTATTAGTGAAAAGCCCTGAACTTTTGAAAGTCAACATGAAACTAACTATAAGATTACAAATAACCAAACACATCTCTAACACATACAAAGCAGTGATAAGAAGGTAAACAAGTCACAATGAAGGCGGATGTGACATTTTAAGTTCTCTGCACTTTGCTGATCACCATTGTAAAAATAAAGCACTTGAAATTTATATTTAGAATCAACATATTTGTTCAAAAAGATTTCTGTCATAGTGTCACAATGTGGAAAAATGTGTTACTTTCACTTTGTCTTCAATAAGTGCAAAAATTTTAAAACCAAGAATGTAGAACAAAAGAATATTACAGTATGAGGATAATGTTCTTTTTGCATTGTTAATCTACATAGTTATTTGAGAAGAGCAGTAGTAAGAAGTTACTCTTTTATTATGGTGACAAAATACCATAAAATTTATATATGGAAGGAATGATTTATTTTGACTCATATCTTCAGAAGTTTCAGTCCATGGTCAACTGCCTTTATTATATTGGCATTGATTCATGCCAGACATAGTGGAAAGAAGTGTGTTCACCCCAAGATACTCATTTCATGTATTACAAAAAATAAAATCTTACTCAGTGGTTCAAAGTGTTCACTGCTAAATGAAAAATGCAGACAACAAAGCTTATAAGTTTATTTAGTATTTTTCTTCTCATTGAAGTTCAAGAGTTTTGTCAAGTAGAATTTAAACTCATTCAATACACCTGCATAATATTTTATCAGTGCTGTATAAGAAATCAGGCTTGATAAACAGATTCAAAAACACAGCAGCAGGCTAAAAATGAGTTATGCTACCAGGTGGCACACAAAATGTCAGGCAGGCTTATATTACAAACTTTCAGTGGTGTTTCAGTTCTACAGGTGACTGAGATAATATTTTTGCATCAGTATGGTAATTTGTGACAATATGGACTAGTCTAGACCTGCAACCTGAAATAGACAATGTCTGTCAGAAAAAGCAATTCAGCTATTTCTCAGTGGCTTTCTTCAGACGTTCCCTTATTCACAGAAGTGGTTGTTGAGGGACAGGGTAGCTCTTTACATTGTAACCAGTCGCTCCTAGATGTTAGTAAATTTCTATCTCCTCTGTTTTTTCTAATCTTCTGCAGTTGGCAGGAATTCAGAAGGGCGGGCTGAGGAGGCTGTTGCATAGCGACTTCACTAGCTGCTGCAGCTCCTGAGAAAAGATCAGGTCTGTTCATCAGGATCCTCCTAGGATACTCCTTCCTGCTCTACAACAGGGTAAACCCAAACTATTCTGTCCTATCTTCAATTTCAAGGCTTTTCTATAACTTTGAAGAGCTAATATCCCTCTAAAAATGTATTCAGGGGTTACCTCATTAAGTCATGAGGGTCAAGAACAGTAAATAAGGCTGCACATTTGGAAGTATCAGATCATTATGTAGACATACCTGGGGATGGTATTTATGAAAAGAAACACCAAAGCCATCAAGTGAGATTATAAACGTTTTCTAGGTGGGCAGAAGTCATTACACTATTGCCCTTTGTCTTCTGAAGTTTTTCAATCCCAAACGGTGACATGGGTATTCCTTTTTTGCGTTTCTAACATTCCAGCCCATGGAAAACACTGTAATCCTAGTCTCTAACAGTGTACGGGTTATATCTCTGTATAACACAGTTTTCACTGATCCATCTCTTTTTCTCCAGAAAGCTCTCCTCCTATGATCATGAGCTACACACATAAAGTGCCCTTGAAAGGAGGAAAAGTTACACACACTATTAGCTGTCATGTCCTTCATGTCTTCCACTGTCATTGACTACCTGTAACTTTAACTTCATTAGAGGGCATTCTGTGATTTGATTTACTTGATCTTATAGTTTCATACTCTGCATTGGTGTCTACTTATACATTACTACACTTTATTTACACAGGACTTTATTCTACCTTCCTGATGCCCTGCCTTAGTTCATCACATCTCCAAGTTACTTGTACCCAGATATCTTCTAAAGAAGAGATGTTAATTAGTTCTAATCTTTCTCTTCTGAAAAAATGCTCATTGTTTATAGTTCTGCACATCTTCTTCTTTATAGGACAACAGATTTGGGCAAGATGCCTAATGAGAAGCCTGAGGTTTTCACTTATGATAGAAATGCTAGAACTTTTCTTCTAAATAATTTTTTAACAATATATCATTTAATGAAAGCAGATGCTTCCCCTATCAACCCCCACATTTGCAAATACTTGTTATTTCCATTGGCTAGGGGAATTTTCATATGCTTACTGGTCAACGTCACTCATGTTTACTAATTCTTGTTTATAACCTGTAGACACATTTCTTTTTGGCTATGCATCTTTGTTAATGATGTATTCCTCTTTCATGTTTATTGTAATTGTAGAAATGTCTCCTAAGTCTATGGCTAGTACTCTAATGTCATTTGCAATACATTGTCAATCCAGTATTTTTTCTTAAGTGCTATCATATGAGGCTTTCTAATTCTTGTTTCATATTTTTTGTACTTTTATACTGCTTATGACCTGTTTTGTTTCTTAAGTCTCCAAATCAATAAGCTAAAATCCAGGCCTCTAAAGTGACTATATTTATATAGAGAGTCTGAGTAGTTAAGATTTAGAGATCATAATCTTTTCAGACTGATACAACAAAATAGTAGTTCACTACCTTAAAAAATAGCCAGGATTGTGAAAGGTGATAAGTATTAGATAGGTGCCAGCAAAGCAGCTTTTATTGTGATGTCTAGTACCTGTGCTTTTAGGAGGCTGTCATTTCACTTTCTGTTTACATGAGCTTTTTTAAAATTAATCATTCCATTTGTTTACATCTCAAATAATATCCCACTTTGTGGTTACCCCTCCATCACCCCCTCATCTCATGATATCCAACTTCCCAGGTACCCCTCTACCAACCCCCATCCCACATCAGTCCTCCCCCCTCCCCTTTGCCTGTATGAAGGTGCTACTTCACCCACCTACACTTTCCCATCCCACAGCTCTAGCATCCCCCTATGTGGGGTCATCAAACCTTCCCTGGACCAAGGGATTCCCCTCCCATTGCTATAAGGTAAGGCCATCCTCTACTATATATATATATATATATATATATATATATATATATATATATATAGTTATTATATATATAGTTATTATATATAGTTATATATATATATATATATATATATATATATATATATATATATTCCCTCTAGGTACACACCTTGATTGATGGTCTAGACTCTGGGAGAACCTCCCTGAACTCAGCCTATTGGTTGGCTCCATGCATCTACATCTGCATTGGTCAATTGCTGGCTGGACCTCTCAAGGAACTGGCATACTAAGTTTCTGTCACCAAGATCTTCTGGACCATGGCAGCAGTGTGGGGTTTGGTGTCAGCAGACATGATGGATCCCTAGGTGGGAGCAGTCCTGGGTTGGCCCCTCCTTCATTTTTTGTTCTATATTTTGTCCCTGTTCTTCCTTTGTACAAGAACATTTCTAGGTTAAAAACATTGAGATGGGTGGGTGGCTCTGTCTCTTGACTAGAGGCTGTGGCTATCTACTGGAGGTGGTCTCTTCACATTCTCTCTCCCTGTTCTCTGCGCATTTCAGCTAAAGTCATCCCTGTTGGGTCCTGGGAGCCTCACATTTCTGTGGTGTCTGGGCTAACCCCAGTTCTTCAGCCCCCCCCCCCCCCCGCTACATTAACTTTTGAATAAATGCATAAAGAATCAGGACACGTGTTATTTGGAAAGGCAACAATTCTATCATTTCAGAAATTAACTATTGCAAGCTCTTATAAATTTAGTTATTTCTATGAAGATCCTATATTAACCACCCTGCTTTCCTGATCCAACATGGGAATTATAAGGTATCTTAATCAATTTTATACTGTTATCACAAACTGCTTGAGAGCAAACACTTTAAGAAGAAGGAATATTGACTTACCCAGTGATACTAAAGAATGAAAATTCCAAAAACATGGAATCAGAGAAGGTAATGATTTCATAGTTGTGTCATGAAAAGGTGTTCATATGACATGGCAAATGCTAACAGGTATTTAAGTTTGAGTTCTGCTTTCTTGTAAAAAAAAAAAAAAAAACCAATCCTACTTTAGGTGTCTCACCCTCACTAATCCTACCAAAGTTGTCTCACACTCTTGACGTCATTCCCCAGTTGTCTCTCATAGGTACAGTTTCCAAGTCTAATCAACATAGGTATTCTGAGACTAGTATTTCCACATATGAACTTTCATAGAGGAGAATTAAACTATGGCAGGGGGGAGATACAAATACTCAGCCCCTTAAAATAGGACCATATGATGTTATGCTAGAAGGCCCTATAAAAAATTCATCTTTATGATTCTCTTTGTCTTTCCTAAAATGCTGGAAAGAAGAGGAATGTGAGTCAGAAGAACTGAGTGCAAGCCAAAAGTGAAAGAACAACAAAAGCCAAATTTTAGTATTGGATATTTAGAATGTAAATCTGTGAAAAAAAGACACTTTTAATTTGAAACCTTTCATGGTAGACAGACTTACAACATGGCCTAAGCCAACAGTATCACCTGGTTTCAAACCATTCTGTTTTTATCGGAAGCCTGAAATTAACTACCTCTAGTTGAAGATATAACACAGCTCATTGAGATGCCATAGTAGTTTATGTTACAAAACACATTTCCTTCTAGTTTGATAGTAGATTCTGTAATTAGCTAGGTACTTGGATGTAAGTTTTCAACAGCAACTTTTAGCTATGAAGAAGCAGAAAACTGGGACTTTCTATAGCTCCCAAGGAGCTAACCCCTATCAACAGTCTTCCAAGTTTAGGAGTAGTTACATTCCAACTTCAGCCCAGCCAAGGCTTTAGATAGAATTTTTTTATTAATTTATTTTTATTGGATATTATATTTACATTTCAGAAAATAAGATAGAAATTTTTATCAACAACTTCGAACACAAGAGCTAGCTGAGCAGTGCAGACACTCCTAGTCTACAAATTCTGGATTAGTTCATACATCCAGTTAGCAAATATTAGTGTAATATTTTTATAATCTTTACCTATTTAAAACAACATTGGTGATCTTCAAACTAGATATTGTCTTATAAGTGTTACAAAGCTATTACCATATAACATTACTATTATCCTAGTCAAATTATTTCCCTATAGTACTCATATTAAAAACTCCAAGGGCAGAAATTTAAATTGGAATATCATACCCCTAACTTTAACAGAAGTCTGATTCTATTCTGTTGGGAGAGCAGTTACATCTAGATATGTTTAGGTCCTATAGGCTGGTAACATTGCTGTCACTATAAAACAGAAAACCAATTCCTGCAAGTCATATTATGTTCTATAATAAATTAATATTATAATTTATATGAAATATTGATTCAATGTTTTTAGTGATTTATTTATTTTTATTTTATGTGTACTTGGGGTTTGGCTTCCATGTATGTCTGTGTGACACCATGTGTATTTTGTGATCCAAACCTGGATCCTCTTGAAGAGCAGCTAGCACTCTTAAGCACTGAGCCATCTCTTTAGCCCAGGAATTAAATGTTACTGTCAATGTATTTGGTAGCAAAGTTTCTGACATTAGAACTCTGATATATAGAATTTTGAAAATTTCTTCCTCAAGTTTTTCAGAGTAACTTCATCTAGATTTGCCATATCTTCTTAGTGTGGTTTCAAGAGGAAAAAAATAAATAAAGATAAAAATAAAACTGTTTTGTTTAACAAATAGCTTTTGACCAAGTTACCTACTTCACACTACTTCACAAATTATTTAAGCGTTTTGCTTCCAGTTTCAATTAGTTGATTGTGTCCTTTGAAATTATAGTTTAAAAAATGATGTGTCTATGCCTAACAATTTGTGATTAATTTTTCCCCATGACAGACACTGAAGCCTGAGACTACTCCCTGTGGTTCCCTTTATTCATTACTCAGTGACTCTGTCAGTGATGGGTACACAGAAATGAAATTTTCCTAAGCTAACTTGGCTATGCTCAGCAGGGACTAGGAAGTTTAGCTGTGAGGGAAAAAAGAAAAAAAGCCAGATACTCCACACAGCTATAGGCAAACACTTGCTTGAAAGGCTTTTCTTAAATGACTATGTTGGGTCCCATAAAGCACCTAGAATGATTTTTATGTAACGTCCTAGCCAAAGAAGGAAGAACAAAATATCTGAACACTGCCTTATTTGAGTGGAACTTGAAAGAATAAGAGTAAGCTGGATCACTATGTATCCAGCTGTGAGCTCCAAATTGCTTTTGTTTTTATGTAGTTAATTATTTTTGGTTTAAGAAGCACATAGAATTTGCAACTTTGAGATGGGTTCTAAAACAGTATTGACTCCCCTAACGCTACACCAACTAGTTGATAAATATACTATTTATAATTGTGCATTCTGTATAATTAGGTGATGTAAATCTGTCACATGATTTCAGGTGATTCACCCTGAATGGCTCCATATTTTCACTTTCAATGTCATTTCTCTGTTACTTATCACTTTTCAAAGCCTTCAACTTCAATTTATCTTTTCTGCCACAGGTGGCGGCAGAGTCTCATGGGTCCAAGATACTGAGCATGCCGATATGAGACCTGATGTGCCAACTCAGCTCAAACATCATTTTAAATATGTTTTAGTTAAATTAATTTGACTTTGAAACTAAGTTTTCCAATCAGGATAATAATGCATAATATGTTATAAATATTCATATAGAATAACAAATAGCAGTGGGTAGAAATTGCTTCACTGTAATACTAGCAGCATTTAATGTACTAGATATTTTTAATGTATTTCTTAGTACTTTACAATTTGTAGAATTGTAGAAGCCTTTCTCAACACTTCCCAACAGTTAATTTAGCTGAGCAGCACATAGATTCTTAGTCTTCAAATATGGGGATACTTAATATGTGCAAATATATATATATATATATATATATATATATATATATATACACATACACACACATATATACATATATATACATATATGTGTATATATATACACATATATATGTGTACATATGTGTGTAATATATATATTTGTAATATGTAAATATAACTTATGCATATATAAATTATATATATATGTATATGAGTGCACAATGATTTTAGGCCGTAGATGTGTCTTGTGACTTCTTATATTACATAGACAATCACATAGTTGTTGAAGAATAATGAGATTTATTGTGGCACTGTTGTGTAAACTGAGTTTAACGTCTAGAAGCATATTGCATATTCTTCATAGCTTTCCCTATGAACCCTCTTTATTCTACAGGGTAGTTCTTAACACATTTAACACACCTCTCTTTTTTGACGTTTTTGTGAATTTTTGTTTCTTTCTTTTTTTAATGAAGTGTCCTATAGTAGATCATTAATCTCTGTGTGAATGTATAAATTTATATGTTACTTCTCAAAAGCAGAATTATCAGTTCTTTCTTTCTTATTAATTAATTAATTAATTAATTAATTAATTAATTTATTGTAAAGTCCAGATTTTATTCCCTTCCTGGTTTACCCTCTGACTGTTCCATGTCCCATACTTTCTGTCCACCACCCTGTCTCCATGAGGATGTCTCCACCCCCTACTCCCCACCCCACCAGACCTCTAAACTCCCTATAGCATCTAATCTCTTGAGGGTTAAGTGCATCTTTTTTGACTAATCCCAGACCAGGTGGTCCTCTGCTATATATTTTTGGGGGCTCTCATATCAGCTCGTGTATGCTGCATTTTTGATGGTCCAGAGTCTGAGAGATCTTAGCGTTCCAGGTTAACTGAGACTGCTAGTCCTCCTACAGGGTCACCTTCATCCTCAGCTTCTTCCACCTTTCCCCCAGTTCAACCACAGGGGGCAGCAACTTCTGCCCATTGGTTAGGTGAAAATATCTGCATCTGACTCTTTCAGCTGCTTATTGGGTCTTTCAGAGGGAAGTCATGATAGGTTCCCTTTTGTGAGCACTCCATAGCCTCAGTAATAGTGTCAGGTCTTGGGGCCTCCCCTTGAGCTGAATCCCACTTTAAGCCTGTTGCTGGACCTTCTTTTCCTAGGCTCCTCTCCTTTTCCATTCTTGCAGTTCTTTCAGACAGGAAATATTATGGGTCTGAGTTTTGACTGTGGGATGGCAACCCCATCCCTCACTTGATGCCCTGTCTTTCTGCTGGAGGTAGATGTTACAAGTCTCCTCTCCCTAATGTAGGGCATTCTATCTAAGGTCCCTGACTTTGAGTCTTGAGAGTATCTCACCTCCCAGATCTCTGGTGTATTTGGAGTGTCCTCCCAACCTCCTACCTCCTTTTCTGTCACCCAATTCCAGATTATGTTCCCTTCTCTGCCCCTTCCCCATCCCGTTTCCCTCTGAGGTCCTTCTCTCCCTCCCCCCTTGTGGTTACTTTCTTATGGATTCATTTCTTTAAAAGGTTTCATTCAGAACAAAAGACAGAAGAGTTTTTAACTCCTACCAACCAGTTGTACTTAAATTTTCTTATACTATTTTGATACTGGTTATGAATTTTAATTAATTTGATTAGTTTAGGTATCACTATAGTTGAGTATATTGAAAACACAAAAACTATATTATCTATTTTTATTCATTTTTCTTTATATTTGCAATGTGATAATCTTGTAGTTTGATAATTTCTGAAAAAATAGTTATTTCTTTTTCGTTTTATACAGATAAGTTGGTCAAGAGTCATTTTTCTACCCCCACACCCCGTTTGATCTAGATTTTGTATTCCTTGTTATTGAAGAACAGAAAAAGAAGTCCTGTGTGCCATCATAAAACTTCTAGAGCTTTACTTTAGACCTGGGACTTGTCAAGAGTGATGCCATGTCTCTTTATATTATAGTAGAAATTGGGTCATGTAACTCAAACTTCAGATAGAAAGAACATAGAGAAGACTATTGTGCCCATGTAAAACAATCTGCTATTGAATGCTATAACATTTTTTTATTTAATTTTTTTTATTATTAATATTATTTGCTTCTCAAGGAAATTTTTTAATACAAATAGTTTTATATAAATGTTCATATAGGTTTGTTTTTGTAGTTACCTTAAAAGTCATAATTTTAGAAATGTAAACATTATATGCAATTTAGATTTATTGCTTATGTGTCATTATCATGTTAGAATATATTGAAGCTGGAGAAATGGCCCAGTTGTTCAGATGTTTTGTTCTTTCTGTTCTTACAGATGTTTGGTTCTATGTATGTACATAGCAGATCACAACTGTCTATAATTCCAGTTCCAGAGAATCTGATGCTTTCTTTTTGCTTTTGCAGACACTAGGCATTCATGTTGGTCATAGTCAAACATTCATACAAAATGCCTATATGCATAAAATAAAATAAAAGTAAAAGCAATTAAAGAATATATGTGTTCTGTGACTGTGTAAAACAACTAAGAGATAGTAAATATAATATGAATATGAAAAAGACATATTTCTGTCTTAAAATTGGTACACCATTTTTGAAATCATTCCTTTTTAAAAAAAATTTATTCGTTACTTTATTTACATTTCAAACGTTGTCCTCCTTCCTAGTTTTCTCTCTGAGAACCCCCTATCACACTGCCTTTCCCCTGCCTCCATGAGCATACTTCCCAACCCACATGCCTATTCCTGCCCCACTGCCCGGGCATTTCTCTATGCTGATACATCAAGCCTTCACAGGACCAAGGACCTCCCCCCCCCTTTGATGTCAGACAAGGCCATTCTTTGCTACATATGCAGCTGAAGCCATGGGTCCCTCCATGTGTCTTCTTTGGTTGGTAGAAAATCATTCCTTTTGAAATAGAAATTTTTATCCTCTCTTCTTTAAGAAGCAATTATCTAATATGACCATTTCCACCCACTCATCTTCATTTTGTTATAATAATTTTATGATATTTCTTCATAAAGTACTTCTCTTGGGCCTTTATCTCTTTCGTGTGTGTGTGTGTGTGTGTGTGTGTGTGTGTGTGTGTGTGTGTATTTGTTGTATTGAATATGATGTACAGGTATCACAATATTCAAGCATCTAAATAATTCCCTTTGAATAATGTTTAGCACATCTCTGCTTGATACATGTGATTTTTTCTTTACAAAAAGTCATGCTTCCCTTTTTTCTCTTCAATCTAGATGCATAGATTTATACATGTACATATACATGTATAGTGTATATGTACAGCTGTTTAGGCATAAATTATTAGTTATGGTAATATTATTGATCAGAAAAGTCTTCATGTAAGAGGAAGCTTATATATATGTACTCAGGTATACTTATCAGTTATGTTAACATTATAAATCAGAAACAGCTTCATCTAAGTTTAATAAAGTCTAATAGTCTTTCTCATGAGACAAGTCAAAATAAATATAATACATCATCTTACCTGGAAAGAGCATATACTTTTATTTAGGTATCAATTACCTAAATTCTTAAATGGTACAGGATATGTAGCAAGTTTCATGGGTATGGAGTGGAAAATAAAAATAATGTGATGCTAACAATTGCTGAGACTTGGAATAAAAGCCTTGCTGGTTGTTGCCTGAAAGCAACATAGAGTTTGAAATTTTGAAGGCATGAACATGGGATAGAAAACTCAGATAAGAAAGTCAGAGAGCAAGAATTAGACTTGTAGCTACAGGAAAGAACAGCTCACTAACATGCTTTCTTGCCAAGGTCTGAATGTCTACATTAAGGACTGAAGGACTGGTGATCATTTGATACAGTTGTAAGAAAGTAAGAAAAAACAGACACCCAGTGAAGTTCATGGAAATCACTTTGCAAAAGACAAAACCGTTGAGTGCCTGGGGCCATGTTCTTAAAGGTGCATAGTAAATGAAGAAGTATCGATTAAGAGAAATTTTTGACAACTTGGTGAGAAAATGAGTCAATTGTGTTGACATTTGAAAATTCCCCTTCAATAACTTTCTAGTTTACTAAGGTAGGAAGCACACTCCAGATGGTTGTATATCGGCTCACAACGCTTCCTTGATTCCTAGTTCTTGTCAGAAAAGCTGTTCTTTTCAGAGAAGCAGAATATCTACATTTTTTTCAGACCAGAGCAAGTCCTTGTCATGAATAAGCAACAGGCACATGCAAATGAGAGAGAAGAACAGAAATAATCTCAACCTCCAACCTCCATCCATTGACAGAATGAACAAGCTCCCTAGGTCTTAGTATCACTAAGGTTTCGGGCTTCTTGATAACCACACTTATTCATACTTTTAATGGGATAAATCTTTACCAGGATATGAAGTTTCAAGCTATGTTTCATCTTTAAATAATCCTTAGCAACCGAAGCAGAAATATCTTATAGAGTGACATTCAACGTTGCCTGGAGATTCTGCTTCAAAACTCTAGTTCAGAGATCTTTTCTGTTCTGTTTTGTTTTGCTTTTTGGAAAAATAAATATAATTTAAGGAAGATTGTTCCTAAATTTTATGATAGTGTGGTCGAAGCCATAGGCATTCTCAAACGTATCATTCATTTTGATCAGATGAAATTAGCAAATCTGGTGAAGATAAATTGAGTTCTAGCAGGACTTCAGACTAAAGGGAATCTCTCAACTGTGAGTCCTATAAAATCAGAAGTAAGATTTGTAATTCATAGTTTTCATGGCACAGGGTAAACATCGAGAAAAGAGAAACTGTGGTAACTAAGAAAAATCAAACCAAGTCAATATGAAAGCAGACCTATCAAGCACTGTACCCTCTCATATCTATAAACAATATTTAGTATTCCATAGTTTTGTATGCTCCCATATACTGATACTGTAACTTAAGATTCTAACTTCAAAGTTTTATGCACAAGCCCTTCAGGATTCTGATCAACTTCTGGTCTCACTGCCTTCTTTATAGTAAAAGTTTGATGTAAGCTTACTTAACTCCTATATCGCTTATGATTTTAATGCCTGACACGTCACTACAATGTGACCAATGCTACATGCCTTTAACAGAGATGTATCCTAACTTGATTATGCTACTTGTATATTAAGTCTGTATACCTTTGTCATTAAATCCTGGCAAGTACATTCTCATGTGGCTATTTTAGAATGGGAAACTCCTAGGTAGTGTCTCAATCATTTAAACTCCTTTCAATGAGTTAGCAATTTTAAAAGCAAGAGTCTTTAATAGTATCGATCTTCTTGATTCAAAGGTGCCATTTTTACTATCCACTGCAAAGAGTTTATTTTTAAAGCAATCTCTGGAACACTTTCAAATTTGCTTTTGTTTGCATCCTTCTTTTCTTTAGTTACCCATTTCCTCTGGTTGCTTGATTCACCAACTTTCTCATTTTCCTGCCCCATGTTCTTCTCTTCTGTGAGAAATCCAAGAAAACACAGTGACCAATAACAATCCTCTAGACTGAATGTTCTGTGGTCTTGAAAGTTTCTCTGCTAAACCACTTAGTCTATTATTTTTTAATTCAATTTTAATTAAAATGTCAGAATGCAGGCAGAATACAGTCAGAGCCTTCAGCAGAATACAACACAAATGGCTTGTCATATTTTGTGTTACATTTGCAGTGACATTAAATTTCTAACAGATTCTTTATTTCCATCTTGGCCTTTATAAGCTTCTTCTTTACTATTGCTATGTCTAGCAGTGTTATTTTGACTTCTATACTCCTACCAAGATGACCTATTATGTTCTGCATATTTTGTAGCTTATCTAACATGAAGCATCAAACTTTCCCACATGTCTCTCTGAATCATATTGAGAAGCTTAAGCATCACATGATCACGTTTCTACAAGAAAATAAATGACCTCATCTCTTGGTACCAATTTTGATGTTAGTTACATTTTTCATCATTATGATAAAATATCTGATAAGACACAATTTACTGGAAGAACAGCTTGGTTTGCAGTATCTCCCATCATGGTCGGGAAGGCATGACAGCATGTGTCATCACACTAGTAAAAGTGGAGGGCAGCTGCTCCTTCAAATCCTCTAAACCAAGAAGCAGTAGCTTCAGGTTCATGGATTATTGAACACAGTACAGTAACCATTCATCAGCTATTGAAACATCACAGTAGGGTATGACCACAGAACAAGACAAAGAAGTTAGCTCCCCAATATATTGTTGTTTTAAGGCAATAATCACCACATCACATAACACATGTTGAAAACATTTCTAATTTGACAAACAATTATGCTTAAACAGTCCTCCCTCATCCTTGAGGTTGTGAATAAAGTTGTTAGATTGTGCTCTAACGTGTCTAGTCAGCAAACTGAGAGTCACTTTCATAGGAATGGGTGATATTCTCATGGAAAAATAATCTGGACACAGGAAATGCCAGTGAGAGAAACTTTATCAATATAAATGGTTAGGGGCTTTCTATACAAATATCTTCAAGACAAGGCTTTAAAAATGGCTTCATGGTTAAGAGCACTTACTCCTAGAGGACTCAAGTTTCTTCTGAGCTTGAATGTGTTTGCTTACAATAGTCTGCAATTCAGGTTCCAGAAGAAATAGTGCTCTCTACTGGCATCTTCAGGTATGGCACGCATACCCAGACAAAAGTAGATAAAAGCGAATACTTGAAAAAAGTAATGCCTATGCTATGTCATATAGAAGATTACTATGTTTACCGAAAACATTATTAAATTCTAGAATAAAAGGTACAAATCAAATAAAATGCTACCAAGTGAATTTTAGAAGTTAGAACTGAAAAAGGAAATAATGAGAAAGCTTGAAGTTATATCAATAAATACCCTTTATTTCACAAAGCAAGAATAAGTAAAAATGTAAAGGACTTAGAAAACTATGAGAAATATTTTGGGGTGTTCATATGTATGTATTAGTAGTACCAGAAAGAAAATTAGAGAAAGATAACAGAAAAATAAAAACAAATGAATAAACACATCTCACATTAAAGAAATTATATAATAGGTTTATATAACAGTTTTCACCTGAATAAATTAATGATTAAATATATCAAAAGAATTTAATACAATTAAAATGGTTAGATGATTCTAGCAACATTAAATATTGATATTCAGAAAAATATATGATTAAGCTAAGTATTTGCCTTAAGTTCCTCAGCTGAAGAATGGATGAAGAAATGTGTTGCATTGACATGACAGAACTATTATTCAGCTATTAAAATAATGGCATCATGAAATTTCCAGGCAAATGGATTGAACTAGAAAACAAAAATTATCCTGAATGAGGTAACCCAGACCCAGAAAGCAAAACATGTTAAGTTCTCACCTATAAGTGGATATTAGTTATTAAATAAATGATTATCATGATATAATCTATAAACCCAGAGAGGGTAAGAAACAAGGAGGGTTTGGGGGCAGGATGCATGAATCTCCCAGGGAAGAAAAAATAGGATAGATGTTGTAGGTGGACTTGGGGAGTGTAGGCAGGGGAGCAGGAGGGATCAGGTGTTTAGGGAAGAATGAACTGAGAGAATACTTAGAAAGACAATTGAAATTAGAAGTCATTTGGGGACCAGTCTTTAATCATTAATATAATAGAAAATTAAGACAAAATAAAAATAAATGTATTCCTATTTATTTCTTTGAAATAATTAAAAGTTTAGAAAGATTGAAGAAAAGACAAAAAAGTAGAAGGAAAGAAGGAAGGAAGAAAAGAAGGAAGGAAGAAGCAAAGGAAGGAAAGAAAAAATCAAAGGACATGGGTAAGTAAGATGACTCAGCACATTTGCCATAGATCCTCATGGCCCCAGTTCAATCCCTGGGGTTGAACATCACAGAAAGAACGAATCAAATCTTAAAAGTGGTCATCTGACTTACATGATTTACATGTGAGCCATGACACACACTTGTCCATCTCCTGCAAATAAACAAATAAGTAGGATTGAAATTATAGCTCAGTGGTGAAGAACGTGCTTAGTTCCATCAGGAATTTTCTTATAATAGAGAGAAAAGGAACGTGGGGTTGCTTTGTAGTCTGAATGACACTATAAAATATTTGTGATGGGATGACCCAAGATGGGGAAAAAGAGATACTTTTGGCTAAGACTGGCAAAAGGCCAGTAGAGATAGATAGTGCAAAGGGAGCACTAACTCCAAAGGCAGGACAATGGAACAGGGCAGATGGCTCGGTGGTTAGAAACACTTGCTCCACAATGAGAAGTACATATAATCAGATTCCAGCACTCATGCTAACAAACTGACTGTTTCTCAGAACCCCAGCTCCAAGAGGAGCAGACATAGGAAGGTGGATAGCACTTGTGTTATGGGTCAAGAAGCTCCATTTTATCCTGTGCATTCATCTTGGCAACCACCAGCTGTTTGTCTCTGACTCTAGTCCCTGGAAGATAAGTTACCAGTAACATTGACTCAGTGACCTCCACTCAAACATGTACAACAGTGACTATCTACTTGTAATATGATTTACTGCTCTATTTTTTTTGCCTCTGTAACTTTCTAATACAAATAACCAAAGATTGATCTGTGCTGCCTTAATCAATTAACTAGGCAGAGCCTAGCAGGATTTACTTGCTTGCCTAGATAATGAAGGTCTTTATATAGTCTTCCCTTTTAAAGTTTTCTCTTTCATGGCAATCTCAAATTTGGCTCAAGATTATTTGTCCTGCTAGCAGATAATCAGTGTATCCTTAATTTATTTTAAAAAATGAAAAAGAATACACAAAATAGCTGAATCAGAAGTGACAGAAGTAGGCCCAGCAAGATAATTCAGTGAGTACTGGCTCTTGCTGCCAAGCCTGATCTGTTAACCTCGAACATACATGATCAATGCAGAGAGTCAACTGCTGTGAGTCATCAAGTGACATCAAAAAGTGTTTCCTAGTTTTCATATGCCTATACACACACACACACACACACACACACACACACACACACACACACACCACAGCACAAATAAATAAATGCTTAAAAAATTTTGAAAGACAAGTAAGAGAGAAAGGATAATAAGTGTGAGATATTACTATACATACTGAAACTATAAAACATTAGTTTAAATAAACTGAGAAATTTGAAATATAAATTTTTGTGAATATTTGACTAAACAATCAAAATATTATCTACTGGAAAAGTCCAGGCCCAAATGCTTCACATAGAATTACTAAGATATTTTTAAAAGAAATAGTAACTCAAGAATAAAGTTTCCGAACAATAGAAAAAACTAATTTACAAAATTGCATTGCTTTGGATAATGCATATTCCATGATGGTAAGGAAGGCATTCTTGTCAGAACAACCTAAGACAGGCTCAGCCTTGTTAATGAAATAAAAAAGTGGGAGAGGCAGTGAGATTCTTTGGCTGCTTGGCAAGAATTTGACGTGGGCAAAGGACAAGGAAATGGGTTGCTTGGCAGAAATATGACATTGGCAAAAGACAAGGAAGTGGGCTTCAGGCAGAAATCTGACATTAGGCTAGAACAAAGAAGTAATTTCAGGCAGGAATCTAAATCTTAGGCTAGAACAAAAAAGTAATTTCAGGCAGGAATCTAAATCTTAGGCTAGAACAAGGAAGTAGGCTTCAGACATGAAAATGACTTTGGGCTACGACAGGGAAGTAGGCTCAGATATTTTGGTCATCCTGATGAGCCATAGTCTCATAGTCAATCCTGGCTATTTACTTTGAGAGAAAAGATTTGAGTGGATGTTTTTCAGCTGACATTCATTCTAAAGCCAAGAAAAAAATCCAGGTTCAGAACTAAGTGTTTTAGTTAGGAGAGATGTCGGAGGTTCTGGTTAGTCAACAAAATGATGGACTGGGTATTAGGACTATCTTGTACCTCAATGGTACAAATTGGCATAATTATGATCTAATTGTGTTATGAGAGAAAAGTTTTATTTTAACAGGAAGGGTGATATGTAGGATGAGCTAAGATGGGAGGAGTACAGAGAGGAAGAGAAGGAGTAAGGAGAGGAGGAGAAGAAGGACAGGAGAAGCTAGGTGATGAGAGAGAGAAAGAGAGAGAAAGAGAGGGGGAGACATGGAGGCAGATGTTCACGTGTCTCCACCAGTCCAAGATAGTTGATATATCTAGGTTGGGTAGTGGGTTATACTTCTGATTGAGCATTACCAAACTTATAAAGTCTTTGATTAATATTTTAAAATAATTGTATAAAAGCAAAAAGGAAAAGGGGGCATGGGATAGGGGTTTTCTAGGGAAATGAAATGGGGAAAAGGGATGACATCTGAAATGTAAATAAAATATCCAATAAAAAATAAAATTAAATTAAAAATAAAAAAGAAACAGTTATCATGGTAGTATTCGCATAATTGGGTTTAATGCTTTGCTTGTTTTTTAACTATTTGTGTTTATTGTCTTGCTTCTTTTTTGACTATTTGCATCTATTGTATTGCTAGACATTCAATCTAGAACTGACCTCAATACATGTATGCAATTAAAATGGTATAAAAGCAAAATGGAGGAGGGGGAATAGGGGGTTCTAGGGAGGAGAAATGGGGAAATGGGATGACATCTGAAATGTAAATAAATAAAATATCTAATAAAAAACTAATTTATTTTGTAGATATATACCCCTGCATCTGAATAAAAGTATTTACAAGAAAATAAAATGATACCAAATACATTCTAAGATTAAGAGTCCCTCTAAAAGAGAGAGAGAGAGAGAAAACACCTTTGTGCAGTAGTATATTATATCCAGCAAGATATATGGAAGGAACCATACACCAAGAAGTATTAGGCATATAAGGTTGAAATAGTTAATATTATATGTTAGTTTATTTAAAAACATGTGGTTATCTGCATAAACACAGAAAAAGCATTGACAAATAAAACCTTGCTCATCCCAAAATACTCTGCTCTCAAGTTATGGAACAGAATTTTATAGGTAGCATTATACATCATGTATAGATATAAAATGCTGTCTGCATTTTTTCTAAAAACCAAAAGCAAGATACAGGTATTGGCTCTCACTGCTTCTACAACATATAATATTGTTTTGCTTGTACAAGGCAGAGTTGAAAACATTAGAAAATATAAGCAGCAGGCTTCGGATTATATTCTGTGAAATAAACCTATCACCTGTGAAATAAGATGACATATTTTACACCGGAAATTCCAAGGACTTCACAAAACAAAACAAAATGAAACAAAAGAACCAAAATCAAAAGCAAACCAGCCAAACAAAAAGAACTAATGACCAAGCTTAGAGACCAGCAGGGAAGATCAACATAATAAAAACATGACTTGCATTTCTAATTTGTGATAGTTAAATATTTTTGATAACTTACCTGGACCACAGGGTGCCCAGATGACTGGTTAAATGGATTGCACTTATGTCTGTGATGGTTAATGTTGTGTTTTGAATGTCAAATGTCTCCCATAGGCATCTATCTGTTCTTGGACATTTGGTCCCCATCTGGAACACTGTATTTGGAAGGCAGTGGAACTAACTGTTAGAAGTTGCAGTTTTGCTGGATAAAGTAGGTTCCTGGGATTAGGCCTTCAGACTTTATAACACAGTTTCACTTTGTGTTCGTTCCCTCTTTCTTGTGCCTCCACAAAATATTCCTAATTTCCTCCTGCTCTTTCTGTCTTAGTTTTTCATTATGGTGGCTTGTAATATCCCCTAGAATTTAAGCCACAATAAAAAACCACCTTTTTTTTTTTTTTTTTTTTTTTTGGTCTTAAATTCCTTTTTATCAGATGTTTTTTTCCATAACAATGAAAAAAGTAACCAAAACAATGCTTTGGAAGAATCAAGCATGTAAATTCATACTGAGGAAATGTGACCCTCATCATTGTAGATGGGCATCCTCTGACTTCTTGAGGAGATCAATAGAGCAATAAGTTGAATTTCTCTGCTTGAACTAAGACATTGATCTTCTGCCTGGTTTCCACACCTTGAGACTAGGACATGCATTTGTGGTGTCAGCTCCTTGGCTTACTGATATTTGAACTTCAAACGTCAACCTTTTTCTTTTTTCTTTTCTTTTTTTAGGAATTTTCAGATTGTAAGAGTTTTCAGTCACCAGTCATGTGAGCCAATATTTATCATCAATGTTTGTCTCTTTGTCTGTCTTTATCTCTATTTCATTTTAATTTGGCAGATAATTCTTTATATCTATTTTCATTTTAATCACAATACAATGGGCTTATCAGTTGCTATCATTGACCAATAAAGAACGTAGTATTTTAAAAGAAAAATTGTCCATTTCACTTCTTTGGTGCCTTTAAAGATTTTTTAGATTATTTATCATCATCATCATCATCATCATCATTATTATTATTATTGTATCATTATTATATGTGAGTGTTTGGAAGAGGAAGGCACACATGTGTATGGGTGCTGGTACAGGCCAGAGGTTTTGAAGATTCCTGGTGCACAGGTTCCCTGTGATTGTGAACTGTCCCACACTGGTGTATGGAACTGAACTTGGGTCCTCAACAGAGCAAGAAGTTACTCTTAACTGCTGAGCCATCTCTCCAGTTCCTCTTAAGTGGTTCTGTTTATTCTTTGAACTTGTCACTGTATTTGTGTAAACTAGGAAGGCAAGATGATTAAAAAGCAAGTGCCACTAAACAAAATTTTAACTAATTAATATTTAAGTTGAAATTGTCTAATGTCTATTACCACCTACTTTCAAGTACCTATAATTGGTTAAGAAATAATTAAAAATTACTTAAAAGAAATGAACTCTGCTTGTAGTGAGTGCTTTCTTTATTTTCTAGTTATTTTAATCTACTTGGTTGATACATGGATCTATTACTAGCTGTTGAAAATTATTCAACTTAAATTTGTTTAGTTCATAAGGCCTAAGATCTAAGTTACCTCTTCTTTGTTACTCAAAGTGATCTGAATGTAGAAGATAGTACCTTCTGTGCTTCTGTACCCTAACTAGAAGTTAAAACTGTGCTTAAGAGAACCACATTCATAGGTAAAAAACTGCAGGATATATTGGAACTGAATTTGGATCCTCTGGAAGAACAATAAATGTTGTTAACCAACTCTACTCATCAGTTTTATATTTGTAAAATTAATTGAAGCAAATTGCTTTTGAAAGAGATGTAATAAAGTTTTGGACACATAAATTGTATGGACTCTATTCATTACATACAATTTAAGCTTGAAAAATGTGTTCTGGCTACTTGGCCTTGGCTTTGTATTTTGTACAAAAACAAGAAAGTAAGCAATTTCTTGAGTTCTGGGTATTGATGTGAGCACGATTATCATATTTTAATGGTTTCTCTGCTATTAACACAATAATTTAGGAGAAAATTAAGAAGAATCTTAGTGGCAGTGTGTGTCATCTTGAAGGAGTTTCTTGTCATAAAAAAGGTTCATAAAGCAACTGTAGACACAAAGTAACTCCAATAATTTTCATTTGTATGAAATTGTAACCAGTAAAATCTTCATATGTTATTTTATTAATTTATAGTGTGTCTACATTAAAAAAGTTAAAAACATGTTGTCTATTTGCTATTACTAGAATTATAGTAAACAAACTGAACTCCAAAAATTATATATTTGCGGTAACAGAGATGGTCATAGAGATTTTTAAAATTATACACTATACCTTTAACTAGTTCTAAAACAGCCTATCCTTAAGATTAATTTGAACACACTGTGACTTATAAAAAAACTGAATGTGCTACCAACTTTTAAAGGTCATGGGGAATTGAAAAGGGGTGGATGGGCAAGACAGTTAAATGCCTTTTTTTTAGGTATGAGTTTTTCTGTAAAGCCTTCGAGAAACCTTTGGCCCAGAAAGTGGTTGAGGAGGGATTAAATTCTTGCAGGGGAAAAAAGTTTGTTCCCTGAAGGTATTATAAGGATCCCAACTGTTGGGGTACATACTCCCTGGTTATGATTGGCACTGAAATGTCAAAGCTCAAAATCCCAAGGCACTAAATTGCCTGCCTTAATCAGACAAAGCTTGCCTGCTCCCTACTGCTCTGAATCAGCCAGGAGCTGTCTGTCTCACGTTCTCTCAGTCTTTTGACTGAACTTACACTTCCCCAGTCCATTAATTATTTTAGGCTCTTTTGTTTGTTTTACTTCAGAGAAACATTCTTCCCTGTTATTTTGTTTGAAAAACGATATCAATTAAAGAAAGTTTACTTATAACACTACCCAAACTCTTAGAATTGTTTGCTATGTGAAGAAGATAAAAAAGCTATTTGCTCTTTGAGTTAACCACTCAGGTATGATATAATTTGACTTTATATTTCTTTTTGTTATAAAAATGCATAAAATATATAATCTTTATACGGTAGTTAATAATACAATCTTTTAATATTAATATAATTTTAAAATACAATACATGCCCCTACATATATTACTTGATGTATGTAAACTCACATATGTGTGTGTATGTATGTGTGTTTATATTTGCACATATGTATACAGATACTTCTCTGATAGTTTGGTTGTAAGGATGGATCTACTTTCTTTGTAAATGCTATATCAGTCTTTTAGCACCTCCATTTCAACCCATGCCTACATCAACATCTGTATGTGTACATCTATGTGAGATTGTGTATGTATATGTGTATGTATCTATCTGTATTTCATATATGCATATTTATTCACTGTCATCTATATATCTGTGATGATTTGAATATACATGGGCAAAGGAGTGGCAGAATTAGGATGTGTGGCCTCATTGGAGTATGTGTGTTACTATGGGCATGGGCTTTAATAGCCTAGTCTTAGCTGACTGGAAATTAGTTTTCTCTTAGAGGCCTGCAGATGAATATGCAAACCTCTCAGCTCCTCATGCACCATGCCTGCTTGGATGCTGCCATGCTCCCACCTTGAGGTACTGAACTAAATCTCTGAATTCTAAGCCAGCCTCAATTAAATGTTGTCCTTATTAGAGTTGCCTTTGTCATGGCATTCATTCACAGCACTGAAACCCTAACTAAGATAATCTCTCTCTCTCTCTCTCTCTCTCTCCATATATATATATATATATATATATATATATATATATATATATATCATATCTATCTATATGTGTGTATGTATATGTGTATAGATATGCATATACATACATACACATATATATATACACACACACATATATATATAATATATATACATATATATATATATATATGCATACATACAACATATAGATATACACTGTCTACCCACTGATACATATATGGAGACAGGTGAAGAGAAATGAGAGAAGGTAAAGGCAGAGAAGGCTAAATTGTAGAGATATAAATCTTAACACACAAAGCAGGTCTGCAATCTCATTTGATAGAATACTTAATTAGAATTTGGTCTTCATTTGTCAAAAAATGACTAAATATTGGTTTAGTCACCACAGGCTGTCTGATTTACTAAAATATTTTGAAAAACTTACTCTGATTTTATGATTTATCCCAAACAGGATATGTGTCATCTGTAGAAATACTAATTAATTGTAGATTTTTAAAGTTTATAATTATTGAAAAATTTCCATTTATTATTTCTTGATAAAGTCCTCTGCCTGTTCTATCAGGTGACTCAATTGATTTTCAGGTTTTGGGAATTCTATTTTGGAACTTTGGTACTAAATACCGTACTTTTGGATGATGTTTATCAACATAAAGCAAGTCTGATACTCTTCTACATAGTTTTCCTTATCCACAGAGAAGTCATCCTTTGCTTAGCTGATGGTCACAGTCATAGGCATGACCAAAAAACACTGTCTTTTTTTCTTTTTCTTCTTTTTTCAATTGGTTATATTTTTAATTTACATTTCAAATGTTATCCGCCTTTCCAGACACTATTGCTGATGCCAAGGAGCACTTGCTGACAGGAGCCTGGTATAGTTGTCCCCTAAGAGGCTTTGTCAGTACCCGACCAAACAGATGCAGATGTAAGCAGCCAACCATTGGACTGAGTGCAGGGACCCCAATGGAGGAGTTAGGGGAAGGTTTGCAACCCCCATAGGAAGAAAAACATTATCAACCAATCAGGCCATCCAAAGACTGCCCCAACTAAGGATCTATCCCATCTGCAGAAGCATTGTTTTTTAACTGTACCTTCATCTATCATCCTTCTGGTTAGGTCATCAGTTGTGTTTGATAGAAATTTGTCAAGCATTATTCCTTGCATTTTATCTGCTAAGGTAGAATTGTAGTTGAATGTTTGAAATGAATTCACCTAGATTTTTTGAAAGATGGCAGACAAAAAGGCAAGCAAAACAACACAACCAACAAAACAACAACAACAACAACAACAACAAAAACATCAACAAAGAGCTTCATAACTTTCCAAAGAGATCCATGTATTATGATTTTATTCTGCTCAATTGTAAGCCTATTTTTACATATTCAAGCTATGGTCTATGCACTCTAAAATGAGTTTCCTAGTTTATTTATGTTATACTCTATGTAGATATACTGAAATTTTACTTTATACTGCAGAGGTCATTAATATTCTGTGTTTTGGTTTTTTTTTTTTCTGCCAAAATTTGTCAGACATAGAAGAGTCCTATTATAGAATCTTATCCCATATGTAGCATGTCATTTAATTTTGATACTCATGTGAGGTAGAGTGATGATTATTTCTATTTCCAAAATGAAAAGGGTGATTTAAGAATAGACATACATGTTGCTTTTCTGTTCATGGGTTTCATTCATTTGCTTTGAAACTATTAAGAATTTCAGGGTCCCTGTTTGATGAAATTCACGATAGAAGTAATGTGTTTGAGTCTTATTTTTTCACAGTGCTCCATTTTAGTTTGTGATTTAAAAACATTATTGGGGTCCATGCTTTGAGAATTGTATGGCTGCATACTTAGTGTTCATGGCTCCTCTAAAGTGCTCAGATCTGGCTAGCACAAGGCAAGGGAATAACATTCTGATTGAAGACAAATGTATTAAATAAGAACCTCTGTATTCACCCTACATAAAATCAAAAATTTGGATTTCTCACAAGCAAACCTTAACACACAAATACAACTCTATCTCCCCCAAAATATCAAAATAATAAACTTACTTGTATCTATTAGATTTTCTGGTTTCTGTGTTATTATGTTCAAAGTTTGGTGGTGCTTCAGGCCAATCTTGCAATCTTGGTGAAATTAAGACCATATTACTATTATTTGCATCTTTACTGGAATCTTTATCCTTGGCATTATAGCAACAAGATACCACAGATAAAATTGAAGAGATTGATTTCCAGGCAAACATTTATACAAAACATAATTCATCTAAACCTATTTCATTAGTAATGGGCTTCTATAGAGGAACATTTTTTTTATTCTTTCCATATTGGAAATATGAAACTCAATCAACCCCAAGTTCCCAGAGCATATTAAATATTCTCAAATATTCCTTTAGTTTTTTTTTTTTTTTATAGATCTGATCTTGTGAGAGTGCAAACAAGCAAATAAACTCACATAGTTCTTGTCTTCTACATTAGGTATTTTTTCTTTTCAAAATAATTTAATATGGGCCAACAACAGAAACATAAAAATTATATGGAGTTATACATAGTATGGAGGTATACAGAATTAACATACCAACTTCTGAGCTCACTCTACAAGTAACTTCAGGACACTGTAAACTCATGATTGACTTACTCTTCTTAAATTATCTTCTATATTCTATTTCCAGAAATTTGGTAAATATATTTTAATGGCAAATTCACTTGATTGTATGTATGTAATATTCCTTGTTCCCACTATAATTTTATCAGTTGCCACTTCTGACCAAGGTCAGGTTAAATTTTCATCCCTTTTCTTTGTCCTTTAGCAGTCAACTAATGAGCAAGAGAAACTTTTTTTCTTTTGCATTCCCCAGGGACAATTTCCTTGGCCCAAGACTGTACTGAATTTCTAAAAGAAATGCACCATTAGGCATTTTTATTGGAATTTGGGGCATTGGCCTATTTCATGTCTTCCAATTAATCTGCAGTGTCCTTCATAGTAATTAGCAAGAGTCCATTCTTCTGTAATCAATGTCTTAACAGTCACCTAAGAGATACGGTGAAGCTGTAAATTAACTGGCACTGTAATTCTGCAAGCTGCAAATTCAATATCTGGATTTCTTTTTCAGTGTTTTACGTTTTCAGGGAAGCCATGTTCATTTAGCTAGGTGATTAAAAGTTTTGGAATAATTTTTCATTCTTTGGGAAAATATTGCAAGTTGGTTTGTACTTTATTTGTATTTACACTAGATATTGTGGGATATGTCCATATGATCAAGATATTAACTTTTCTGCATTTGAAGTGACTTGTCCTCTCAGTAGGTAACTCTACTTAGTAACCAATTGCCATTTGACTTTATGGCTTCTCTGTACTGCATTTGTGCTATTATTTGTGCTACTATTTTCACTCCCCTAATCACAATCATTACTTTATAGCCTCAGTTGTCAGTTATGCTGAATAAAAGATTACTTTTAGTACAATATATGAAGATTGGGACTGTCCTTCCTTTACTTTCTGTACAATGAGAGATCCAGAATAAGAATATATCTATATCTATATCTATATCTATATCTGTATCTGTATCTATATCTATATCTATCTATCTATCTATCTATCTATCTATCTATCTATCTAGTAGATTTTAGAGTAAAAAACTTTCAAGAAAATGATACTTCAAATTCAAAGTATGAATGTCATGTTTTCATGTTTTGTCTTTTTAACTCTAACACCACATCTCTACTCCAAAATATATCATATTAAGACAGTTATATAATCTCTTTATAATCTCTGAGTATGTCCTCAGCTTGGTTCTAGTTCTAGAAATATTTCTAAGTGCTAAGATGTGCTATAACCTGTTCATAGGAATAATTGATTGAATTTGGTTTTATTCTTGGTGTGATTGTTAGTACTGATTTTAACTTCGCAGGGTGAACATGCCCAAGTTGATTTTAAGGATCAAGTTAGTGGAAATGAGAAGACATACTATAAATGTGTGTAGCAGGACTCCATCAACTGGATCATGGGCTGCAGATGAGATAAAAGCTTGAGGGACATGGGCGTTTTCATCACTTGCTTCCTTCTGGGAAAGGATACAATGTTACTAGTCAGCTTCCTGTTCTTTCAGTGGGATTTTCTCACCCTGATAAACTGTATACTTTTAGAGCCATAAGTGATGAAGGCTCTTCCTTATGGTGCTTCAGACCAGGTATTTTGTTAGAGATATGAGTAAAGAAACTTTTCAATTTTCATTTCTGTTGCTACGATAAAAACATCCCAGCAAAAACAACTGTGGGGATAAAAGAGTTATAGAACCAGGGGAGGGGGAATGGGATATGGTGTTTTGGCTGGGGGAGAGGACTAGAAAAGGGGATAACATTTGAAATGTAAATAAAGAAAATATCCAATAAAATAATAAATAAATAAATAAATAAATAAATAAATAAATAAATAAATAAATAAATAAATTCAGGGTATAATCTATGCTTGTAGGGAATTAAGACCAGTATTGAGGAACCTAGTCAAGTCACATCCATAGTCAAGAACAGAGAGAAACAAATTATGTTGATGCTACTTGCTTTCAATTGGCTTTCATCATTCTCATATATTTCAAACTCCAATCCATAAAGAGGTGTTACATCCTGGCTGACTCTTTCATCTTAGTTAAGAACCACGATAATCCTAAACAACCACAGGCCAATCTTATCTATATAATCTCTTAAATGATTATCTCGGTGACAATCTTCTTAGGTGACTGCTGATTACTTCACATTGACAGGTAACACTAACTTGTACTGGTAACAAATACACTGATTTTTCTTATTTTCCTGATTTGTGATTCCTACGTGATTTGTCATTACTAATCTTGGTATAAATTGTGGGTTATACACAGTATGTTATCAGGAACCCAATCAAAATTATTGTAGACATATGGGAGAATTTTATATTTTATAAAATTTCATGATATCATGGTTCTGTGTTGATGTGGGAGAATTGGATTATATTTGTAAAATTTCACAATATCCTGGTTCTATGTTGCTGTGTCTTCTCCCTCCCCTTTTCTCTTTCTCCTGCTCCACCATCTTCCACATTTCAAATGTTCCTTCTGTTTTCATTTTAAATTAGGTTATTTCGTCACTAGTTACATTTGCAGTGTATATCTCTATCTAGAAACTCGAACTATCCTGATTGTATTAGCTACTGTTCCATGTATATTATGTATCAAGTAATTGGAAAAACATCTAAAAATCTTGAAAGATATGATTACAATATGAAACGTCTCCCAACAAGTCCTATGTGTTATATACTTTAACTCAATGGTGTTGTTGAAATGTTATTGAATTATAAGTGTCTAAATATCTTTAACATATCATCTCATTGGTAAGTTCATTCCTGAACGAGAAACATGAAATAGGTTTTGGTTGTAGGAAGTAGGTCAATACTAGCATGTGTTTGAAACACACACATTCTCTCTGGACTTTCTATACTCACTCCTACTCCAAATTTGACCTGGGGTGAGCTCTGCCATTTTCTATATTCTAATCTCATAAAGATATTCTACTTTCTAGAGGCTCAAGAGTATAAATTAAACTGTCAATGGATTAAAATGAAAGTATAAGCCAGGCCGGGCGGTGGTGGCTCACACCTTTAATCCCAGCACTTGGGAGGCAGAGGCAGGTGGATTTCTTAGTTCGAGGCCAGCCTGGTCTACTGAATGAGTTCCAGGACAGCCAGGGCTACACAGAGAAACTCTGTCTCGAAAAACAAAACAAAACAAAACAAAACAAAACAAAACAAAACAAAACAAAACAAAACAAAACAAAACAAAACAGAAAGTATAAGCCAAAATAAATCTTTCTTATTTCAAATTCACTTGTTTAGGCTTCTGTTATGGCACAGAAATTTCTCATATGTGTGTATAAGTATGTGTGTGTGTGTGTGTGTGTGTGTGATAATGAAGGCATACAATTGTTTATGTGGCTATAATTATCTGGTTCAAATGCCTTTGGAACAAATTTAGGAGATAAATTCTAGAAAGTCTGGAGAAACCAGATACACAAAGGTTACAATGTTGTTAGTTGAGAGTAAGTAAATTATCCTGATGTAAAGTCAGAATGCAGATAGTAAATGTGGATACCGACCACTGTATACTGGAGATTTCATTAGGAAACTCTATCTTCATTGTGATCTGGAATACAGATCACTAATAAATAGTACATCTTGGCATGAAAGTGGCTACATTTTATCAGCAACCTTAGACACTAAGGGAAGCTGAGTTGAAATGTGATAAACTAATTGGCTAAGAAAATGTCAAGGTAACAGAGCATTTAGGCTGCAAAATATGGAGCAGAAGCATTTGAAAACCTTGAAATTCAGCCAGAAAAGGAGTGCATATAAATATGGGGCCAGAAATGTTATGGTTGCTATAGAGATTAGTGAGACTAGCAAATATCTAAATACTTTCTCCATTGGCAAAAAGCAAAGAATATTTTGAGAATTTCTGTAGAATAGGCTTGCATCGCTGATCTAGATCTGCAAATTGGTAATTTGAAGTACAAGTCTTTGTACATTGCTTTAGAGGCTACATAGAAAGCTTTGATTTTTCCTTTCTTTCTTTCTTTCTTTCTCTCTTTCTTTCAAGTTCATCTAAGGAGCTAGAGAATATTCTCATTGAGATTAGTTGCTGTTCAAGATGGATGGCATATATTAAGACTGAATGATGCTGAGTTTGTAGTCATGAAGAATGACAGAATGGCTTCAATGCTGAGTCTTCCAACCAGATTTCAAAAGGAAGGGATTTGAGACCATGCCATGCATAGAAGAGTTGAAATCTACATGAGCAAGTACCAAGAGGATTCTTCATGCAGATCTGAATGTAATGTCCAAGCTGAAATAAAAAGAAAGAAAGAAAAAAAAACACTTAAGTTAGAGATAGCAGGAATTTGAACATCTTCTAAGTAAAAGCTTCAGGCTTTACAAAGCAAATCAAGGAGAAAAGCCAGGTAGACTTTTATTGTTAAAGATGTGGGGAGGGGTAGCCAAACACTTTGAAGTACATATGATTACATCTGATGCTCTGAATGCTGGACATGAAGCACTAGAATTTGATGTTTGCTTTGTTAAGTTTTATTCTTACTTTACTCTCATTATTCCTGTGTACACCTTCAATTCTCCCTAATTTGATAAGTATTTTGTACTTATGATACTGGAAAAATAATTATTATAAAATTCATTTCTCTGTTGTTTCATTTGCTCCTAATTGCTGTTTGTATTTTCATGTTATTAACAATGAAAAATATGAAAATTTTTTCCATAACAGTTAGTTAGAAAACACTATAAGAAGTTGAGTGTATGGATGGATAGTATCCTTATGAAATAACAGACTTTTCTCAAAGTGTTCTCTCTACAAGCACAAAACTCCACTAAAGATTTTAATGGATAGGTCAAGGCTGATCAAGGGTATATGTTTGACAGCAAGGTGTCATTATTATACATGTATTTAATTTGTTCAACCTTTTGACAATTGTGCATAGAACAGTCTCTTAAATTCTACTATCATTTAAACACTCTGGTGGATGGTCCTTATTCAGATAAAAAAAAAATAATCAAGAAACTTTAAGAAAAATGTAGTGATTGAAGTCAGAGAGGGCTCTATTTTGATATCATCATTCAGAATGATAGGGAAAGAGTTGGGTCACACAGTGTGACAGCCTTAATTGTCAACTTTAGGGGATTTGGCAAGAAATTTCTAGATTAAGTTACTAGAGGTACAAAGACCTCATGTGGGCTCTGTTGCTGAACCACATAAAAGAAGACAGAAAGCTGAGGGACACCAATTTTCTCTCTCCCTCTGTTTCTTCTCTACCTATAAAATGTGGCCTAATGCTTACAGTTCCATGCTGCCATTACTTCTTCAATGAGGTGATTGATGTCTCATAAATGTGAGGCAGAGTTAAATAATTACTTCCTCATTAAGTTGCTCTTATTAGGTATTTTGATGAAGAAATAAACTTAGACAAGATTACTACCCAATTTTGCAAGGAAACTCGAGATCTATACAGTCTTCAAATTGATTCTAAGATTGGTAGACGTTGGCCAGTTTTGAGTGCAAAGCAAATAGACTACATGGCTAAAATCCTCCTTATCTGAGCTATGATAAAAAGAGTTTGGTTTGTGAAAATTTGCATTCACCACAATAAGCTTTTGAGGTAACTGGCCTCAGCAAGCTGTGAAGTAAACAGCTTAGAAGCCAACATACAAAGGCCATCTTTGGCTCATTTATGTAACATCTACTGAATGCCATTACGGGGAAAGCATTTTTCTGGATTTTCAAAATCCAGGTGGAATTCTTAGTTGCCACCAGATGTTTCATTAAATTCACTTGGAAAAAAGGATTAGTTTTACAGCCCTTCAGACTGCATTCTGGTAGTTACTTGTTCTCACTTTTTTTGGGGGGTGGGGGGAAGGGTGCTTTTCTTTTTGTTTTTCAAAATCTCCTTCAATCATGTCTCTCAATGTATCCTTTTTATTTTCTATTCTGATTTTTTTCAGCATCGATTTTGGGGAAAAGGAAGTACAAACAAAATCAATTCTTCTAGCCTTTTACTTTCAGTAAAAGTAAATAATTTCAGCAAACATTTGTTAAAAGGTTATAATATGTAGAGTTGTAATCAAAATACATAAAAGACTTATTTCATCAAGATTCCATTTTAGTGAATTCCAAAATTTCCAGTCTGGATTTCAGTAAAGAAATCCAGGAAAACAGACGGATCAAAATACATCCAAATCTTAGATAATTAATTATATTGATAAAATTGAGCTACAGGTTAAGATATTTTCAAGCATATCAAGATTCATATCAGAGTTTCTTTGTTAGATTCCATTTTTGTGAATACTCTTAAATATTTAATTAAATTTGCTTGTTGGTTTGTAGTTTGCATTTAAATTCTTTAGAGCTGTAACCCCTTCTTAAGCTGTGTCTTCCATAAAAGACATTATTCTTGATGATTTTTCAAACCTTATCTATTAATCAACTAACAGCTGGTCATTTAGCCTTAGAGTGGCACCATATTTAAGAACACTGGCTAATATTTTGGAGGATCCAGGTTTGATTCTCAGAGTTCATATGGAACCACAGAACTTCATCTAACTGAAATTCCAAAAGCCAACCCTCAGTCTTACACAGGCACCAGGTACGTGTGTGGTACACGGAATTATACGCTGTCAAAACATCTCCACACAAATGGAAAAAAATTAATAGGCTCTGTAATTAGTATGATAAATTCTGGTTAATTATGTATATGTATATCCTTTAAAGTTTTCACATCTGCACCACTATCTTCCATTTCTTTAAATTTTCCATTAAAATTAAAGAGAAAATGCAGTTTTGTTTCATTGTGTCCTTGAATTGCCACCAAATCTCCCATTTATTATATACTATTATTATAGTATTAAATTGTATGGTTCATGGAAAATATGTCATCATTTCTATTGTTTTTTCTTATGTAAATGCTTTTGGACCTAAAAGAAGTACCTACCCATTATTATTTCTTAGGTCATCTGGATGTTGTACCATGTGGCACTTTTATCTCTCATTAACTATGCCTTACTACAGTTTGCTTAGTGAAAATCAATTCCTTCTCCTACAAGCTTAAGAAGTAGGAAGATGTGATGGTTAAGAGCACAGTATAGTTAGCAATTTGAATTTTTTTCTGACATTCTCTATGAACAGCTTCCACTTCTCTTGGTAGCTTTTTCTATTTCTAGGTTTTTTATGATTTCAGAACAGTGATGTGAATGACAAACATTCTCTCATTTGTACACCAGGTATGAGCATCTTCACCAAACACAGATCTAAATACATTTACTGCAGCAGTGACTGCTTGAGATAGGTCACCTGCTCATCCTTTGAATTACAGTGTCCAGTGAATCATTGACCACTTTTTTGTTATAGAAGTAGTTTAGGCAAAATAATTTATGAAAATAATTCATTTCTTTACAAGAAATGTAGAGGGCTTCAGATGGCTCAGTGTCTAACCATGTGCACTGCTCTTGCAGAGATCCCAAGTTTGGGAAATTCTCTGCACCCATTCTGGATGACTTTTTTTTTTTTTAAATTTTCAAACAAGATAGGTCTTTTTATTTTTCTTCTGTGATATCAAGATCTCTTTTGAAGGGCTAGTTTGATCAAGGCAAACCTTTGCAGTCCAACTTCATTTTTTAAATTTTTTATTAGATACTTTATTTACATTTCAGATGTTATCCCCTTACCCCATTCCTCCACCCACACCCAGGAACCCTCTATCCCATTCCCCACTCTTCCTGCTTCTATGAGGATGTGCCCCCACCTACCCCTCCCACTCCCACCTCCTTACTCTCGAATTCCTCCACAATCTGTGTCTAGCCTGCATGGGACCAAGGATCTCCTTTCCCACCCATGCCCAACAAGGCCATCCTCCCCTACATATACAGCTGAAGCCATGGTTCCCTCCCTATGTGTTCCCAGGCTGGTGGTTTAGACCCTGGTAGCTCTGGTTAGTTGGTATTGTTGCTCTTTTCATGGGGTCACAAACCCTTTCAGCTCCTTCAGTCTTCTCTCTAACTCCTCCATTGGGAACCCCATGATCAGTTAAATGGTTAGCTGTGTCCATTTGCCTCTGAATATGTCAGACTCTGGCAGACCTCTAAGAAGAGAGCTATATCAGGCTCCTGTAGGCATGCACTTCCTGATATTCACATCAGTGTCTACCTTTGGTGACTGCACGTGGGATGGATACCCAGGTGGAATAATCTCCAGACGGCCCCTCCTTCAGTTTCTGTCCCACACTTTGTCTCCATATTTGCTTCCTTGAGTGTTTTGTTACTTCTTCTAAGAAGGACCAAAGCACCCACACTTGGTCTTTCTCTTCATGAGCATCATGTGGTCTGTTAGTTGAGTCTTGGGTATTTCAAGCTTCTGGGCTAATATGCAATTATCAGTGAGTGAATACCATGTGTGTTCTTTTATGATTGGGTTACCTCACTCAGGATGATATTTTCTAATTCTATCCATTTACCTAAGAATTTCTCGAATTCATTGTTTTTAATAGCTGTGTCCAATTTCATTTTCTTAAAGCGAAGCATGCCACATAATATAAAATAATTGCAAAAGTTATTTCCCATAAACCTTGTCCTTCTTTTCTTCTCATACTTCAAGAGACTAATCACATAGAGCATGAGTATCAGAAACTTATTACTTATTTGGTGATTTTGAGGATGTATATGGGTAAAAATGAAATTAGAGAAGCATTTAAAATAATTTCTACATTTCAAAAATGCATAAATGATTTTACTGTTGGTTTCATACAGCAAAATTGAGTAAAATATACATTGTAATTTTTTATCAAATTTGGGTTTGATTTGAACTTTAAATGTCTGATATATGTTTGAGAACTTAAACAAAGCAATATACAAAAGCAGTGAACTGTCTGCATGTATTTTGATGTCCTTGCAAACTCATACTCAAGTTTTAAAAATATTCCTATTCAATAGTTGATGTTGGAGATAGTTAGCAAATGCCTTGAAATAATAATAATAAAAAAACATTGTGTGAGAAAATGTATGTTTTTAAAGAACGTCACTTCACTTTGTACGAAAATCCCAGTGGGTGCTGTATTTTCCATCTTGTCCCAACACACTCAGTGTTTCCTGTCTGGATATACATGGACTTACACCAAATATTTAATATCTTAGACTAGATAAATTTTTTTAAAAAATATATCTTTATTTTTTCTGCTTTCCAAACACACAGAAAGTATAAATCATGTATTTGATCTACTTTTGATTTGAAGGACTATATTAATATTATTTCTAATAACTAACTTTTAGTTTGTCTTGTGGGACTCTCTGCCTTGATGATATATTTACCTACTGAGTCACTGTTAAGTTGGAATCTAGTTTTGAATTTCAAACTTTCCTTGTGACATGTCATACTTGATCATTAAATAAAGGCAATGATGTGTGTGTATATGTGTTTTAGAAAAATAACTGTTTTCTTCTTTAAAAAGTACTTTAATACACAACTCTTCAAGATGATAGATTAGGACTTGGTTTGATTCTTTGTACCCAGTTAGAAGCTCATATTCTTTCTTCTTGAACCCCCTACCTTGCTCCCCTTCTCCCCTCCCCTCCTCTTCCTCCTCTTCTACATCCTTCTCTTCCTCCTGCTGTGCGTTTTGCTGGCTTCTGTGGACATTAGGCATGCAGATACTGTAAAACATCTATCCTATAAGCTAAAAAATGAACAGTTTTAAAAAGAGCATAATTGATTTGCTGGTTAGTTTCTCTGTTTGTATTATTTTTACCTATCTGGACATACATCAGCAGCAGCTGGAATTCATATGATAATTGTTTTAGTATCTATTAGGTACTGTTACTTATATAAACACAAGAAAGCATTTGAATTTCTTGAATTTTTAAAATGTTGGCTTTTTTAGTTATTAGGGATATAGCTTTAAAAGTTAAAAAGTTGGCAGTGTCCAAGAAAGTACAGTTTAAGCAATGAGCCGATAGCAGGCATCTGAGAACAAAAGTTTATCAAAAGGTTAACATTATTTCTAGAGCAATATTTGACAATGAAACAGGTAAATCACTCATGATTTGGGGCATCCACATTTCTTGGGAAATGGAAACACAGTGCCTTTCTTATGTATCAAAAGTCACAAATAAAGAAATGATTAGCTGTTGCAATCTATTTCCCTACAAGTCTTTGACATTATGATGGCAGTCTTCCTTCATCCAACACCAAATCAGGACTCAGGCCTTTATTTTCACTGTAAATGTTGTAAGCTGAATGAATCAGCTTTCTTGTTTTTCTATTTTTGAGGTTGAAAATTTTTAGAGGATGGACTAGAAAGGTCACCTGAGGTTACTCACTTTCTATTAGTGTTTTTGATTAGTCTACATTTTCATGTAATGTTACATGAAAATGTCACTATGATAACTGTATTAGTTAAGGATATTTTGATAAGTTAGAATGGCATTAGCACTGCAATCATTTTCCTTTTACATACAGTTTTCCATCATGTATCTTAGGTCATAATTCTAACAGAATAAGAACCAGGAATCAAAGAGTTGGAGTTACTAGGGAAGTTGCGAGACTATTTAATAACATAGACAAGTATTTTATTTATGACAACATGTTAGATTTCATTGACCTGTCACTTCTTTGTTTTTACCTTTATAATAATGAAAAGGTCCATAATGAAAATGCACTATTGGTTATGCACTGATGATTCAGTGAAATGCAGTGTAGAGTAGATAATACAATAGAATAAATTGCCTTTTCAGCCCACAAGGGTTTGAGCATTGGTTGTCTCCTCAAAGCTCATGTTTATATGCTTGATTCCCAGAGTGTTGCCAAGAAGTAGGACCTAAGAGTAGGTCCATGGATCTCAGAAGATTCTTCTTCAAATAAACAGTTGGCCTTCACCTCTAGTCTCTCTTTCTTTATTTTGTAGCTGGCGATGTAATAACTTTTTATAAGTGATATATCCCCTCAGATGTGCTGCCTTGTTGAAGACCTGAAATTAAAAATCCAATCAGTCGGTGATGGAAACTGTCCCAGCCTAAGAAGCAGCTGCTGTTTCAGCTTAAAAGAAAGCTCAGAAACTTATATTCCATTCCTGTCTCAGGGAACCTATCTGGTTACCTCTTGTACATCAGTCATATTTCATGAGGATGAGATTATAGCTCTCAGAGAAAAGATTCAGGTTTATTGAGGATAATTTCTTCCCAATAGTAGACGTTGTAAGCAACTATTGGCCTGGTCTTACAGCTTCTGGTGAGAGATATTTCAGTGTTCACAAGATAGAAAGAAGGTATCTGAAATGAGAGCATCTAGTCTTTTTGCATAAATGTGACCTGCATGAGTTAATCTTTATTTCAAATGTTCTGAATCTGTGTGTTTACAGCAATTGGAGTACTTCAGGTGAGCAAATGACATCTGATGTAATCTTATTTTGTTTCTGATCCTCAGATAGAATGTCCACACTTCAAATTACCCAGATGATTGTCAATGTGCACTTTCATTTAGGGCTGTGAAATCCTATACATTAGCTTTGCTCATATTGTGCTGTGCAAAATGAAGATGTTGCTATTATCCTTTTATTTGGATCATCCAGGGTGGATGACTTGGGCCCCAAATTGGCTTTTCTTTTCTTACTTGAATGAATCAATTTACCTGTTTAAATTGATAAAAGCCTGCTTTCAGTAGAAGAATATTGGTCTATACCTGTGTGGGATTGGTTTTCCTGCAGAACACCAAATAGTTTAGTTGAAATGCTAACCATCAGATGGCTCAGATGAGGAGTGTTGCACCCCAGTGTCCACACAAAGCTAAGAGAATGATTTCAGCTGCTATTTCAAGTCATGATGAGTAATGAAATTGTGTTTGTTAGTTAATCTATGTCTGTGGTTTCTTTTTCCTTAAAGGTAGCTGATTTGATTCCACAGTGCATGTGTCATCCAGGGAAATGGGATTGTCTTTTTGTTTCAGGAGAGTGGGAAGATGATAAAATTAAGTTCGGCAAATATATTAAAACTGGATTTTTAAACTTTAAACTTTAATTGAAAATAACATACTCTGATAGCTTTAACTGTTTTTTTTTTTTCAATTTTAAAATGTAAAACTTTGGATGACTGATAACAGTATATCTTGAAAAAATGTATTCACTAAAACATATTCACTACTTTGAATGATGTATTTAGCATATTTATATTATTTAAGGTAATAATAGAACTGTCTTTTATAGTTTATCAATAATTTTAAAATCTTTCTTTTTGTTGCTTTGTTTAGTGGTTCTCACTCCTATACACATTCTTACTTCCTAATGCTTTTAGGAACTTTGTTCCATGAAACTCATTATTTTGAAAATGTCAGTCTACATTAGCATTAACCAGAATCAAGAATCCAATTTCTTTCTAGATTTTAGCTGAAAATAGTTTTTATATGAGCCCTCTCATAGACTTGTTTATGTCAAAAATAATTATTTTTCAATCAAGTAAATATGCAATAAAGTATTATATATCATTTATTACAGATAATTACTACGCAACATAGAATATTTTCTATGTGCTAAGCATACTTATGATATTTCTTCTGCAATGTATACTTATATTTATATCTGTAATATAATATTAAACTCTTCTGAAACAGTAGTTATTATTATTCTATTTTACAGACAAAGATACAGAGAATGCAAAGACAAAGTAATCTTGCTGATAAAATATGGTTGGCATTTTTTGTTTGTTTGTTTGTTTTGCTACTGACCTTGTTTTATTTTTTCTTTTTTCTTCTTGGATATATTTTTATTTACATTTCAAATGTTATCCCCTTCTCTAGATTTCCCCCCAAAATCTTCTATGCTGTTTACTCTCCCTGCTTCTACGAGTGTGTTCCAACACCCACCCACCCACCCTGCCTCCATGCCCTGGTATACCTCTACACTGGAGCATTGAGCCTTCACAGGACCAAGGGCCTCTCCTCCCACTGATCCTCTACAAGGCTACCCTCTGCTACATATGCTGCTGAAGCCATGGGTTCTTCCATGTATACTCTTTGGTTGGTAGTTTAGTCCCTGGGAGCTCTGGGAGGTCTGGTTGGTTGATATTGTTGTTCTTCCTATGGGGTTGCAAACCCTTTCTGCTCCTTCAGTCCTTTCTTTAACTCCTCCATTGGAGACCCTGTGTTCAGTCCAATGGTTGGCTGTGAGCATCCACCTCTGTATTTGTCAGGCTCTGGCAGAGCCTCTCAGCTATACCAGGGTCCAGTCAGCATGCACTTATTGGCATCCGCAATAGTTTCTGGGTTTTGTGACTGTATATGGGATGGATCTCTAGGTGGGGTTGATAAAAGTCAGAATAGAGGCTTTATCTAAGGTAGTCTGGCTCAAAAGATTGGGGCCTCCATGTTTTATTTTATTTAACATATGTTTTTAAATGAAGTGTTTCCTGTATAGATGGGAAATATAAAAGTATATTGTATATTATTTATGATTCCTAAGTTGCCTATATTCTTAATCTCTGAGAAATCTCTTAAATTTCAAAGTTTAAATGTATGTTCTGTACATAGCAATGTATGTATGTATTTGTGTGTGGTGTATGTGTGTATGTGTGCCTATGTGTGTGTGTGTTTGTGCCTGCCTTATTATAACTTAAACATCTAAATAATGTATACTGTAAATAAGTAAATATTGTAAATATTTATTTTATTGTAAAGTAAATAAGTAAATATTGTATTCAAGTTTTAAGTAAATGTTACCTCTCCTCCAATTTCATAAAGTTAAATAACTACACCTTGTCATAAATAATATTGTAAACAATGATTACCATAAAGTTACCATAAGAGTGGTTTATATATACATATTAATTCATCATTTGTCACATTTTCTCCATTTTATTATATATTCAAAATACTCAAAACAATATTTAGGTTTTGCAGTCATTCAACTTTATCTTATGTAGTGTGAAAAACTAGTGGATTCTTTAAAACTTCCCTTGTGTTCCAATCTTTCTTCCTTTGTGTTTCATGAAAACACATCCTTAGTGATCTCTCTTGGAAATTTCTGAACAAATAACAGATGAATTCTAAAACATAGGGATGCAAATGCTTGATTATAATGCTCATAATATCTTGCTTTATTTTAAAAGATTGTAAGAAAATATGAATATTTTATGGCTTTGACATTTGTACTAATATACACATTTTATTGATTATAACAAAGTTCTTGCTACTATGACTGACATCAACATGGACTGCAGGCGTTTCCATGCCCCTCCTTAGGAGGGGAGAGAATACAGTTGTACAGGTAATGTAGTAGGAAAACATCTGGGAAGAGCTGGGAGGGATAAATATAATAAAATATATTTTATAAAATCTATGAATAAATTAAAACATATTTTTAGAAGATTGACTTTAATTGAAAGAAGATGAATGCTTCTGGAAATGTTTGAATTTAGGGGTAAATCTTTAAGAGATTATTATAGAGGTAAGTGTTTCATATGGACACACTGGAATTGATCATTTTAGTTTTGGATAAACTACCACTGGCTTTCCAGGTTCTAGTTTTACCATGTGGATTAGAAGAATAAGTGCTGGAGATAAAGAAGCAAGGGCTTAGAAGATAGCTGCAGGTCTCAGTGTAAAATGATGGGGGTGCATTATCAGCAGTGGTAACACTGTGGTCAAAGAAAAGTGCTTAGAAATAGGAATAGGACTTTGTAGGAGATTAAATAGATAGTGATATACTAAATGCTGGTAATGGATAAACAGGTGATTTGGGGGGAAAATAGACAGAGAAGGAAGACTATTTGTTTTGTAGGATTCTCTCTTTTGTTATGGGGAGATTCATGTTTTTCTTCCTTTCAAGAAAGTGGGCAAAGTAAAATGCTTGAAATTGAAGATGGATCATTTGGTTCTGGAATCATCTAGTTCAAAGTACTATTAGGAGTGAGAAATAAAGCATTCAAGGTATATTTAATAGTTGAATTGTGTTTTTATATTCAATTAATTCTTAGGTGGAGTTCCAAGTTGGAGAAACAGAGAAACATGCATATGGCCTTTGGAACAAAGTAAAACTTGTAAAAAAAAATTAATAGATACAATCACAACCATGATTTGGAAAACTTACCTTTGAAAGGAGGATAAAAAAAATAACCATCCAAGAAACAACAACATTTTTCCATTTTAAAGACTATAAATTGAAAAGAGGAAATGTAAAGAAATACATTAGCTGGTGACATAAACTGAAACGGTCCATTTTGTTACCATTATTTAATAAATTGTAACTATAGTCATTTATGTAAAAGCCCAAAATATAGGATAAAATTTGAAGCCACCAATTTCTGGGAGCTAGGACACTATATATTCCTGTCCAAAGTCAATTTCAGCTGTCACTAGTAGTAATCCAATACTGCCTTAAGCTTTTCATGTACTAGTAAATTACAGAATATTGAGGGAAGCAAAATTATTTCTCAAGTATTTACAAATAACATTAAGTAGTCATAGTATATCATTTCTTAATTTTGTCAATTCTGAAAATGGTTATGTACTTGACAAAAAATTTCCATAGACACTTGAGAGTTGAAGAACGTTGGTGTACTTAGATGGGAAGTATTATTTGTGCCATAAATAAATAAGGTACCTGCATCCTAAACTTGCTCATATCTGCTCTTTTCCAGTATAAGGTGGCAGAGATGAGGCTAATGTGGGTTATGTTTCAGTTTTTTGTGTCTTTCCTTACAATTTCTTCCCATGCATACTTTATTTATTAAATGTGAGAAGGAAAAATGTTCAAGGACAGAATAAACAGCATGTCTAAGAGGACACTATACTTTATCACATAACGTATCTTGTAGTTAATACTATGACTCAAATACTAGTCTAGCTACTTTCTAAATGATAATCACTTATAACTTCAATAAATTTCAGGTCTCTGGTTTCATTGTAAAGCAATGGAAGGGCTAGTTTTGGAAATCTCTAAAGTACCAAGTTCATCAGTTTTCTTATATTCATTTCTTAACTGATTGATGATTTCTTTGAGCCATAGTTTTTTTCTTCTAGGTTATGATGTCCTTAACATCTTAATTATAGAGAATATAACAACCTCTAAATTCTTGTGTTTATTGTGAGAAATATTTAGTCTTGTATTTGATAATAAGGAAGATATTGTCAGTATTCACAATTACAATTTAGTGATTCCTGTATCCCTTTTGATGTGGTTTACACACACCTTTCTGAATGAAAAGGAATTTTATTTGACACAAAATTGTATATTTCAATAGTCTTTCTCATGTTTAATATAGCAAGTCACCAGTTCATTTGTTTCCTAGAATATATGCAATATACTTCTCACTTCCATAACAATTTTGGTCTTGTACTCATTCTTTTCAATTTGGTTAGGGAAAAGCAAGGTATGTTTGCCTTGAATTTGGAATAACAACACAGTGTTAAAGAGTGAATTTGAGTGTTAAGGGGGCACCAGGAAGTGAAAGATAACTGAATCCTATGTTCAAGATCATTAAATTGTATTAAGGGAGTAGTGACCTTAGGGCAAGATCCTACCCATCCAGGTTTAGATTCATGCATGTTAGTACAAGCCTTTAACCCAGGAATGAAAAGGAAAGCACTCTGAATTCAAGGCCACCCTAGGACAGAGCAGGTTCTAGGGAAAAAAAAAAAAAAAAAAAAAAAAAAAAAGCTTAAGTCCAGAAGTGGTGGTACACACCTTTCATTCTAGCATTTAAGAGACAGGCATGCAAATTAAAGTCAGTCTACAGAGCAAGTTCAAGGACAGCCAAGCTTAGGCAGGGAAGGAGCTGGAAAACAGAAAGCTGGTGATAATGTAATATCAAAGGGGGCCATGTTCTAGCCCCAGGAAGCAGTAGAGCTTAGGAGTTTTGATCGTTTGGCTCTGGCTTTAGAATCAAGAATAGAAGGGACTACTGGGACAATTGATGCTGGTTATCTGGAGCTAAGAAATTAGCAGTGTTTAAGAAGAGACCAGCAAGATGAAATCTTCTGAGAAGTGTTTTTGGAGAGCACAAATAAGCTATGTTCCAGAGATTTCCAAGGTTGTACCTTTTGCTGCAGCAGTTCTTGGTAATGTGGAAGAGTCACCCAGCTAGAACTAGATTTGAAGACAAGAAGGGATCATGAAGAGCAGCTGAGGCTTAGCACCATGACAGGCTATGGAAGGCCATTGATGAAGGTGCAGCCTCAGTAGCAGTTGATGGCCCAGTTTTTATA
This sequence comes from Rhabdomys pumilio, assembly GCA_030674055.1. Classification (NCBI taxonomy): domain Eukaryota; kingdom Metazoa; phylum Chordata; class Mammalia; order Rodentia; family Muridae; genus Rhabdomys; species Rhabdomys pumilio. The sequence goes on from JANHMN010000011.1 coordinate 49,059,558, forward strand.
AGTACTCATAAAAACATTCTGATACTTAGAGTACAAAAAAGCACAGTTTATTTTCTAATGTGTATTTTCATAATTATGATGTGATATGAAATATGTAATTAGAGAGAAAGAACACATCCAGAGTTAAAGAGTCAACAATATAAATAGATAAAATCAATATGTTTCAGACATATTGCAGTTTTAACATGAATATTATTTAGCACACATATTTAACATATGCATTAGTTAGATAAAATGGATCGCCAGTGCTTTATGATTAAGTCACCATATTTAACTTTAGGGAACATACCAATTTACATATTATTGAATAATCATAAAATTACCTGTATTTGTAGCCAAATAGTCTTTAGGTAATAAGTGAGTGAAATACACTGTAATAGGAAAAAATACGTACATTAAAAACAATGATCCTGAAAAACGAAAAATCAAACTCAGACACATAAAACCAAACTACTTATTGTGCCTTCTCTTGACATTGTTGGTACATTTGTCATTTAAAAATATTTATTTCACAACAATTGCATCTTTGTTCAAATTTAACTTGCAAATCTTTACTATAAGTATAGTTCCTAAATTCCCTGGGTGGTATAAGATATGTATATCACACTTCTACCACAAATACAATCCAAACTTGTAATAGCCTGTTCTCCAAACAATCAACAATTATGAAGTGCAAAGTAAAACAAGCCTGTTTAGCATTGTTTATGATTTGCCTTAAAAGAGTCAAAATGCTATCTATCCAATGGAGAAAAAAAAAAAACAAAAAACCACCATCTATTGGTAGCAAAGAAAGAAAACAGAGAACCCTAAGCTTAAGATAGAGTCCAGGAGTTTAAATATCCCAAAATCAATATCAGTGAAATATAATCTCTATTAAGGGCAATATATAGTCTTAGAAGAAAAGACTATAGGCTATGAAGAAAAGCAGGTGGTGGAAAGTAAACAGCTGTATGGCATCAACACATTCATATCTTAGCTTATTATATTGGTGAAAGATCTTTTTCCTCTGGTATAATTGATCAAGGACCTCCCTACTCTCATGGTCTCTTTAACTCTAATTATATTTTTTAGGTCTTCCCTCCAAATATCTGAGTAAGTTTAATGTCTACATTACTTTTTAAAAGGTATGTTTGGCCAGGCAGTGGTGACACATGTCTTTAATTCCAGCACTTTGGAGGCAGAGGCAGGCAGATTTCTGAGTTTGAGGCCAGCCTGGTGACTGAGCCTCTTATTGCTTTCCACTTACAACAACCTCTTCTCCTATACACAAAAGGAACTCTCTGGAATTTATGTCTCTGTTTCCTTTTGTGTTTTTAACATCACAGTTGTACTATGACTCATGGAGTATGATGAGTTCATCAACAGGTACACAATGTCTTTGTCTTTCTAAGAGTTCTTGAAAAAAAAGAGTAGAGTCATGAATACCCCACACTGATGGGATTAACAGGCTCAGAGCTATTTGGATCCACCTCCAGCAATAGCTGCCTCTTGGAGATAATGGTCTCATTGACTGTGCCATGCTCACAAGAGAGTATTTCACAGTTCCCCTTACTGTTACTCACATTTTAGATTTATCCTGTCTTATGTTCCAAAATGTTCCCCTAGTCTTAGTAAAATAATATGTATACTGTGCATAGGGCTGAGTATGAGCTCATCATTTTTGAACGTACACCATCATTTTAGAACATACTTACTTGCATTTATATTTTCAGCCTGTCATTGTGAAGAGAAGTGTCTGTGATTGAGAACGAGACTCAGGGAGCTGGAGAGATGACTCAGTGGTTGTCAACACTGGATGCTTTCCCAGATGACCCAGGTTTCATTCTCAGCACCCATATGGCAGCTCACAACTCTGTGTAACAATTGGACAAAGAAACAGCCTATGAGATGGGAATTTTTTTAACCAACTCCACATCCAAAAGATGTATAATATCCAAAATCTATTAATAACTCATGAATGTAAATGTTTTAAGAAATCAAATAATCCAATTAAAAATGGGGTACAGATTTAAACAAATTTTCAACACAGGACTCTCAAATGTCCAAGAAATACTTCAAGAAAGGTTCAACATCCTTAACTATAAAATCCCCACGAAAGGAGGACCTCACCCAAGTCTCAGGAATTTGTGGCCACCCAATAACTCACAAGACACCTAACTTGATGTAATCAACAAGAGATATATTTCTATCAGCATGTTGAGGTCCAGACTCATGACCCACGCAAGGGCAGTGGGGTCTGACTCTGGGCTTTGGAGGCAGAGAAATTTTAAAGGCAAAAACCACAAGGAAAAAAACACAACCCGGGGTGGGGGAGGACCCACAACCCAGCGGGAGTGAAGGGTGGTTATTGGAGAGTACCTGTGGAAAGTCCCAGCCCATTATTCAGTTTGTGACAGCGTCTAAGGAACAGTCATGGGGAATATTTTGTGTAGGCTATTCTCAAGAGTCTATTCGTACTCAACCATCTATCTTGTGGTCAGCCAAGTTTCTGAAACACAGAGCTTATGACCAAGCTGAACTGCACTCTTGGTTCTGCTCAGCCTGCTAGGAGTGTTTGAAAATTTTTAACCCTTTCATAACCACCAAGGGAATGCAAATCAAAACTACTCTGAGATTATATCCTACATCTGTCAGAATGGTTAAAATCAATAACACAACTGACAGTTCATGCAGGTAAGGATGTGAAGCCAAAGGATCACTTCTTCATTGCTGGTGTAAGAGCAAACTTAACAGCCTCTACAGAAATCACTATGGTTATGCTAGTTCCTCAGAAAATTGGAATTGATATACCTAAAGTCCCAGCTATAATACTCTTATGCATATTCCCAAAAGACACTCTACCCTACAACAAGGACACTTGCTCATTTATTTATTTTAATTGCAGTTTTATTCATAAGAGTATGAAACAACAACCTAGGTGGCCCTCAACTAAATATATATATATATATATATATATATATATATATATATATATATGGAACATTTAGTCAATGGAGTAATTACTCAGCTGTTAAAAACTGCCATCATGTATTCTGCAGGCAAATGGATATGTGTAGTAAATAACATCTGGAGTGGGGTATCCAAGACCCATGAATACAAATATGATATCATACATGGACTTATAAGTGAATATTAGCTATTAAGTAAATGATGATTACACTGCGATCTACAAACACAGAGATGTTTCATAAAGAGGTGGGCTATAAGGAGAAACATGAATCTTCCTGGGAGGGGAAATAGAACAGATTCTGGAGGTGAACAGGGGTTGATAGGTGATTGGAGAATTTAGAATTAGTTGCAGACAGAGAGTGAGGAGAGAGACATCTGGAATTGACAGGCATCTAAGGGTGTATGAAAAACCTGGTGCAGTGGAAGGTTCCTAGATCTATGAGGGTGACCCTAATGAGGTATTCTTGTAATGGAGGATATAGAGTCTGAATTGGCCATCCTTTGTACCCAAGCAAGGCTTCCCATGGTGAGACTGGGTTAAATTTGTTCAAGAATGAGGAGCTCCCATGAAGATCCATAAACAACTGAGACTGATGTTAGGACAGAGGGTCATCTTCTGGAAACTTGACTATGAATCTGAAAATAGATATGGTAAAGGAAGCCTGTAATTGTTTCAGTTTAACGAAAACATCAGGAGGCAGCATGGGTTGTACTTTGACCAATGAAGCAAAAGGTTGGAAGGTAGTTCTGATATACAGCTGTGGTGCTACTTGCCACTGGAAAAAGCAATACTTAGCATTATCTGAAGCAGCAGTGTTGTAATTCCCCTGAAGAACAATGTAAGGTAAAACATTCAGTTACGTTGGTGTGCTATAATAAATTGACTAATTATTCTACCTTATATTCCTAGGTGATTACGCTTCTTAAGAGAAATCTTCACAGTTAAAATCATAAAGAAAGCACAATCAAAATTGACAAAAGTAAGACCAGGGGCTCAGATTTAGTGGCAAAATTTCTTAGACTATAATGGTGATTACTAATCCCAAAACTAAAGAAAGACCATGGGGCAATACTTGACTGTACTAAGATAAGCATAAGTTTTCTAATGGCTGCCAGAATTGGATGTCATCAAGAGTGATATGGTTAGCAAGATTATAGGGCCATGACTAACTAATTCCAATTTTTCTAAGAACACTGGCCATCCTATTGGAGATATCCCTATACATACACGCTTACGTACATATCAAAAAGATTTGAGAATGATATAAACATAAAGGTCATAGTTTTGCCTGCCCCCTTGTGAACTTAATTTTTTTTTCCCAAGCTCTAGAATGAAACCAGGTGAACAGTTTGAATTCACTAGCCTGTTGGACAGACTGGGCTGTCTTTGAGAACAGAACAATAGTGCCTCTGTATGTACAGTCATTGCCCAGCTGTTTCCCAAAGTGACTTATAGTCATTTGTTAGGGTAATATTTCACCAAGGAAAAGTGAATAAATAGAGCTTTCAAGGAATTTTGAATGCAGGCTCTGAATTTACACTACGTACAGGTGCACAGTATCATTTATATCACCCTTTTAAGGGGGAAAGGAATGAAAAGGGTAACAAATGAAGAACTAATTTACATTATAATGTCATGTATTGAGCCTCCAGGCCCCCTGATCATGTCCTGATTTCCTTTAAGTGCCATTTTACGGAGTTTTACAAAATATAACTTCGCAGATACATCAAAGTAGACTTCTGAGTCCAAAAGGATGGCTATATACATAAAAGGAAGTGTCAGTCAAAGGCACTTGGTCAGTAATCAGAAGCAGAAAAGTGATGATGAAGATTAGTTAAGCTCACAGCTTGGTTGGACTAATGACACTGTAACAGCCCATTGCCATCCTGAAATATGCTCAAAAATTATAGCGTTAAGTTACAAACAAATCACAGAAATGTGTCAATATTTTAAGACTTTGCTTTTTGTGTTGGTACACATGGATGGCTTCTTGTGACTGTATGTATGTAGACCACACGTTAGATACACGCAACTGCAAGTGGCTAAATATTGTCATACAATACATTGGCCATACATTTCTCCGCTAGACTTCTCCCATAAATTTTCTAGAAATCATTTTTTAGTCATACTTCTTGAGATTTTGTGTTTTCTTAAGACAAAAAATATTTTTAGAAACAAGCAGTTTTCTCTGTGGAATATTTTGGGTGGCTGGTGGGTGAGTAGGACTAGATAGAATTAGTTTAGCAAATTGTAATAGCTTAATCCAGATGTTGTGAATATTGATATATGTAGCAGCTAATAGTATGAAGCTGGAACTATATACTAAAAATTGCTTTTGGTACTTTTGAGTTCCCAATGATTATTATAAATATAAAAGTGGTTCATATTCCTTAAAAAAAAACAAAAACAGGAAGACAGTATCATTGTAAGTCCCTAGAAATTCTTTTATTATTATTTTAGAGAATATGTTCTTTTAATTATAATAAATAATTTATAGGCTATTTGAAATTAAGAAATTAAATCAATAAGATAAATTTTAATTTTATTCAGAAATGTATAGTTTAAACTAAAATGTTGTGCTACTTAACTTACTTAACTCATAAAGTCAGTGAAATATTCAATTTGCTTTTTATAACTAATATGTTATGTATTTTATTATTATAAATAGATTTCAGATTTTTTCCAACTCACAATTTTGCTTGCTTTCTCAGAGGCCATTCTGCCATAAGTGATGCCAGATAAGAAAACGAACAACAGAGCAGTATGTCACCATCAGAGCCCAGCTACCATACAGTGAGCCTTAAAACAGCTGAAGCACAAGAAAATGACGTTAAATCCAGTCATCTGATTATGGTAGAGACCTTCAAAGAGGAATTTAAAAATTCCTTAAGGAAATACAGAAAAATACAATCAAACATGTAAGGGAAATGAATAAAACTATGACCTAAAAAAATGGAAATAGAATAGAGAAAACACAAACTAAGGGAATCCTGGAGATGGAAAACCTAGGAAATAGAACAGAAACTATGTATGCAAAGATCACCAACAGAATACAAGAGATTGAAAAGAGAATCTCAGGCATGGAAGAAACCATAAAAGAGATGAATACCCTGGTCAAAGAAAATGATAAATCTAAATAGTTCCTAACATAAAACATTCAAGAAATGTGGAACACTATGAAAAGACCAAACATTTAAAAATTAGGAATAGAAGAAGGATAACAGTCACAGCTCAAAAGCTCAGATAATATTTTCATAAATTTCATAGAGGAAAATCTCTGAAAACTAAAGAGATGCCCATAAACATACAAGAAGCTTACAAAACACTAAAATAAAATAGTTTAAAAAAAGAAAAAAGAAGAGAATTTCAGACCTAATTCCTTTATGAACACAGATGCAAATATACTCAACAAAATACTAGCAAACTGAATCTAAGAACAGATAAAAAACATGATCCAACATGATTAAGTAGGCTTCATGCCAGAAATGTAGGGATGGTTTACCATTTGGAAATCCATCAATGTAATATACCATGTTAACAATCTGAAAGAAATAAAAAAACACATGATCATCTTATTTGATACTGAAAAAGCCTTTGACACAATCAAACATTTCTTAATGATAAAAGTTTTTGAAAGATCAGGAATACAAGGCACACACCTAAACACAATACAGGACATGTACAACAAGCTGATGCACAACACAAATTAAATGGAGAGAAACTTAAAACAATTCCACTAAAATTAGGAACTCACCTGTCCTTTGTCTCTATATCTATTCAATATCATACTTGACAGTCTATCTAGAGCAATGAGAGAGCCAAGGGTTATCAAGTCAATACTACTTGGAAAGAATGAAGTCAAAGTATTGCTATTCACAGGTGATATAAGAATATACATAAGTGACTCCAAGAATTCTACCAGGGAATTTTTACAGATGATAAATACTTTCAGCAAAGTGGCTAGATACAGAATTAACAATAGCGACCTGTTTCTAGCTCATTCTTTCTGCAATCTGTTTCTGTAAGAACTTCCATACACATACACCTATTTCTCTCTCCTCCCTCTCCTTCTCCTTCTACCTCTCCTCCCTCTCCCTCTCTCTTTCCTCCCTTTCCCCCTTCTCCCTTTCCTCCCTCTCCTCTCTCTCCCTCTCCCCCTCTCCCTCCCCCTCCCTTTCCCCTCTTCATCTCCCTCATCCTCTCCCTCTTCCCCTCCCTCTACCCCTCTCTCTCTCCCCAGCCTGTGTCCAACAAGAGTCGGGGGTCATCAAGGACTATGGATACCTGGTAGGAGAATAAGAAAAACACACAATTGAGATACAATACTGACAGGCTTGACTTTTGGCGTGTGAACCCTTGAACTCGGAAGTTAGGATGGTCACCTAGAGTTGACTCAGCCCCCCAGTCTTTTATTGAAATCATACAAGTAAATTGGGTTACAAAATTCATAGGGGTGTTGGGTAAATGTGTCTGTATTTTTCTGTGCCAATATTTTCTTGTGATGCAGAGTAATATGGATTTAGAACAGATAAAAGGAAACAAAACAATCTCGGACACAAAAATTTTACAGCAAGCACAATTTTTTTATATTTCCCGACTACCAGTCTCTGGTGAGGTTGGGGGCAGCAGTACTGTGGTTACAGGGTTAATATCTTTTAGACATATATGAGACAACATAGTTTCATAAAAGGGCAAACATGAGGTAACACTGCTGACCATGCAGTCTTTATAATTTTTGGAACCCATCTGTTTACAGAATCATCCTCACTCAACCTGTATAGAGAATTCCTAGGGGGCTACCACCATCGTCCCTAAGCCCAAGGAACCCATTGCTAACTTTCTGGGAAACATCTGTGTATTATTTCATCCACAATTTCATTCTATTTTTATTATACAGAATAAATATAATAATATTTATTATAAAACTCGTGGAATATTTGCCTGCGGCTCTAAGTTACTTTCATTTTCACCGAAATAGTGACTCTAACATACATTTATTTCTCTGGCACTCATCAACAGCCTTCACTTTAATATTATTGGTAGAATCTAATTTCTGCATAACAAACAAGCAGGCTCCTACTAGATCTTGCCACGTCAAAATATACCAGTTTAATCAAGGAAGGAAGAAATAAAAGAAATTGCAAATAGATAAAGAAAAATTAAATACTAAGGATGATTGCAGCAGTAACATCACAAGTTGCTTGTACCAAAGAAGCCAGCCTTGGGGCCTCTTAGTACTCATACTGGGGCCCACAAGAGGCCATAGCCTCATGCTCTGAAACACAATACCCCCCAGCAGGTTTTCCTTCCTGGTCATCAGGGGTTCCAAACATCTCGAGAGAAATGTGGGGTGTCTCCAAAATGTCCTTGTCTCTCTCTGTCTCTTGCTGGAACTGGGTCAGCACAGTATGAATACATATATAATTTCTATCCTCAGCTTCAAACTAATTTCTCATTGATGTAAGTTCAATAACAAGAATGTTATCAACTATTTAGAGGAAAAAGACAGCTGTGAGTGAAGGATAGGATTCTTATAAGAGAGAGGAACCTCCCTTGTGTTTCTGTAAAGGCCATATTCTGATAATACCATGCTTGATTTTGAGGATTAATTGATGAAGGTAAGCCAATCTGGCACTATATACGTCAAAATTCCACCTCAAATAATCACAAATAAAAATCTGGCCCCTGTTTTAAAGGTGTTTGCAATCACAAGCCACTAACATGAAATTGCGTAGAATCTACCCTCATCTCATCTCTTGTTTGGCTTTGTCTCCTTTCCAATTGTCCTTTCCTCACACTCACTTTTACTCGGGGAATAATCGATTCTATCTGCCTGTGTTTTAGAGAACTTAAAGGAGGAGCTCATTTGTTTTACCAATCCAAACTATTAAAGCTTTCTTGTTTTACCTTGCCAACTAACTTTAGTTTATAAAGTTCCCCCTGCTAAATTTATTATAATATGTTATGGATACATTAATTTCGAGGCTAAGATTAGACTATTTTCTTCCACATTGCTGGAACAAATATCTAACCACAGTGAGAAATGTGTTATTTCCTAGATATAGGTATACACTTCAGAATAAAAATGAATTCTTTGGAATAAGAAAGATAGACTTTCAGTGAATGTTATTGGAATAGCCACTGGAAATCAAATTATAATTCATCAAAGGGTCGTCTGGAGCAACTACCGAGCATTTGGAGGACAGACTATCTCTAATGATTCCACAAGGCAGAAAACCAATAAAAAACAGGCTATAAAATCTTAATGCGTTCTCTATGAACCACAAAAAAATAATCTGTCTAAAAGTAAGAGAGGATGAGAGATAAAGAGAAGGACCATAGCTGCGGTACCCTACTAGTGAGCTTACATGTTACGGAGACTCATTTTGTACTTAGTGTTTCAAAATGAATGAAAAGACTAAGTGAGGAATTATAACTCTACCTTCATTATCTCAGTTTTCAGTCATTTGGTTTTGAGCACCAAGCATCTGCAAATAACGAGTTAACATCAAAGTTGCAACATTGTTTCACTTTCCTGATTGTGATGCTTTGAAAAGGGATTTTTATCTTTTTCATATATGCACTTCGGAAGAATGTAGCAATATAACCCTGACTTCCAATTTGTTTCATATATTATTTCATCTAACTCACATGAAAAGACAAAAATATTTCTGCATGTTTATGATTGATACTATAAATTGATAGTGTTCTTTGAGTGTTGTCTCTGTAATCTATCTTTAATGGTTTCTTTGCAGTTAAGAGACTAGTATTAATAGAAAAATAAAATACCTTCAGCCAAATTTTTTTCTGAACCCTGCCTACCCTGAATGGGTCTCTTGTTAGACAACGTGGAGTACATATAGTTCTATCTTCATTTGCTTCCAGGTCATCTGCCTTCTAGGTCACATATTTACAAGGTGTGAGTATGGCTTTGTCTTTGTTTCTTTCCTTCATTTCTTAGACAGTTATGATGTTATAAGAATATCATTGCCTATTTTCATTTTCTACTTCTCTCCCCTCATTTAAGTTTCTGAATTCTAATCATTGTTACAAAATGTATCAACTCATACCATTTTTCATTGAATACCTGAGGGCATCCTGATACAGTCATGTACTAAATGCAATTTTCCCTTGTTAATAAGTATTCTTTATTTTCCAAGTTTTCAGAACCCTGTTACATATACATTTTGTTCTCAGAATATAGGTAACATGGTTTCTTGTTTTCTTTTATCTTTCCTTCCAATAAAATGCCAGAATTATTTCAGTGTTTTATACCTTTGCTGATAATTAGTATATGACCTTCTGTGAATTTTGATTATATGCTATTAAAAATGTTATCTTACTATGATTTGAATTTAAAATGTATTAGTTATTAAGTGAGTTAAACATCTTTTCACAAGAATAAACTGTGCTATCTGTAAAATGGCTTCTAGATTTTATAGGTTATCTTGAAACAAAAATCTAGAATTAACCTTTTATAAATGGCTTTTATTTTTTTCTATTTATCCTTTTATTCATTAAAATGTATTGAGAGTCTTTATTTTAAGTCGTCAAATGACTAGCCTCCAATCAGTCATACTTTATTTACCTTCCCATTTGTTTTTGTGTGTATGTTGCATGCATGTGTATATGTCTGTATGAAGGTGTGCATTCTTATAAGTGTTTGGATGCATGTACAATGAGGCATACAATTATTGTCAGAAACCATTAGCAGTCATGCCACAAGCTTATGCAACAAGACATCTACCAGTTCAATCCAGAGTTCTGATCATTCCCTGTCTCTCCCTCCTGAGGGTAGAATTACAGTAAGGCTATTAAATCTATCTGACCTTTCATCTTGGATCTGGACACCTGAATTCAGAGCCTCCAAGTTGAGCAGTTAATTATTTAACTACTGAGACATGTCTCTACCTCTTTGTTTCTTTTGAATATGGTTTATAGTTTGAGGACAAAAATTCTATAATGTATTTTTCTTATAGTTCTTTTCAAATTTCACTGACTCTATTTGAGTTCTAGCCTTTATGAAGTGAATTTATTGTACTGTGTTAAAGAATGCACCAATAAAACAATGTTCCCACAGAAAAATTTTCATAGCTATGACCAATGGCTAACATACAAACTCTAACAATGTTACCTGGGGGCATGTATCCCCAGTCATTCCAGATCTCACCAAGCTGACAGTAGAAATTAATCATTGCATCAGCATTTCAGGTATCTACTAGAAAACTTCAAACATATTACTTTTAGATAAGGGGAAATTAGAGCATTATATTTGTTTCAGTTTGTTGTCATTGTGTATAAGAATGCATGCTAGGAATTCTTAGTATAGCACTTCAGCATATAAAATGACTATTTGGAGATCATCACGAAAAATCTTTCAATATCATTGACAAAGTGGATGTTTGTTTTAACTGTATTGTGAAATAATACAACTGAAACTTCAGAATTCCATATAATCATGCATTTGCATATAATTTTATCTACCAATCATTTAACTCTATGTGCTTTACACATATACTGATACCTCTAAGCAATAGGATATGTATTCTACAGTATATATCTTATCAAAAACTCTAAAACATGCAGATCAACTAAGCACAATCAAAGAAGACCTCAAAAGATGAAAGGTCTCCCATTGTCATTGATAGGTATGATGAACATAGTAAAAATGGCCATTTTACCAAAAGCAACCTACAGATTCAGTGTAATCCCCATCAAAATTCCAACTCAATTCTTAGCAGAAATAGAAAGAGCAATTCTCAACTTCATATTGACTAACAAAAAACCAAGGATAGCAAAAACAATTCTCTACTATAAGAAAACCTTTGAGGGAATCATCTTCCCTGACCTCAGAGAAATAGTACAACAGAGAAATAATGATTAAAAACTGAATGGTATTTATATAGAAACAGACAGGTAGATCAATGGAATAGAATTGAAGACCCAGAATTAAACCCACACACCAATGGACACTTGATTTTTGACAAAGAAGTCAATACACAAAGTGGTAAAATGAACGTATTTGCAACAAATGGTTCTGGTTTAACTGGCAGTCTGCATGTAGAAGAATGCAAATTGATCCATTTTTATCTCCTTGTTCAAAACTCAAGTTTAAATGGGATAAGGATCTCCAAATAAAACAAGCTACATTTAGTCTAATAGAAGAGAAAGTTGGAAGTAGCCTTCAACACATTGGCACAGGGGAAATTTTCCTGTACAGAACACTAATGACTTAGGCTCTAAGATCAACAATCTACAAATGAGAGCACATGAAGCTAAAAAGCTTCTGTAAGGTTAAGTACACTGTCCATAGGACAAAACAGCAGCCAACAGATTGGGAAAAGATCTTTACCAATCCACATCTGATAGAGGGCTAATATACAAAATATACAAAGAACTCAAGAATTTAGACTCAAGAGAACCAAATAACTCAAATTAAAAATGGGTTACAGAGCTAAACAAAGAATTCTCACTTGAGGAATCTTGAATGGCTGAGAAGCATCTAAAGAAATGCTCAGCATGCTTAGTTATCAGGCAAATACAAATCAAATGACACTGAGATTCCACCTCACACCATGCATAATGACTAAGACCAAAAACGCAGGAGACAGCAGTTGCTGGAGAGGATGTGGAGAAAGAAGAACACTCGCTTCCATTGCTTGTGGATATGAAAGTTGGTACAACCATTCTGGAACTCATTCTAACAGTTTCTCAGAAAATTGAGAAGAAGAAGACCCAGCTATACCACTCCTGGGCATATATATATATATATATATATATATATATATATATATATATATATAAAACTAACAAAAAACTAACAAAAAATATATATACTTTTGAGTATATACATATATATACTCAAAAGAAGCTCCACTACATTCATAGCAGCCTTATTTATACTAGCCAGATGCTGGAAACAACCCATATTTCCTTCAACAAATGAATGGATACAGAAAATGCACACTTACACAATGGCATACTACTCAGCTATTAAAAACAAGGATATCACAAATTTTGCAGACAAATAGATTGAACTAGAAAATATCAACTTGGGGAGGAAGTATGAGTTATGGAATAATTCAGAGGGTAAACTAAGAGGGGAATAAAATCTGGAGAGTAAAAAAAAATAAACTTTGAAAAAAATGAGAAAATGTCATCCTGAGGTAACCCAGATCCAAAAGTACACACATTATATGTACTCACTGAGAAGTAGATATTAGCTGAAAAGCTTGAATACCCACAATACATCTACAGATGATAAGAAGGTTCATAAGAAGGAAAGCCAAAGTGTTGATGTTTTAATCCCACTTAGAAGGGGGAACAAAATAATTATGGGAGGCAGAAAGAGTGAGGGACCTAGGTGGAAGAGGGGAGAGTGAGGGGGAATAAAGGTGGGCAAAATCAGGTATGGGAAGAGACAGGAGAGAAGTCAAGAAGGCCATGAAAATGAATAATTATATGTAGCAAGGCGGTGGAGAATGAAGGAACCACTAGAAACTTCTAGACATCAGGGATGTGAGAGGCTCCCAGGACCCAATGAGGATAACATTACCAGAAATGTCCAACAACAGGAAGACAGATCCTGAAGGAGACCACCTCCAGTAGATAGTCATGGTCCCTAGTTGAAGTATGGGGCCACCCATCCATCTCACCCCATCAAGCTAAATTTAGGTCCAGGAATGGTAGCACAAGCCTTTAATCCCAGGAGACAAAGACTAGCAGATTTTTGAGTTCAAGGCACAACTAAAACAGAGCAAGTTCTAGGTGAAGAAAAATTTAAATCCAGGCTTGGTGGGCCACACCTTTCATTCTAGTGCTTAGGAGACAGCTATCTAGATCTCTCAGTTCAAAGTCAGTCAATGGAGCAAGTTAAGCTTAGGTAGCAATGAAGTTGGAAAACAGAAAACTGGTAATAATGTAATAGAATAAGGGGACCATGTTCCTGCCCCAGGAAACAGCAGAAGTCAGCTACTTTGGTAATTTAGCTCTGGATTTAAAGTCAATAGGAGAAGGAGACAACTGGGAGAATTGATGCTGGTTAGTTGGAACTAAGATATTAGTGGCGATTAAAAAAGAACAGCATCATTGAGGTGAAATCTTCTGGGAAGTGTTTTCTGAGAGCACAAAGAAAGTGTGTTTCAGAGATAGCCAAGGTTGTACCTTGTGCTGCTGTACTTGGTAATGTGTAAGCATTACTATACTTGGTAATGTGTAAGCATCACCCAGGGGGTACTGGTTTTGAAGGCATTAAGGAGTTATGAAAAGCAGCTGATGCTTGGCACTGTGAACTCATAGGAAGGCCATTGGTGAAGGTGCAGCCTCAGTTGCATTTGATGGACCAGGACTGAAGGGGTCATGCAAATGAGTTGAGGCTTGGCACCATGAGGAGAGTCTATGAGAGGCTATTGTTGAAGCCTAGTTACAGTGGAAGACCCCAGTGTATTGAAGATGCCAGTACCATGAGATGATCACCAAGAACTGCAGCAGCAGTGGAGTGAGTCAACCTGAGCCTAGAGTGCTACAGAAGGCAGAGATGGGAAGTGACTCAAGCCCTTTGGAGGAACCCAGAAGATTATGTGTGGATCTTAGACATTGAAACAAGAGCTGTAACATTGAAGTTTCCTTGGAGACCCCAAGATGTTCAAGATGCCAGAGACATGGACCATCTGCGGAGGAAAGCTGCTAACAGGGAATAGAACCATTCAAGGAGAAAGAAGTTTGTTGCAGTCAACAAAGATGAAAAAGGAGTTGGAAATTTGAAGACAGCTTTGACATCAAACACGGAGATGCAGAGTTTGGAATCTGCCCAGATGGTTTCCTGTCTTGCTTTAGGGATTCCAGTTAAGTGACTGGATATATCTAAGAAGAGATTTTGAACTTTGGACTTTTAACATTGTTGAGACTATGTGGGCTTTGGAAGTTAGACTAAATGCACTTTTTATTATGCTGTGGCTAGGTGTGGCCTCCATAGATTCATGTGTTTGATTTCCTAAGGGGTCCAGGGAGTGGAATGTGATGGTTTTTGCAATCTTTGCCAAGGGTATGGTACTGTTATGAGGTGTAGCCTTCTTGGAGTTGGTGTGTCATTGTGGGTGTGGACTTGAATACCCTCATCCTAGGTGTGTAGAAACCAGTCTTTGGCTAGCAGCTTTCAGATGAAGTTGTATAACATTCAGCTCCTTCTGCACCATGCCTGCCTGGATGCTGCCGTGTTCTTGCCTTGATAATAATGAACTTAAGCTCTGAACTTGTAAACCAGCCCCATTTAAATGCTGTCCTTATAAGAGTTGCCTTGGTCATGGTTTCTGTTCACAGTAGTAAAATCCTAAGACAGTAGTTTATTTAGGGGAAAGGGATACAATGGCAGGCAACTGAGTCAGGGAAAGCATCTTCTCCAATTGTAACAGGAAAGACCCATGTAAAGATCAAGCTGCATATCACCTACTAATGTGTAGGGAGCCGAGGTCCAGTTCCTGCATGCTCTTTGGTTGGTGGTTCAGTCTCTCTGAGCCTCCATGGACCTCAGTTAGTTGACTCTTGGGGATTCTGACTGAATTGCTCTTCTTGTCCTTTTAACTCTAGCAATTTGTTCTAGTCTTCTGACTCCTTCTCATTCTCCAACTTCTCTCTTGTCTTTATCAAACTGTTCCAGTAAAACAATGTCTTCTGGCTCCCTATCCCCCAAAATGTGCTCATAAGCTACCTCTTTCATGTGCCGTTCTTGTGAGAGTTGGGCATATTCTCTCTCTGACTCATTCTGTCAAAGGTTTCTCTGACTCATTACTTTGCCACTTTCAAACATGACTGCATCCTTTGACTAAATAACCTTCATTGTATAGAATTAAAGGTGTATACTATTAGCACATCTGTATTCCATCCAACTGGATTAAAGGTGTGTCATTTCAGGCAGTTTACAGGGACCTAAATAGTCTTTGGATGTGATACTTTGCCAGAGCAGCCACGTTGCTAGATTAAAATTCCTCCACAACTTGAGATTAGATAACCATTTATGGTTTGTGAGTGGGAAAGACATTCTCCCTTTTTCAACTGTCTTTAGTTGTCTGTAGAACTTCATCAAGGATTTGAGGCCATCTTGGCATATCTAGTGGTATTGTTGTTGTTTAGATCTTTTTTTAAAGGTGCCATGTTGTTCAACTTTCGTGGGCCCAGATCCATATTATATGTAGAAGACACAAATTTACTGCAGACTTCTGGTCCCCTGGCTCTTAAATCATTCAGATTGCCATTTCCTTTCACAGTGATTCCTGAGCTTTAGGTGAAGACATTATGTTGTAGATAGAATGGCTGGTGATGGGCACCAAAGGATCAGCTATTTTCTGCATTTTGATTATGTGGAGACTTCTATAAGTTTGCCTCTTCTGAAAAGCAACTGCTTTGATGAGGGGTGAGACAGCTAAACATATGTATGGGTATAGCAATGTTGAGAATGGAAGCAGTAGTCTGTTGTCTTCTCTAGACATGGGAGATTGGCTAGGTTTATAATATCACATATGAATTTATTTCTGTTTAATGCACCTTCATTCCAGTTATGCAGTTATCAGTTTTACCCACAGGACATAATTGCCACTCTTTCACTTTTAGGGATATCATGTTGAAAAGTCATATTTTTAAATTTGGAAAAGCTCCCTGTACAACCTCAATCTTTGTAGTTTGAGGAAGGGCTTTGTTCATGACTAGCCACAAATTTATTATTATTCTACTTCAGCTTTCCAAGTACTTGAAATTCAGGTAAACTTTCTACAAATGGCTTAGAAACAAAAGAGAAATGATCCTTTGAATGGTACCTAACACTAACACTAACTGACTTTCTTCTTACCTAGTGTGTTTGTAGTAGTTATTTCAGATACAGGAATATTTTACCACAGGATGAAATTATAACACAAAGTATGGAATTCTAAGTGTCTAACTCTCATGTTGGGTAGGAATTTATTAATATACATTCTAAGGAGACATTTGATTCATTTTCTTTAGTTATGTGTTCACAGAATAAATAGAACCCAAGAAGTTAAATTTCTTAGGGAATCTCATTTTTGGTTTAGAATGGGAGTAAGAAGAGACTGAAAGTCTATAGAGAAGCACAGAATAAACTGTCTCCTGAGAAACCCTTATAACCACTCAGAGGAACCTAGAAGAGAGACTACTGCTAATACAATGCATATTATACCTTGGTAGGTATGTTCATTTTTGCAAAATTTAGTCTCTGGTCACTTTTTGTCTCTCATCTTCTATTTAAATCTTACCTTTGTGCTAGGTTCCTAAAGATGAACTTGGCCATGGGTACAGAGAAGGGCCACTCATTGTCTTTGTCTCTCTTCCCAATAATCCACATTAAGAAAATCTCTTGTGTTCTGCTTTGCACAATTACAAACTCTAGTGGATTGATTTTAGAAGATTAAAATTCATAACTCCTACTTGATATCCATAACTATAAATATTTTATTAAAAGTTTTCCTGTTTGGGCAATTAGAGCTAAGTTTCCAATCTCTAATATTCATGTATCACCTGTCCTTATCTTAAAGTATTGTTCTGTCTTAAGCTCCAAAGAAATTAACCAAAGAACTACAAGATTTTTAGTTGTGTACTAAATCGATACTATAGCTACTATAAAGTAGTTTTTGATTTCACAGATTCAATTAAATAGACTTTATTTTTCATAATTCTTTAAATATAAATTAACTTTCTTATCTTATATTTAAGTTTCATTTATTTGGAAGGTTAAAAATTGTTTATTTTATGTGGGTAAGTGTTGTTTGGTTTGTTTGTTTGTTTTTGGTTTTTGTCTAAATACGTGTGTGTGTGTGTGTGTGTGTGTGTGTGTGTGTGTGTGTGTGTGTG